>CM072927.1:680000-1255000 GCA_036971965.1 Nyctalus aviator | reverse complement strand
CATCGTAGCAAGTGGTCGAACCACTGCCCAAGGGCACAGTCTGCAGAGCAGGCCTTTGTTCTGTAGGGTTACTGGTTGCAGAGAACCCTTGGAGCAAAGCGCCCCTGACTTCCTTTGTGACCAGGCCTCATGGGGACCAGTTTTTCCTGACGCAGTGAGCTAGCTGGAGTCCGTTAACGGATCCTCACGGAGCTCAAGGTGAAATGAAGGTTGTTCTGTCAGAGACTGCCTCCTCCTCCTAGGACTGCAATGACTTACTGGGGCCCCATCACCTCCCCGCAGGCAGAGGAGAGAGACAGGGGCCGGGAGGGGTGGCTGCTGGCAGACAAAGCTCTCCTCGTTCGGGAGAACGTGCAAATGGTGGGTTGGGGAACTGAAGAAAACGTTCATTTCCAAAGACAAGGAAACGCCAGGCAGTGCTTGCGCGGTGCTTGGACATGGGACCGCCTCCACGCAGTCCTGTAGGTAACAGCCCGTTCCAGCGGTCACAGGGCCCGGTTGAGGTCCCATGGTTCCGTGTGGACGGAGAGCCGAACCAGCTCTGTCAGGCCGATCGCTATCTCCCTGGCGCCGTGCCCGGTTCCTGCTGGGCGAGGCCCAGGCGCGCTCAGCATCAGCTGGCTGACACGCCGCAGACCCAGCTCCCGCAGTGCGGACAGAAGCCTCAGGCCCAGAGCGTTCCCCTGACGTGGCCGCTCAGGGCCACAGCTTTCCGCTTTGTCTTTAAGAACAAATTGAATTTTAAAAAGGCCCAACTGATCAGTAATATCACCCCGTTTTTTTTTTAATTTAATAAATCTTTATTGTTCAGATTATTACAATTGTTCCTCTTTTTTCCCTTCATAGCTCCCCTCCACCAGCTTCCTACCCCACCCTCTGCCCTTTTGGTCCCTCCCACCGCCCCCCCCCACACACTGTCCTCATCCATAGGTGTACGATTTTTGTTAGTCTCTTCCCACACCCCTCACTTCCCTTTTTCCCGGGGAATCGTCAGTCCACTCTGTTCTTACATCTCTCCATTTGTGTTCTGAATACACGGGACGGGGAGCAGGTATTCCCGACACAGCGTCCTCAGACTCACTGTGGAGTGGGGCTGCGGGAGGGCGGCGCGGGAGCAGACGCGGCAGATGTGGCTGCCGCCGGCCGCCCTGGCGGGGGATGTCCTTGGGGATCGCTCGCCAGCATTTACTTTACAGGCTCCTTTTCCCAAACATGGACTTACATGGCCATGTTCCTGGACAGACTCTTGGCAAGCCTGTTTGAAAAATCTTTACATAAAGAAGTGAAGAAGTTTCTGTTTTACAAACAAATGTCCTGGACGGCTCAGAAAGAACATGTGTTTTGAAAATAATGGCTCAAGAGATGTTTGGATGGTTTATCCTTGACATGTTTTAACACTTAGAAAGCTTTCAGCTACAGGTATAGACCACGGTGATGCTTATTCTTCTATTGCTTTTTAATTTGAAGTTTCACATAACTGTTTCTTAAAATGGAAGAGACAAACTGCAGTCCCCCGCATAGGAGGCAGAAGTGAATTCAGTGCTTCTTACCTACCGCTGCGTCATCTCTCTTTAAAGCTTTGAGTGGAATTGTGCTGTTTAATAGGCAAAGCCCTTCAATATAACACAATTCCCATCCCTTAGTGCCATCAGCGAGGTTTCGAACATGTTTCAAATGAAATCATTCCAGAAACATTTTCCAAAGAGGAAAGAAAGGTTTTAATGTGTTTGAATGTGTATGTGTGAGGGTAGAGGCTTCTTACTACATATAGAAAGCTGTGGCATCTTTATTGGAAAATAGACAGATCACTTACCTTTTTATTGATTTTGAGCACTAGCCTTCTACAAAGCCCAGAGGCAGGCGTGCCTCCAGGAGTCAGCACCTCGCGCTCCCTCCATCGCGCAGACGCATGTAAAGCTTCACTCTGGACAGCGTGCCTTCCGACGGGCCCTGCGGAGAGACCATGGGGGCAGCCCTGATGTCTGCATCTGGCCATCACCCGGCACAGCACCCGGGCCGCTTCCTCCATCAGCCCTTGTCCTGTGCCTGGGCCTGGGCCACGTTCTTCGCAGGCACTGCGTCTTTAAATGACCCCCCCCCCCCCCCTAAGGAGTCTTAGGAAAAGCGCGCTCACTTAGAGATGGGGAATGGAGCCACGGACATGCTGTCACCGGCCACAGGTGGCCCGGGTGGCATGTCACGGCAGAGCTGACCTCTCCTGCACGGGGCAAGCAGTGCCCAGCGGCGAAGGCAGGCTGAGCTGGTCGCAAAGGGGGTTCGCAGAAGACACCCCGGTCTTCACCCGGCTGTCACCCAGCCCATCGGGGAGCCTGGCATCCGAGGGCTCGGACACGTGGCCAAGGTCAGAACCTCTGCTGCAGAGAGGGGGGCCAGGGCTCACTGACGGTGGCACTTCCCTCTGCTCCTTCCCGGGGCGATAAGGAGGGGGGGGGGCGGTGAGGGGAGGGGGGACAGTAGGGGAGGGAGGGCAGTAAGGGGAGGGGGGGCAGTAAGGGGAGGGGGGCGATAAGGGGGGGCGGTGAGGGGAGGGGGGACAGTAAGGGGAGGGAGGGCGGACCGTCCAGTCCTTGGCACGGGAGCGGGTCATAATGACGGTGGGAGGGCTTTCCCGTTCTGCAGCCAAGATGGGGTGTCTGTGGGAGTCGGGGGAATACGGGGTGCTGGGAAGCTGAGAAATAATAACTGTGGAGCCTGGGGTGCTGCAGGAGGGGGTGTGGCAGTTGATGCCCTGGGGGATGCCCTCTTGGTCAGGGCAGTTGCTGGCCTGCCTGGTGTCCATGTGCACAGGGGGATGGGGGGCGGGGGGGAGAATAGAACCAGAGAGAGATCCAGGGGAGGCAGAGAAAGAGAGACGGAGGCGGAGGTGACTAGCACCTGGGCCATTGGGTAAAGCAGGGACCCTTGTGTTTTCCGTGGATGGAGGAGAGCTCCAGAAGTGGCGGGACTTGAGCCATCATGCCAGTGCCCCGCACCCACAGTCCAAGCTCTTAGCCAGCTGCTGGCAGGAGCAAGCTGGCAACACCAGGAGCCCCGGCTTGGAGCAGGTAGAGGAGCTGGGAGGAGCCTGTTTCCTAGGGGAGGCAACAGTGGGGTGGCATGCCCTCCTAGGAGGAACCTCACGAGTGCCCCAGCATTTGGACACCGGGCTCAGGGAGGACAGTGAAGGCCACCCAGTGTCAACCAGAGAGAAATGCCAGCTCACTGGTTTATGAGTAAGTATATCTGCCTCCTCCTCTCCCCCACCAGTCTTCCTTCCTGCCTCCAACCCGGGGGCTGGGAGCCAGAGGTGGTTAGAAACAGACCACACCCCTGCCCGTGCCATGCCGGAGCCACGAGCCTGGCAGGAGCTTAGAGAGAGAGCTCAGAGTCAGACAGGAGACTGAAGCCTGGATTGGACTCTGCTGTGTGAATAACCAGAAGCCACCGGAAATGCATGGGGATCAACCAACGTATGATGAAAGGAGAGACTTGGCTTTATCATAAAAGCAGTTCCTGGAGAAATAAAACAACTTCATGTTTATAACTGAGTGGGTTTGACACTTCTCAGAGGAATCACTTAGGTTCCTATGACCGGTCAGATGTTGGTGAGCTGTGAAAATTCATGCCTGGCCGGCATGCTTCGGCGGTGAGCGTCAACCTATGAACCAGGAGGTCACGATTCCCAATCAGGGCACAGGCCCGAGTTGCGAGCTCCATCCCCAGTGTGGGGCGTGCAGGAGGCAGCCAATCCATGATTCTCTCTTATCCTTGATGTTTATATCTCTCCCTCTCCCTTCCTCTCTGAAATCAACAAAACATATTTGTCACCAACCCATGTGACTTCTGTTAATGATCATGTCGAAGCTATGCTTCTAGGTAGAATGAGAAAGTACTTAGAATCATGATCGGGCTTTGGGCTTCATAAGAAGGTAAACTACTCTTTCTCTTCAGGCTGTGTGTGAGTCAGCACTTTCATAACTGGGGCTGCTCTTTGCTCCGGGCCACGCTTGCTTTCAGCTGGTCTCCAGTCCTTTCTTGAACGTTCCTGTCAGAGTCCAGAGCTCTCTAGTTAGACGTAAGCACTCAGAACTTTTATTGGGCGTTAACCTAAAGTGATCATTGTTTATGAAGATATTCCAATATTACAACTTCTAAAAGTCAGTATGTAATATTGTGATGTACACATTATACCCAATGATAACATTTGCATATTTTTTCATGTTAATAGTTTAAAAATAGGTAGACTGGCTTCCAAAATAGCCTAACCTCCCTCTGTCAGTGAATACGTGTTTGAGCATATCAGCTAATTTAGATATTTAACTAAAAATACTTGACCTGTATGTATCCCATTTGATGCCAGTTGGGTAGATAAAGTTTTATGACTCTCACTTTATAGATAAGAAAACTGATCCTGAAAAAATAATATGCAAGATAATTGTCCAAAGTCCATGTGATCCTTTCCCTCCGTAGGCCTGAGAGGGGACAGGCTGTCACTCGGTAACACTGAAAACAGTTTGTATGAACTAGAATCTCACCAAATCTAAGCTTTGACAAATTTTATTATTTTTATTTTTTAAAATCTTTATTGATGATAGTGATACAGATACTTCCTCCCTCTCCCCTTTGTCCTCCTCCACCTGGTTCCCATTCAGCCCTAGGCCTTCACCAACCCTATTTTGTGTGTCCATAAGTAATGCATACATGCATGTAAGATCTTTGGCTAATCTCTTCCCGTACCCTTCCCCACCTCCCTCTGAGATTCATCAGTCTGTTCCAAGTCTCATGTCTCTGATTCTATTTTATTCACCATTTTATTTTGTTCATTAGATTTCTTGTTCATTTTTTTTTATTTATAGATTCAGTTGTTAATATATATTTGTTTATTGCCATTTTAAAGTTCATATTTCTCCTTCTCCTTCCTTCTTCTTCCACTTCTTAAAGAATACTTTTCAGCATTTCATATAATACTGGTTTGGTGGTGATGAAATCCTTTAGCTTTTTCTTGCCCATGAAGCTCTTTATTTGACCTTCAATTCTAAATGAGAGCTTTGCTGGGTAGAGTAATATTGGTTGTAGGTCCTTGCTATTCGTCACTTTGAATATTTCTTGCCACTCCCATCTGGCCTGCAAAGATTCTGTTGAGAAATCAACTGACAGTCATGTGGTTACTTCCTTGTAGGCAACTAAATGCTTTCCTCTTGATGCTTTTAAGATTCTTTCTTTGTCTTTTGCCCTTGGCATTTTAATTATGAAGTGTCTTGGTGTGGGCCTCTTTGGGTTCCTCTTGTTTGGGGTTCTGTGTGCTTCCTGGACATGTATGTTTATTTATTTATTATTATTATTATTATTATTATTATTATTATTATTTTTACCAGGTAGGGGAGTTTTCCGTCATTATTCCTCCAAATAGGATTTTGATATCTTGCTCTCTTTCTTCTCTTTCTGGCACCCCCATAATGTGAATGTTGGTATACTTAAAGTTGTTCCAAAGGCTCCTTTTTATATCTTCAAAATTTTGTATTCTTTTTTCTTTTTATTATTCTCATTGGGTGTTTTTTGCTTCCTCATATTCCAAAACGTTGATTTGATTCTCAGACTCTACTATACTGTTGAATTCTTGTAGATTATTCTTTATTTCAGTTAGTGTATGCTTAATTTCTGACTGGCCTTTTTTTATGTCTTTGACATTCTCATTAAATCTTTGAAAGTCTCACTAAGTCCCTTGAAGCTCTCATTAAGTTCTGTGAGTGACCTGTTAACCATTGTTTTGAACTCTATCCAGTAGTTTGCTTGCTTCCATTTCTTTCATTTGTAACATGTTTCTTTGTCTCCACATTTTGCCTGCTTGCCCGTGTTTGTTTCTATGAATTAGCTAGAGCTATTATGTTTCCTGGAAATGGTGGAATGTCCTATAGGGTCCAGTGGCTCAGCCTCCCCAGTCATCTGAGCTGGGCACTCTAGGTGCACCCCTGGGTGGGCTGTGTGCATAGTTTTGTTGTAGTTGAGCCTTGACTGGTGTTGCTGGGAGGAATTAGTATCACTGGGAGGAATTGACCTCCAGGCCAATTGGCTGTAAGGACCATCTGTGATTACAGTGGTAGAGCTGCTGTGCAGGAGACACCCTTGTGGAGCAGGACTTGCTTCAGTGGGGCTTTGGTGCTCACTGAGCTTACCCCTTGAGTGTGTTGCTTATGGATGTGTAGAATTGTAAACTTGTATGGTCTGAAGCTGTCCACTGTGTACACTG
Organism: Nyctalus aviator; assembly: GCA_036971965.1. Classification (NCBI taxonomy): domain Eukaryota; kingdom Metazoa; phylum Chordata; class Mammalia; order Chiroptera; family Vespertilionidae; genus Nyctalus; species Nyctalus aviator. The sequence continues at coordinate 1,248,753 of CM072927.1, read as the reverse complement.
ACTCTGGGACCACCCATAAGGAGCTACAGAGCGGTCTGCAAGTGGCTGTCACTTATAATGGTCTTAAAGTGATCAGGCAAGGCTCAGCTGTGAAGCAAGGTAGGCTGGTCCTGAATCTTGAGCTTTTTATTGGTAGGTTTGGTGCATGCTGATGCCCACTGCTTCTTGTTTGAGAGATTTTAGCAAAGTCTGAAGCCAGAGGGATTGAGTCTGAGTACATTCATGCAAGAGGAATACTTCGGTCTCCAGCAACCTCCATGTCACTCAGCTACAATCCCCTTTGGCTTTTACAGCCTTAAGTTATGGGGACTTCTCTTCCCAGCTCTGGAACTTTGGGCTGGGGGTTTTGTGTGGGGTTGGGAACCCTTGCTCCTCACAGGCAGCCTCCACAGAGATGTTCTCCCTCCCAATTAAAACATCAGCACACATGGGTGTTCTAGTCTCAGTGCTCTTTCTCCTTTACTTCTGTAGTTGTAGGACTTCCATTCAACCAGCTTTCAGACAGTTCTGAATGATGGTTGTTTTGTATTTTGTATTTTAGCTATAATTTTGATGTGGTTGTGGGAGCCTGCAGCCACCTAGGCCACCATCTTGGTTCTCCTGAAAACATTTATAACCACTTCTTCTTTGAATGGCCTGAAGAAATGCCTCTCTAAGCTCATGAGCAAGGGGAGGCATGACTGGATAGGGAACTGGTTTACTTATAAATGAATCTGAAACATACATGAACTCCAAGATGTTTGCTTTGTTTATTCTCACAGATTCACATGAAACCTAGTGCCAGGAGGTTTTGTAAAAGGAAGTGGAGAAGCTCTGGCTGGTGAGCTCAATTGATTGGAGCATTGCCCCGTGTACCAAAAGGTGGCGGGTTCTGTTCCCTGTCAGGGCACATGCCCAGGTTGTGAGTTTGATCCCTAGTCGGGGTGTGTATAGGAGGCACCAATATATGTTTCTCTCTCTCTCACATCTATGTTTTTCTCTTTTTCCCCTCTCCCTTTCTCCCTTTCTAAAATAAATAAAAACATACCCTCGGGGGAGGATTGAAAAAAAGGAAGTGGAGAATTCCTGCATGAATTTCATTAAAGAATAAACAATGGTCATGGAGGAAATAATACTTACTCTTTGGGGTGGGGGTGGGGGCAGGGGCTTCTGTTGTTTGACCACCTCAGTGAGGACATGTTTACAGCGTTGAGTTGCCTCAGGTGCTTTATTTTTATGACTTATTTACCGTTCTTTTCTTACTAAACAGCAGAGATGGCCACATTCTCAAAAGCATATGCTTGCAGTGATTGTGAAATCCTTGGCAGATAGCAGGTCACTGACGACAGTAGCTATAGCCTTGGTATCTTCTTTATTTTTTTAAAAGTATTTTTATTGATTTCAGAGTGGTATGGAGAGGGAGAGGGAGATAGAAACATCAATGATGAGAGAGAATCATTGATGGGCTGCCTCCTGCACATTCTACACTCAGGATTGAGCCCCACAACCCGGACATGTGCCCTGACCATGCACCATGCAGGCTGGGCATAGTCCTGGTGTTCTGATGGTCTGAATGCAGCTTTCTCAAACTAGTGTATAAATCCGCATGTTTCAGATCAATGTGCTACACATGTGGTGGACTTGCCATTGGAGTCATTGTGAGTAAAAGACTTTGGTTCTCGATGACATCACAAGAACCGTCTTTCTGGCCATGGGTGTTGGGTGCTGGACTTTGCACCAGTGCGTTTTCCAGGACAGGGCAAAGTGTTCGTGTTCTATCCGATTCTTCCTGGTGCTGCACCGTCCTTTACCCCTTCCTTCATCTCCGTTATTAAAACTGACCTGCTTCCCAGGCCCTCACCCCGTCCCTCAGAGGGACACCTTCTGCCCTGGTCCTCCCGCCCCCACTGTCCCTCAGAGGGACAGCTCCTGTCCGGTCCTCCCCTCTGCCCCTTAGCTTGCACTGTCCTTATCTAAGAGGCAGTGGTGAGCACACTGGCCTTTTCAAGGAGGAAAATCACTTCCTGATGGAACCAATTCAACAGCTCTTTAAAATCTCCGTTTCCCTCATTTCTTTCTTTCTTTTTTTAAGTTGCTTTCAAAGCAATTAACAGGGGACATATTTTGTTTATTATTCTAAAATATGTGCTGGGAAACCAATGACCCAGAGCACTTTGTCATTCCAGAAAAGGTCAACACATGTTTGACATTCAAAGGCGTTCTTCACCCCCTTCAGGGTGGAAGCACTGAGAAACGGCCAGGGCTGGGCCACACCAGACACACGTGTTCTCTTACCTGACCTGCAGAAAACTCCCTCCAAAGATACCCGCCTGTTCTAATATTATTCCTACCGGGTTCTGACCTCCTTTTTCTCTGCATCTTCAAAAATATCAGCTGACAAATAAAAAAAAAACCTAACACATCTTGGTTTGTCGCCATCACGTGTGATTTTAGCCACTTTTAATCGCATCTATGAAGAGCTTTGTAAACACTATCATTTGGTTTAAATTCTGTAATTGGATATTGCCTGACCCCAACTTCTTTTGCAAAACAGATCCAGAAGTTTCTTCTGTTTGGAATGCCTCCTTCTCAGATACAGCCTGAGTCCTGTCTGCCTCACAGCGGCGGGAGCAGATGTCAGGGCCAAGGAGGCCACGTTGCCCTCCAGCGAAGTGGGTGCACCTCCCTGTCCAAATGACCCCACAGGTTGGACATGTCACCGTGGTCACGTGTGATCAGGTGTGGTCACGCAGGAGTGGCTCTCCGTCTCACAGGAGTGGGTCTCTGTCTCGCAGACGGGCCGGGGAGCGTTTCTGTGGGAACCTGAGGAGTCAGGCCTTCTGTGATATCAGGAGTTGGCGATGTGTTTGTTATCTTTTATCGACAGCTTCTTTTTGGGATTTTTTAGTAAAGTGTGTCATTGTGTAAGAATTGAAGCTAGGTAATAACATGGACGTCCACTTAATCAAGTGCCATAGAACATAAGATAGGGCAAGACCATGTCCGGAAGGTCCCTGTGGGTGGGGTCACCCAGGTATGAAGTTCCTAACCGTCTGGGCCAGGGCACCGTGTCAGTCCAGTGATTAGTATAGATTCAATGTATGAGTTCGTGCCCATTTCCTTCTCCTTTTTAAATTTAATTTTAAAACATATTTTAATTGATTCCAGAGAGGAAGAGAGAGGGGGAGAGAGAGAGAAACATCCATGATGAGAGAGAATCATTGATCGGCTGCCTGCAACCTGGGCATGTGCCCTGACCGGGAGTCAAACGGTGGCCTCCTGGTTCATAGGCTGATGCTCAACCCCTGAGCCACGCCGGCCAGGCGTGTCCGTCGGTGCTCCAGTTGACCAGGCAGAAAACCGAGGAGCCTTCGGGCACTGGGCGCCCCAGAACAGAGGGCCCCGAGGCGGGCCCTGGGCAGCCCGGGTCTCAGTGAGAACGCTCCCCAGCCCACCTACGAAGCGTGCTCCTGCCTTTCCCTTCAAGAAGCCATTCCCCTGGTTCCAGGAACAACTCCGAGCTGCCCCCCTCTCCTCCCCATCCCGCTCCTCCTGGGGCAGGTCCCTGGCAGCCTCTAGTGCAGCTCACCGAGTGGGTGACCCCCTCCTCCGCAGGAGGAAGTGGTGAGAAATGCACTGAAATAGCCTTCCTTCCTCCTCTGGGCCGGCTCTCCGGCGAGGAGAGATCCAAGGAGTGTCTGGAGAATTCACCTGACAGCGGTCCTCGACGAAAGAAGAGTTTTCTTATTTTATCTCACGTGTTTTCATTATTTCATTTCATTTCATTCATTTCATTTCATTTCATTTCATTTCATTTCATTTCTCCTTCAAAAAAGGGGGGATCTACCAAAACCAGTGTGGCTCAGTGGATAGAGCGTCGGCCTGCGGACTGAAGGGTCCCAGGTTCGATTCCGGTCAAGGGCATGTAGCTTGGTTGTGGGCACATCCCCGGTAGGGGGTATGCGGGATGCAGCTGGCCGATGTTTCTCTCATCGATATTTCTAACTCTCTATCCCTCTCCCTTCCTCTCTGTAAAAAATCAATAAAATATATTTTAAAAAAAGGGGGGGGATCTGAGCTAGATATTGTTTGGAAACCGACCCCCAGACAGGACAGAAGCATTTCTCCGGGACTGCCCCTTCCTGTGTGGCCGCAAACACAGGCTGAGCCCGGGCCCCTCTGTCCGTTGGGTGCTGGGCAGCGCTGCTGTCTCTGTAGATGGACAGTGTGATGGGTGGGGAGCCGGAATCCAGGGGCCGTCCATTCGGCTGCAGGGCCATGTAAGGAGGTGCCCTGTGATTGCACCAACACCCGGGAGAGACGCAGGGATGGGGCCTCTGTCTGCGTCCTCCTCACGCTGCTCAGGAAGGAAGCGGCTCTTCTGCACACGTTTATCTTCCTCAGAAGCCAGACAGGCAGCGGTCCGACCCCCGGGACCCCGGAAGCAGGAGGAGGTCGAAGGCACAGCAGCCAGACGGACCATCTGTGGCAGTTCTCCCATCCCGTGGGATCCTCGCGTTTGGTAAAAGGCAGCATTTCACAAAACGTTCGCGGCACGAACCACTTACCACGAGTTCTGTTTTGCAGCTTAATCCGTGCGAGGCAGCGGGTCCTGAAGTCACATAGTTCTCACGGCTAATGCAATGATTGCCCCACGGTAAACCAGTACCGACTTTTTTTGTTAATCCTCACCTGAGGATGCTTTTCCATTGATTTTGAGGAAGAATAGAAGAGAGAAGGAGATACAGAAAGAAACATCCATGTGAGAGAAACACATGGAAGGGTTGCCTCTTGCACATGCCTGACCAGGGCCCAGGCTGGGGAGGAGCCTGCAACCAAGGTATGTGCCCTTGACCAGAATCGAACCCGGGACCCTTTGGTTTGCAGGCTGACGCTCCATCTACTGAGCCACACCGGCTAGAACAAAACAGGAGAGACTTTTAAAAGGAATACCCCTCAAAGTGTGCAGAACTGGTTGCATGTAATTGTGTTGATCTGTGTTTAGGCAGCTCTGACTTTGCACTCACATTAGTTTCTGTGCCTCAGTTTCCTCCGCTGTACACAGAGGGTGGTATTGCCGTCTATTTCTAAGGATGGGGCTCAGAGCCAGAAATCACACGTGTGAATGCTTCCCACCCAGGGCATCCGAGACCTTTACGAAGCTGCCGACACACGTGTGCTCTGCAGTTGGTTCAGCCACTGGTCTGAGGTGGGAAGCCTCTTCTCCCAGCCCCTACCCCCAGGAGATGGCGTCTAATGGTTCCAGAGTGCAGCCTTGCTCCCTCGCTCGCTCTCTCCAAGAGCAGCATATGGAAACCGTCCCAGAGAAGGAGTCGCTCCGAGTGCTTTGAAATATAAAAGAAAATAAATTGTTCCTGGGGAGTAAATATAGGCCAAGGCTCACTCTCAGACCAGGCAGGGACGTGCCAGGGCCTGGGGGCGGGCCGAGGAGCCTGGCGCGCCCGCCCCACCCCCACACACTGGCCCGCTGAACTGGACGTTATTACTATATAAGGCTCTTTCCCTAAAGGAACAGTCTGCATCAGGCACGGGGCCAGTCCGTGTTTCACACAGTGGGGAGTTACTTCCATCCATCAGGACCCAGCTAGGAGATAAGAACTTTGCAAAAGGCCCCGTGGGTGGGATGCAGCCCTAGGAGTCGCCTTTGTTTTTATTTCTTTCCTGAAAAACGAAAAGTCTCCCACCGGCTGTGCTCAGCGGGAGGGGCGTTAGGCTGAGTCCTGTGGAAGCACGTTCCCTTTATTAGTCGCTGTGGGGGTCACAGTGGGGACCTGTTTAGGTGCTGGGTGTCTGGCTGCCTGCCTGCAGGGCCGCAGGAAAGGAAATGCTGGCAGGACAGGTTAGCAGCCCGGCTGAGCTGGGGCAGGGCAGGACGCCCTGCACTGGGTGCTCCTTCCTGCGGGGGAGTCAGTCACAGTGCTGAGCTGCTTGGCTCCTGGTACAGCACAGGCTGGGCTGGGACAGACTCACTTCCTTCTGTTCAGCAGTACCTCTCATGGCCCTGACTCTCCTGGTCTTATTCCAGGAGGGAAATTCCTCCTCTGTCTTCACTGCTCCAATCTTCTTCCTCCTCCTCCTCCTCCTTCTCCTCCTCCTCCTCCTCCTCATTTTTCTCCCCCTCCCCCTCTTCCTTTTCCCCCTCCTCCTCCTTCTTCTACTTGTTTTCTTTAATATTTTTATTGACTTCAGAGAGGAAGGGAGAGGGAGAGAGAGATGGGAGCATCAGCGATGAGAGAGAATCATTGATCAGCTGCCTCTTGCACATCCCACACTGGGGACCAAGCCTGCAACCCGGGCATATGCCCTTAGCCAGAATCGAATCCGGGACCTTTCAGTCCACAGGCTGATGCTCCATCCACCGAGCCAGACCCGTGAGGGCTGTGTTCCATACTCACCATCAGTTCCTTTGGGTGAAGTACGTCAGAGATCATCAAGCGAGTTCCTGGTAGACTTGGACTCTATTGGCTTAGATCCACATCTCCAAATGCAGAATTCTGAATCACACCGTGGCTCGATCCCACAAGTGGATTGTTTAAGGTCTATTTTTTTATTATTATTAAAATAGCTAGACTTGAAAATGCCTCCTATTTTTGGCTTATAAAATGTAGCACATTGTCATGGTAAAAAAAATCAAACATGACAGAAAAGGATAAAATAAAGTGAAAAATCCTCCCGTCCACAAATAGCACATTATTCACATTTTGGTGAATAACTTTGGAGTCCCTGCTCTCCACACACACACACACACCCGCTGGCAATCGCTTTTACATTCAATTCCAGTAAAAACCCCGAACATTATACAATGTGATCACAGACGAGGTGACGGAGTAGCTCAGTGCCATCCGCCCATCACAGCGCTCCTGCCCTGCCCGTTGGCTGCAGCCGAGGACGAGGCTCCCACGCGCCCGTGTTTGTGTTTCCCCCCACCCCCCGGAATTCGTGTTCTCAGGGACCCACAGCGTTAGTGCGGCGGGACGATGCAGACTCTCCAGTCCCGTCCGTGGGGCTGCTACCGTCTCAGTTCTCTCGACAGCAGCAGGCCTTGCTGTCCTACCGTGTGTCAGCTCTGAGGTGGCCAGTGCAGAGAGGAGCCTGGCAGCAGGCCGGTCCCTCCCAGCACCAGAAAACAAGGAGGAGGAGAAGGAGGAGGAGGAGGAGGAGGAGGAGGAGGAGGAGGAGGAGGAGGAGAAGGAGGAGGAGGAGAAGGAGGAGGAGAAGGAAGGAGATTGGGGCAGATTGCGGAGGCATAGAGAGCAGATGGCTCAGGGACTGCAGACAGCACATTGGCACATTGCTGGTCTCACCCTCTCCTGTGCTGGGGCTAGGGGTGTCCTTCTGTCCCCTCATTTGCCGTGGACCTTGCAGAATGTGCCTTCACTCCTATGCAAATGGGAGCATGCGCCTGGCATTTCATTCCCACTGCACTCACCAGCCCCTCCTCTTCAGGATGCAGATGGTGGAAACTCCGTGATTAGTTTCACACACCTGTGTATACTCATTAGAGGCCCGGTGAATGAATTCGCGCATAGGTGGGGTCTGGCTAGCCTGCCCTGCTGGGGCCCGACTGCAGGGAGGGGCCTGAGCAGTTGGAGGGCTGGCCCTACCCCAATCAGGATCAGGGGGGCCCTTGGGTAAGGTGACCAGATGTCCTGCTTTTGGCAGGACAGTCCCAATTTTTAAATTTATCCCACATCCCACGGCGTTTTAAAAAAGTCCCAATTTTTGGAAAGAATGCACAAGCTAGAGAACAGCAGGAGAACAGGAAGGGAAGATATGGTTTTCGGTGGCCATGTGGCTATTTAGCCAGGATATGAGTTTTATATTATTTTTGTTAATGTTATAATGTTAAACTTTAATGATAACAAATAATTGTTGAGGACTGATTATCGAGAACTGCTTATCAAAGTTCGCATTGTTGATCAGTTGTTAGAGTTGTGGAATGCATGCTCTCCTTACCAGGAACTAATGCTGTGACTGAACGCATTTTTTTCTATGGTAAATAAAGTGTGGGCATCAGAAAAATCACAATTAAGTGTTGAGACTTTGAAAGCCATTTTATGTGTGAAATATAATAAACAAATTCTTGTTAAATTTCATGACCTTTTAAACAATGACAGCAATCTACTAAAAAAAATTCACTCAAATGAGAAATATGCCAAGAAATAAAATAATACTCTACATAATTTTTTATTTATTATATTTGTAAATTGTACTTATGTTGAAATTTAAAAAATATATTACAATATTATTTTTGTGTTCTATGAAAATTTTTGTTGCTCCATATAGACCAAATTTTTAATCAAGAACTCCCCCCACACCCTTCCCCACATACCCCCTGGTCAATGGTGTCCCGCTTTACCAATGTTAAAATCTGGTCACCTTAACCTTGGGCAGTTTGCCAGCCCTCCCCATTGGTGTGGCGGGGCCTGATTAGGGGCAGAGCCAGCTAGGAGGAGGGGCTGAGGGTTGTTAGCCAGTTGAACTCCCAGTTGAGGGGACAATTTGCATATTAGCCTTTTATTATATAGGAAAATATATGGCTTTTAAAAATACATTTTTATTGATTTCAGAGAGGAAGGGAGAGGGAGAGAACGATAAAAACATCAATGATGAGAGAGAATAATGAATCGGCTGCCTCCTGCACACCCCACACTGAGGACCAAGCCCATAACCAGGGCATGTGCTCTGACCAGGAATCAAACTGTGATTTCCTGGTTCATAGGTCGATGCTCAACCACTGAGCCAGCTGGCAGGAAATATGTGTTTTTAAGAACCGCCAGTTTCTGCCGAGACCGGTTTGGCTCAATGGATAGAGCGTCGGCTTGGGGACTGAAGGGTCCCGGGTTCAATTCCGGCCAAGGGCATGTGCTGTGGTTGCGAGCATATCCCCAGTGGGGGGTGTGCAAGAGGCAGCTGATCGATGATTCTCTCTCATCGATGTTTCTAACTCTCTATCTCTCTCCCTTCCTCTCTGTACAAAATCAATAAAAATATATTAAAAAAAAAAAAAAAGAACCGCCAGTTTCTGCTCATTTGTAGAATAGACAGGGAAGACCAGTGAGCTGGTCTCCAAAAGAGAAGAGTGCTTTTGGAAGCGAGTGGCTTTAGGGGATTTTAGCCGATTTCCGAGAAAAGCCAAGGAGGGTATAAGTTCACAGAATGGGCGGAGATGTGTGGTTACCACAGACTGGTCCACCCCAGGCCCCCAGCCTGGTCCACCTCTGACCCCCAGCCTGGTCCACCCCTGACCCCCAGCCTGGTCCACCCCTGACCCCCAGCCTGGTCCACCCGAGGCCCCCAGCCTGGTCCACCCCTGACCACCAGCCTGGTCCACCCCTGACCCCCAGCCTGGTCCACCCCTGACCCCCAGCCTGGTCCACCCGAGGCCCCCAGCCTGGTCCACCCCTGACCCCCAGCCTGGTCCACCCCTGACCCCCAGCCTGGTCCACCTCTGACCCCCAGCCTGGTCCACCCCAGGCCCCCAGCCTGGTCCACCTCTGACCCCTAGCCTGGTCCATCCCAGGCCCCCAGCCTGGTCCACCTCTGACCCCCAGCCTGGTCCACCCCTGACCCCCAGCCTGGTCCACCCCTGACCCCCAGCCTGGTCCACCTCTGACCCCTAGCCTGGTCCACCCCAGGCCCCCAGCCTGGTCCACCTCTGACCCCTAGCCTGGTCCACCCCAGGCCCCCAGCCTGGTCCACCTCTGACCCCCAGCCTGGTCCACCCCAGGCCCCTAGCCTGGTCCATCCCTGACCCCCAGCCTGGTCCACCTCTGACCCCTAGCCTGGTCCATCCTAGCCTAAAGTAGCACCGCCTGGGACCAGTCTTTCTTCCTTACCTCCTGCAGTCCATTTTCTAACCATCCTTTCATGTTCAGTTCAGTCCAGGTGTTTGCATGAATACAAACAAGACAGGAGGGCTTTCCGCCTACTGCCACAGCACGGCTCATGCCGGGACCCAGGCACTAGGCGCTCGGTCACGCTCTGTTCACTTATGTGATTTTCACAAGCTCATGGGGGTTTTTCCCAAAGAAAACGTGATGCCCCCAGCAGCAGGGAGTCAGTTTTGCGTGTCCTATCTCTGCTGGTTTCTCGCACGTGAAAGTTCCTCTACACACATCCCCAGCTCCGGTCCGGATTCGCCTCGTCACCACGTGGCACCTCCTTTAGAGTGGGTCAAGGAAAGATGCAGAAATATTTCTATTTAAGAAAGTCTCATGGGCCAGGCCGGGCGTGGCTCAGTGGTTGAGCACCGACCTATGAGACAGGAGGTCACGGTTCAGGCCCGGTCAGGGCACGTGCCCGGGTTGCGGGCTTGGTCCCCAGCGGGGGGCATGTGGGGCAGCGGATCCATGGTTCCCAGTCATTCTCCACTATCCTTATTCCACTGTCTGGGGTGACCGGGAACTGTCCGAGGTCTGCATGAACTTTCTCGGTCACTCATTTGTACAGACCAGCCGCTCAGCCCTTCTCTGCTCCTCCCCCATCAGCTCCGGGTGTGAGCTGAGGCCAATGCCATCCTGGCTTCCCCTCCACCATGTGCTTTTCTCAGGAATCTGCCCCCAGCCTGGCTGCTGGAGGGCATATAGCTACTCATCTTCTGATGCCAGGCCTTTCATCTTCCATTTACCATTCTCCGTCTTGCTGGCACGCTCCTGGAACAATAAAATCTACGTTCTGTCTTCACAGTTTGCACATTCCTAAGAATTTCCTAGAAAAGACCAATAAAATAAACGAGACCTATGAGGATGTGAAAAGGGATCAACTAGAAATAAAGAATACATTGTCTGAAATAAAAAATATTACACAGAGTCCTAAAAACAGAATGGAAGATTGCAAGAATCAAGTAAAAGATTTGGAACACTAAGAGCCAGAGGACACTCCTCTACAGAAGCAAGAAGAGAAGAGAACCCAGAAAGTTGAAGATAATGTAAGAAACCTCTGGGACAACTTCAAGCGAACCAACATCAGAATTATGGGGGTCCCAGAAGAAGAGAGAGAGCTAGATACCGAAAACATACTGAAAGAAATAGTGACAGAAAACTTCCCCCACTTGGTGAAACAATTAGACCTACTAGTCCAGGAAGCGCACAGGACCCCAAACAAAAGGAATCCAAAGAGGACCACACCAAGACAAATCATAATTAAAATTCCAAGAGCAAAAGACAAAGAGGGAATATTAAAAGCAGCAAGAGAAAAGCAGGTAGTTACCTATAAAGGAGTACCCATACAACTGTCAGCTGATTTCTCAACAGAAACCATGCAGGCCAGATGGGAATGGCAAGAAATATTCAAGGTGATGAATAACAAGAACCTACAACCAAAATTACTCTACCCAGCAAAGCTATCACTTAGAATCAAAGGACAGTTAAAGAGCTTCACTAATAAAAAAAAGCTAAAGGAGTTCATCACCACCAAACCAGAATTATATGAATTGCTGAAGGGGGTTCTTTAGGAAGAGGAAGAGGAAGAGGAAGAATATAAAGATAAAAATTATGAACAACAAATACATAACTATCAACAAATGAATCTAAAAACCAAAGGAATTAAAAAGTCTGATGAACAATATTAACTGGTGAATATAATAGAATCAGAGGTATGGAAGGGGAGTGAACTGACGATTCTCGGGGGAAAAGGGGAGAGGGGGATGTGGGAAGAGACTGAACAAAAACTGTGCACCTATGGATGAGGACAATGGGGAGTGGGGAAAGGGCAGAGGGAGGGGTGGGAACCTGGTGAAGGGGAGCAATGGAGGGAAAAAATGAGGGACATTTGTAATAATATGAACATTAAAGATTTATTAAAAATAATTTAAAAGAAGTCAAAGGGAAACTTTGTGAAGAAGTCATCACAGGGTCTCGCCTCGAGCCATCATGGAAAGAGTTGAGATCCTTGCAATCAGAAACTACTTACTTTATTTCTTTAAATTCTCACCCAAGGATATTTTTCCACTGTTTTTTAGAGAGAGGAAAAGACAGAGAACAATAGATGTGAGAGAAACACACCAATTGGTTGCCAGGGAGAAGCCCATAACTGGAATCGAACCCAGGCCCCTTTGGTTCGCAGGCTGATGCTTAAGGCTAGGGCCAGAAGCTCTTTAGAATCTAAAGTTAGATCATTAATCCCAGGAGTTAAGACGAGATGGTGACTACAAATGTTTTGTTTGCAAGTGCCATCTTCACCCAGAGATTTCCTCTCTGTAACAGTCTGTGTGCAGCGAGAGAACAGACAGACTTTGTGAAGAGAAATTTCCCTGGAGGCGCAGACGTGCATCAGCAGGTCCCGGCAACCGCAGGATGAAGTCTAGATGCGACCTCAGGTTGACTGCAGAAGGGCAGCCGCTGGGAGCATGGAAAGTCTGACGGGATCATCAACCTTGCACTTGAGAGACGGCTCCTGGGATGCAGCTTGCCCCTCGATGGAGGACTTCTCTCCACGGCTCTCACAGATAAACCACTGGCCGTTCAAAAACCTGTTCTGGTCTTGGGGCCCAATGAAATATAAAACATTCATTGTTGGTCATTATTCCAGGAAAATTGTCCTTTTAAAATATTTTATTATTTTTTTAAAAAAATATTTTTATTGATTTTGGAGAGGAAGGGAGAGGGAGAGGGAGATAGAAACAGCAATGAGGAGAGAGAATCTGGATTGGCTGCCTCCTGCAAGCCCTCTACGGTGGACTGAGCCCACACCCCGGGCTGTGTCCTGCCCGGGAATCCCACTCTGACCTACTGGTTCATATTTTGATGCTCAACCCCTGAGCCACAGTGACCGGGCATATTCAGGTGGTATCTTCAGACTTGTGACTTCTAGTTACTGACTCACTCTGCCTCCAACGGAATATGGAACAACCCGTTCCTCCGTCCTCCGCACCGCTCCAGTAGAGAGTCTGAAATCCCAGTCGTTCTCCCCGTAGTTCACCTCCTCATGGACACACCGGCCTCGAAGCCTGTGCACCAGTGAACGCAGAGTTCTTCATTAACTAGAAACCCAGTTCCCAAGCTGGCGAGGGGATGCCCGCTAGCTGGCAGCTCAGCAGAGTGGGACCGAGGTCGGGGCTGGCCGAGCTCACCATCAGGCTACGCTGACTCTGCAGTCACAGGCTGTCGTTGGCATCATTCACAAGGAGCGTGTCCAGCTAAGTTCTGGTCGCTTCTGCTTCACTGTAAGAACTTTTCTGCGCCATCTCCCAGTTGAGTCTCCACAATTAGGGGAGCGATTTCAGAGTACAATCAGCCACACCTCTCAGATGGATGATGCCACCTACTCTCAGCGCCAGCCTCTGATGCTCATTGTAATTAGTAAGCAGGCCTCCTCTGGCTCTGTGGAAAGTGTGGTTTGATGTGCTTGCTCCAACACCACCAAGCACTTCACGTCTCAGCAGACAGGCCTGGAGGCCTCACACATGTAGCTCCATCCTGACCCTGTCTGCCTGGGCAGGGGCAGGTCCCACAGGTTAGGGCTGAGCCCCTCAGATTGCCCCCGCTTTAGCCCCCAGAATCCAGACAGTTCCTGTGCTTCTGATGGACTGGCTGTGAATAGAAGGTTCCTAAACCCTCCCACCCCCCGCGCTTGGGCTCCATTAATTTGTTCGAGTGGCTGACAGACCAGAGGAACCTTTATCTGTTTGTGAAGATGTTGTCAGGATGCAGATGAAGAGCCAGAGGAAGGGGTGCTGAGGGCGAGGGCAAGGACCCTGAGCTCAGGAGTCTGTTCCGGTGCCTCTCCCCGGCACGTGGACCTCTCCATCGTCCCGGAAGCTCATTAATCTCCCTGTACAAGAGCTTTCATTTTTTTTTTTAATTTTAATTTTTATTTATTACTTTTTAAGTATTTTTCTCAAAGGCATTTCATTGATAAATGTTTTTTATTTTTATTTTTTAAAATATATTTTATTGACTTTTTACAGAGAGGAAGGGAGAGGGATAGAAAGTCAGAAACATCGATCAGCCGCCTCTTGTACACCTCTTACCGGGTATGTGCCCGCAACCAAGATACATGCCTTTGATCAGAATCGTACCTGGGACCCTTGAGTCCGCAGGCCAATGCTCTATCCACTGAGCCAAACCGGTTTTGGCAAGAGCTTTTAATTTTTCATTGTAATTATTTTTAATATATTTTTTATTGATGTCAGAGAGGAAGGGAGAAGGGGAGAGAGACATCAGTGATGAGAGAGAATCATTGACCAGCTGCCTCCTGCTCGCCCCACGCTGGGGATCAAGCACACAGCTTCGGTTTGTGCCTGACTGGGAATCAAACCCTGACCTCCCAGTTCATAGGTTGAGGCTCCACCACATAGCCCTTCACCTGCAGCCCCTGCTCCTCCCCAGAGGCTGGGGGTGGGGCTGGCAGCTCCAGCTCTCCTCAGTGGTCTCTCTGGTGACCAGCCCCATCCTGAGGGGTCCCACCCTCAGTCCCCTCATTAGCATAAATGCAAGGGTGTCAAAAAGGCCCCTAAGGAGCAACAAAGGGCCCCCTTCACCCGAGAGAGCCCAGGGGGTTAGAAGTTGGGTGCCAGGCACCAGAGACAAAGACCAAATCCACTTCTGGTTTCACCACGACCACAGAGGGGTCCCCATTCCCCTTGACCCCCCCAACGGACGAGGCAGTCCAGGCCTGGGAGCCCCATTCTGCACGGGTGCCAGGGCCTGGGAGAGCGAGGTGTGCGGTGAGGGCATGCGGTCGGCAGAGACGAATCTTCTGAGAACTGGCTCGGTTCCAGGCTCCTGTGACCTCCCGTGTGCTGGAGGGTAAGTGTCAGGCAGATCTGATCTGATGGGTTCAGAGAGCCCCTCCCCGGTGCCGGAGCCTCTTTGTTTCACTGCTCTGTGTCTGTGCCGCCTCGGAGCCCATGGGCAGGTCTCTGCGGTAACACTGCCCGCAGTTGCATGGAGTCCTTGTGTCACACGCACAGGAAAACTCCCGTGAGGAGGACTCTGATGGAGATCTTGCCGCCTCACCAGTAGTTAGAAGATACTAAGTTTTAGAATCTCTTTAGTTTATTAGCTCAGAAGTTGAAAAGAACCAGGGTTAAAACTCTCCAGCTTCATATATATATAATTGATTTCAGAGAGGAAGAGTGAAATAGAGAAACATCAATGATGGGAGATAATCATTGATCAGCTGCCTCCTGCACACCCCCCACTGGGGTTCGAGCCCACAATCCGGACATGTGCCCTGACTGGGAATTGAACCGTGACCTTCTGGTTCATAGGTACTCAACCCCGGAGCTGCCGGGCTTGTTACAAATGCTCTCAAATTCTCAGTGAAGATGCTTAATGAGGGTGTGGATGCTCTGGGAGAACTTAGAAAGGTGGCTGATGGCCTGGAGGTGATTGGTGGATGTAGCTGGGGGTGGAGAGCAGCCAGGAGGCGATGGGGATGATAAGACTCAGTGACTAATTACAGACTAGAGGAGGCTAAAGGCCCTGGGGCTGGAAAGGAAGAAATGAAGACAAATGAGAGAGGAAGATGCCAAGAACAGGGGAGGAGTGAGCAGCAATTTGGAGGATAGCCATGGCTGTGGCCTTGGATGAAATGTTGCATAAGAAGAGCAGTTGTGGTGAGGAGAAACTAAATTTAACTTTAAATAAATGGACTTTGCTTTCTCTGTGGGATGTACATAGCAGCTCTACAATAAAGAGTTAGGAGTGTCTGTGGCTCCATAGTTGGGGATAAAAGCAGAAATATATGAAGTGAGACCACAGGGGGCAGAGGACAGAGCTCAGGGAAAACCAACATATGAAGTATGGACGATCAATCTCTTCCACACACACACACACATGCCTTCCCTTGGAGATCCCTCAGTCTATTCCATGCATCCATGTCTCTGGATCTGTTTATTTAATTCATTAGTTCCACACATGAATGAGATCATGTGATACTTGTCTTTCTCTGATTGGCTTATTTCACTCAGCATAATACTCTCCAGATCCCTCCATGCTGTCCCAAAGGGTAAGAGATTCTTCTTTTTTACAGGTGCATAGTATACATGTATAACCCATGGACACAGACAATAGTGCAGTGAAGGCCTGGGTAGGGTGGGGGCAGGGTAGAGAACATCAATTAGGAGGTGGGGAGGAGACATCTTCAACCGTAAAGATAAATCCTATATAATAAAAGGCTAATATACAAATAGACTGAACGGCAAAACAACTGGTCACTAAGACATGCATTGACCACCAGGGGGTGCACACAGAAGCTGCCTCCTGGTAATCAGTGCACTCCCACAAGGGAGCACCGCTCAGACAGACATTCCCCAAGGGCTCCCGGACTGTGAGAAGGTACAGGCTGGGCAGAGGGCCTCCCCCCTCCCCCCCTGTGAGTGCATGAATTTCGTGTGCTGGGCCTCTAATTTAAAAAAATATAAACTGAGAAAGAAGCCAATGAGAGAAATTAAAAGAGGTCACTAGAGAGATAGCAAGAGCATATTTCTCATAAGAAAGGATACCGTTTCAAGGACTGGGTTTCCAGTGACGGGGATTTCAGGGTTCGAGGAAGAGGATGATCAGAACACGTGAGACACAGGAGGCTGCATTGTGGGAGGGAGGCTCCTTGGCATCTGCTGGGCAGTGGACGGGACTGGAGGAGAGCGGGAGACCCAGGCAGACAATCCCGAGTGAGGTGTGACAGGGACGGAGAGAGAGCACCTGGCGTGGCAGAGGAGGAGTCGGGAGAGTGAAGATGGTTTGCGTTGACAGGAGAGGGATTCTGAGAACAGTGGAAGGAGAGAGAGGGATAAAGAGGGCAAGTAAGACAGAGTCGTTACTCTCTTAGCAAAAACAGGGGAGGTGAGAGGGAGTAAACCCATTAACCTCAGTGCTCACTATGCTGACATCCTAAATAATAAAGACCTAATATGCTAATTAGATGGGGGGGTGGAACAACCTTCCAGAATGACCTTCTGGAAAGACTGGGGCTGGGGCGGTGGGTGGGGGGCAGGGCTGCAGGGCCATGGGGCTGGGAGGGCTATGCTTGCACGAATTGCATGCATTGGGCCTCTAGTTGCATGGGAGTATTTTTATGTTAGGAAAACAATAGATGTTAAAAAGTTCTGTAAAGGAACAGAAAAACAAACACATCAGATCATTATGTGAAGGCTTCTAAAGCATTTGAGTCATTTGAGTCAGTGAATTTTTATTTATTCAATTTATTTATTTATTTATTTATTTTTACTTTGGGCAATAAGAGGACAGAATTGGAATAGGTATAATCCTCCATTTGTAGCATGGGCCCTGAGTTATTTTTATTTTATTTATTTTTAATATTGTTATTGATTTCAGAGAGGAAGGGCGAGGGAGAAAAAGAGAGAGAGAGCTAGAAAAAAATCGATGATGAGAGGGAATCATTGATCAGCTGTCTCCTACACACCCCACACTGGGGATAGAGCCGGCAACCTGAGCATGTGCCCTGACCAGGAAGTGAACTGTGATCTCCTGGCTCATAGGTCATTGCTGAACCACTGAGCCCCCATGCTGGCTGACTATATTTTTCATAAGCATTTAACACATATTTAGAAAAGGGTGTCAAGCTCTCCCTGAAGGCACCATCAGCAGGCTGCCTCCGGTCCATGCTTGCCTGGTGGACCGGTCCTGCAGTCAGTCTGCCAGGGTCGGTCCCTGGGCGTGTGGGCTGCACCGTGTCTGCTGTCGTGAGGGTGCTGCTCCAGCATGTGGCCTGCTGCCCCAGTCCGGGCTCCTCAGCGCCACTGGAGGGCGAGCTGCTGGGTCTGGGTGTGGATGACAGGTAGAAGGCAGTGCAGCCCCTACAAGTAGATGCCCGATGTTCCACTCCTGCCAGCACCACGTGGCACCTGTGGGTCCACATTGCTCCAACACTTGATATGATCCGATTTTTTTAAAAAAAATTAATATATTTTTATTGATTTCAGAGAGGAAGAGAGAGGGGAAGAGAGAGAGAGAGAGAGAGAGAGAGAGAGAAGCATCAATGATGAGAGAGAATTATGGATCGGCTGCCTCCTGCACGCCCCCCCACCGGGTGTCGAACCCACAAACCAGGCCTGAGCCCTGACCGGGAATCGAACAGTGATCTCCTGGTTCATAGGTCGACACTCAGCCACTGAGCCGCGCCGGCCGGGTTGATCAGACTTCCTCACATTCACTGTCCGCTCTTAAACGTCCTCTCACCATGAGCTCCATTGCGTTTCTCTGACCTCGGGGAAGCTGGCTGAATCTCCGGTGTGCTTTCTCTCACGGAGTCACCTGTGCATGGTTCGGTGTGTTCTTCCACGAGGCTGCCTGTGTTCTTTTCACTAATAGTCAGTCCTTCACTTACTCCTCAGATGGAACCTGTCGGCTGTGTGTACAGCGAATGGCCTCCGAGTTTCACAGCCTTTCCACGTTACTGAGGTTTCTGTTCATAAATAATAACTTATTTAACATAAACATCAATTTCCTTGTGGGTAATGTTTTGGGGTCTTGTTAGAGAAATAGTTTACCTGTGCCAAGGTCTACTACACAGACACATTTTCTGAAAGTCTTGAGTGTTTAAAATACATTAAAGTGTTTTTTTCTAAGATGTTTTACCAGATGTATTTTTTTTTTTACAATAAATCTTTTATTTTTCTTGCATGATAATGATTTTAAATTCCAGAGAATTTCTGCTGCTTAAAAAAATTGTTTTAATTGTTTTAAAGGTTAAAAGTAATTTGGTTAAAAACAAACAGAAACTTCTTCCTCTTAGCAATAGAGTTTGACCATTGCTATTCCCTGACCGGAAATGGTATCAGATGTTATGACTTCACAAATGCAAATCAAATACTTTAATGTCTTAGTTCTTCAGCTGTAGCTTTGTTGTTCAGATAAGAAAAGTAGGAAAGAATTTATTAAAATTGCCCTGGCCAGCTTGGCTCAGTGGATAGAACGTCTGACTGAAGGGTCCCCGGTTTGGTTCGGGCCAAGGGCACATGCCTGGTTGTGGGCTTGATCCCCACTGTGGGGCGTGCAGGAGGCAGCTGATCCATGATTCTCTATCATCATCGATGTTTCTCTCTCTCTCTCTCTCCTTCTCCCTTCCTCTCTGAAATCAATAAAGAAATATATATATTTTTTAAAAAAGAATCTAGTAAAAAACAAAAATGTAGATATGTGGTTATATATGTGAAAACACACACGTGTGTGCACATGTGTATATGTATGTGTGTGCATGTACGTGTGTGTGTTGTGTGTGACTCCAGGTAGCAACATGAACACTGTGCTCTGTAAGGATGATCTTCTCCTGCATAAACATCAAGCACCTGCGCCTTGGAAAGAACTTGTTCTTCCAGGAGCCAGTTTTCAGGTCCTTCCTGAGACACTGACCATGAGGTTGGCGGTGGAAATGCTTGTAGCATGTAAGGAGAATGAGACGCTGGGAAGATTTAGAAAAACAGCTACATATCCAGCCACCATGTCCGAACACTGGGCACCTCTCCCTCTCACAGTCAACGGGTGAGAAGGGCTGGAGAGCGAGCAGCTTTCCCAGCCGCTGCTGCACTGGGCAGGGGCAGCGACAGCCTGTCTGCCGCAGTCTCCCCCACCCCCGCCCCCAACGACCTTCCCACTCAGCTTTCCTGCCACTTCTCTGCAGGACGCAGTCCATGTTTCATGTTTCCTAGAAGCTGCAAGGTCTCCCTCTCCCCCGCCATTCTTTACTTTTAAAACCAAACTTCTCTAACGAAGCAGCCAAAACAGAATTCCAAAGGAGGCCAGATGTTTCCTTGTGTGCAGAGTCCTTCTCCCGCCCACTCTGTGCCCAGCTATGTGTGTGTGTGTGTGTGTGTGTGTGTGTGTGGTGTGTGTGAGTGTGGTGTGTATGTGTGTGTGTGTATGTGTGTGTATGTGTGTGTGTATGTGTGTGTGAGTGTGTGTGAGTGTGTGTGTGGTGTGTGAGTGTGTGTGTGTATATGTGATGTGTGTGGTGTATGTGAGTGTGTGGTGTGAGTATGAGTGTGTGTGTGAGTGTGTGTGAGTGTGTGTGTGTGGTGTAGTGTGTGTGAGTGTGGTGTGTGTGTGTGAGTGTGTGTGTGTGCGCGCGTATGTGTGTGTGTGTGAGTGTGTGTGTGTGTGTGTGTGTGTGTGGTGTGAGTGTGAGTGTGTGTGGTGTGAGTGTGAGTGTGTGTGTGTGTGGTGTGAGTATGAGTGTGTGTGTGAGTGTGTGTGAGTGTGTGTGTGGTGTGTGTGTGTGTGTGGTGTATGTATGTATGTGGTGTGGTGTGTATGTGGTGTGTGTGTGTGTGTGGTGTGTGTGTATGTGTGTGGTGTGGTGTGTGTGTGTGTGTGTGTGGTGTATGTATGTATGTGGTGTGGTGTGATGTGTGTGTGGTGTGTGTGGTGTGTGTGTGTGTGGTGTGTGTGTGTGTGGTGTGTGTGTATGTGTGTGGTGTGGTGTGAGTATGAGTGTGTGTGTGAGTGTGGTGTGTGTGTGTGTGTGTGTGTGTGTGGTGTGTGTGAGTGTGAGGTGTATGTGAGTGTGTGTGAGTGTGTGTGTGTGTGGTGTGAGTGTGAGTGTGTGTGTGTGTTGTGTGTGTATGTATGTGGTGTGGTGTGGTGTCTGTGTGGTGTGGTGTGGTGTGTGTGTGTATGTCCTGTGTTTACACATAACAGATCACAGCAGGAGAAACATTCAGCCATCCACAGAGGCCTGGCCGCGGGGCCGGGCAGGAAGAGGGTGGTGGACTCGGCAGCAGGCCGTCGGGGGCTGTGAGCGCTCCTTCACGTCAGATGGAAAGAGGTTTATCGCAGAAACAGGTCTGACTTCCTTAAAAGGCAGCCGTTTCTTTTCCCTCCGCTTCTCCGGAGAACTGGCTGCCGAGGGCATAGCTGTCCCCTGACTCACGCGGGCCAGGCACACGCGTGCGGAGGGGCCAGAGCCGGTGGCCGGGGTGGCCTCGGCTGCGGGGCCTTCCCCAGGGCGCGTCAGGGGCTGCGCGTGTGAGATCTGCTTCGTGGGGAAGATAAGCTGTTCTTAAAAAAAAAAAAAAAAGGCAGCCCAAACACTGAAATAATAAGATTTTTATTTGCCTTTTTAACTCCATATGTCTGGCTTTCCTATTTGCCAGAGACAGGACAAATATAGTTAGTTAATCAGGTAGTGATTCTCTCATTGGCTTCCAGGTGTCTCCAAGGCAATGCAGGGCCTGCTTAGGCGCCAGGGCCAGCACAGGGCATACAGGAATGTCGCTGCACCAGGCAGACGGCACAGGCCGGACTGAGGCTGGCAGAGTGAGTGCGCGTTCTAAGGCTGCGTCCGACAGAATGGCCGTGGTGGGCTGGCGCTGCATCCCCACTGTGCGCACAATCTCTGGAAATGCGGACACCGCCTCCCTCATCGGCACACAGTGAGAGCTTTAAGCAGACTCACTGACCTCTCAGGCACAGAGACTTGCTCCTGGAACACTTGAGGGGGTGGGGGCAGGGAGAACCAGGAGGCGGGAACAGGACCACAGAGACATGGAAGCACGGAGCAGAGTATGGGATCTGGGATCTTGGAGGGAAGGCGGGGGGGGGGGGTGGGGGGGGGGGGGAGGGGTGTGTGTGTGTGGGACTGATCAGCCAAAGACCATAGATGCATCACTCACGGACACAGACAACAGGATGGTAAAGGCCTGGGGCGGGGGTGAGGGTGGGCTGGAGGGGCTCAGTGGGGGGGAAAGGAGGACACGTGTAATACTTTCAACAATAAAGATTAAACAATAAATGAATCAGACTCTCACTCGCAGAGCCTGACCTGGCGCCTGGCCCCCAGCTTGTGTCCTCTCAGCCATTTGCAATTGTTTAGAGCTGGGCTTTGAGCCAAAACCTCTTTGCAGTCATTGCACTTGGGATTCCCCGCTATTGTGGCTACTTTTATGCACCAGAGTAATTAAATGAAAAGAGGAAAAACGTATTCCTGGGAATATCAATTTTTAAAACTGTTCTGATGTCAATAAACACCAATTAAGAGTTCACCAGGAGCCCAGCCAGCATGGCTCAGTGATTGAGCATTGACCCCTGATCCTGGAGTTCACAGTTCAATTCCCTGTCAGGTTGCAGGCCTGATCCCCAGTGTGGGGCATGCAGGAGGCAGCCGATCCATGATTCTCTCTCATCATCGATATTTCTACCTCTTCCTCTCTGACATCAATAAAGATGTACTTTTTAAAAACCCATAAAAAGGAGCTCACCGGGAATCGGGCGAGGCCCTGGGAGGCGGACAGACAGGATAAAGTTCCTCTGCAGAAGCGGATGGTCCCACACGGTCAGACCAGCTGCCGTTGGCGTGATAAGATTGTGTCTGTGTTTCCGTGGAAGATAATGTCGGGGGCATGAGGCATGGGCGGCCATGGGGAGGCTGGTCAGAACTTTCCAGAAGGTGATGCGTACGCTGAAGCTTGACCTACAAGAGGAGGCGCCTGGGAGCAGCTCGGGCCTCAGCCAGCAGGGCTGTCCGCCTCCTGCAGCCTTCGCTCCGGCTGTGGGACAGGCGGAGGGCAGAGCAGACAAAGCCAGAGCTGCACCGGCAGCAGCCACGCCACGGCCCCGGGAAGTCAGTGTTAGAAAGGCAGTGGGAACCCCTAGAGAGTCACACATTTAAGGAACAGCATGACAGCCCACGGAGGAAGACGGATCGGGGAGAGCGGGCAGCTGGGGAGCAGGCGCAATGCCTTCCTGGTCCGGGGCGGAAGGTGCGGAGGAAGGGGAGGTGAACGCCCTCGCGGGAAACGGTCAGGGCCGGGGGTAAGCTCCCGGCGGGCGTGGGAGTGGAGAAGGACAGAGAGCATCGGAGGCGATGGCTACTGAGCACGTTAGTGTCCCCCGTGGAGAGGGTGACAGGGAGAGGGGACAGGCCTGCAGGAGAGGTAGCGAGTTTGTGTTCACCTACTCAGCCATGTGGTTCCAGGAGACCACCCTAGTGGCAGCTGTGCAGACGGAGGTGCCCAGGGAGGGAGGGATGTGGGC
Organism: Nyctalus aviator; assembly: GCA_036971965.1. Lineage (NCBI taxonomy): Eukaryota > Metazoa > Chordata > Mammalia > Chiroptera > Vespertilionidae > Nyctalus > Nyctalus aviator. Next base: position 1,225,816 of record CM072927.1, on the reverse strand, counting down.
TCACGGGGTGCAGCTGGTGGGGGGCCAACCACATCAGGAAAACCCCTTTCATCTGTGTGACAGGAACAGGCACAGCGACACGTCGTACCTCTGGAGGGCCCGGCGTCTGGACCATGGGCCAGTGGGGGAGGGGTCCCTTAGGCTCTCTGAGCTGCAGAGCAATGTCACCATCAGACACCCCACGAAGCCCGGCCAGCACGGCTCAGTGGTTGAGCATCGACCTGTGAACCAGGAGGTCACGGTTCAATTCCCAGTCAGGGCACATGCCCAGGTTGTGGGCTCCATCCCCAGGGTGGGACATGTAGGAGGCAGCTTGTCAATGATTCTCATCACTGATGTTTCTCTCTCTCTTTCCCTCCCCCTTCCTCTCTGAAATCAAATCCTCATCAGATACTGTATAAATGTGTGTGCGTGTGTGTGTGTGTGTGTGTGTAGATACTGTATATATATGTGTGTGTGCGTATGTATGTGTGTGTATGTATGTGTGTGTGTGTGTATCTAATAGATAAATATGCTAATTAACCAGGACGCTGTAACGGGTTGACTGGACAGGAGGAGGTTGTACGTGCAGCGTAGGGGGCGGGGCTGCAGGGGGATCCGGCCTGCGTCGGGGGAGGCCTGGTCAGCAGCGGCCGCAGCTGCTTCAAGGGCCTGAGAGGGAGGCGGGGCTAGACTGGTGACTCAAGGGTGAGCAGCGCTGCACGATTCGAAATTTCGCGCTGGGCTCCTGGTATATGTATATGTATATGTATATGTATATGTATATGTATATGTGTATGTGTATGTGTACACGTGCATGTGTGTATATGTATATATGTATAATGTATATGTATGTGTGTATATGTATATGTATATGTATATGTATATGTATATGTATATGTATAGTGTGTGTAAAATCTCCATGTCGTTTAGTGCACTAGGATAAGAAATATGTATTTCATCCTCCAACTTTATTAAAATTGCACACTGGAGCAATTTTGCTGAGCATGACATAAATCTTAGCTAGGATTTTCACAGCTCACATGTGAAATCATGTTTTGGACACCAGTTCTGTCATGGAATAGTGAGGCAGAAGGCGGGCAAGTTGGCCAGTCAGGATCAGCTGTGGTCAGAGAGGACACGGTGAGGACCTCCGAGGTCTCTGCCGGCTCTCAGGACTGCTCTGGGGGCCGCCACCCTGTGCACAGAGTGCCTGCAGCCCTCTCCTCCTCAGGCTCTGCTCCCCCCCGCCCCCCCGCCCTGTGCTGGCGCCCGCGCCCGTTTCCAGCGGCCTGCCTGTGCCACGTTCCTGGTTCAAACCCTCCCCTGGTCCCCAGACTAACGCCAAAGCTCTTCCATGTGGGAAATCATGCCGTTACCAGGTGTCTGTCCACTTCTCCAGCCTGCTTATTGCTGTTACTAGCTGGGCCTGAAACTGTGGTACCACCGTTGCTTGTAGCCGCACTTTGTATGATATATACGTGTGTATATAATCATTTATTTGTATATATTTTTGCCATCTTGTCTTCACTTTTGCTTCTTCCTCCTCTTCCACCCGCCTGACTCCACCTCCTCCACCGAGAGCCTGTCTCAGCCCCAATTAGTGACCTCATCTCAGTGCTTTGTCACCTGCCACCTTGTTCCCCTGTGATGGTGACCATGGCCTTTCTCCCCGACCCCGCGGCACCCTGAGTGCGGGGACCGTGTCCTCCCATCTCCCAGTCCTCGGTGTGGAGCACGCACTGTGGGATGCTCAATACACGGAGGAGTGAAGGTCAGAGGCAAACCCACGTGGGAAGCGCGTCTGCACTCAGTGTAACTCAGTTTCCGCCTGAGCGACTCCAGCTCTGTGACTGTGAGGGCTCCTGCCCGCTCTGACCACCGATCCTCCTCAGAGCCTGCGTCTGCCGCCGACACACTGCTTCCCGGGTGGCCGTCTGGTTCCTCACCAGATCCTCCAGGCCAGAGAAGAAGGGATCGGTTTCTGCCCCAAGACCCGGGGCGGATGGTCCCCTGGGAGTGAAACCACGCTGGCTTTGGGATTTCCACTTAATCCTCTGAGTCCCCGAGGCAGGTCCTGCCGCCCACGCTCTGGCCTGCCGTGTGGTCACAGGGTTTGCTCTTAGCTCTTTCCTGGCTCTGGAGGACGGCCCCACGTGCTGTGTTCCCACCACATGTCCTGCTGGGCCACATGCTCACTCAGACACACATTCCACGTGATGTGTGAAGTCGGAGGGTGACCGGCCTCCTCCCGCTCAGGAACACCGGGCACGCATTCATTTCTGTTGGCGGTGCGGATAAGCTGATAGAACAGAAGGACAGACAGACATCATGTGTGTCACATGCCGACCCCCGGGGAAAGTGAGAAGCGCATTGTGTGCAGGGCCCTCAGCTGCTCCTGAGCGCAGCCAGCCCAGAGGGAACAGGCTGTGCTGACAGGCGAGGCCGCTGCCTCGTGCAGTGCGGCCCCATGGGCACCGGCCGGCCTCACCTGGGCCGCTGGCTTCAATGGCCCATCTGTGCCAACAGCACCAAGCCACCCCTCACAGCAGACACCTGTCTCCCTGGCTGTGCCGTAGGGACTGGGGTGTGCGTGCTGACGTGCCCTCTCCTGCCGCTGCTGGGCGGGCCCCCTCCTGGGCCCTGACCCTGAGACATCACTCCTCAGGCGTTTGTCTCCTTTCCCTGCCTCACAAGGGCTCCCGGCCGCTTCCATTTACGTTATCGACAAGACACCCAATGCCAGGATCCGATAGGACCCAGGTCAGCGCCCCGGCCTGTCCTCTCACCAGGGAGGAAAGGAGGCCCAGAAAGGAGGCCCAGGAAAGGAGGCTTGGGAGCTGCTCCGACAGACAGCGTCAGACACAGCGCCTGGCCTCAGACGATTTCTCCCAGGGCCACGCCCGCTGCCCGCAGCTCCCCGCACCCACAGGAGGGAGAAAGAGGCGAATTCAGGTTTGCAGCCGCGGCCCCTCCGGGGACCAGTCGCAGTGCGGTGCGGGCGCGGAGCCCAGGAGGCACCGGGGATGGCTGAGCGGTCCCAGTGCTCGTCCGGAGCCTGTTTCCTCCTAACGGGACTGAGAAGTCAGGCCCGTGACCGCTCTGTGGAGAGCAGCGGTGTGTATGTGTGTGTGTGTGTGTGTGTGTGGCCTGTTCTGCAGGGGCTGAGCATCTGCAGGGCCGTCATTGCTCCGGGCTGTACCTGTGCTCTGTAGACAGAACCTGACGCTCCCTGAGCCTTGCTGTGTTGTCCATGTCGGAGAGGAAGCACCTGCAGGATGGCTGTGTGTGCCGCCTGGCAGCTGGCCAGGAGAGGCAGGCTCAGTGCCCGTCTTCCCTTTTTAAGGCGCTGAGTTACATCGTCTGCGGGCTGATTATAGAAGCGAGCACAGTATCCTCTTACTTAAAAAGTGTGTGGATCCTCCTTGGGCCCCATCTCAGTGGGCGGAGGATGTCTGAGGGTGCTGGGCGCTGCGGAGGCCCCACCCGGGCTCCCAGGGCGGGAGGGTTGCCAGGCAACCAGAGCCGCTGTGAAACAAGCCCTGTGGGTGCAGTAACAGGACTGGCGGGTTGCTGCCCGTACTGCCGAGGTGTTGATGGGTTAAGGCCAGGGGGTGGTGGTGTATTTGTTCAGGACTGCAGGCTAATTGGTTGGGACCAAGCCTCACACAGAGCACTGGTCGGGTCCCACTGTGCTGCTCCTGCTGGAATGCAGCCGCAGTGGGGCAGGTGTTGATCTCTGAGAAAGCCTGCCACCTGCAGAGTGCCTGTGGGAAGAAGCGCATCTAAGACATGTCCTTCTACAGTGAACTGTCACCGCTTCTCCGAGCAAGAGACAGCCACGGACAGCACAGGAGTCCAGGAACAGCTGCCCCCGCGGGGCTGGAGAATGCGGACCGGTCCCAATCACACCCAGGTCTGCGGTGGCCTTGCTCTGGAAAGGCTGGACATTGCTTCCAGAGCTCAGGCCGGCCCTAGCCAGTGTGCTCAGTGGGTAAAGTGCTGGCCAGTGGACTGAAGGGTCCCAGGTTCGATTCCAGTCGGGGCACATACCTCGATTACAGACTCAATGCGTCTCTCTTACATCTGTCTCTCCCCTTCCCTTTCTGTCTTTCGCAAACGAAGGAGTGGGGAGCTCAGGTCACCCTCACACAGATGAGATTTTTTCTGATTTTGTAAATGCCGGTGAGGAGGACTAACCTGTTTATCAGAGCGTGCCAACTTCCACTCACTTACCTGGGGATGCTGTGCGGCAAGTTTGTCTGCGCTGTGTTTCTATCTATCTATCTATCTATCATCTATCTATCTATCATCTATCTATCTCTATCTATCTATCTATCTATCTATCTATCTATCTATCTATCTATCTAATCTACCCATATCTCTATCTCTATCTATCTATCTATCTATCATCTATCTATCATCTATCTATCTCTATCTATCTATCTATCTATCTATCATCTATCTATCATCTATCTATCTATCTATCATCTATCTATCATCTATCTATCTCTATCTATCTATCATCTATCTATCTCTATCTATCTATCTATCTATCTAATCTACCCATATCTCTATCTCTATCTATCTATCTATCTATCATCTATCTATCTCTATCTATCTATCTCTATCTATCTATCTATCTATCTATCATCTATCTATCTCTATCTATCTATCTATCTATCTAATCTACCCATATCTCTATCTCTATCTATCTATCTATCTATCTATCATCTATCTATCTCTATCTATCTATCTCTATCTATCTATCTATCTATCATCTATCTATCTCTATCTATCTATCTATCTATCTATCATCTATCTATCTATCATCTATCTATCTCTATCTATCTATCTATCTATCTATCTATCATCTATCTATCTATCTCTATCTATCTATCTATCTATCTAATCTACCCATATCTCTATCTCTATCTATCTATCTATCATCTATCTATCTCTATCTATCTATCTATCATCTATCTATCTCTATCTATCTATCTATCTATCTATCTAATCTACCCATATCTCTATCTCTATCTATCTATCTATCTATCATCTATCTATCTCTATCTATCTATCTATCTATCTATCTATCTATCTATCTATCTAATCTACCCATATCTCTATCTCTATCTATCTATCTATCTATCATCTATCTATCTCTATCTATCTATCTATCTAATCTACCCATATCTCTATCTCTATCTATCTATCTATTATCTATATCATCTATTTATCTATCTATATCATCTATCTATCTACACACACACACACACATACACACACACACACACACACGGAGTAAAACATAAAGCAGCTCAGAGGCCCTGGGTCATGGCTGCTCTAAGCCCCATTCCACAGCCACGTGCCCCAGCACATGGTGCTTGCCGGCTATAGCACATACAGAGCTGCAGTGAGCGCATGTGTTCAGTGCAGTTTTCCGTGGAACATCACAAGCGCTGAGCAAGGAGCCATGTCTATTTTCGTCACTGAGTCTTTGCCAGCACTTAGGAAAGTTCTGGTCCCTGGTCATGTGAAGAAGAAAGAAGAGAAAGAGAAAGAGAAAGAGAAAGAGAATGAGAAAGAGAAAGGAAAGAAGGAAGGGAGGGAAGAATGGAAATGATAAAGAAGAGAGGGATGGAGAGCAGGATAGGGGAGGAGAGAGAGGAAGGAAGAGGGGAAGAGGAGAGAGAGAGAGAGAAAGAGAGAGAATGGGGGGAAAGAGATAGATAGAGGGAAAGAGAAAGAGAAAGAGGGGAAGAGAGAGAGAGAGAGAGAGAGAGAGAGAGAGAGAGAGAGAGAGAGAGAGAACACAGAAGCAAATGATAAAACCAGTGAAGTGAATTCTGGGATGATTGTGCAGCATGGTGACTGGAGTTAACAATACCCATGGAATATTTTCCAGTTGGGAAGGAAGTAGGTCTTAAAAGTTCTCATCAGCAGGAAAATATTGTAAGTATGGGAGGTGATGGGTGTTAACTTACTGTGGCAATCATTTTGCATTATGTTCGTACTAGTATGTCAACCCATCCTACTGTGTGCATCTAACACTATCCAACGTTACATGTCCGTTATAGCTCAGCCAAACAATAGAAAGCAAAACCAGTTAAGTGGCTAGTTTTACTTGCCTTAAAAATAAGGAGCTGGCCAATGCTTTGGACCTTTTAAAAATTAGATGAGCCCAGGCCAGCATGCTCAGTGGTTAGAGTGCCAGCCTGCACACTGGAGGGTCAAGGTTGATTCCAGTCAAGGGCACATACCTGGGTTGCAGGTTTGACCCCTGTCCCTGGTTGGGGTGTGCTTGGGAGGCAACATAAGATCTCTCTAACATCAATGCTTCTCTCCCTCTCTCCTCTCTGTCTCTTTTCTCCTCTCCACTCCCTTCCACTCTCTCTAAAAATCAATGGAAATAAATATCCTCACTCCTGGGTGAGGATTAAAAATAAATCAGATGGGTTTTTTTTGCTTGTTTATTTGCATGAGTAACTGAATCATTTGTGTCTCAACATTTAAGTCAGCATAAAGAATTCAGAATGTCCTGTGAGGAAATCAAACGGCCTCTCCAGGTTTTAGGATAGATTTCTAACCTTGTTTTGGCCAATTGTTTTCCCTGCCTCTGGTTCTTCTAGGATTTGTGGGAGCATCCTTGGCTGAATTCTCACACGAGGCGTAGAAGGGAGGACTTGGTCACAAGTGAGGAGTCTGTGACTCGTGCACCGGCGTGAGCTCTCGGTGGCAGAGGGCGGGGACATCGGCCTTCAGCCTATGACGGGTCCTCACTGGAATAGTAAATGCACACACTGACATTTCCAGTCATGAGGGCACTTAATTCTCCCTCATGAGGGCTTAGGCTATCCTTGTTTTTAGCATTTAATGAATACTTACAAAATGATAGACTCCATAGTGAAGTGTTTTTTAAATTGATTCCAGAGAGGAAGGGAGAGGGAGAGATAGAAACATCAATGATTAGAGAGAATCATTCATCGGCTGCCTCCTGCGCGCCCCCACTGGAGATCGAGCTCACAACCTGCATGTGCCCTGGACCAGAATAGAACCCAGAACCCTTCAGTTCACAGGCCGATCGATGCTCTATCCACTGAGCCAAACCATTAGGGCCAAGGATATGCTTTTTAAAATGGACTTTTAGAGAGAGAAAGAGGGGTGGAGAGGAACATCCATCTGAGAGAGAAACATGGATTGGTTGCCCCCCATATGCACCCTGACCAGGGACCGAACCCGGAACCTTTCAGTGCATGGAACACGCCCCCAACACCTGAGCCACCAGGCAGGTGCCTGCGTTCTAACACCAGTGTCTCTTCCCTGTCCGGGAGGGGTGGCCCAGCCGGGAGGCGTGTGCAGAGAGCTGGCACCGGAGAACATTGGAGTCCATGGTCAGCCCCAGTCCTGTCCCCTGTCCCCTCAGCGGGTGCCTTTCCTCAGACCAAAATGGCTTCGTTTCCTAAAAAGACTTCTAACCACAGGCCTCCAGCTGGTTACAGGAATGCTCACCTCAGAGGCTTGGAAGAAGACGGGAGCGGTTTCTCCGGCCGCCGGGATCCTCAGAGGGGCGCCCTGGCCCACAGGAGCAGGCAGCCGTGCCCTGAGGGCTTCCCGTCCCAGCCTCCGACCTCAGGCCGGTCTGCGCTGGTGACCCCAGCTCGCCTCTTCCCAGCTGTAACAGGCAACACACCTCCTGCTGTGGCGGCCATGGGTCTGCTGCTGGCCACTACACTGAAACTCGCCTCGGACCGTCCTGCTTGCGTTAGCCAGAAGACGCCTGGGTTTCCAGCTCTGTCCGAAGCAGCCCCTCTATCCCGGGGAAAGGGGAACCTGCTGCACTGGGCACAGGCCCTTGTCAGGGTCAGCGTTTGCCGCAAAACGATGTTTTCTGTGCCCACATGGGGTTGAAACGTAAGACTCCTGCGTAAGGTTTTTCCTGCGATTTTAAAGTCCGAACGTTGAATAACTATTGTTACTGATGAGCGTTTAATACAGTCAGTTCGCAAGGCCATCAACCCTGCAGGCTGTCTGTACTGAGTGTGAGGGTTTTCTGGGGACACAGCCCTGTGCCAGGCGGAAGAGGGATTACATTCATGAGCCCAGGAGGGGAAGCCTTCTGCACAATAGCTTCAGGCCTGTGAAATGCCCACTCAGTCTGTGGCTGAAATATCGGTCACACGATTGCTCTGAAAGGGTGCAGATGGCGCAGAAGCCAGGTTTTTACGTAACTGAGTTTATATGACTCAGAGGTCAGCATGAGAGAAACCTCTTAGCTGCTGGGCGGAGAACTCGGCACGGAGGGCAGCTGGTCTCATCCGGGGTTTTCCTGAGGATGGATGACCCTACACATGTTTGGGTCAGAGCCCGTGAGGAGCCATTGCTGGCGGGTGCAGGAAACACTCCAACTGCTCCCAGGATGCACAGCCCGCGGGGGCCTGGCTCTGGGCAGGGCGCTCCGGGTGGTGCGCGATGGGCGGTGACCCTGACGCCACAGGTCGTTCTCCGCGTTCTCCGTGTGGTGTCTGGTTAATGCCACCCCAGGCAGCACCCCCTTGTGGGCCTAAGGTGACTGCCCGTCACTGCGGAGGCTCTAGCTCCCCTCCCCGGAGCGGGCTAGTATAGAGCGTGTTTGCCCCAGAACTCACCAGAAGCCAGACTGCTCACCGGACCCATCGCTGTGGCCAGGGAGGTGCCTGCACCCCTGGCATCCCAGCTCAGGCCCCTCGCCTCCGGGATGGGACGCAGGAGCCACAGGTCACCTCGGGGGCGAGTGCCTGAGGATGCGGAGGATGGGAAGGATGAGGAGGATGGGGAGGATGAGGAGGATGTGGAGGATGAGGAGGATGAGGAGGATGAGGAGGATGGGGAGGATGGGGAGGATGAGGAGGATGGGGAGGATGAGGAGGATGTGGAGGATGAGGAGGATGAGGAGGATGGGGAGGATGGGGAGGATGGGGAGGAGGAGGGGGATGGGGGGGAGGGGGGGGATGGGGAGGAGGGGGAGGATGAGGAGGGGGGGGGGGATGGGGAGGATGGGGAGGATGAGGGGGATGAGGAGGATGGGGAGGATGGGGAGGATGGGGAGGATGAGGAGGATGCGGAGGATGGGAAGGATGAGGAGGATGGGGAGGATGGGAAGGATGAGGAGGATGGGGAGGATGAGGAGGATGGGGAGGATGAGGAGGATGTGGAGGATGAGGAGGATGAGGAGGATGAGGAGGATGGGGAGGATGAGGAGGATGGGGAGATGAGGACTACCGGGGCTGCAGACGGAACCAGTCGGGGTGGGCAGGCTGGAGGATGGGGAGGATGAGGAGGATGGGGAGGATGGGGAGGATGGGGAGGATGAGGAGGATGGGGAGGTTGGGGAGGATGTGGAGGATGGAGAGGATGGAGAGGATGGGGAGGATGGGGAGGATGAGGAGGATGGGGAGGATGGGGAGGATGGGGAGGATGAGGAGGATGAGGAGGATGGGGAGGATGGGGAGGATGAGGAGGATGAGGAGGATGGGGAGGATGAGGAGGATGGGGAGGATGGGGAGGATGAGGAGGATGGGGAGGATGAGGAGGATGAGGAGGATGGGGAGGATGAGGAGGATGAGGAGGATGAGGAGGATGGGGAGGATGAGGAGGATGGGGAGGATGGTGAGGATGAGGAGGATGGGGAGGATGGGGAGGATGAGGAGGATGGGGAGGATGAGGAGGATGGGCAGCATGGGGAGGATGAGGAGGTTGGGGAGGATGAGGAGGATGGGGAGATGAGGAGGATGGGGAGGATGGGGAGGATGGTGAGGATGAGGAGGATGGGGAGGATGGGGAGGATGGGGAGGATGAGGAGGATGGGGAGGATGAGGAGGATGAGGAGGATGGGGAGGATGGGGAGGATGAGGAGGATGAGGAGGATGGGGAGGATGGGGAGGATGAGGAGGAGGGGAGGATGGGGAGGATGGGGAGGATGAGGAGGATGGGGAGGATGAGGAGGATGGGGAGGATGGGGAGGATGAGGAGGATGGGGAGGATGAGGAGGATGGGGAGAGATTAGGATGGGGAGGATGGGGAGGATGGGGAGGATGGGGAGGATGAGGAGGATGGGGAGGATGAGGAGGATGGGGAGATGATTAGGATGAGGAGGATGAGGAGGATGGGGAGGATGGGGAGCATGAGGAGGATGAGGAGGATGGGGAGGATGAGGAGGATGGGGAGATGGGCAGGATGAGGAGGATGGGGAGGATGAGGAGGATGGGGAGGATGGGGAGGATGAGGAGGATGGGGAGGATGAGGAGGAGGGGGAGATGATTAGGATGAGGGGGATGAGGAGGAGGGGGAGGAGGGGGAGGATGAGGAGGAGGAGGAGGATGGGGAGGATGAGGAGGATGGGGAGATGAGGAGGATGAGGAGGATGGGGAGGATGAGGAGGATGGGGAGATGAGGAGGATGAGGAGGATGGGGAGGATGAGGAGGATGAGGAGGATGGGGAGGATGAGGAGGAGGGGAGGATGGGGAGGATGGGGAGGATGAGGAGGATGGGGAGGATGGGGAGGATGAGGAGGATGAGGAGGATGGGGAGGATGGGGAGGATGGGGAGGATGAGGAGGATGAGGAGGATGGGGAGGATGGGGAGGATGGGGAGGATGGGGAGGATGAGGAGGATGGGGAGGATGGGGAGGATGGGGAGGATGGGGAGGATGAGGAGGATGAGGAGGATGAGGAGGATGGGGAGGATGAGGAGGATGGGGAGATGAGGACAAGCGGGGCTGCAGACGGAACCAGTCGGGGTGGGCAGGCTGGAGGATGGGGAGGATGAGGAGGATGGGGAGGATGGGGAGGATGGGGAGGATGGGGAGGATGAGGAGGATGGGGAGGATGGGGAGGATGAGGAGGATGGGGAGGATGAGGAGGATGGGGAGGATGAGGAGGAGGGGGAGGATGGGGAGGATGGGGAGGATGAGGAGGATGGGGAAGATGAGGAGGATGGGGAGGATGGGGAGGATGAGGAGGATGGGGAGGATGAGGAGGATGAGGAGGATGAGGAGGATGGGGAGGATGAGGAGGATGGGGAGATGAGGAGGATGGGGAGGATGAGGAGGATGAGGAGGATGGGGAGGATGGGGAGGACGGGGAGGATGGGGAGGATGGGGAGGATGAGGAGGATGGGAGGATGGGGAGGATGGGGAGGATGAGGAGGATGGGGAGGATGGGGAGGATGGGGAGGATGGGGAGGATGGGGAGGATGAGGAGGATGAGGAGGATGGGGAGGATGGGGAGGATGAGGAGGATGGGGAGGATGGGGAGATGAGGACTACCGGGGCTGCAGACGGAACCAGTCGGGGTGGGCAGGCTGGAGGATGGGGAGGATGAGGAGGATGGGGAGGATGGGGAGGATGGGGAGGATGAGGAGGATGGGGAGGATGGGGAGGATGAGGAGGATGGGGAGGATGGAGAGGATGGGGAGGATGGGGAGGATGAGGAGGATGGGGAGGATGGGGAGGATGGGGAGGATGAGGAGGATGGGGAGGATGAGGAGGATGGGGAAGATGAGGAGGATGAGGAGGATGGGGAGGATGAGGAGGATGGGGAGGATGGTGAGGATGAGGAGGATGGGGAGGATGGGGAGGATGGGGAGGATGAGGAGGATGGGGAGGATGAGGAGGATGGGGAGGATGGGGAGGATGGGAGGATGAGGAGGATGAGGAGGATGGGGAGGATGAGGAGGATGGGGAGGATGGTGAGGATGAGGAGGATGGGAGGATGGGGAGGATGAGGAGGATGGGGAGGATGAGGAGGATGAGGAGGATGGGGAGGATGAGGAGGATGGGGAGATGAGGAGGATGAGGAGGATGAGGATGATGGGGAGGATGAGGAGGATGGGGAGGATGGGGAGGATGGGGAGGATGAGGAGGATGAGGAGGATGGGGAGGATGGGGAGCATGGGGAGGATGGGGAGGATGAGGAGGATGAGGAGGATGGGGAGGATGGGGAGGATGAGGAGGATGAGGAGGATGGGGAGGATGGGGAGGATGAGGAGGATGGGAGGATGAGGAGGATGGGGAGGATGGGGAGGATGAGGAGGATGTGGAGGATGAGGAGGATGGGGAGATGATTAGGATGGGGAGGATGGGGAGGATGGGGAGGATGGGGAGGATGAGGAGGATGGGGAGGATGAGGAGGATGGGGAGGATGAGGAGGATGGGGAGGATGAGGAGGATGGGGAGGATGAGGAGGATGGGGATGATGGGGACGATGGGGAGGATGAGGAGGATGAGGAGGATGGGGAGGATGGGGAGGATGGGGAGGATGGGGAGGATGAGGAGGATGGGGAGGATGGGGAGGATGGGGAGGATGGGGAGGATGAGGAGGATGAGGGAGGAGGGGGGGGAGGGGGAGGATGAGGGGGATGGGGAGATGAGGCCAACGGGGGCTGCAGACGGAACCAGTGGGGGTGGGCAGGCTGGAGGATGGGGAGGATGAGGAGGATGGGGAGGATGGGGAGGATGGGGAGGATGAGGAGGATGGGGAGGATGGGGAGGATGAGGAGGATGGGGAGGATGAGGAGGATGAGGAGGATGGGGAGGATGGGGAGGATGGGGAGGATGGGGAGGATGGGGAGGATGAGGAGGATGGGGAGGATGGGGAGGATGAGGAGGATGGGGAGGATGGGGAGGATGGGGAGGATGGGGAGGATGAGGAGGATGGGGAGGATGAGGAGGATGGGGAGGATGAGGAGGATGAGGAGGATGAGGAGGATGGGGAGCATGAGGAGGATGGGGAGGATGGGGAGGATGGGGAGGATGGGGAGGATGGGGAGGATGAAGAGGATGAGGAGGATGGGGAGGATGGGGAGGATGAGGAGGATGGGGAGGAGGGGGAGGAGGGGGAGGATGGGGAGGATGGGGAGGATGAGGAGGATGGGGAGGATGGGGAGGATGGGGAGGATGAGGAGGATGGGGAGGATGGGGAGGATGAGGAGGATGGGGAGGATGAGGAGGATGGGGAGATGATTAGGATGGGGAGGATGGGGAGGATGGGGAGGATGGGGAGGATGGGGAGGATGAGGAGGATGGGGAGGATGGGGAGATGAGGAGGATGAGGAGGATGAGGAGGATGGGGAGGATGGGGAGGATGGGGAGGATGGGGAGGATGAGGAGGATGAGGAGGATGGGGAGGATGGGGAGGATGAGGAGGATGGGGAGGATGGGGAGGATGAGGAGGATGGGGAGGATGGGGAGGATGGGGAGGATGGGGAGGATGGGGAGGATGGGGAGGATGAGGAGGATTGGGAGGATGGGGAGATGAGGAGGATGAGGAGGAGGAGGAGGATGGGGAGGATGGGGGGGATGAGGAGGTTGGGGAGGAGGGGGAGGAGGGGGAGGATGGGGAGGATGAGGAGGATGGGGAGGGTGGGGAGGATGGGGAGGATGGGGAGGATGGGGAGGGTGGGGAGGATGGGGAGGATGGGGAGGGTGGGGAGGATGGGGAGGACGGGGAGGACAGGGAGGGTGGGGAGGGTGGGGAGGATGGGGAGGATGGGGAGGATGAGGAGGATGGGGAGGATGGGGAGGATGGGGAGGATGAGGAGGATGGGGAGGATGGGGAGGATGAGGAGGATGGGGAGGATGGGGAGGATGAGGAGGATGGGGAGGATGGGGAGGATGGGGAGGATGAGGAGGATGGGGAGGATGGGGAGGATGGGGAGGATGAGGAGGATGGAGAGATGAGGACTACCGGGGCTGCAGACGGAACCAGTCGGGGTGGGCAGGCTGGAGGTGTCACTGTGGGGAGGGAGGGCATATGTAATTCTTCCAACCGTAAAGCATTACTTTTTTAATAACACTTAACTGGTGACACAGTGAATCTCAGAGGGGACTGGAGCGCCCCCAGCCTTCCTGGGTGACCACACTCGATGACAAGGGGACCCAGGCGCCGTCCGCGTGTGCGGGACCGTGTGACCGGTCGGGGCTGCTTCACCTCGGACGGTCGTTGGGAAAGGCCTTCTGAGGCCGGGTGAGCACCGTCCCCCATCCTTCGTCCACGGGACCTCGTCTGACCCCGTGCGGCCACGGGTCAGTCACGTCTCCGTCCACGTGAGGCCTTTCTGGGGAGCACTAAGCCGGCAGGGCCGCACCCCTGCCTCCCTCTCCCGGCTCAGCGCCCCATCCCTCCCGCCACGCGTGCTGAGAGGCTAAAGCGCCCTCACGCCTCCGGCCGCTCCCGTGGACGCCTCTGGGCCATCAGCTCCGCCCGCGGGCACGTGGCAGCGACAGAGAGGCCGTGTGGCCCGGTGAGCGGGGCAGGCGGACCCGGCAGAGTAGGCTCTGCTGCGGGCGTGACGTCCACGCTGTCTCAGCGCCGACAGCCGGACCCAGCACTCACAGCGGGTCCGTGTAAACATGTGTCACATGTCGGGAACATGTCTCTCACCTCTGCTAGTGCCAGGATTAGTTCTTCCCATTGGAGGCTTGAGATCTAATTTTGAAACTGTCAGGAATTATTGGTGTTTGAATAAGGGCTTAATAGATATAATTAATATAGAAGGTGGTGCAAAAGTAGATTTACAGTTGTTCATACAGAAAACAATAGCATAACTAATAAATAATAATACAGAGTAAACTCAGGCCCGCTGGCGTGGCTCAGCGGTTAGCGCCGTCCCATGCGCCAGAAAGTCATGACTTGATTCCGGGTCAGGGCACATGCCCGGGGTGCGGGCTCAATGCCCAATAGGGGGCAGGCAGGAGGCAGCCCATCCATGTTGATATTTCTCTCTCATCAAGGTTTCTATCTCTATCCCTCTCCCTTTCTTGCTCTCTAAAAAATTAATAAAGCATTTAAAAGCCACAAAACAAAATACGGAAGTTAAAAAAGAATGAACTCCGTGTCTGGAACTCACAGCCATCACCTACAGTTACCCCCCTCCCCCCCCCGTATTGGTTTTCGTGATTCCTTTCCTGTATCCGCACACCATGCACTGGTAAAGGTAACTCTTATGAAAATGGACCGGGAAGCCTTACGGTGAGACCCGCTCAGACCTGTCTGCCGGCCTTGGCCTTGGCGTGGTCCTCTCTGCAGCTCGGAACACCCCATCTGCCCAGCCACCCCCACTCGACCCCATCCCACCAACCAGGAGCTCCGCCTACGGGCCCGCTCTCCCGCTTCCTGGAAGCCGGCTTCACCCCTCTCTGCGGGCACCGCCGCGGCCTGAGGGTGGTCCCTGGCCCGCAGAGCCAGTGCCCAGGGGCTGCCTGACTCCTGCACCCCCAGACGGATGGCCAGGGTTCGAACCCTTGTCCCTCCTGGGCAGCGGTGGGGCCCTGACTCTGCAGCCTCAGCTTCCCCGCCCGCCTGTCTGGCAGAGAAAACCATGCCACCCTTGTCACAGGTTCTTAAAGGGTCACGTCACAGCCTCTGCACCTGCACCGGGCTGAGTGCCCGGCCCACGACCGCGTCCGGCCTCGTCGGCTCTGAGGCGTCATTCTTAGGGAGGTTTGCTCAGTGTGCTGGGGCTGTTTGCTTCATGCCATAGGACGTGTTTTCTCAGTGTAGGCAAAGACACTAGAAATGACATCATCTCTCTCTCTCTCTCTCTCTCTCTGGCTAATCCTCACCGTGGACATTCTTTCCTTGGCGTTCAGAGAGAGTGGGAGGAGGGCAGAGATGGAGCGAGGGAAGCATGGATGTGAGAGAGGCACATGGCTCGGGTGCCTCCCGACCAGGGCTGGAGACCTAGTCTGCCACCCGGTACACGCCTTGTCCGCACTGCTCCCCATCCTCAGGCCTCCTGGGGTCTGCACGCAACAGCTCAGCAGTGTCTTGACCGGAATCAAACCCGAATCAAACGGGCCGACGCTCTAATCCCCGACCACAGCGGCCAGGGCGACATCAGTTTCTGGATAATTCCAGAAAGTCTTCAGAAACGTCATGGCCATCCAACTGGGACCGCGCCAAACACTGCCTTTAACGGGAGGCGTGCGCTTCTCCGAGCGCTTCTATTTGTCCATCCTTTTCACGCAGCCAGGCGGAGACACAGCTCCATCTCTCCCTTGGATGGCGTCTTGAGATGGGCTGAGTTTTAAAAATGTGTACTGTATATACGTCCTTATTTTTAGATGCTTTAAAAATAGCCCCCGGACTTCTACTTTTTTTCTGTTGAGAAGGAGTGAGTGCATTTCCAACACTGGGCCAGGGGAGGGCTCTTGACGAGGATTCTCTCTACAGACTTCAGCGGGGGGGGGGGGGGAAGAGTGCTACCGCTCCCCCGCCCTCGTGTCCTCTGGTTTCCCGCCCCCCCGTGTCCTCTGGTCTCCCCCCCCCCCGTGTCCTCTGGTCTCTCCCCCCCCCCCCCGTGTCCTCTGGTCTCCCCCCCGCACATGTCCTCTGGTCTCTCCTCCCCTCCCCCCGTGTCCTCTGGTCTGTCCCCCGTGTCCTCTGGTCTCTCCTCCCCTCCCCCCCCCGTGTCCTCTGGTCTGTCCCCCATGTCCTCTGGTCTCTCCTCCCCCTCCCCCCGTGTCCTCTGGTCTCTCCTCCCCCCCCTTCCCCGTGTCCTCTGGTCCCCCCCCCCCGTGTCCTCTGGTCTCTCCCCCGTGCCCTCTGGTCTCTTCCCCCTCCCCACCCCACCCCCCCGTGTCCTCTGGTCTCTCCTCCCCTCCCCCCGTGTCCTCTGGTCTCCCCCCCCCCGTGTCCTCTGGTCTCCGCCCCCCCCGTGTCCTCTGGTCTCCCCCCCCCGTGTCCTCTGGTCTCCCCCCCCCCCCCGTGTCCTCTGGTCTCTCCCCCGTGTCCTCTGGTCTCTTCCCCCTCCCCACCCCCCCCGTGTCCTCTGGTCTCTCCTCCCCCCCACCCCCCGTGTCCTCTGGTCTGTCCCCCATGTCCTCTGGTCTCTCCTCCCCCCAACCCCCCCTGTCCTCTGGTCTCTCCCCCGTGCCCTCTGGTCTCTTTCTCCTCCCCACCCCCCGTGTCCTCTGGTCTCTCCTCCCCCCCCCCTCCCCCCCATGTCCTCTGGTCTCCCCGCCCCACCTACCCCCCTGGCACCTTGGGTTTGCCCTGGACAGCCCCGCTCTGCCAGGAGGTTGGACGGACGGACAGACGGCAGGAAGGCGAAGGCACGGACACTCCCTCAGCCCCCCAGGTTCAGTGGGACAGCGCGGAGGCTGAGAGCCTAACAGGCCACGCGCTCCTTGACAACAACAACAGTTGACAACAGTTGGCTCTGGCTGGACAGCAGCGTCTGGCGGACACAGACAGACATGCCCTCGCCGACCCCGTGCGTGTGCCTATTTAGGGTGTTTGGGAGCGAGCTGGGTCCAGGGCCCGGACACGGCACCTGCCTGTGCAGGCCGGCTGCGAAGGCCGAGACCCACGTCCGGGGGCCGGAGGGGCCCGCACCTGGGACCTCCCTGGGTCGGTGCGCCCCTCGTGGAGGACAGGGGGCGGTGGGGGCCGCTCAGGAGTGAGCGGTGTCTTCCGGTGTTCATAGAAACGCCGCCTTTAGTTACACACAGGAGGGATGGTTCCCGGTGACTCTGAGCTGTCTGCAGCGAGGCCACTGTGTTCGTGGCACCCCGGAGTCATGGCACCCCTGTGTTTGCGGCACCCCCATGTCCAATGGCACCCTATGTACAATGGCACCCCGTGTCCAATGGCACCCCATGTCCAATGGCACCCCGTGTCCAATGGCACCCCATGTACAATGGCACCCTATGTACAATGGCACCCCGTGTCCAATGGCACCCCGTGTCCAATGGCACCCCGTGTCCAATGGCACCCCGTGTCCAATGGCACCCCATGTACAATGGCACCCCATGTACAATGGCACCCCGTGTCCAATGGCACCCCGTGTCCAATGGCACCCCATGTACAATGGCACCCCGTGTCCAATGGCACCCTATGTACAATGGCACCCCGTGTCCAATGGCACCCCATGTACAATGGCACCCCGTGTCCAATGGCACCCCATGTACAATGGCACCCCGTGTCCAATGGCACCCCATGTCCAATGGCACCCCGTGTCCAATGGCACCCCATGTACAATGGCACCCCGTGTCCAATGGCACCCCATGTACAATGGCACCCCGTGTCCAATGGCACCCCGTGTCCAATGGCACCCCATGTCCAATGGCACCCCTGTGTTTGCGGCACCCCCATGTCCAATGGCACCCTATGTACAATGGCACCCCGTGTCCAATGGCACCCCATGTCCAATGGCACCCCATGTCCAATGGCACCCTATGTACAATGGCACCCCGTGTCCAATGGCACCCCATGTCCAATGGCACCCCGTGTCCAATGGCACCCCCATGTCCAATGGCACCCCGTGTCCAATGGCACCCCCATGTCCAATGGCACCCCGTGTCCAATGGCACCCCGTGTCCAATGGCACCCCCATGTCCAATGGCACCCCGTGTCCAATGGCACCCCCATGTCCAATGGCACCCCATGTACAATGGCACCCCGTGTCCAATGGCACCCCGTGTCCAATGGCACCCCATGTACAATGGCACCCCGTGTCCAATGGCACCCCGTGTCCAATGGCACCCCATGTACAATGGCACCCCGTGTCCAATGGCACCCCGTGTCCAATGGCACCCCCATGTCCAATGGCACCCCCATGTCCAATGGCACCCCGTGTCCAATGGCACCCCCATGTCCAATGGCACCCCGTGTCCAATGGCACCCCCATGTCCAATGGCACCCCGTGTCCAATGGCACCCCGTGTCCAATGGCACCCCCATGTCCAATGGCACCCCGTGTCCAATGGCACCCCATGTACAATGGCACCCCGTGTCCAATGGCACCCCGTGTCCAATGGCACCCTATGTACAATGGCACCCCGTGTCCAATGGCACCCCATGTACAATGGCACCCCGTGTCCAATGGCACCCCGTGTCCAATGGCACCCCGTGTCCAATGGCACCCCATGTACAATGGCACCCCGTGTCCAATGGCACCCCGTGTCCAATGGCACCCCGTGTCCAATGGCACCCTATGTACAATGGCACCCTATGTACAATGGCACCCCATGTACAATGGCACCCCGTGTCCAATGGCACCCCGTGTCCAATGGCACCCCCATGTCCAATGGCACCCCCATGTCCAATGGCACCCCGTGTCCAATGGCACCCTATGTACAATGGCACCCCGTGTCCAATGGCACTCTATGTCCAATGGCACCCCGTGTCCAATGGCACCCCGTGTCCAATGGCACCCCATGTCCAATGGCACCCCGTGTCCAATGGCACCCCATGTCCAATGGCACCCCGTGTCCAATGGCACCCCATGTCCAATGGCACCCCGTGTCCAATGGCACCCCATGTCCAATGGCACCCCGGGGTCAGAAAAGAAGTGACTGGCAGTGCCTGTGGAGCAGACCGCCCTGAAGCGCCGCTGCGAGGCCCTGTGGCTCTCCGGCTCACACTGCTGCACGGCTGGGAACTGATCCCGGTCACACACACACACCCCACCCTGCAGAGCTGGCCACCCGCCTGTCCCCCGACGGTGGAGCCTCCTCCCAGCCCAGCCCTGGGGACGCATCCTCGCTGAAGCTCGGTGCCCTCGGTGGTTCCTGCTGTGGTCCGCCCTCAGCCCTGGTCCCCACACCCGTCAGCGAGCAGTCCCCTCCAGCCCCCGTCCTGCTCGGTCCGCCTCCCGGGGCGGGAACACGCGGGCTATTTCCAAAGGAAGATAGGGCAGCGTCCGGCGACCGCCTGCCTGGAGGCCAGTCCTGCGGGGGAGACAGAGAAGCCAGGGAGAGAGGGCGGGACCACGGGGAGGGAGAGCAAAACCCCAAAACCAACGAGTCCAGTGACTGTGACACCCCAACTAGTGGGGAAGCAAGGGCGTGCGTGGAAAACACAAGCTTTAAAACCTATGGATATTACTAGACAGCCAATGACACGGCGGAAGGCGTTCAAACCAATCCCTAGGCTGTTACTAAGGCAGAATTCTTTGAAAGGTCCAATCAGGAGCCAGCAAGGCTGTCTCCACCCCACGTTAACACTGAAAGCTAGCTCTTCCTCTTCCCTCTATTTTCTCCTCAGCACATCCCCGGGCTGCGGACTTATGCCCTGTGGCCTCCACACGTGACTCAGACTTTGATTCGGATGCTGACCTGCTCCCGACTGCAACAGGGAAAGGAGCTCTGGACCCAGCTGCCCCTTTCCCAGGACCAGCTTCTCCCCATAAACTTCCTCCACCAACGCTTTTGCCCGCGACTGCTTCAATTTCGCGAGACAACAAACTCGGACTCAAACAACCCGCATTTCGGTTTCACTGTGTCTCAAGCACGAGAACGGACTTTTTTCATTTATTCAGCAAACTGGAGGCCTGGCGCACAAAACCCGCACAAAGTAGAGTCCTTGGGCCTCCCGGCCTCTGCCTCCTCCTTCTCTCACTCCCTCAGCGCCTTGCTGCTGCCCCCAGTCGCCTGCCATGATCCGCCCTATCCCCTGGTGGTCAGCACACATCAGAGCGAGCGATCGAACTCCCGCTCTCCCAGGAGACAATTTGCAAGTTAGGCTTTTATATTCGTAGATGCCAGTTGAATGCCTCCTGCGTGCTTTACCTCGGGCTGGGGCTCTGGTGAGCAGGGTGGTGCCGTCAGCACAGGAGGCGTGGGTCCAATGAGTGTTGTTCTCCCTTCCCCCAGGCCCTGCTCAAAGCTGTCTCACCAGGAGTCTGACGGAAAGTTCCCCCAGGGGAGACTGAGCCTGGGGGAGGGGAGCACACAGAGGCGCAGGGGAGTCTCCTAGGACACCTTCGGTGGGCTCGCACTGATACTCCCTGGCCCACAGAGCTTTGCTCTCCTCCGCCTCACCTGTCAGGGTTCAGCTCACAGCCGGCGTGGCCATTCCTATACCACCTTATACCATCCTATACCATTCCTATACCATCCTACACCACTCCTATACTTTCCTATACCATTCTTATACCATCCTATACCATCCTATACCATTCCTATATCATTCCTATATCATCCTATACCATTCCTATACCATCCTATACCATCCTATACCATCCTATATCATCTTATATCATTCCTATACCATCCTATACCATTTCTATACTATTCCTATACCACCCTATACCATTCCTATACCATCCCTATACCATCCTATACCATTCGTATATCATCCCTATACCATCCTATACCATTCCTATACCATCCTATACCATCCCTATACCATCCTATGCCACCCTATAACACCCCTATACCACCCTATACCATTCTATACCATCCTATACCATTCTATACCATCCTATACCATTCTATACCATCCTATACAATTCTATACCATCCTATACCATCCTAAACCATCCGCAGGCATCTCTCTCCTGAGGAAGCTCTGCCTAGCAGTGGTGAGAAAGGGAGTGGATGCCTTTTTGCTGTCCTGGGGTTGAGGTCTGCCCGGAAGCACAGCCTTTTCCTAAATGTACTCTCTGTTATGACAATTAAGGAACACCTCGTCTCACGTGGTTGAAAGGTGAGGGGTCTTTTCTTTCAAACTGCCCACGTGATGTACATGATTTGAAACTATAAAGTGAGCAGCGCACACAGCTGGTTGGCTCAGTGGTTGAGTGACGACCTATGTACCAGAAGTCACGGCTCGATTCCTGCCCGGGCACAGGCCTGAGTTGTGGGTTCCATCCCCAGCATGGGGCGTGCAGGAGGCAGCCGGTCCATGATTCTCTCTCATCATTGATGTTTCTGTCTCTTTCTACCTCTCCCTTCCTCTCTGAAATCAATAAAATATACTTTAAAAATTAACAAAATGCAGAGAGCAGCGTATGTCCATGGCTCTGGTGTGAGGCGGGCGTCTAGCCAGGGCCGAGACAGTGTGGGTGTCACCACTGGTGTTGCGATGGAGGCGGGGTCGTTGTGAACATCGTGGGACACGGGCGGCGCCCAGCCTGCAGGTTGCCAGCCTCCAGGCAGCAGCATGAGCCCGAAGGCCGAGGTGGGCGTGGTGTGCTGGTGGGCTTGGTGCCAGCTCCGGGCACCCTGAGCACAGACGTGGCGGCAGGATGCCTGGTGACTCTGTCCGGTTTAAAGGGGTTTAGACACGTCCTAAGTGAGTCAGCGCCCCTGAGTCAGTGTGAGCCCCGGGGTCAGTGTGAGCCCCGGGGGGTGTGAGCCCCGGGGTCAGTGTGAGCCCCGGGGGGTGTGAGCCCCGGGGTCAGTGTGAGCCCCGGGGTCAGTGTGAGCCCCAGGGGGTGTGAGCCCTGGGGTCAGTGTGAGCCCCGGGGTCAGTGTGAGCCCCGGGGGGTGTGAGCCCCGGGGTCAGTGTGAGCCCCGGGGGGTGTGAGCCCCCGGGGGTGTGAGCCCCGGGGTCAGTGTGAGCCCCGGGGTCAGTGTGAGCCCCGGGGGGTGTGAGCCCCGGGGTCAGTGTGAGCCCCGGGGGGTGTGAGCCCCGGGGTCAGTGTGAGCCCCGGGGGGTGTGAGCCCCGGGGTCAGTGTGAGCCCCGGGGGGTGTGAGCCCCGGGGTCAGTGTGAGCCCCGGGGTCAGTGTGAGCCCCGGGGGGTGTGAGCCCCGGGGTCAGTGTGAGCCCCGGGGTCAGTGTGAGCCCCGGGGGGTGTGAGCCCCGGGGTCAGTGTGAGCCCCGGGGGGTGTGAGCCCTGGGGTCAGTGTGAGCCCCGGGGTCAGTGTGAGCCCCGGGGGGTGTGAGCCCTGGGGTCAGTGTGAGCCCTGGGGGATGTGAGCCCCGGGGGATGTGAGCCCCGGGGTCAGTGTGAGCCCCGGGGTCAGTGTGAGCCCCGGGGTCAGTGTGAGTCCCAGGAGGTGTGAGCCCCGGGAGGCATGTTTCAGAGACGTGTGCCCGTGGGGTGTACGTGTGTGTAAACATGACCAATGGCCGCGCTGCTCTCAATGCCACAGACACCTGTGGGAGTCACCCCAGTCGGGGCTCCGTTTCCGTTCGCGTGAGGACATTATGACGGGTCTCAGCGTGCTTCTCAGGGTAAAAGCACCCCCCCTTCCCCGTCTTATTGACGTGGGATTGGCATGTAGCGTGGTGTTCTGAAGGTACACAGCGTAACGACGGGGTATTGAAGGAAGTGCAGAGGGTCAGCACAGCAGGTCCGGTGAACGTCCATCAGATCACACCGTGGCCGTGTTTTTATGATCTTCTCCCTACGCAGCTTCAGACACGGGGCAGCCTGTCACCGCCGGTCCCCGTGCTGTGGGGTGCCCCCCGGCCGGCTCTCTGGTCACCAGACATCGGTGCTTTTTGACCCCTTCACACGGCGCTCCGTAACACCTGACTGCGCACAGGGTGCTGCCTGTGGGTCCACACAGGCGACCATCTGCACCTCAGAGGTTTCTCTTAGGGCTGTTTAGAAAGCAGTTCCTCAGCTGAATAGTTCAACACTCTTTAAAAACATTCTTAGGGCTGGCCTGTGTGGCTCAGTGGTTGAGTGTCGACCTATGAACCAGAAGGTTGGGGTTTGATTTCTGTCAAACCACAGGCCTGGATTGCAGGCTCCATCCCCAGTAGGGGGCGTGCAGGAGGCAGCCAATCTATGATGCTCTCTCCTCATTGATGTTTCTCTCTCTCTCCCTCTCCCTTCCTCTTTTAAATTAAAACAAACAAACGCTGTGGGAAGCCCTGGGAGAGCAGGCCTGGCGTTGCAGGCACGTGGATGGAGGTGCGGGGTCACCTGTCACCGGCCAGGGAACGGGAACGGGCAGGTGGAAAGCAGAGAAGAGGGGCTGCAGGAAGCGGCCTCCACCGAAGGCCCCGTGAGCTGCCGCACGGAGGGTGCCACCCCCTCGCACACCCCGGAGACCTGGCTGGGAGGGTCAGACCTCCGCAGACCCCGGGCAAGGCGGCCCCAAGAGGGCCCCGCTGTGCTGTCGGGGAGCTCCGGGGGAACGCCAGCGGCGATGGGGAGAGGCCACCTTCGGGGCCTCTGTGGCCGGGTTATAGGTCTGCCCCCCAGAAGGAAGAGTGCAGCCCTCACAGGGCTCAGGGACCTGGAACCTTGGCTCCTGCTCAGCTGGCGGTCCTGGGAGTGTGGCTCCCGCCCCATCAGCACTGGGTAGACTCCCTCAGTCCCGGGTGCTGAAGGGAGCATGCTGCCTCCTCAGCTCCGCTCCCGGCATCCAGGCCATCTGGTCCCTGCGGGGCTCTCCCTGCACTCCACGCTGCTTCGTACTCTGTCGCCCTTGTTTGGGGTCTGTCTGGTGTTTTCAGAGTGACCCCACAGGAAACGTCTCTGGTTCTGGGGCTCCGTGAGCAGAGGAAAACCCCCCTCCTCCCTTCCAGAACTTGTTTACAGAGAGCGGTTGGGTCAGAGCTCTGTTTGTTGAGGAGTTTCAGCTGTGGTTTATGAAAGGGGAGCTTGGGAAGTGAGTTGATTGCACTAATGCCCTCTGGGTTCATAGGAGCAGAATTAAGAACAATCCAGATCTGAAATACCATGGCTGACATGTACACATAAGGAACTGTTTGACATAGAAATTGAGACTCAAAAGAACTGTTGGCCCAGAAAGGAACTCACTACAGACTGATTCATTTGCCTCTCAGCATAACCATTATGGCTTCTCTCAGTTTCGGTTCTTACAAGGGCATTTCTTGGATCACATGATCTCACGCATCCAGAGGAAATAATGAACAACATAAACTAATGAACTAATAAACAGACCCAGAGAAAGAGAAGCAGCGATCAGACTCTCAAACCTCAGAGGGAAAGTAGGGGAGGGTGGGAGTAAGGGGAAGAGATCAACCAAAGGATTTGTGTGGCATGCATATGGGCCTAGCCAGTGGCCATGGACAACAGGGGGCTGTGGGCATATGTGGGGAGGGGTTTGGGATGGAAATGAGGGGATGAGGACAATTATGTGATACCATAATCAATCAATCAATCAATCAATTTTAAAAAAAGAACAATGACCTAAGTATGGGATTCTAGGAAGAGAGGAAGGGAGGGGGAGAGAGAGAGAAGCATAATGGAGAGAGAGAAGCACCGTCAGTTGGTGTCTCCTGCACGCCCCCAAAGGGGACAGAGCCCACAGCCTGTGGGATCAGCCACAGGAGTGGAATCAGCAACCTCTCGGTGCATGGGACGACGCTTGACCACTGAACCACACTGGCCAGGGCTGTGCTGTGGCCGTTGTGACTGTCCATCAGAGAGATGGCCTGTCTTGCAGGAAAGCAGGCCGCAGCTGAAGTTCTCTCTCCCCTATTTACAGGCTGTAAACAGTAAATATGTGCAATTTATCCAAACGAGCACTTTTCATCATAAAATGCAAACTCTATTCTTTTTTAAATATATAGATTTTTTATTGATTTTTTAGAGAGGAAGGGAGAGGGAGAAACGTCCATGATGAGAGAGAATCACTGATCAGCTGCCTCTTTCAGGCCCCTCACTGGGGATCGAGCTGGAACCCACCCAGGGCATGTGCCCTGACCGGGAATCCAACCACGACCTCCCGGGCCACTGAGCCACACCGGCTGGCTCTGGCTCTTCTTGAAATAGGAAACAGTTGAGAAACAAACCATCAGAAACAGATGAAAATGGGTGTTTCTGTTCTGGTCAGTCTCGGCTGACCCAGGAGAGCGAGGCAGGGGGAGACGGACGGCAGGTGATGTGCAGGGTCCCGGTGTGATTCGGGCTCACGGCCTCGCTGGGGAAGGTGCATTCTTGAATAGCATTTATGATCCAGTTCTGGTGTTTCCACCCCCACCCCCCCAAATGGATGGGTTAGTTCCGTGGTCAGCAAACTGCAGCTCAAGAGCCACAGGTGGCTCGCTCATACAATGCGATTGAAACTTCGTGGCCCATGCGCAGAAGTCGGTTTTTGGCTCTCAAAAGATATTTCAATCGTTGTCCTTTTGATATGGGGCTCTGCTGACCGATGAGTTTGCCCACCACCACTGGGTTAGTTGATCAGCCACCTTCCAGGGACAGGCAGATCGTCTGACCTCGGCTCTCAGATGTCTCCCATCTTGCATGAGTTGTTCACGGAAAACATCTCGGTTGTTGAACCAAACTGGTTCTCTACTTAAATGTGTGAGTTTTCATGGGATCTTAGTTCACACTCGGCTCACATCTTCCAGCCCCTGTGTGCCCAGCCCAGTCTCTAAGGCTACTAACAAAGGGGAGGATAGGTGAGTTATGCGTCAGTTTACTGCTGAACCTTACATTGTTAATATCTCAGAAAACTGTGCTGTGAATATTTCTATTTTTGCTTTTGCTGCTGCTTGTTATTATGGAATATGTATAGTAAGTCACCACAGGTCCTAAGAAGGCTAGTGATAGCTGCAAAGTGAAAAGGGAAGCCGTGAGAACTACGATAGAGCTTTAAAAAAAAAGATTTCAAATTATGATAGAGGAGTCTGCGTGTCTGATCTGGCTACCAGGTATGGCGTGGCAAGATCAGTGACCAGCACAGTTTTAAAACAGAGAGGCCACCTGACACAGGTGCTGCTCAGGGTGTGAACGTGCTCACACAATAACGGTCACAGGCAGCGGAGGAAGGCTGAAAGGGAAGCATTGGGGGCTGGGACAGATTAACTCAACTTACATGACTTCCAGTGGGATAAAGCGATTCTGTTTCCGAACAAATCGCTTCTCGAACAAACCTCCTGAACAAAGGAAGTCTGGGAACTGAGGTGCCGTTGTATGGACACAGATGTGTGTGTCTGATATATGGAGCTCTGCACTGAGAATAGGACACAAGAGTGATACCGGCACCTACACAGCCCTCCCTGCGGGTGCCACTGCTGTGCCAGCATCTTACACACATTAACTCGCGCACCCTCACGATGAGACTGTGAGGGGAGTAGAATATTATTCCCACTGGAGTCCTGGTGTGTGGATTTGTGCACCCGTGGGGTCCCTCGGCCTGGCCTGCACCTTTCACAAGCCAGGACGCCTCAGGGCATGTCAGAGAGCTGGTTTCAGCCCAATCCCTCGCAGCCCAGGCCGAGGGACCCCCAGCAGCATGATGGGGCCAGGGAAGGATGTGAGAAGTTGGCCAGCGGGGAGGGACCGGGCTCCAAGGCATGTCTGGTCTATCTTGCCCAGTCTCGATGGGCCAGACCCCAGCAGTGAGCTAACCTACCAGTTAAAGCGTCTGACCCCTGGTGGTCAGTGCGCATCATATCAACTGGTCGAATGGTTGAACGAACAGTCGGACACTTAGCGTATTAGCTTTTATTACATAGGAAGTTTGAAGATAAAGAAACAGGGTGTAATCACATACTCAGACTGAGTGATGACCTGAACTCAGACCCTGGCCCTGGACCTCCTGCTGTCTACCTCAGGCCACCCTGTTGCTGTCCTCGGAGAGGGCCCAGCAGATGGGCCCTGAATCAGTATTCGCATCCGCAGAGTCACATGGCAGCCCTGCTATGGAGTGTCCTGCCGTGGTGGGCACTCGGGTGGCGCAGGGGTGGCTGGGATGGCAAGGACCTTCCCAGCTCTTTCCCTGTGCACAGAGGCCACGGGCAAGCTTCTCAGGGGAGGAGAGTTGAATGGGGCCTGTGTGAGCACAGGGGTCAGGAGAGAAGCAGAGAACAGAAGGCGGTGCAGGCGAAGGAAGAACTGGAAGCGATATGCGTGAGCCATTGCTAGGGGAGTGGAGAGGGCCATCTGCCCAGGGCAGCGGCTCAGGAGAGATAGAGGAGAGTGTTTATATCCACACGTTACCGGGTGTGACTCTCGGGCAAAGAACTGGAGCTTTATTTCCCAAAGATACAGAGTGGTCTTGCAAGTCAGGAACAAGCATGGGAGTGAGGAGTGTGGGGAGCCGCAGTGTAAACGCCACGTGCAGGGCGCGCGGGAGCCACGGGAACAGGACACGGGTGTTCAGACGTGGGTGCGTGTTTCCAGCGGAGGCTCTGGAGTGTTACAGATCCGTGTTACACCAGGGGAGAGGAAGCCAGCGGTTCTGGAAACATCACTAAGGGTTGTCAGCAGGAATTGCTGATGGTGATGGAGACCGACAGGCAAGCATCAGAGAGCACTGCAAGGCCGTAACCTGGGTAACCGAGCAGATGCGTCCACGTGCACAGCAGACCCTGCGGTCCTGAGTTGAAAGGCTCTTGTGAACGAGTGAAGAGAGGTGGGCTGGGCTGGCCACATAGCCAACTGAGCCTGTGAGACCAAGCCCACAGCTCTCTGGCCCCGTCTGGTCTCTGCCACCTACTCTGTGGGCCTGTGCGTTGGGAATCAGACCTGCACTTGGACCCCAGGCCCTCCGAGGATCAGGTTTGGGATTTGGAAAGCCACCTGATCGCCCAGACTTCTGTGCATCTGAAGATGGAAGTAGCCGCCCTGGGCCAATGGCTGCTGTTCAATGCCGTGTCCCCGTGACACCGGGCACGTGGTGGCTCCCACCGCTATCTGAGGGTTCCGCGGAGAGAGTGTGGCTGTCCCAGGGGATGAGATGCCTGATTGGGGTCCCAGGCCTCAGCTCCCTTTCACTGCAGTGAACCACCCACATCTTCCGTAGCCACTGCTGCACATTCTCCTCACACAGACCTGGAAGGAGCCCGTGCTCATGGCTCCTGTGTTATAGGCAGAGAGAGAAAGGGGGAGGGGTGGGGGAGGGGTGGGGGAGGGGACGGGAGAGGAGGAGGAGAAGGAGGGCCCAGCATGGGGCAGAACTCAGTCAGTCACAGGCCAGGGGACCAGGGGAGGTCACAGAGCCTGCCTGGCACGGAGGCCGCGCTCCCCCTCGGCCTGCTAGGGTAGGCCTAAGATCCACTGCCGCTTTTCTTCCCAAAGCACCCTCCAGTGCTGCAGCCAACGGGACAGCGATGAGCTAGGGCTGTGACATCCAAGGCCTGCGTGACCTTCCACCTGGGAACCTCGGATCTTTCTCAGCCTCGGCCATCCCTGGACACACCTTCTGCTTCCACCTTTATGCTTGCAAGCTCTCTTCCGTTTACTCTTCCCAGTCTTTTTATTTTATTTTATTCTTTAGATATGTTTTTATTGACTTTTAGAGGGAAAGGAAGGGAGAGAGAGACATAAATGAGAGAGCAACATCATCAATCTCTTTTGGGAATCAAGCCTGAAACCCAAGCACATGCCTTGATCTGGAATTGAACCCTTGATTTCTGGGTCAACACTCGACCACTGAGCAACACCGGCCAGGCTTTCGCTTCCTGTTCTTGAGCAGTAGACATTGTTTCTATCCTTCCACATCTCAGCAACACCCATTGTTTGTGTGGTTTGTGTTTCTGTCAGTCCATGTTGCATGTACAAACCCTCACTTAAAATCTGAATATTGTTTGGATACACACAGTGTGTGATGGAGGTGGTGGGTGGGTGCAGTGGGGGGTGAAAGAGCAAGTGGGATTTAATCTCAAAGATTTTTGAGACCTCTCATGTTACTTTAAATGCTCTGATTTTAAGTATAAAATGTGCTTTTCTTCCCCTTTGTACACCAAGCTAAGTAATTGACTGGTCCATTATTTAATAAACTAGAGGCCCAGTGCACAAAATTCACGCATGGGTAGGGTCCCTAGCAGCTGCTTGCTGACAGCTGGGGCCTTCCTTCTTTCTGAGCCACCCCCTGGTGGTCAGCACATGTCATAGCAAGTGATCAAACTCCCAGTCGGTTACACTTCCGAGGGAACACTTTGCCCATTAGGCTTTTATATAGAGCGACGAGAGGCTCAGTGTACAAAATTCATGCACAGGGGAAGGGTGTCCCTCAGCCCAGCCTGCACCTTCTTCAATCTGGGACCCCTTGAGGGATGTCCGACTGTCCATTTAGGCCCGATACTGGTAGGATCAGGCCTAAACAAGCAGTCGGACATCCCTCTCACAATCCAAGACTGCTGGCTCCCAACTGCTTGCCTACCTGCCTTCCTGATTGCCCTTAACCACTTCTGCCTGCCAGCCTAATCACCCCCTAACCACTCCCCTGCCAGCCTGATTGATGCCTAACTGCTCCCCTGCCAGCCCGATTGCCCCTATCTGCCCTCCCCTGCCAGCCTGATTGCCCTCCCCTGCAGGCCTGGGTCCCCCCCAATGCCCTGCCCTGCAGGCCCAGTCACCCCCAACTTCTTTCCTCTGGTGGCCTGGTTACCCCTAACTCCCCTCCCCTGCAGGCTTGATCACCCCCAACTGTTCTCCCTTGCAGGCCTGGTCCCTCCCAACTGCCCTCCCCTGCTGGCCATCTTGTGGCAGCCATCTTGTACCCACATGGGGGCAGCCATCTTGTGTGTTGGAGTGGTGGTCAATTTGCATACTACTCTTTTATTAGATAGGATAGAGGCCTGGTGCAGGTGTGGGGGCCAGCTGGTTTGCCCTGAAGGGTGTCCTGGATTAAGATGGGGGCATGGGGAAGCCTGGGTGAGGGGCCTGTGGTGGTTTGTAAGCCAGCCATGCCCCCCGGTGACCCAAGAGGAGGCCCTGGTATCTGGGATTTATTTTCTTCTATAATTGAAACTTTGTAGCCTTGAGTGGAGGCCAGGGCGGGAAGCTTGGCTTCCTCTAATGCTGGGGAAATCCAAGCCACCTGCTTGCTCCATGGCCACAGGATCTTGTTTGAGTTAATTTGCATACTCTATCCTGATTGGACGATGGGCATGGCCTGTGGGTGTAATGGAGGTATGGTCAATTTGCATGTTTCTTTTTATTAGTGTAGATGGTGCACTTAGCTGGAGGCACATGGCCCCAGATGAGCAGGTCACAGTCTATGTGATTTATTTACCCCTTAAGATTTGGGACAGATAGGAGAGGGTAGGGTTTGGGGGAGGAGTCAGAATCACAGGCTGCAGTTTCTAACCCATCCCCAAGAGCACTGCCCTGCAGCTTGTGCACAGTCCCATGAGTGGAGGGAAACAGCCTGCCCCCTCATCATCTCCTTTCTAGAAGCAAGATGACTTCGTTAGGAGGAAAGTTGAAGATTTCCCTTAAATTGAACCCCCTAGAGTTTTGGAGGTTTAAGCCCCAGGGCATTCCAACAGCCACTGGGAGAGCCACACCCACATTCTGAGGTCAGAAATTTGATTTTACTTTGATTTATTTTATTTTTAAACTAAATTTATTGGGGTGGCATTGGTTAATATTATCATATAGGTTTCAGGCATAGGTTTCCATGTTACAAGTTTACAGACATATGCACTGTGTGCCCACCACCCAAAGCCAAATCTTCTCTCATATATTAGGACCCCCTTTGCCCCACTCTTCCCCTCTGCTGTTGGTGTTCACGAGTTTCAGTTTTATATCCTCCGTATGAGTGAAATCATATGGTTCTTAGCCTTTTCTAACTTATTTCACTTTGCATAATGTCTCCAAGGTCAATTTGTGTTGTTGAAAATGACTCTATTTCTTTCTTTTCTTTTTTAAAAAAATATTTTATTAATTTTTTACACACAGAGAGAGGGATAGAGAGTTAGAAAAATCAATGAGAGCGAATCATCGATCAGCTGTCTCTTGCACATCTGGGAACGTGCCGGCAACTAAGGTACATGCCCTTGACTGGAATCGAACCAGGACCTTTTAGTCCGCAGGCCAACGCTCTATCCACTGAGCCAAACCGGTTTCAGCACAAATGACTCTATTTCATCCTTTCTTGTGGCTGAGTAGTATTCCATTGTGTGTATGGATCACGTCTTCTGTTTCCAGTCCTTAATTGGAGACACTTTGGCTGTTTCCATGTCTTGGCCACAGTGAATAATGTGTAATGAAAATAGGGGTGTATATATCTTTGCAAATACATGATTTCGAGTTTTTTGGGTGTATACCCAGGAGTGGGATTGCTGAGTCTTATGGTATCTCTATCCTTAATTTTTAAAGGAATCACCAGACTGTTTTCCATAGTGGTTGTGCCAGTCTACATTCCCACCAGCAATGAGTGAGGGTTCCCTCTTTTCCACACCCTCTCCAACACTTGTTATTGCTTGTCTTGGTGATAACGGCCACTCTTACAGGTGTGAGGTGGTATTTCGTTGCAGTTTTTTTAAAATATGTTTTTATTGATTTTAGAGAGAGAGAGGAAAGGAGATAGAAACATTGATTGGCTGCCTCATCCTGGGGATCGAGCCCACAGCCCAGGCATGTGCTCTGAGCAGGCATCAGACATGTGACCTCTTGGTTCAT
The DNA here is from genome assembly GCA_036971965.1 of Nyctalus aviator. Classification (NCBI taxonomy): domain Eukaryota; kingdom Metazoa; phylum Chordata; class Mammalia; order Chiroptera; family Vespertilionidae; genus Nyctalus; species Nyctalus aviator. Next base: position 1,193,787 of record CM072927.1, on the reverse strand, counting down.
GGGTCAATGCTCAACCACTAAGCAGCACCATCCAGGCTTATTGCAGTTTTGGTTTGCATTTCCCTAACTGCTAGTGAGGTTGAACATCTATTCATATGCCTATTGGCTGTTCATATGTATTCTTTTTAGTTTTTTAAATCTTTATTGTTAAGAGTATTACAGATGTCCTCCTTTCCTCCCCATCCCAATACCACCTCCACCCAGTTCCCACCTACCACAGGTCTTCACCAACCTATCATCTGTGACCATAGTAATGTATATCCTATCTAATAAAGAGGGAATATGCTAATGGACCCTCATACCATTGCAAAGATGGCAGTGCCCACAGCCAATAAGGAGGGAATATGCTGATTGACCGCCACACCCTCAAAGATGACAGAGCTCACAGCCAATTAGCAGGGAATATGCTAATTATGCCATGCCTTCAAAGATGTTGGCACCCACAGCCACAAGATGGCGGCACCCAGTGCCCCCAGCCCCACTGGGTGGCAGGCACATGGCAAGTCTGAACCTGCCCCCAGGCGGGCCCGGTCTTGCTGCACTCCTGCCTCTGAGTCCCCCAGTCTCCTCAGCCCCCAGCTGCCCAGGGCTGGCCCAAGGTACAGGCAACTCTCCGGCTACCTGAAGCTCAGGTAACCAGGGCCGGCTGAGGCTTGCAATGCCAGTAGTGGCAGCAGCAGAGGAGTGATGGGGGTGTCACTTTACCCTGATCACTGGGTTGCCTCCTGCCCCTGAGGGCTTCCAGACTGTGAGAGGTGGCAGGCTGGGCTGAGGGACTCTAGTATGCACATAAGATCTTTGATTAATCTCTTCTCGCCTCCCCACATTCCCTCTACTCCTTTAGTGATGTACTCCTTTAGCTCTATAAAGAGCTCTATAAAGTTCTTTATCTGCCCTTCAATGCTGAATGATAACTTTGCTGGGTAGAGTAATCTTGGTTGTAGGTTCTTGCTATTCATCACTTTGAATATTTCTTGCCATTCTTGTATGTTCAGTTTATGTTCAGAATACCCTACAGCATTTCATGTAATCCTGGTTTGGTGGTGTTGAACTCCTTTAGCTTTTTCTTGTCTGTGAAGCTCTTTATCTGACCTTCAATTCTGAATGATAGCTTTGCCAGGAAGAGTAATCTTTGTTGTAGGTTCTTGCTGTTCATCACTTTGAATATTTCTTGCCACTCCCTTCGGGCCTGCATAGTTTCGGTTGAGAAATCAGCTGACAATCGTATGGGTACTCCCTAGTAGATAACTGTTTTTCTCTTGCTGCTTTCAAGATTCTCTCTTTGCCTTTTGCCCTTGGCATTTTAATTATGATGTGTCTTGGTGTGGTCCTCTTTGGATTTCTCTTTTTTGGGGTTTTGTATGCTTCCTGAACTTGTAAGTCTATTTTTTTCATCAGGTAGGGAAAGTTTTTGTCATTATTTCTTTCAATAAGTCTTCAATATCCTGCTCTCTCTTCTTCTGGAACCCCCCAAATCCAAATGTTGGTGTGCATAAAGCTGTGCCAGAGGCTCCTTACACTATCCTCACACTTTTTTTAAAATTTAATTTAATTTTTATTTTTTAAATTAAATTATTATCTGTGTACATATCTTACCATTGCCCCCCCCCATACCCTCCCTCCCCAGAGTTTTGTGTCCACTGGTTGTACTTATATGCATGTATACAAGTCCTTCAGTTGATCTCTTATCTTCCCCAGATCTCCCTACCCTCTCCGCTGTAATTTGAAAGCCTGTTTGTTGCTTTACTTCTCTATATCTATCTTTTGGTTCATCAGTTTATAATGTTCTTTATTATCCATAAATGAGTGAGGTCATGTGGTGTTTCTCTTTCACTGACTGGCTTATTTCACTCAGTATGATGTTCTCCAATTCTATCCAGGTTGCTGCAAATGATGAGAATTCCTTATTTTTTATGGCAGCATAATATTCCATTGTGTAGATATACCATAGTTTTTTTATCCAATTATCTGCTGATGGGCACCTAGTCTGTTTCCAAATCCTAGCTATTGTAGATTGTGCTGCTATGAACATAGGGGAGCATATATCCTTTCTGATTGGTATTTCTAGTTTCTTGGGATATAATTCTAGGAGTGGGATTATTGGGTCAAATGGGAGTTCCATTTTCAGTTTTTTTGAGGAAACTCCATACTGTTCTCCACAGTGGTTGCACCAGTCTGCATTCCCACCAGCAGTGCACAAGGGTTCCTTTTTCTCCGTAACCTCACCAACACTTGACGTTTGTTGATTTATTGATGTTGGCCATTCTGACAGGTGTGAAATGGTACCGCATTGTTGTTTTGATTTGTATCTCTCAGATAATTAGTGACTTTGAGCATGTTTTCATGTGCCTCTTGGCCTTCCTTCTGTCTTCTTTTGAAAATATTCTATTTAGGTCCATTGCCCATTTTTTAATTGGATCATTTAGTTGTATAAGCTGTCTGTAGATGTTGGAGATTAAACCTTTATCAGTGATAACATTTGCAAATATGTTCTCCCATACAGTAGACTTACTTGTTGTTTTGTTGATGGTTTCTTTTGCTGTAAAAAAACCTTTTTATTTTGATGTAGTCCCATTTGTTTACTTTCTCTTTAGCTTCCATTGCCCTAGGGGCAGTATCAGTGAAGAAGTTTTTTTGGTATATGTCTGAGATTTGCTGCCTGTGGATGCCTCTAGTATTTTTATGGTTTCCCATCTTAGGTTTAAGTCCTGTATCCATTTTGAGTTTATTTTTGTGTATGGTGTAAGTTGGTGATCTAGTTTCATTCTTTTGCATGTATCTGTCCAATTTTCCCAACATCATTTATTGAAGAGACTATCTTGACTCCATTGTATATTCGTGCCTCCTTTGTCAAATAATAATTGAGCATAGTGATTTGGGTTGATATCTGGGTTCTCGTTTCGATTCCATTGATCTATATGTCTGTTCTTGTGCCAATACCAGGCTGTTTTGAGAATAGTGGCTTTGTAATACAGCTTGAAATCTGGTATTGAGATCCCTCCTACTTTACTCTTCTTTCTCAGGATTGCTGTGGCTATTTGGGGTCTTTTATTGTTCCAAATGAACTTTTGGAGAGTTCTTCCTAGGTCAGTAAAATATGCCACTGGTATTTTAATGGGGAGTGCATTGAACCTTTAGATTGCTTTGGGAAGTATGGGCATTTTGATGATGTTGATTCTACCAATCCATGAACATCGTATGTTCTTCCATCTGTTTACATCTTCCTCTATCTCTTTTTTCAGTGTCGTTTAGTTTTCCGCATATAGGTCCTTTACTTCTTTAGTTAAGTTTATTCCTAGGTATCTTAATTTTTTTAGTGCGATGGTAAATGGAGTTGTTTTTTTTTAGTCCCTGTTTCTGTAAGTTCATTGTTGGTGTATAGAAATGCCATAGATTTCTTGGTGTTAATTTTGTATCCTGCTACATTGCCAAATTCATTAAGTCAATTAGTTTTTTAATGGAGTCTTTTGGGTTTTTGGTGTACAATATCATGTCATCTGCAACTAAGGATAACTTTACTTCTTCTTTTCCAATTTGGATGCCTTTTATTCCCTCTTCTTGTCTAATTGCAATGGCTAGTATTTCTAGTACTGTCAAATAGGAGTGGTGAGAGTGGGCATCTCTGTCTTGTTCCTGTTCTTAGAGGGAATGGTTTTAAATTTTGCCCATTGAGTATAATGTTGGCTGTGGGTTTATCATATATAGCTTTTATTATGTTGAGGTATGATCCTTGTACTTGTTAAGAGTTTTTATCAGGAAAGGGTATTGAATTTTATCAAATGCTTTTTCTGCATTGATATGACTATATGATTTTTATCTTTCAATTTGTTTATGTGATGTATCACATTTATTGATTTATGGATATTGTACCATCCTTGCATTCCTGGAATAAATCCTACTTGGTCATGGTGTATGATCTTTGTGATGTTCTGCTGGAGCCGATTCGCTAGAATTTTGTTGAGGATTTTGGCATCTATGTTCATGAGGGATATTGGCCTGTAATTCTCTCTCTTTTTTAAAATATATTTTACTGATTTTTTTTATAGAGAGGAAGAGAGAGGGATAGAGAGTCAGAAACATCAATGAGAGAGAATCATCTATCAGCTTCCTCTTGCACACCCCCTACTAGGGATGTGCCCACAACCAAGTACATGCCCTTTACTGGAATCGAATCCAGGACCTTTCAGTCCGCAGGCCAATGCTCTATCCACTGAGCCAAACCGGTTTTGGCTGGCCTGTAATTCTCTTTCATTGAGTTATCTTTATCTGGTTTTAGTATTAGGGTGATGCTGGCTTCATAGAAGGAGTTTGGAAGTGTTCCTTCCTCTTGAATATTTTGGAATAGTCTGAGGAGGATAGGTTTTAGTTCTTCCTTGAATGTTTGGTAAAACTCTCCTGTGAAGCCATCTGGCCCTGGGCTTTTGTTTGCTTGAAGCTTTTTGATGACTGTTCCAATTTCTTCCCTAGTCACTGGTCTATTGAGGTTTTTAGATTCTTCCTGATTGAGTTTTGGAAGTTTGTATTTTTCTAGGAATATGTCCATTTCCTTCAGTTTGTTGGAATAGAGTTGTTCATAGTATTTTGTAACAATCCTTTGTATTTTGGCAGGGTCTGTTGTTATTTCACCTCTTTTGTTTCTGATTCTGTTTATTTGAGTCCTCTCTCTTTGTTTCTTGGTTAGCCTGGCTAGAGGTTCATCTATTTTGTTTATCCTTTCAAAGAACCAGCTCTTGGTTTTGTTGATCTTATGTATTGTTTCTTTGGTCTCTATGTCGTTTATCTCCACTCTGATTTTTATTATTTCCTTTCCTTCTGCTTACACTGGGCTTTTCTTGTTGCTCTTTTTCTAACTCTTTGAGTTGTAGAGTTAGATCATTTGTTACCATTTTTTCTTGTCTTTTTGCAATAGGCTTGTAGGAGTATGAACTTCCCTCTCAAAACTGCTTTTGCTGTGTCCCATAGATTTTGGATTATTGTATTTTCATTGTCATTTGTTTCCAGGATGTTTTTAATTTCTTCCTTGATTTCTCTGGTAACCCAGTCCTTATTTAATAGCATGCTGTTTAGTCTCCACGTGTTTGATTTCTTTGGATTATTTTTATTGTAGTTAATTTCCAGTTTTATGCCACTATGATCTGAGAAGGTGCTTGATATGATTTCTATCTTTTTGAATTTGAGGAGACTTTGCTTATGTCCCAACATGTGGTCTATCTTTGAAAATGACCCATGTGCATTTGAGAAGAATGTATATTCTGTGGCTTTGGAGTGGAATGTTCTGAAGACGTCGATTAATTCCATCTGATTTAGTGAGTCATTTAGGATTGATAATTCTTTGCTGATTTTTTGTTTAGAAGACTTATCCAAAAGTGACAGTAGGGTATTAAAATCTCCTTCTATGATTGTATTGCTGTTAATCTCTCCCTTAATGTTCTCCAGCAGGTTGTTTTTTTGTTTGTTTGTTTGTTTTTTATGTATTTGGGTGCTCCCATATTGGGTGCATTACCAGGGTTATCTCTTGTTATGTCCTTCACTCTGAGATCTAATTTGTCAGATATAATTATTGCTACCCCAGCTTTTTTTTTTTTTTTCATTTCCATTCACCTGGAAAATCTTTTTCCATCCCTTCACATTCAGTCTGTGTGCATCTTTTTTTTTTGAAGTGCATCTTGTAGACAACAGATATATGGGTATTGTTTTCTTATCCAACCTGTTACCCTATGTCTTTTTATTGGAGCATTTAATCCATTTACATTTAAAGTTATTATTGGTAGGTACTTATTTGATGCCATTTTTATTCTATACCCCTGTGTTCCTTCTTCGCTTTCTATTTCTTTATTTTTACAGTAGACCCTTTAGCATTTCTTACATTGCTGGTTTGGTGGTGATAAATTCCCTTAGTCTGTCTTTGTCTGTGAAGCTCCTGATTTCACCTTCAATTTTGATTGATAGCCTTGCTGGGTACAATATTTTTGGATTCAGACCGTTCCTTTGAATGACTTTGTATATTTCATCCCATTCCCTTCTGGCCAGATGAGTTTCTGTTGAAAAATCATTTGCTAGTCTGATGGGGGTTCCTTTATACTATGTAACTTTCTGTCTCTCTCTGGCTGCTTTTAAGATTCTTACTTTGTCGTTGGTGTTTGCCAGTTTAATTATAATGTGCCTTGGCATCAGTCTTCTAGAGTTCATTTTGCTTGGGACTCTGTGAGCATCTTGAATTTGTGTGGGTTTTTTCTTCTCTATCTCAGGAAAGTTTTCTGTCATTATTTCTTGAAATACATTTTCCATGTCTTCCTCAGTTTCCTTTTCTTCTGGAACCCCTATTATTCTAATATTGTTTTATTTTGTATTGTCCCAAAGTTCCCTTAGGCTCTCCTCCTGCTTTTTAATTCCCCCCGCCCCCCAGAAGCTGCTCTAATTTGGTATCTTTTCCCATCTTGTCTTCTAGCTCACTGATGCAGTCCTCTGCTTCTTCTAGTCTACTCTTGATGCTTTTTATTGAGTTCTTTACAGTAGCGATGTCATTTTTCATTTCTTCTTGGTTCTTCCTCATTTCTTCTTGGTTCTTACTCATATTGTCAAATTTGTCTTCCATTCTGTTTAGCCATCTTATGATCATTACTCTGAATCCTTGCTATGGTAGGTTGCTTGACTCTAACTTGTTTACTTCCTTTTCTGGTGATGCCTGCTTTTCTTTCATATGCGGGCTGTTTCTTTGTCTCCCCATGATTTCTCTTTTCAGGATGTCTGGTTATAGAGTTCTCTTTCTCCTGTCCAAATTTCGAATGATGGACTAGGAAACAGAAGCACACAAAAATGAGACGTTTATTAAGATTCCAGAGCGGGCGCCCATTGTCTATCCTCACACTTTTGGATTCTTCTTTCTTTCTGCCACTCTGGTTGGGTGTTTTTTGTTTCCTCATATTCCAGATCTTTGGTTTGACTCTTGGGGTACATTGATCTACAGCTGAGTTTCTGTATATTCTTTATTTTAGACAGTGTATGCTTAATTTCTGACTGGTCCTTTTCCATTTTTTTTGGCATTCTCATTAAGGTCCTTGAAGGTCTCTTCAAGTTTCTCAGCAGTTTTTAGAAGATTCTTGAGTAACCTTATAAATGTGATTCTGAACTCTATATCGTCCAGTACTTTACTTTCCTCTATCCCATTCGTGACATGCTCTGTGTCTATGCATTTTGGTTGTCTCCCTGTGTTGATGGAGTGGCTTAGTGTGGTAGGTGATCTATAGGGGCCAGTAGCTCAGCTTCCCCAGTCACCCAAAGTGGTTGCTCTTTGTAGACCCCTTTGTGGACTGAGTGCAAAGTCTTGTGTAGTTAAGCTTTGATTGCTGTTGGTACACTAGGAGGAATTGACCTCCATGCCAATTGGCTGTGAGGACCCACTATGTCTATAATGGAAGAACTGCTGCTCTGGAGACACGCTTATGGTGCAGGACTTGTTTCAATTTGATGCTCACTGAGTCTGCCTCCCAAATGTGTCACTTATGGATGTGAGGAGTTGAAATTTGGTCTCTCACACTGACCACTAGGTACACTGGCCTCTGGATTTCCAATGGAGTGCAGTTCAGCTACTGTCTGAGGCCACCCTGCAGGAGCTACAGTGAGAACCACAGTCCTCTCCTCCCTGCTTGGAGCTTGGAAGCTTTGGAGCTGTCTACACCAGGTTTCAAGTTTGCTAGGTTAAACTTTAATAGATAAAGCCATTCATATGCAAAGGTCACTGCTTGGAGCTTGGGTTTGTTTGTAGATTGTGCGGGGCGGAGTCTCAAGGTGGAGTCTCAGGGCATCACTAGTCTAGGATGTGGCAAACAGCAATGGCTGCCAGTCAGCCTTCTCTGTCTCTCTGACCATGTCCCAATGTCTCGAGCCCCCGCAAAGCAAACAATTTTTCTTGCATGCAGCTCTGCAAGCAAGCTACCCTCGCTTTCTGACCTGATGGCAGACAGTCCAGCTTCTCCCCAGAAAATGGATTTCAGAGAGATCGGGAGCTTGTCTCTCTTCGGGTTGAAGAAAGCAATTCCCCTCGCCAGTAGGGATCTGCAGACAGCCCGTATTGCCTGCACGCCCCTGAACCTCCGTTTTTCAGCACTTGTGCCCTGAGTACTGCTTTCTCTTTTAGTCTAGTTGTAGAGCTTCCTCTCATCCAGCTTTCGCATGGTTCTGGGTGATAGATGTTTTGTCTTTTAGTTGTAGTTTTGAAATTGTTATGCACAGCAGCAATTTAGGTGTTTTGCCTGTCACCATCTTGGATCTCTTGAAGATTCTCTCTTGGTCTTTAACCCTTGACATTTTAATTACTATGTGTCTTAGTATGGGCCTCTTGGGCCCCTTTTTTTAGGACCCTTTGCTCTTCCTGGACTTGTAAGTCTATTTCTTTCACCAGGTGAGGGAAGTTTCCAGTCATTATTTCTTCAAATAGATTGTCAATATCTTGCTCTCTCTCTGCTTCTGGCACCCCCATAATGCAAATGTTGACACGTTTGAAGTTGTCCTAGAGACTCCTTACACTATCTTCTTACACTACACTACACTATATTTGGATTTTTTTTTTAATGTATATCTGGGTTCCTCTTTTTTTTTTTTTTTAAATATATATATATTTTATTGATTTTTCACAGAGAGGAAGGGAGAGGGATAGAGAGCTAGAAGCCTGGTCACCCCTTATTGTCCCCCCTGCTGGCCTGGTTGACCCCATCTGCCCCTCTCCCCTGCTGGCCTGATCACCCCTCACTGCCTGTGTGCCAGCCTGATTGCCCCTAACTGCCCTCTCTTTGACAGCCTGGTTGTCCCTGCCAGCCTGATCACCCCTTACTGCCCCCCGGCCGGCCTGGTCACTCCCAACTTCCCCCCTCTGCCGGCCTGGTTGCCCCAACTGCCCACCTCATCTGGTTGCCCCCAAATGCAACCCCCCACCAGCCTGGTCGTCTCTTACTGCCCCCCCTTCCGGCCTGGTTGCCCCCAATGGACCCCTCTTGCCTGGTCACCCCACGCAGCCTGCTGTTCAGTTGTTTGGTATTCCTCACTGCCCCTCCAGCAGCCTTGTCGCCCCACACAGCCTGCTGTTCAGTTGTTTGGTCGTACCTCACTAACTCCCCGGCTGGCCTGGTCATAGGAACCCATCTTGTGAGGGTGTGAGGGTTAATTTGTATATTACCTCTTTATAATATAGAATATTTACATGTGTTCCAGCTTGCTTTCTGGGGATGTTTTTATTTATTTATTTATTTATTTATTTATTTATTTATTTATTTTTGATCATCCTCATTACCATTGTTATTCATAGTATTTGCTGTTATCCTTTGTTTAGGCATGTCTATCTGTCTATATCAATGGCCTATATAGCAGCTTCCTCTGAAGAGGTTTTTCTGCTATTTTCCTGTAGATGCTGCTGAGTCACAAGATTTATTATTATTATTATTATTATTATTATTATTATTATCTGTTATCTCCCAGACTTGACCTCCATGGCTTCTGTAAGACAGTACAGTGATGCTAGTTGGGGGTGGGGTTTGTTTTGCCTTCACTGTAATGGTGACCTCTGAACTCTATGGTGTCTCCCCCAAGTACCCCACCTGGGGACTGGCCACAGAGAAAAGCAGCTGTTCTCCTGCAGCAGGTCTTGATTTACAGACAAGGTGCTCCTTGACCGGGTTCTAAGGGCAACAGGAGGTGAGTGTGGGAGTCCAGGTGGTGACAGGATTCTGTGATTCCGTCTCTTTGTCTGAAACCCCACCACCCAGCCTGAGGGTGGAGAGCCACACGGGGCTCTGTCCGTCCATCTGCAGCTCCGTCACTGTTTACTCCTGCTGGTCTGCCCCCCACTCCCAGTCCTCCGCGCTCCTGGCTGAAGGAAGTGCCTGCTACCGCCCGCTGCCACCCCTCCAAGACGAGGCGCCTGTGAGCCGTCCGCACTTCCTCCCTCCTCACCTCCCTGCTGACCCCCAGGTGCCCACCTTCAGATGCTCAGTGCTCAAGCCTCTAGGCATGCCCTGCATAGAGCAGGGAATTCTCGGTGGGATTACAGTTGGTTAACTTACTGACGTTTTAGGGGGAGAGGCTGAGGGGATCGCTCACGCCACCATTGCTCAGGTGTCACTCAGTTTTACTTTGATTTACAATGTGTGTCTCCAAGGCATCCCTTTTTACCCAGTGAGACGGAGGGCACTTCGGCCCGCCAGGATATGTTTCTGTTCAGGGATTTTAGGGTGTGTGGTTCATAGTAATTAAAGGTGAGATGTACTGACCATCCACCGAGGGGCTGGGTCGCAGGTTCGATCCTCGGCGTGTGGGAGGCAACCAATCCATGTTTTTCCTCTCATATCCCCCCCCCCCTTTTCTCTCTCTCTGTCTCTCTCTCTGTCTCTGTCTCTCTCCTCTCCCCTCCCTTGCTCATTCCCTCCTTTTCTCTCTCTGAAAACCAATGGAAAACAGCCCAGGTGAGGACTAACGGGAAAGGGAGGGTGGGCCAGCCTCAGCCCCGAGGGGAAGGCCCACAGCGGGGTTTCACCCCCTCCCTCCCCTCCCCCCCTCCCCCCAGCCCCGGCTTTCCAGTGTCCGCTTCACTCTCAGGACGAGCTCTGGTCACTTCCCAGGCTGCATGCGATGGGACCCGAGCTCTTTGTTTACCCCCACCCCCACCCCCACGCTGTAGCTGAGAGCCAGTGAAAGCTGAGAGCCAGTGGAGGCTGAGAGCCAGAGGAGGCTGGCACCGGGAGCTGGCAGGGCCTGTGCCCATGTCCATGTTTGGAAGGGCTGTTCCCGCTGACCCACCGGTGGGGGCAGGCCGCCTCTCTGAGTGACAGGTGCAGTTCTCCGCCCCCTTAGCCCTGACCCCGGCCTCGAGGAGCGCAGGCCCTCGGGAGTGCCCAGGTCCGAGGGGCAGGTGACACGGGGACACAGACTGACCACAGCACCTCACACCTCGCGGTGCATTCAGTCTCATTGCAGCAGATGCAGGCGAAGTGGAGGACGAGGTGGAGGAGAGTAAAGCGGGTCTGAGAGAGAAGCCCCTTACTGCATTTACTCTAAGGAGCAACCACTGTTCTGACACGTCCCCCCCTGCCTCCCACCCCCCTTGTCTCCCTCCTCCCCCACCGCCTCCCTCCCCCACTCCTGAACCCCAACCCAACCCCCTGCCTCCCTGCCTCCCCCCACCGCCTCCCTCCCTCGCCCCACCCCTGCCTCCCTTCCACCTCCCCCTGCCTCCTGCCATGCACCCCCTGCCTCCCTCCCCCACCCTTGCCTCCCCCCTCCCCCACTGCCTCCTGCCTCCCACCCCCTGTCTCCCTCCCTCCTCCCACCACCTCCCTCCCTCACCCCACCCCTGCCTCCCTCCTTTCCTCCCTCCCCCCCTCCCTCTTCTTCCCTTCCTCCCTCCCTCTCTCTCCCTCTCTCCTTCCCTTTCTGTCCCTCCTTCCCTTCCTTCCTCCCTCACTCCTTCTCTCCCACGCAGCCATCTTGGAAATGGGATGGCGCTTCAGAGCTGGCCTGGGAGTTTGAGGTCAGGAACCAACACAGTGATGAATCCAAACGACACAGGCACGTTCCTCTGTGGGTCTCTGTGGTGCCAAAATGGGGCTGCCTTCTGTCCAGTTCACCCTGACCCCCACTCTGCTCCCCACTTCCCTCTCTGTGGCCTCCTTGGCCTCTGCACTGCCCTCACCTCCCTTTCCCAGCCTCTGGCCATGCTTGCTCTCTGTTGTTCTGTCCTTCTTCCCAAATTCAGACACAGGCCGCTCTGTTCAGACCCCAATCCACCCCGGTGCTTGGGCAATGCCTTTCGTGGTCTGGAGGCCACGCTGCGATCTCCGTGGACAAGGCTGTGGTGGATGCCTCACATCTCCCCTCCTTCCTGTGCGCTTCCACGTCCTCTGATTGCATTTGCTGGGTGCTGGCTCCATTCCAGGTCCAGTCCAGGCGCTGGGGGGCCACAGAGAGCTGGGGTCACTGGGGGCTGGGCACAGGGGCTGAGGGACTGAGGGACTGATGAGGTTCCCTGCCACTCACTGGGCTGCTGGGTGAGAGGGCTGTAGGAATGTGGTCCATCACCTCCCTCTGGCCCTGCCCTCTGCTCAAGCTGCTCCTGTGGGCCCCATCCACGAGGGCCCCATCCATGTGGGCCCCCATCCACAAGGGGCTCCATCCACGTGGGCCCCATCCACGTGGGGCCACTAGGGAGGGAACAGGCTAAGTGGCCTGGTGTTCAGCTGGGCGGGTGGGTGGACAGACAGGAGGGTTTGGATTGGAATTTGAATTGGAGGTTGGATGGAGGTTGGATGGAGGTTGGATGGAGGTTGGATTGGAGGTTGGATTGGAGTTTGGATGGAGGTTGGATTGGAGGTTGGATGGAGTTTGGAGTGGAGGTTGGATGGAGGTTGGATGGAGGTTGGATTGGAGGTTGGATTGGAGGTTGGATGGAGGTTGGATTGGAGGTTGGATTGGAGGTTGGATGGAGGTTGGATGGAGGTTGGATGGAGTTTGGATTGGAGTTTGGATGGAGGTTGGATTGGAGGTTGAATTTGAGTTTCGATGGAGGTTGGATTGGAGGTTGGATGGAGGTTGGATTAGAGTTTGGATTGGAGGTTGGATTAGAGGTTGGATGGAGGTTGGATTGGAGTTTGGATTGGAGTTTGGATGGAGGTTGGATTGGAGGTTGGATTGGAGTTTGGATTGGAGGTTGGATGGAGGTTGGATGGAGGTTGGATTGGAGTTTGGATTGGAGGTTGGATGGAGGTTTGATGGAGGTTGGATGGAGGTTGGATTGGAGTTTGGATTGGAGGTTGGATTGGAGGTTGGATGGAGGTTGGATTGGAGGTTGGATGGAGGTTGGATGGAGGTTGGATTGGAGTTTGGATTGGAGGTTGGATGGAGGTTGGATTGGAGGTTGGATGGAGGTTGGATGGAGATTGGATTGGAGGTTGGATGGAGGTTGGATTGGAGGTTGGATTGGAGGTTGGATTGGAGTTTGGATTGGAGGTTGGATGGAGGTTGGATTGGAGGTTGGATGGAGGTTGGACTGAAGGTTGGATTGGAGGTTGGATTGGAGGTTGGATGGAGGTTGGATTGCAGGTTGGATTGGAGTTTGGATTGGAGGTTGGATTGGAGTTTGGATTGGAGGTTGGATGGAGGTTGGATTGGAGTTTGGATTGGAGGTTGGATGGAGGTTGGATGGTGGTTGGATTGGAGTTTGGATTAGAGGTTGGATGGAGGTTGGATTGGAGGTTGGATGGAGGTTGGATTAGAGGTTGGATTGGAGTTTGGATGGAGGTTGGATTGGAGGTTGGATTGGAGGTTGGATGGAGGTTGGATTGGAGGTTGGATTGGAGTTTGGATTGGAGGTTGGATGGAGGTTGGATTGGAGTTTGGATGGAGGCTGGATTGGAGGTTGGATTGGAGGTTGGATGGAGGTTGGATTGGAGGTTGGATGGAGGTTGGATTGGATTTTGTATTGGAGTTTGGATGGAGGTTGGGATGGAGGTTGGATTGGAGTTTTGATGGAGGTTGGATTGGAGGTTGGATTGGAGGTTGAATGGAGGTTGGATTGGAGGTTGGATTGGAGTTTGGATTGGAGGTTGGATGGAGGTTGGATTGGAGTTTTGATGGAGGTTGGATTGGAGGTTGGATTGGAGGTTGGATTGGAGTTTGGATGGAGGTTGGATTGGAGGTTGGATTGGAGTTTGGATGGAGGTTGGATTGGAGTTTGGATGGAGGTTGGATTGGAGGTTGGATTGGAGTTTGGATGGAGGTTGGATTGGAGGTTGGATTGGAGGTTGGATGGAGGTTGTATTGGAGTTTTGGTGGAGGTTGGATTGGAGGTTGGATGGAGGTTGGATTGGAGGTTGGATTGGAGGTTGGATTAGAGGTTGGATGGAGGTTGGATTGGAGTTTGGATTGGAGTTTGGATGGAGGTTGGATTGGAGGTTGGATGGAGGTTGGATGGAGTTTGGATTGGAGGTTGGATTGGAGGTTGGATTAGAGTTAGGATTGAGGTTGGATTGGAGGTTGGATGGAGGTTGGATTGAAGGTTGGATTGGAGGTTGGATTGGAGGTTGGATGGAGGTTGGATTGCAGGTTGGATTGGAGTTTGGATTGGAGGTTGGATTGGAGTTTGGATTGGAGGTTGGATGGAGGTTTCATTGGAGTTTGGATTGGAGGTTGGATGGAGGTTGGATGGTGGTTGGATTGGAGTTTGGATTAGAGGTTGGATGGAGGTTGGATTGGAGGTTGGATGGAGGTTGGATTAGAGGTTGGATTGGAGTTTGGATGGAGGTTGGATTGGAGGTTGGATTGGAGGTTGGATGGAGGTTGGATTGGAGGTTGGATTGGAGTTTGGATTGGAGGTTGGATGGAGGTTGGATTGGAGGTTGGATTGGAGGTTGGATGGAGGTTGGATTGGAGTTTGGATTGGAGGTTGGATGGAGGTTTGATGGAGGTTGGATTGGAGGTTGGATTGGAGGTTGGATGGAGGCTGGATTTGAGGTTGGATTGGAGTTTGGATGGAGGTTGGATTGGAGGTTGGATTGGAGTTTGGATGGAGGTTGGATTGGAGGTTGGATGGAGGTTGGATTGGAGTTTTGATGGAGGTTGGATTGGAGGTTGGATTGGAGGTTGAATGGATGTTGGATTGGAGTTTGGATTGGAGGTTGGATTGGAGGTTGGATGGAGGTTGGATTGGAGTTTTGATGGAGGTTGGATTGGAGGTTGGATTGGAGGTTGGATTGGAGTTTGGATGGAGGTTGGATTGGAGGTTGGATTGGAGTTTGGATGGAGGTTGGATTGGAGGTTGGATGGAGTTTGGATTGGAGGTTGGATTGGAGGTTGGATGGAGGTTGGATTGGAGGTTGGATTGGAGGGTGGATTAGAGTTTGGATTGGAGGTTGGATTAGAGGTTGGATTAGAGGTTGGATGGAGGTTGGATTGGAGTTTGGATTGGAGTTTGGATGGAGGTTGGATTGGAGTTTGGATGGAGGTTGGATTGGAGGTTGGATTGGAGTTTGGATTGGAAGTTGAATGGAGGTTGGATTGGATGTTGGATTGGATGTTGGATGGAGGTTGGATGGAGGTTGTATTGGAGTTTGGATTAGAGGTTGGATGGATGTTGGATTTGAGGTTTGATTGGAGGTTGGATGGAGGTTGGATTAGAGGTTGGATTGGAGGTTGGATGGAGGTTGGATTGGAGGTTGGATGGAGGTTGGATGGAGGTTGGATTGGAGGTTGGATGGAGGTTGGATTGGAGGTTGGATTGGAGTTTGGATGGGAGGCTGGATTGGAGGTTGGATGGAGGTGGGATTGGTATTTGGATTGGGGTTAGGATGGAGGTTGGATTGGAGGTTGGATGGAGGTTGGATTGGAGGTTGGATGGAGGTTGGATGGAGGTTGGATTGGAGGTTGGATGGAGGTTGGATGGAGGTTGGATTAGAGTTTGGATTGGAGGTTGGATTAGAGGTTGGATGGAGGTTGGATTGGAGTTTGGATTGGGGTTTGGATGGAGTTTGGATTGGAGGTTGGATGGAGGTTGGATTGGAGGTTGGATTGGAGGTTGGATGGAGGTTGGATTGGAGTTTGGATGGAGGTTGGATTGGAGGTTGGATTGGAGGTTGGATTGGAGTTTGGATGGAGGTTGGATTGGAGGTTGGATTGGAGTTTGGATGGAGGTTGGATTGGAGGTTGGATTGGAGTTTGGATTGGAGTTTGGATGGAGGTTGGAATGGAGTTTGGATTGGAGTTTGGATTGGAGGTTGGATGGAGGTTGGATTGGAGGTTGGATGGAGGTTGGACTGAAGGTTGGATTGGAGGTTGGATTGGAGGTTGGATTGGAGTTTGGATTGGAGGTTGGATGGAGGTTTCATTGGAGTTTGGATTGGAGGTTGGATGGAGGTTGGATGGAGGTTTGATGGAGGTTGGATTGGAGGTTGGATTGGAGGTTGGATGGAGGCTGGATTTGAGGTTGGATTGGAGGTTGGATTGGAGTTTGGATTGGAGGTTGGATGGAGGTTGGATGGAGGTTGGATTGGAGTTTTGATGGAGGTTGGATGGAGGTTGGATGGAGGTTGGATTGGAGTTTGGATGGAGGTTGGATTGGAGGTTGGATTGGAGTTTGGATGGAGGTTGGATTGGAGGTTGGATGGAGGTTGGATTGGAGGTTGGATTGGAGGTTGGATGGAGGTTGGATTGGAGTTTGGATTGGAGGTTGGATGGAGGTTGCATGGAGGTTGGATTGGAGTTTGGATGGAGGTTGGATTGGAGGTTGGATGGAGTTTGGATTGGAGGTTGGATTGGAGGTTGGATGGAGGTTGGATTGGAGGTTGGATTGGAGGTTGGATGGAGGTTGGATTGGAGGTTGGATTGGAGTTTGGATGGAGGTTGGATTAGAGTTTGGATTGGAGTTTGGATGGAGGTTGTATTGGAGTTTGGATTGGAGTTTGGATGGAGGTTGGATTGGAGGTTGGATTGGAGGTTGGATTAGAGGTTGGATGGAGGTTGGATTGGAGGTTGGATGGAGGTTGGATTGGAGTTTGGATTGGAGTTTGGATGGAGGTTGGATTGGAGTTTGGATGGAGGTTGGATTGGAGGTTGGATGGAGGTTGGATTGGAGGTTGGATTGGAGGTTGGATTGGAGTTTGGATGGAGGTTGGATTGGAGTTTGGATGGAGGTTGGATTGGAGGTTGGATTGGAGTTTGGATGGAGGTTGGATTGGAGTTTTGATGGAGGTTGGATTGGAGTTTGGATTGGAGGTTGAATGGATGTTGGATTGCAGTTTGGATTGGAGGTTGGATGGAGGTTGGATTGGAGTTTTGATGGAGGTTGGATTGGAAGTTGGATTGGAGGTTGAATGGATGTTGGATTGCAGTTTGGATTGGAGGTTGGATTGGAGGTTGGATTGGAGTTTTGATGGAGGTTGGATTGGAGGTTGGATTGGAGGTTGGATTGGAGTTTGGATGGAGGTTGGATTGGAGGTTGGATTGGAGTTTGGATGGAGGTGGATTGGAAGTTGGATGGAGTTTGGATTGGAAGTTGAATGGAGGTTGGATTGGAGTTTGGATTGGAGGTTGGATGGAGGTTTGATGGAGGTTGGATGGAGGTTGGATTGGAGTTTGGATGGAGGCTGGATTGGAGGTTGGATTGGAGGTTGGATGGAGGTTGGATTGGAGGTTGGATTGGAGGTTGGATTGGAGTTTGGATGGAGGTTGGATTGGAGGTTGGATTGGAGGTTGGATTGGAGGTTGGATGGAGGTTGGATGGAGGTTGGATTGGAGTTTGGATTGGAGTTTGGATGGAGGTTGAATTGGAGGTTGGATTGGAGTTTGGATTGGAGGTTGGATGGAGGTTGGATGGAGGTTGGATTGGAGTTTTGATGGAGGTTGGATTGGAGGTTGGATTGGAGTTTGGATGGAGGTTGGATTGGAGGTTGGATTGGAGTTTGGATGGAGGTTGGATTGGAGTTTGGATGGAGGTTGGATTGGAGGTTGGATTGGAGTTTGGATGGAGGTTGGATTGGAGGTTGGATTGGAGGTTGGATGGAGGTTGGATTGGAGTTTTGGTGGAGGTTGGATTGGAGGTTGGATTGGAGGTTGAATGGATG
Organism: Nyctalus aviator; assembly: GCA_036971965.1. Lineage (NCBI taxonomy): Eukaryota > Metazoa > Chordata > Mammalia > Chiroptera > Vespertilionidae > Nyctalus > Nyctalus aviator. Next base: position 1,176,187 of record CM072927.1, on the reverse strand, counting down.
TTGGATTGGAGTTTTGATGGAGGTTGGATTGGAGGTTGGATGGAGGTTGGATTGGAGTTCTGATGGAGGTTGGATTGGAGGTTAGATTGGAGGTTGGATTGGAGTTTGGATGGAGGTTGGATTGGAGGTTGGATGGAGGTTGGATTGGAGGTTGGATGGAGGTTGGATTGGATTTTGGATTGGAGTTTGGATGGAGGTTGGAATGGAGTTTGGATTGGAGTTTGGATTGGAGGTTGGATGGAGGTTGGATTGGAGGTTGGATGGAGGTTGGACTGAAGGTTGGATTGGAGGTTGGATTGGAGGTTGGATGGAGGTTGGATGGAGGTTGAATTGGAGGTTGGATTGGAGTTTGGATTGGAGGTTGGATGGAGGTTGGATGGAGGTTGGATTGGAGTTTTGATGGAGGTTGGATTGGAGGTTGGATTGGAGGTTGCATTGGAGTTTGGATGGAGGTTGGATTGGAGGTTGGATTGGAGTTTGGATGGAGGTTGGATTGGAGGTTGGATGGAGGTTGGATTAGAGTTTGGATTGGAGGTTGGATGGAGGTTGGATTGGAGTTGTTGGATTGGAGGTTGGATTGGAGGTTGGAGTGGAGGTTGGATTGGAGGTTGGATTGTAGTTTGGATTGGAGGTTGGATTGGAGGTTGGATTGGAGTTTTGATGGAGGTTGGATTGGAGGTTGGATTGGAGTTTGGATTGGAAGTTGGATGGATGTTGGATTGGAGGTTGGATTGGAGGTTGGATGTGAGGTTGGATTGCAGGTTGGATGGAGTTTGGATTGGAGGTTGGATGGAGGTTGGATTGGAGTTTGGATGGAGGTTGGATTGGAGGTTGGATTGGAGGTTGGATGGAGGTTGGATTGGAGTTGGATGGAGGTTGTTGGATTGGATGGAGGTTGGATTGGAGTTTGGATTGGAGGTTGGATTGGAGGTTGGATTGGAGGTTGGATTGGAGGTTGGATTAGAGGTTGGATGGAGGTTGTATTGGAGTTTGGATTAGAGGTTGGATGGATGTTGGATTTGAGGTTTGATTGGAGGTTGGATGGAGGTTGGATTAGAGGTTGGATTGGAGGTTGGATGGAGGTTGGATTGGAGTTTGGATGGAGGTTGGATTAGAGTTTGGATTGGAGGTTGGATGGAGGTTGGATTGGAGTTTGGATTGGAGTTTGGATGGAGGTTGGATTGGAGGTTGGATTGGAGTTTGGATGGAGGTTGGATTGGAGTTTTGATGGAGGTTGGATTGGAGGTTGGATTGGAGGTTGGATGGAGGTTGGATTGGAGGTTGGATTGGAGTTTGGATTTGAGGTTGGATGGAGGTTTGATGGAGGTTTGATGGAGGTTGGATTGGAGTTTGGTTGGATGGTGTAGTGGAGGTTGGATTGGAGGTTGGATTGGAGGTTGGATTGGAGTTTGGATGGAGGTTGGATTGGAGGTTGGATTGGAGTTTGGATTGGAGTTGGATTGGAGGTTGGATTGGAGGTTGGATTGGAGGTTGCATTGGAGTTTGGATGGAGGTTGGATTGGAGGTTGGATTGGAGTTTGGATGGAGGTTGGATTAGAGTTTGGATTGGAGGTTGGATGGAGGTTGGATTGGAGTTTGGATTGGAGTTTGGATGGAGGTTGGATTGGAGGTTGGATTGGAGTTTGGATGGAGGTTGGATTGGAGGTTGGATTGGAGTTTTGATTGGAGGTTGGATTGGAGGTTGAATGGATGTTGGATTGGAGTTTGGATTGGAGGTTGGATTGAGGTTGGATTGGAGGTTGGAATGGAGTTTGGAGTGGAGCTTGGATGGAGGTTGGATGTAGGTTGGATGCAGTTTGGATTGGAGGTTGGATTAGAGGTTGGTTGGAGGTTGGATTGGAGTTTGGATTGGAGTTTGGATGGAGGTTGGATTGGAGGTTGGATTGGAGTTTGGATGGAGGTTGGATTGGAGTTTTGATGGAGGTTGGATTGGAGGTTGGATTGGAGGTTGGATTGGAGTTTGGATGGAGGTTGTATTGGAGGTTGGATTGGAGTTTGGATGGAGGTTGGATTGGATTGGAGTTTGGATTGGAGGTTGGATTGGAGGTTGGATGGAGGTTGGATTGGAGGTTGGATTGGAGGTTGGATGGAGGTTGGATTGGAGGTTGGATTGGAGTTTGGATGGAGGTTGGATTAGAGTTTGGATTGGAGGTTGGATTAGAGGTTGGATGGAGGTTGGATTGGAGTTTGGATTGGAGTTTGGATTGGAGTTTGGATGGAGGTTGAATGGAGGTTGGATTGGAGTTTGGATTGGAGGTTGGATGGAGGTTTGATGGAGGTTGGATTGGAGGTTGGAGGGAGGTGGGATGGAGGTTGGATTAGAGTTTGGATTGGAGGTTGGATTAGAGGTTGGATTGGAGGTTGGATGGAGGTTGGATTGGAGTTTGGATTTTAGGTTGGATTGGAGGTTGGATTGGAGGTTGCATTGGAGTTTGGATGGAGGTTGGATTGGAGGTTGGATTGGAGTTTGGATGGAGGTTGGATTGGAGGTTGGATGGAGGTTGGATTAGAGTTTGGATTGGAGGTTGGATTAGAGGTTGGATGGAGGTTGGATTGGAGTTTGGATTGGAGTTTGGATGGAGGTTGGATTGGAGGTTGGATTGGAGTTTGGATGGAGGTTGGATTGGAGGTTGGATTGGAGGTTGGATGGAGGTTGGATTGGAGTTTTGATGGAGGTTGGATTGGAGGTTGGATGGAGGTTGGATTGGAGTTCTGATGGAGGTTGGATTGGGGGTTGGATAGGTGGATGGATTGCAGTTTGGATTGGAGGTTGGATTGGAGGTTGGATTGGAGTTTGGATGGAGGTTGGATTGGAGGTTGGATTGGAGTTTGGATTGGAGGTTGGATTGGAGGTTGGATTGGAGGTTGGATTGGAGGTTTATTGGAGTTGGATTTGAGGTTTGATTGGAGGTTGGATGGAGGTTGGATTAGTGGTTGGATTGGAGGTTGGATGGAGGTTGGATTGGTGGTTGGATGGAGGTTGGATTGGAGGTTGGATTGGAGGTTGGATGGAGGTTGGATGGAGGTTGGATTAGAGTTTGGATTGGAGGTTGGATTGGAGGTTGGATTGGAGTTTGGATTGGAGGTTGGATTGGAGGTTGGATTGGAGGTTGGATTGGAGGTTGGATCGGAGGTTGGATGGAGTTTGGATTGGAGGTTGGATTGGAGGTTGGATAGAGGTTGGATTGGAGGTTGGATTGGAGGTTGGATGGAGGTTGGATTGGAGGTTGGATTGGAGTTTGGATGGAGGTTGGATTAGAGTTTGGATTGGAGGTTGGATGGAGGTTGGATTGGAGTTTGGATTGGAGTTTGGATGGAGGTTGGATTGGAGGTTGGATTGGAGTTTGGATGGAGGTTGGATTGGAGTTTTGATGGAGGTTGGATTGGAGGTTGGATTGGAGGTTGGATTGGAGTTTGGATGGAGGTTGGATTGGAGGTTGGATTGGAGTTTGGATGGAGGTTGGATTGGAGGTTGGATTGGAGTTTGGATGGAGGTTGGATTGGAGGTTGGATGGAGGTTGGATTGGAGTTTTGATGGAGGTTGGATTGGAGGTTGGATTGGAGGTTGGATTGGAGTTTGGATGGAGGTTGGATTGGAGGTTGGATTGGAGTTTGGATGGAGGTTGGATTGGAGGTTGGATGGAGGTTGGATTGGAGTTTGGATGGAGGTTGGATTGGAGGTTGGATGGAGGCTGGATTGGAGGTTGGATTGGAGTTTGGATTGGAGGTTGAATGGATGTTGGATTGGAGTTTGGATTGGAGGTTGGATTGGAGGTTGGATGGAGGTTGGATTGGAGGTTGGATGAGTTTGGATTGGAGGTTGGATGGAGGTTGGATTGGAGGTTGGATTGGAGGTTGGATTGGAGTTTGGATTGGAGGTTGGATTAGAGTTTGGATTGGAGGTTGGATTAGAGGTTGGATGGAGGTTGGATTGGAGTTTGGATTGGAGTTTGGATTGGAGGTTGGATGGAGGTTTCATTGGAGTTTGGATTGGAGGTTGGATGGAGGTTGGATTGGAGGTTGGATGGAGGTTGGATTGGATTTTGGATTGGAGTTTGGATGGAGGTTGGAATGGAGTTTGGATTGGAGTTTGGATTGGAGGCTGGATGAAGGTTGGATTGGAGGTTGGATTGGAGTTTGGATTGGAGGTGGGATGGAGGTTTCATTGGAGTTGATGGAGTTGGATGGAGGTTGGATGGAGGTTGATTGGAGTTTGGATGGAGGTTGGATTGGAGGTTGGATTGGAGTTTGGATTGGAGGTTGGATGGAGGTTGGATTGGAGGTTGGATGGAGGTTGGATTGGAGGTTGGATTGGAGTTTGGATTGGAGGTTGGATTGGAGTTTGGATTGGAAGTTGAATGGAGGTTGGATTGGATGTTGGATTGGAGGTTGGATGGAGGTTTGATGGAGGTTGGATTGGAGGTTGGATTGGAGGTTGGATGGAGGCTGGATTTGAGGTTGGATTGGAGGTTGGATGGAGGTTGGATTGGAGGTTGGATTGGAGTTTGGATTGGAGGTTTGATGGAGGTTGGATGGAGGTTGGATTGGAGGTTGGATGGAGGTTGGATTGGAGTTTTGATGGAGGTTGGATTGGAGGTTGGATTGGAGGTTGAATGGATGTTGGATTGGAGTTTGGATTGGAGGTTGGATGGAGGTTTGATGGAGGTTGGATTGGAGGTTGGATTGGAGGTTGGATGGAGGTTGGATTGGAGGTTGGATGGAGGTTGGATTGGAGGTTGGATTGGAGGTTGGATGGAGGTTGGATTGGAGTTTGGATCGGAAGTTGGATGGTGGTTGGATTGGAGGTTCGATTGGAGGTTGGTTTGGAGGTTGGATTAGAGGTTGGATGGAGGTTGGATTGGTGTTAGTTTTGGGGTTTGGATGGTGGTTGAATTGGAGGTTGGATGGAGGATGGACTGGTGGTTTGATGGAGGATAGGTTGGAGGTAGGATTGGAGGTTGGATGGAGGTTGGATTGGAGGTTGCATTTGAGTTTCGATGGAGGTTGGATTGAAGGTTGGATGGAGGTTGCATGGAGGTTGAATTGGAGGTTGGATTGGAGGTTGGATGGAGGTTGGATTGGAGGTTGGATTGGAGGTTGGATGGAGGTTGGATGGAGGTTGGATTGGAGTTTGGATCGGAAGTTGGATGGAGGTTGGATTGGAGGTTCGATTGGAGGTTGGATTGGAGGTTGGATGGAGGTTGGATTGTAGGTTGGATGGAGGTTGGATTGGAGGTTGGATGGAGGTTGGATTGGAGGTTGGATTGGAGGTTGGATGGAGGTTGGATTGGAGGTTGGATGGAGGTTGGATTGGAGTTTGGATGGAGGTTGGATTGGAGTTTGGATTGGAGTTTGGATGGAGTTTGGATTGGAGGTTGGATTGGAGGTTGGATGGACTTTGGATTGGACGTTGGATGGAGGTTGGATTGGAGGTTGGATTGGAGGTTGGATGGAGGTTGGATTGGAGTTTGGTTTGGAGTTTGGATGGAGGTTGGATTGGACGTTGGATTGGAGGTTGGATGGAGGTTGGATTGGAGGTTGGATTGGAGTTTGGATTGGAGGTTGGATGGAGGTTTGATTGGAGTTTGGATGGAGGTTGGATTGGAGTTTGGATGGAGGTTTGATGGAGGTTGGATTGAAGTTTGGATTGGTTGGATGGAAGTTGGATTGGAGTTTTGATGTAGGTTTGATTGGAGGTTGGATTGGAGTTTGGATTGGAGGTTGGATGGAGATTGGATTGGAGGTTGGATGGAGGTTGGATTGGAGGTTGGATGGAGGTTGGATGGAGGTTGGATTGGAGGTTGGATTGGAGGTTGGATTGGAGGTTGGATGGAGTTTGGATTGGAGGTTGGATGGAGGTTGGATTGGAGGTTTGGTGGAGGTTGGATTGGAGGTTGGATTGGAGGTTGGATTGGAGGTTGGATTGGAGTTTGGATTGGAGGTTGGATGGAGGTTGGATGGAGGTTGGATTGGAGTTTGGATTGGAGGTTGGATTGGAGTTTGGTTTGGAGGTTGGATGGAGGTTGGATGGAAGTTGGATTGGAGTTTGGATTGGAAGTTGGATGGATGTTGGATTGGAGGTTGGATTGGAGGTTGGATTGGAGGTTGGATGGAGGTTGGATTGGAGGTTGGATGGAGGTTGGATTGCAGATTGGATGGAGTTTGGATTGGAGGTTGGATGGAGGTTGGATTGGAGGTTGGATTGGAGGTTGGATGGAGGTTGGATTGGAGGTTGGATGGAGGTTGGATTGGAGTTTGGATGGAGTTTGGATTGGAGGTTGGATGGAGGTTGGATGGAGGTTGGATTGGAATTTGGATGGAGGTTGGATTGGAGTTTGGATTGGAGGTTGGATGGAGGTTGGATTGGAGGTTGGATTGGAGGTTGGATTGCGTGCCTGGAGCAGAGCTGCCTCCTCCCGGCGGTCCTAGGCTGCCTGGCTGCTGGGCTGGTCTGGACCATGAAAGACTGGGTTCAGGGCTGTCCCCCTGCACTCCTGCTCTCTCAGATACTGCATTTGTGCAAAACTTGGAGAATGTCGGCCTTCGTGGGGGATAAAGCAGCCCAAAGGCAGCGAGTAGGGCTCTCCCAGGCCCCTGAGGGCCTGGCCTGAGTGGGACCCCCGCGAGGGCGTGGCCTGATGGGCCCAGCTGGCTCCCCTGCTCTTCAGGGGCAGGGCCTCGGGTGGTCCCAGCCAGTGGCTCTCAGGAAAGCATCAGGCTCACCCTGCTGCTGCCCGGGGCCTGTCCCCCCGCCTCCCTTCTCCATCCTCCCTCCCCACCTGCCCTGAGCCGCTGATGGCCCCCAGATCCTCCAGCTCCGTCCTCCCGGGACTGGGCTTCCCAAAGGAACAGCTCCCCTTGTGTGGGGTTTGCCCACAAGCGGGGATCCCCGATCCTGGCTCCACGGTTCCTGGGCAGCAGCTGCGCCCATAGCCTGTCCTCGCCGGCGGTAACTGTGGGCGCAGAGAGCAGGGAGCTGCGCGTGGGCCCCGGCTGCGGCTCCGGGCACTCCTGGCGGGCCCCGGGGAAGGCACGTGGGCCCCCCAACCACCCACAGGATCCCCACCCACAGGAGCCCCCACCTATAGGGGCTCCCATCCCACACAGGGGCCCCCACCCACAGGGCCCTCCATGGGGGCACCCAGCCACACTCGGGCGGCAGAACCAGCTGCCGTGGGGAGGAGGAGAGAAGGCGCTCTCGGTGTCCCTGCAAAGCGGCTCCTGTGTGCTGTGTGGCTCCAGTGTGCTGTGCAGCCCCCGCCTGCAGGCCCTGCGGTGTTCCCGCTCCTGTGGAAGCAGCAGACACAGCTCTCACCGCACGGCCTGCGGGGTCCCTGGGCGTGGTTTGGGGAAACTTTATGCTTAAGAAAGATGTGCAGTCTGTTACGTGGACCTTCACCTCGGAGGGGTGACAGTGCAGACACACAGCTGACCCCAATGAGTGTGTCTAACAGGGGAGACATCCGTACCGCCCATGCGTGTGCCGCCTTTCACAGGGAGCCCGGTGGGCGCAGCCATGGGAACCAGACGGGCCAGCGGGACACTTTGCTCGATGCCGCCTGCCCTGGGCCGTGGGAGACGGCGGGCCTCGCACAGTGGGCAGGGCCAGGAGCGGCACAGACACGCGGGGCCCGGCTGGCATGTTCTCCCCGAGGACCAGTGGCCACAGACACCTGGGGGCCTGGCTGGCGTGTTCCCCCTGAGGACCACGTGGCCGCGGGACCAGGGCGGGTCGCTGGCAGCCTGGGACTGCGGGCGGTCTGGGACTTCACGTGCTCCGATGGCCCTGATTGCGGAGCAGCCGTTTCCTCGGAGCTGCGGGGCCCGGCCTCAGGGACCGCCCTCTCCGTAGTCCTCGCGGGGCAGCAGCCACCTCGTCCCCTTGTCCCCATCCGCCGTTCAGCAGGGGCCGGAGTGGCAGCTTCCAGATGTCGTGGCAAAGGGTGCATCCGTGACCTGTGGGCTGTGGCCCCGTCGAGGGTCCTGCCCAGCAAAGGCAAAGAGCCTGCCCTCCGTGGCCCAGGGCAGGGGAGGGTAAGGTCTGGCTTTTGGAGACCGTGCCAGCATGTCCGCCTGTACCGGGTGAGAACGTGTTACCCTGTTTCCCCAAAAATAAGACAGTGTCTTATATTAATTTTTGCTCCCAAAGATGTGCTAGGTCTTATTTTTAGAGGATGTCTTATTTTTCCATGAAGAAGAATATGGTACACGTTTATTGTTAAATGAAAATAAAGGAAATTTATTACCTGTATATGGTATAGCAGTATGGTAGTTGTCAACACAAACCAGACAAACTGAGAGTCCTACAGTATCAAGAATTTACTCATTTATTCAATGACAATCATGTCATCATCTTCTGGAACATCATCATAACAATCCAATTCCTGAATTTCCTGGTGAATTTCTTGTGACTCCATTTCTTTCAGAATCAGTGGACCAAATCTCTCATGTTTAGCAATAGCACTGTCTTTAAATGAGTACTTCTTGTCAAGGTAGCCTGCTCGCAGTGCATTTGCAATGCAACTGCCAGTGAATTTCTCCCATGAATTCTTCACCCAAGTCACAACTTCTTGCAGTTAAGGTTTCACAAAGTTTCTGAGACAGAGCCTAGGGAGGGCTTATTTTCGGGGGGATGCCTTATATTTCACTCAGAAGGAAACCTGTAAGTAGGTCTTATTTTCGGAGGATGTCTTATTTTCAGGGAAACACGATAAATATCTGATGCCCGGAGCCCTGAGCTGTTTCTCCACCCTTGGAGGGCGTCCTCCGGAGGGGAAGGGCCTGAGCAGAGGCGGGCTGTGGCACCTGCCTTTTCCGGTGGGGGTCCCTGAGAGAAACCCCCGTCGAAAACCTGACTGCTCGGCATGAGGAGATGTGTGGGCACGGTAGCCATGCCGGTGAGAGGGAGAACAGCGTCCTGGCCCTCCGGCCCCACTCCCGCCGGGATGGGCTGCCCAGTGAGCTCAGCCCTCAGCCTCGGCCCGCTCACCGGACAGGACACAGCTTCTCTGCTTACCTCGCCCCCGGAGCCCATGCCTGGGAGGCCGGGTGGCCGCTGAGGCCGGTCCTCTGTGGCGGTCACTGACCTCTGACCCTCCCGCCCTGTGGATGCCTCTGTGCGCCTCCGGCCTGCAGCGGGCACCGCACTGACTCTGTGAGCACTTTCGGCTCCGAGAAGGCAGCTGGGACCGAAACAGATCGCCTCTCACACCATGTACATGTACACGCCTGGTTGTACGTGTGTACACGTGTGGCGTTAAAGTGGAGGCACCGCTGAAGGGAAGCAGACTTCCCCTCCAACTGCGAGGAGAAGCTGATGTGCGGGGTGAACAGCTTCCTCTGCCCCTGCCGCCCTGGGCACTCCCCCCAGCTCTCTGCTCCCCCGCACTCCGGCCCTCACAGAGCTGCAGGTACATCCCAAGTGCAGGGCCTCGGCCCGGATTTCCCAGCAGTGAGGTCACCGTGGCAGGCAGTGGTGAGCACCGGTCCTCTGGGTCAGGGCTGACGGGTTTATGGAGTTCTGGCTGTTCCCTCCTCAAGGTCAGCCACGCGGAGAGATAGCTGTTTATTTAGAAGTTGCTTAGAAGTTATTTTTATTTTTGTCAGTTATATTTTAAACATGAAAAACTGGCAGACATAGGAGCAAAACTGACCCTAGACGTGAACCTTGCTTCTTTAGATATGGGATGAAGTGTGACAGAGCTGTTTGTGGGGTATTCTGTTTGCACTTAAATATGGGGTGCTTAACCCCTATGTTCATGGCAGCACAATAATAATAGTCAGGATCTGGAAACAGCCCAAGTGTGCATCAGCAGATGAGCGGATAAAAAAAGCTGTGGTATGCCAAAACCAGTTTGTCTCAGTGGATAGAGCGTCAGCCTGTGGACTGAAGGGTCCCAGGTTCGATTCCGGTCAAGGGCATGTACCTTGGTTACGGGCACATCCCCAGTGGGGGGCGTGCAGGAGGCAGTTGATGGATGTTTCTCTCTCATCGATGTTTCTAACTCTCTATCCCTCTACCTTCCTCTCTGTAAAGAAAATCAATTAAAATATAATAATAATAATAATAATAATAATAATAAAAAGCTGTAGTACAGTTACACCGGTGAAAAAGAAGGATCTCTTACCCTTTGAGGCAACATGGAGGGCCCTGGAGAGCACTGTGCTGAGTGAAATAAGCAAGTCCGAGAAAGACATGTATCACATGATCTTACTCTCATGTGGAATCTAACGAACAAAATAAACTGATTAATAAAATAAATTCAGAGACCTAGAAACATGGAACAGATTGTGGAATCTTAGAGGGGGAGGGTGGGTGGGTGGGAAGAGATCAACCAAAGACCTGAATGCCTAGATGCATAACCCATAACATAGCCATAGACAACAGGAGTGGGGGAGAGCCTGGGGTGGCGGTGGGGGGGCTGGAGGAGGTCACTGAGGGAAAGGGGGACATAGGTAATACTTCCAACAATAAAGATTTAAAAGTAAATATATGCTGAGTGCTCAGCACAGGGCAGAGCGTGAGGGCCTCCTCTGTCTCAGCGACGTTAACAGCCGTGTGTGTGGCCGTGTGTGTGGAGTCTCGAGTGAGGCCTCCTGTTTTTGCTGTTGTTGTTTTTAAACAACATGAAATTTGTGCAAGGAGGGAGGGGATGGTGGTGTCCCTCAGCCCAGCCTGCACCCTCTCCAATCTGGGACCCCTCGAGGGATGTCCCACTGCCCTCTCACAATCCAGGACTGCTGGCTCCCAACTGCTCGCCTGACTGCCTTCCTGATTGCCTCTAACTACTTCTGCCTGCCAGCCTGATCACCCCCTAACTACGCCCATGCCAGCCTGATTGATGTCTAACTGCTTCCCTGCCAGCCTGTTTGTCCCCAACTTCCCTCTTTTGACAGCCTGGTCACCCCTAACTATCCTCCCCTGCAGGCTTGATAGCCCCAACTGCCCTGACTTGCAGGCCTAGTGCCTCCCAACTGCCCTCCCCTGCTGGCCATCTTGTGTCCATATGGGGGTGGGATCTTTGACCACATGGGGGAAGCCATATTGTGTGTTGGAGTGACAATCAATTTGAATATTACTCATTTATTAGATAGGACAGAGGCCTGGTGCATGGGTGGGGGCCAGCTGGTTTGCCCTGAAGAGTATCCCGAATCAGGGTGGGGTTCCCTTGAGGTGTGGGGTGGCCTGGATGATGGGCCTGTGGGGGTTTGCAGGCCAGCCACATCCCCTGGTGACCCAAGCAGAGGCCCTGGTATTTGGAATTTATTTACCTTCCACAATTGAAACTTTGTAGCCTGGAGCGGAGACAAACCTGCTTGCTCTGGTGCTGCTGCCATTTCTGTTTGGATTTGTTTACCTTCTATAATTGAAACTTTGTAGCCTTGAGTGGAGGCTTAGGCTGGCAAGGGCAGGTGGGAAACTTTGCTTCTTCCATTGCCAGAGAAACCCAAGCCTCCATCCTGCTCTCTGCGGCGGTAGCCATCTTGGTTGGGTTTATTTGCATACTCACTCTGATTGGCTGGTGGTCGTGGTTGGTGGGCGTGACTTTGTGGGTGTAGCAGAGTGATGGTTAATTTGCATATTACTCTTTCATTAGGTAGGATTGATTTTTTTACAGAGAGGAAGGGAGAGGGATAGAGAGTTAGAAACATCGATCAGCTGCCTCCTGCACACCCCCTACTAGGGATGTGCCCGAAACCAAGGTACATGCCCTTGCACTTGACTGGAATCCAACCTGGGACCTTTGAGTCCACAGGCCAAATGCTCTATCCATTGAGCCACACCAGTTAGGGTGAGGGTTCCTGTTTAATAATGATGGCAAAAGCAGTGAGCCTGACCCCAGGAGCCTCCTCGAGACGAGCTTGTCCTTCGTCTTCATGGTCCATCTGAACATGGCCAAGTTTCCTCCTGGATTTTAAATTACCAACAGATTTCACTCACCCACCAATCAGATGTCCAATAGCGAGCAGGTGGGCAGGCACAGACATGTGTGGCCGGACTGCACTGTGTCCCGAGAAGCTTGCGTTTAGGGGCTCGACGTGGAGGCGAACCCAGTCACCCTCGCTGCCCTCGCTGCCCCCTGAGAGGAGCCCACCTCTGGTCACAGAGCGTGTGAGTGACACAAAGATGGGGTGCTGCCAGGAGCAGGCGGCCTCTGCGATGACCTGGAGGGAGGGTTCTCGAACCCTGGTCCCGCTTTCCCCAGCTGCTGCCTAAGAGAACGCCGTACCGCCGCGGTGGTGGGGTGTAGGGGAGAGGGTGGCACGGACCTGGCTGTTGGGCAGCTTGTTTATCTGGTTCCCAAGAGCGTGTTTTGAAACACAAGGCATCCACAGGGCCTTTGCTGGAAGTACCTGATGCTCCTGCAGAGAGCACAGCCGCCGTGAGTGTCAGGCGCTTTGATGAAGGCTCTCGTTTGTTCTGGTCACGAGGGACGTGGCTGTGCTTGCTTCAGTGTCTCCAGGTTCAGTCATGGAGGTCGTGCATGTGGTGTGCGTCAGGACCTTGGTCGCCTGTCCACGTGTGTGCGCCCTGGGGGGAGAGCCCAGCCTTCTCCCCGAGAACTTAGCTGGCTGCCTGCAGCCTGCTGTGGTGGGTGTGGCCTCCGCCTGGACACGCCCTTTGTTGTCGGCCGCCCTGTGACCTGTCTGTCCTCCAGTGACTGTGTTACAGGGACTTGTCAGGGAATGTCCCACCTCACGTCTACCCATACTTACCACTGGGCTGATGGACACCTGCCTACACGTGGGAATATTTCAAGAAAACGTCCCATAAAACTGGCTTTTGTGTATATAAGAAGCAAGTTGTGACATGTTAGGGGCAATAACTCATCCTCCTCTCCCCCCTCCTTTAATTTCTGAGTCAATTAAGAACTAGGCCAGAGTGAGACAGATGGAGCTAAACATAAAGACATCAGGAAGTCAGCTCTATGGCTGGCAAAGTGGGCTGTGCAGGCTTTGGCCTGTAGGGGGCAGCTCTGCACCCTCTGACCCAGGCACCATGCCTATCACTAAGTGCAGGGATGGAGCAGTCCGTCAGACCAGGGCACTTGCACACCCATCCCAGAGCCTCTGACCCTTCCCTTTGAACCCTGGTGACCTCTTGTCCCCTCGGACCTGCCAGCTGTTAGCAGGCCCAGCTCGGTGGCGGGGAGCGGGGCTGGCCTGGGGACGGAGGGCTTCCTGGTGCCCCTCCCGGCCCTTCGTCCCAGCAAACAGCACGCGCCCTCCGCTGCGAGGCTGGAGGCTCCACCCGGGGATGTGCTCGGTGCCTCGGGCAGCTGCTTGGGCGCGAGTGGGACTCAGTGAAACACCTGCTGCTGCTCAGTGACGTCCTGCAACCGTCACAGACATGGACCAGCGCCTCTTCCGCAGAAATGGAAGAAAAATGCAAAACTTCACTTCTGATGGCCCCAGCAAACACAGAAGGGAAGGGGGACAGATAGCATCTACCGCACACACCACAGGTCAGCCGGCAGGCAAGCCCCAGCCCTGGATTCCCGTTCGGGAAAAGGAGGGGTCAGTCTGCGTCTGCTCCCTCCCCCGCTGTGCAGGAGCGAACTGTGGAAGGACCCCATAGGAGGCTGCACCCCTGCTCCTGGGTGTGGCTCAGGTTTCCCCCACCCCCTCCCGCTCCTCCTGGGACTGTGTCAGGTGGGAGGCCCCGGGGTGAGGACACACCCCCGTGCCTAGCTCTGCAGGCCACGGTCCCTGGGTCTGCACCTGGCTATCTCCGGGACCGGCTCTGTGGCTGTGGCAGCCACTGGCCTCTCCGCCAGGCAGAGTTACCTCTCAACATTGAGGAGGAGCTCACTGATGCTAGCGCCTCTCCTGGGACGCAGGAATGCTTCCGATAGCACGGGTCACAGACACGGATGTGAGCTGGCTGACCCGTGGCCCCTGTGTCCCCCCCACCCCTGCCCGCAGGCAGCCAGCAAGGGAGTGCATCGGAGCTCTGAGCGAACAGGCCTGGGCTCGAATGTCTGTCCTGTCTCTCAGCCGTGTGCCGGGAAGATCGTGGGGAAGGTCTCCTTCTCTCACCGTGCGGAGCGTGTCCCCACATGGACAGGGGCCTGTCTTCAGCCCTCCCAGCTTTTAGACAGAGCCCGTGTGGAAGGCAGGCCTTCGTTTCTCCAGCGACTCCTCACGTGTGACCGCGCCTGAGCGTGTGCATGCAGAGAGGTTGGCGCCTTTCTCGGCGGCGGCCACTGCTCTCCGAGCATCACCCGCAGACGCCTCTGTTACGGTGACAAGCGAGGTGGTTCCTCGTGGGCCTGTCAGATCTGCCGACCTCAGGGCGGAGGTTGGGAGGGCGGCTGGTGAGCGGCTCCTCCAGGATAAGCCGGACCGAGTGAGGCTGGACCAGCAGGGCTGCAGCCACGCCCTGGGCATGCAGACCGCAGCCGGCGTAGCGGCCGGTGGGGGCAGAGGAGTGCAGGCGTCAGACCACCAGGAGGACCGGGAGGTGACAGGCGGGAGAAACCAGCATCCGGAGGGCGGCCATCCCGCAGCCCATCCAGGCAGGGCAGGTCTCACCACTAAGCGGCTGGGCCAGGGTCATGGGATGGGTTCTTCAAACAAGGCAGAAGCCCACCTGTCCACACCGAGTCCCCCAATCGGAGCCGGCCTGCCCAAGTGGCCAGCCCTATGACCTCACACACCGGGCCCTGAGACCCTACACACCAGACCCTGTGACCCCCCCACACTGGACCCTGTGACCCAACACACAGGGGTCCTGTGACCCCACACAGAGGGCTTTGTGACCCCCCCACACACACTGGGCTCTGTGTCCCCCCCATACTGGGCTCTGTGACCCTACACACTGGGCCATGTGACCGCCCACACTGGGCCCTGTGACCCAACACAGAGGGCCCTGTGACCCACACACAGGGCTCTGTGACCCCACACACTGGACCCTGTGACCCCACACACCGGGCTCTGTGACACCACACACCGGGCTCTGTGACCCCACACACCGGGCTCTGTGACCCCACACACCGGCCCCTGTGACCCCACACACCGGGCCCTGTGACCCCACACACCGGGCTGTGACCCCCACACACTGGGCCCTGTGACCCCACACACCGGGCTCTGTGACCCCACACACCGGGCTGTGACCCCCCCACACCGGGCCCTGTGACCCCACACACCGGGCCCTGTGACCCCACACACCGGGCTGTGACCCCCCCACACCGGGCCCTGTGACCCCACACACCGGGCCCTGTGACCCCACACACCGGGCTGTGACCCCCACACACCGGCCCCTGTGACCCCACACACCGGGCTCTGTGACCCCACACACCGGGCTCTGTGACCCCACACACCGGGCTGTGACCCCCCCACACCAGGCCCTGTGACCCCACACACCGGGCCCTGTGACCCCCCCACACCGGGCCCTGTGACCCCACACACTGGGCTGTGACCCCACACACCGGACCCTGTGACCCCACACACCGGGCTCTGTGACCCCACACACCGGGCTCTGTGACCCCACACACTGGGCTGTGACCCCACACACTGGACCCTGTGACCCCACACACCGGGCTCTGTGACCCCACACACCAGGCCCTGTGACCCCACACAGTGGGCCGTGTAACCCCCACACAGGGCTCTGTGACCCCCACATTGGGCCCTGTGACCCCCCCCCTACACACTGGGCTCTGTGACCCCACATTGGGCTCTGTGACCCCCCACACCTGTGACCCCACACACAGCTGCTGAGACATGTCCCAGAGCCCCAGGGCGGGGGGGTCTCTGCAAGGGGAGGCTGGGCCTCGGTTTCCTGACCCTGTGGACTGGGCGGCGGTCCCTTCCCTCTCCGAGCCCCAGTGTCTTCAGGATAAGAGGGGCAGGTGGCAGGTACCCCACAGCTGGCGTGACGGTCAGAGAGCCCCGGTGTCTTCAGGATAAGAGGGGCAGGTGGCGGGTACCCCACAGCCGGCGTGACGGTCAGAGAGCCCCGGTGTCTTCAGGATAAGAGGGGCAGGTGGCAGGTACCCCACAGACCCGGCATGATGGTCGCAGAGAGCCTGCGGGCTCCATTTAGTGACAGGCCCGCCTCTGCCACCTTCTGAGTCTGCCGCCCGTGGACAGGCGTGGCCGTGGAGGGAGGACGCTGAGCAGGGGGGGAGGCGGGGCGGGGTCCCCTCTTCACGGAAGCAGAGAAGAGGGAGGGGGCTCGGCCGACTCCTGGTGGAACGCCCTCCCCTCCCCCTCCTCCCGTCTGCACCGGCCTGAGCCGAGCAGGCCCCTCCACTCACCGCCTCTCCACGAAGTGTCTTGGACCCGCGTCCCCTTGGCCCCGTGGTGGGCACCCTCTCACCAGCCCTCGGCCCAGCGCCCGCTCCTCTGCCCTCGGGGAGTCGCTCCGGGTGCCGGCTGCCCATGAGGACCTGACTGCCTCCGGCATCCCGGTGAGGAGCCGGTCACTGGCCAGGGGCGGCCAGCCCGGCACCCCTTAGCCCCCGGGGCTGAGCACCCACTTCTGCAGCCGGAGCACCCGGGAAGTGAGAGCTGGCGGATCCTGAGGAGGAGTTCCCAGTGCCGGGGGCAGGCAGGTGGGGAGGCGGGGACCACCGGCAACATCCCGCCCGGGGTCGTGTCTCCGCCCCGCGCTCTGTGCCCGGGCGCCTGGCTGCCCGCAGGCCCAGACCAGCCGTCCCTTCTCGTTCTTCGTTTCCCCCCTGCCCCCCCAAAGCTGTCTCCTCGGGGCGCCCGCCCAGCTGTCCATCAGCCCGGTGACACATCGTGTGACCATCCGCATTCATTCCGGGAATTCCGAATGGTTCTCTCTGTTCCAGTCACAGCTAACATCTTAAAAAGGACATTTTTTCTAACCTCATAGGAAGGGAAGCAGGACACACCGAGGTGTCTAACCTCCGTCTTTAACCAGAAGGGCGTGGCTTTGGGGGGGAATGTGCCTGAGCGTCCTCCTGCCCCCGCTGGCTTAGGAGTCGTCGGGGTCACGCGTGTGACCTGCTTCTGTCCCGGACTCGGTCATTCCACGGGAACGTGCTGGCCTGGGAGCCGTTATCAGAAAGGAAAGAATTGTACCTGCGTCCCCATCGGGCCGAAGCACTGCCCCTGTCGCTGGGACAGAGCCTGGAGGAGATGCACAGACAGGCCACGGAGCCCGTGTTTTCACACCCCCTCTGCTCAGAGAGGGCCCACACGGCCGCCCCTGCTTACCCCGTCCTCCCCCCCCCCTCCAGAGTCCCGTCACAGCGCCCAGACGGGAGGCCCCGCAGGGAAGTTAGGGGCACACGGGCCATAGCCCAGGCCACACGAGGACCCGTTTCTGCCCCTGGACTAGCCACAGGCAGCACATCGAACTGTGCCTTCCTCGCTGAGCATCTGTCCTTCTGGGGGTCACGACGAGCCGAAATCACCAAAGTGCAAGGAACCACGTGCCTGGCCAGGGGCAGGACAGCTGAGCGTGTGGACGGTCCAGGCTCTGCGTATCCCAGCTGCTGCCCGCGGTGGGTGGCTATCCCTTGTCCTCGGGGGCCTGGCCAGCCGGAGCAGCGTCCTGCCTCCCCCGGGGCCATCACAGCGTGTCCACATGGCACCCTCCTCCCAGCAGCCCCGGGCTCACGCCGTCACCACGACCCACCCCTCCGAGAGCCTGGGCCACAGGGGGAGGGTCCACAACTGGACGTCCTGCGCCTGGGCCCGGAGGTGGTGAGTTCTGATGAGGGCCGTGCCCTCAGGCTGGGGGTGGGGCCCAGAGGGTCCCCAGGGCCACGGGCCTGTACCCAGTTCCCCGGTGACCGGCCAGGACAAGCTGTCAGTGGCATTGTTGTTCTAGAAAATATTTACATACTAGTGGCCCTGTGCACGAAATTCATGCACATTAAAAGGGGATTAATCAGAGGATTTAATTTAATATTGCCATTTGCCCTTTCTCTATAAAAGAAGTGTCAGAGATGAAATAAAATTCGTAAAATGTATATGAAAACCTTCCTCCTGTCAGAGTCGGGGGTGCGCCACGGGACCCAGAGTCAAGTCCCCAACCACCCACATGCGCCTCAAAATCCCATGAGATCCAAACCCTGTCGGCCACTCCCCATTGGGCTAAATCCAGACCCGGCCGGTCCCATCCTTGTCAAACCCTGCTGGGCAGGGGTGTAGCCTCAGGTCCCCTGGCCCAGCGCCAGGATGGGGGGCATGGCCTGAGGCCCCCCAGCCCAGACCAGGGCAGGGGACATGCTATGAGGTCCCCTGTCAAGCCCCATGGCGGTGGGGGAGGGCGTAGCCTCAGGTCCCTGCTGATTGATCGTTAAGGCTCCTTATGGGAACTTGGCCTCAGCTGTGGGGGCAGCCATCTTTGTGACAGATGATCAATTAGCATATTCCCTCAGTATTAGATAGGATATATATATATATATATATATATATATATATATTTCAGAGAGGATGGGAGAGGGAGATAGAAACATCAATGATGAGAAAAAACCATTGATCAGCTGCCTCCTGCACATCCCTGACTGGGTCCGAGCCCACAACCTGGCAGGTTGCTCTGACCAGGAATCAAACCAGTGACCCCTTGGCTCCTGGGCTGATGTTCAACCGCTGAGCCACACCAGCTGGCCCGCTGTTGCTCTTTCTATAAGGACGACTTTCCGGGAATACCAGAAACTATGCCTCCCTGTTTTCCTGATGCCCCTCAGCTTGACACACAGTTATGTTCTAGGCAGGGGTGAGGGCTCCAGCCGCAGGGGTGCTTCCTGTTAGAAACCCTTTCCACCAGAACAGCTGCCTGCTTCCAGCTGTGACCACTGGGGGGCAGCACAGCCTCAGCCTGGGGGCTGACCAGTCCAGGGGCAGCGCCTCCCCCAGGGCCAGCCCAGGAGGCAAGGCTCCAAACCGGGAGGACCCTCCGGCAGTCACTCAGCATTGAGGACAAGGCACACATGTCTGACTAGTGTGCGTGCACCCTTTCGTGTAGAGCACAATTGCTCAAGGCAGGCACAGTATCAACCATTCATGTGAGGAGCAGTTTGAAACTACCCACAGAAAGTTCTGGACGGCACAGAAGCACACGTGTAAACGAAAGTGGATTGGGCAGTTAAGCTGGAACAGCCGCCTGGGTGTCTGCAGGCCTGGTGGCTCACGGGGCCGCAGCTCCTCACAGTGGCCGGGCCCACTGCCCCCCTTTCATCCCATGGGCAGCTCTGTCCGCGCCTCTGGGCGGGGCCGGGTGATGGGGCGGAGGGGCAGGGGGTCGGGGCGAGGAGGAGGCTGGCCTGGGTCCTGGGAGAACAGAACCCCAGAAAGGCCCACATGGGGAGAGGTTGTGTGCACTCGCTCTGACCACCTCCATCCAGGCGACACTCTTGGTGGTTTTCACTCTGAAATGACGATGATTAATAATAAGAAGAGCCAAGACCGGTTTGGCTCAGTGGATAGAGCGTTGGCCTGCAGACCGAAGGGTCCCGGGTTCGATTCCGGTCAAGGGCATGTACCTTGGTTGCAGACACATCCCCAGTAGAGGGTGTGCAGGAGGCAGCTGATCGATGCTTCTCTCTCATCGATGTTTCTAACTCTCTAGCCCTCTTTCTTCCTCTCTGTAAAAATTCAATAAAATATATTTTAAAAGAAGAAGAAGAAGAAGAAGAAGAAGAAGAAGAAGAAGAAGAAGAAGAAGAAGAAGAAATGATCACCAAACGGCGTCTGTCCCTCCTGCCTCCCTTCCCGCTGCAGCCCGGCCAGGGTTGGACCTTTAGCGCTTTCCTCCCCGAACAAAAGACTCGGGGCCCTTTGTAGTTTCCGGAAGAATGGCTGGGGCCACTGCCAGGGAGGGACGTTCCAGGAGGGGCCATCTTTTCCCTCGAACCTTCCCCTCTGCCCCGGGAACAGGGCAGCTATGGGACATGAGGGCCATGGCGAACGTGAAGTGTTTAGTTCCCACTGACATTTAAAAAGGAATCGCAGCCGTGCTTCTCAGAGTCCTGGGCGCACGGCCCTCAGAACCAGGGCAGGTGCTCCGTCCTGTGGGCCCGGACGTGAGGCTGTGGCCGCAGCCGCCCTCCCCGCTTCCTGTCCCCTGCCACGCCCGGCCGGCCTGAACCCGACCCCCAGGCCTTCAGCCTTTCTCTACACCAGTGTTTCCCAAAGTGTGGCATGCGCACCCCCAGGGATACGGGAAGAGTTTGGTGGGGATGTGCACTGCACCGTGCTTAGCTGTGCCTAATTCTACATCCTCATGAGTACGATGGGTACTCAGCGTTACGAAAATTATAGAAGGGGTACACATATGTCAAAAGTTTGGGAAACACTGGTCTACACCATCCCCTCTGCCTGAGGCCCATCCTTATACCAGACACAGTCCTCCCTCCTTCCCCCCTCCCTCATTCCCTCCCTACCCCCTGCTCCCTCCCCCTCCCTCCTTATTCCCTCTCTCCCTCCCTCCCTATTCCCTCCCTCTCTCTCTCCATCGTCCCTCCCCCTCCCTCCCTCTTTATTCCCTTTCTCCCTCCTCCCTCCCCCTCTCCCACCCTCTCTTTCTCCTTCCCCACTCCCCTCTCCGCCCCCCTCATTCCCTCCATTTCTCCCCCCTCCCTCCCTCCCTCTCACCAGTGCCCCCAGTTCTCTGGTGTCTTCCTTGCACCTGGCATGCAGGACCTAGCCCTGCCCTCTGCGTGTGCATTTCGGCCTCAGCACCAGCTGCGTCCATGGGGGTTGGGGGGGCAGCCTGGTTCCCAGGTGCCCTGTGCCGTGACCGCACCTTGCTTGTGTGCGCTGCCCCCTCGGTTCAGTGCTTTTCCCACGCGGGGGATCTCAGGACGTGGCTTCTGATGCCACTGGTGCCGAGACCCTGAGGACCCGCCGTTGGAGCTCTGGGTGCGAGGCCGGGGTGCTCGGTGCCATCGCCTGTGCCATCCCTGTCCCTTCCCCGTGGCCGCTCCTTCCCAGTGGCCACCCCTTCCCCGTGGCCGCTCCTTCCCAGTGGCCACTGAGGAGCACGAGCTGGCGGAACCCAGGCCGGCGCTCCCCTGCGGGTCCCAGGCTGCAGGGCCCCGGGCTGTGAAATGCGGGATCCAGGCCCCAGGGAGCCGCTGCTCAGGTCCGGGTGGGAGGGGCGGCTGTGTGGGGGCCGGTCTGGGGGCCTCTGCTCAAGGAGCGCAGGGCTTGGGGCGGGGTGTTGGGGGGGGCGGAGCTGGGGGCAGAGGTCCCGGCAGAACCGGCACTGGCCCAGCCCGTGGCCCAGCCAGAGCGCTGGTCTGATGGCAGGTGAGGTGGGGACGGGAGTGCATGCACCCTGAGCTCAGCAGCCTCCTGCCCCCTCCCGGCCTCACCTCTTCCCTGTGGCCACCCCTTCCCCATGGCCGTCCCTTCCCCGTGGCCACCCCTTCCCCGTGGCCCCTCCTTCCCCGTGGCCATCCCTTCTCCATAGCCCCTCCTTCCCCATGGCCCTCCTTCCCCGTGGCTGTCCCTTCCCCATGGCCCCTCTTTCCCCATGGCCCCTCCTTCCCCATGGCCACCCCTTCCCCGTGGCCTCTCCTTCCCCGTGGCCTCTCCTTCCCCGTGGCCCCTCCTTCCCCGTGGCCACCCCTTCCCCGTGGCCTCTCCTTCCCCGTGGCCCCTCCTTCCCCGTGGCCACCCCTTCCCCGTGGCCACCCCTTCCCCGTGGCCATCCCTTCCCCGTGGCCACCCCTTCCCCGTGGCCACCCCTTCCCCGTGCCCGTCCCTTCCCCGTGGCCCCTCCTTCCCCATGGCCGTCCCTTCCCCGTGGCCCCTCCTTCCCCGTAGCCCCTCCTTCCCCGTGGCCGCCCCTTCCCCATGGCCCTCCTTCCCCGTGGCCATCCCTTCCCCGTGGCCCTCCTTCCCCGTGGCCCTCCTTCCCTGTGGCCCCCCTTCCCGTGGCCCCCCTTCCCCATGGCCATCCCTTCCCTGTGGCCCTCCTTCCCCGTGGCCCTCCTTCCCTGTGACCCCCCCTTCCCCGTGGCCCTCCTTCCCTGTGGCCGCTGCCAGTGGCTATGTCTGCGCTGGGGCGTGAGGATCCCCAGCAGGAAAGGCGGAGGCTGCCTGAGCCCCGGGGTATTCATAGAATTAATGTCAGCCGCCCCCGCCCCCCCCAGGGCCTGGCACGCCCAGGCGCCTCCGTCCATCCGTCAGCGCGTGGATCCCTCACCCACAGCGTTACCATCTGCTGCCGGCTGGACCTCCCGGACCGGGCGGTGGCCTCACGTCACCCCTGACCCCGGTCTAATTCTGTCCACGCTGTCTCTGTGGCCGGGCCAGCTCCCGGCTGAGCTCACAGGGACACAGACCGGTTACATAACCGCAGCCCCACCAGAGCCAGGCCCAGCGGCCACGGCAGGGACCCCTGCCTGGACCCTGCGCAGGCGTGGACCTCCCCCACGTGGCATCCTCCGTCTCCCGTGGGGTGAAACAAGGAACCCGCAGGCAGGTCTGTGGCCCCGGGAAGCCCCCTTCTCCTCAGCCCCAGCCACACACACGGGCGGTCTCCACACCAAGGAATCCTCTGCAGGTTCAGCTGTGGTAGGAACCCAGCCACGGCCCCACCCGCACCCCTTCCCAGAGCAACCACACCCAGCACGCCCAGTGCAGGGCTGCACTCACCAACACGCGTGCTCTCACGCACGCTGTCACAGACACGCAGGAGCCACCACATGGCTGTGCAGCCCAGACCCTCCTGTCCGCCCATGACTGTGTGAACAAGCACGTGCCCCGTGTGCACGTGTCAGCGCAGCTGGCAGTCCCGGGCCGAGGGGTCCCGGGCCCGGTGCCTCCTGCGGGGCCACGTGGGTTCTGAGGACAGAATCCCAGCGTCGCCGGCACCGGCAGGGGACCCGCGTCTGCCCAAACCCCAGGGACAGAGCTGAAAGCCGGCCTCTCTGCTCCTGGGAAGCAGCCCAAAAACGTGACCTGATCCGTTGGCACTGGCGGTACCACGGCATGTACCGGCCGCGGCACTGGCCGTCCCTGGCCGAGGTGATAATGGGCACACGTGGCTGTCCCCCCCTCCCCGTCCTGTGCGGGCATCGTGGGAGGGCATGGCCGTTCCCAGAGGGACTAGGCAGTTGTCCCACGCGGAATTTCAGGCCGGACGGTGCCCACGCTCCCCTGTCCCCGCCTTTTCCAGCCACTAAATCAGCGCCCTGCTGGGCCACGGGGTCCGGGACACAGAATGTTTTTTGCGCGATTGACGTGGCCCCGAGAGCTTCCAGAACCTTCCCCGCCAGCAGCTCCGGGCGGGCCAGGACGGCCCGGCAGCTTGCGGCCTGGCCCGGTGGGTGGTAGCGCGCTCTGACTCTCACTCACAAAACCGGCAGGTCCCCAACCTGAGCTGAGAAAGTCTGCGTTAGCGTCCCCTGCCCTCCCCACTCTAGGCGGCAGGCAGACGGAGACAGCGAGTACATTAGGGCATGGAAGAGCGGGGCTGGCCCAAGCCGGTTCATGAAGGAGAACAGACCAGAGCTGAGGCCCCGTCATTTTCCTCTGGGACTTGGAATGTCCCACCCACACAGCGCGGAGGGCGGGCTGGGCTGAGTGATACGCTTTCCGTTCTCCAGGATTTTACTTTGCTTTAAAGAAAGTGGCCTTCTAGTTATTCTTTATTCGACTTCCTTCACTCCTTAAACACCCGATGCACACCACAGCCAGCTCCAGGTTCCTTTCCTCTCCCAATGCTGGTGAGTCTGAGGAGGTAAGAATGAGGCGGCCGCTCACACACCAGCAGGTGCTTCTGTCTTCTCCACAGCAGCACGGAGAGGGCATGTTAGCGCCCTAGCTCCACGGAACGGGGAATGACCAAGGAGAGCTATGTGACGTGCGAAGCCATCAGCTCAGTGCCTGACGTGTGATGAACACATTTTACTCATTTCTCAGTAAATAGCAGCTAGGATGATCCTTTTCCCGAAGCCGCACAGCTGCTCCACGGGAGGATCTGAGCTCCAGCTCAGACACAGCAGAGGGGTCTGCGCTGGACCCGGCCTCAGATGTCAGACTCGCCGCCGGCAGAGCCGTGGTGACCCGGGTCAGGGGAGCAGGTGGCACCAACGGTGCCTCCGCCCTGTTACCCGCCGGCACCCCGCGTGGGCCCGCGGGCACGTGGCCTACGCGTCCTGCCATCCTGAGCCGTCTGGGCCTGGTCTCTGGTTCTGCGGCGGCACGCGTTCATGAGGTGACGGAAGCCCTTGGACAGAGGAGGCGTTCCGCCTGGGGCCGGGGGAGGGGCCGAGGCGAGGGCCGGGGCGGCGGGCACTTCCCTAAAAGCAGTGGCTCCAGCTCAGCTCGCCCGCTGGGTGACGCCTCCTCCTGAAATAGCGCCGCTCGGACCGGCTGGCGGCGGCTCTGGTTTCTCTCCGACCGAGGCTGGAGCGTGCCAGGGTCTCCTTCAGAGGCCAAGGACGCGGCGGGAAGCCAGGGAGAGGGGCCTCGGTGTGTGACTGACCACTGAGCCACCCAGTGGGGGCTTCCAGACTCAGTCCGCCCTCCCCACGGCACAGGCGTGAGAGCAGCTCCCAGCGGGCGGCTCCCCAGGCCACGGCCGCGGAGCCCAGAGCTGGGTGTTCAGGCTAACGGTCTCAGACACAGCCAGCAGGGTGACTTGGTGGACGTCTCAATTTTCCTAATCACAAAGGCATCTCAAGTGACTGTTGGCTGACGTGCCAATGGCTGAAATGCAGGCCACCCACAATGCATCTCGGGGCTTATGGTGGGTGCAGGGCGGGCTCACGCCTCAGCCTCACCTGGTGAGGGCCGTCGGAGGCCTGAGCAGAGCCCGGCCTGGCGAGGGGTCCCCAGTCGCCTGCTTGAGAACCCGTTTAACTGCTTTCAAGTTCTTTCTCCGCCCCACCCACATTCCCCCAGTACAGTAGTCAGTTGTATCTGCATATAGGTATTTGCATTCGGACTGTTTTTCCGGATTTCCCAAATGGCAAAGGCCTCTCCAATGCTGTTGGCTGACATGCAGGCCACCGCAATGCATCCTGGGGCTTATGGTGGGCGCAGGGCGGGCTCACGCCTCAGCCTCACCGGCGAGGGCCGTCGGAGGCCCGCTGCCTCAGCCCCTGCAGTGCCCTGAGCTACTGAAGGCTCCCTTTTCTCCGGAAGTGGGTCCAGCTCTCCTGGAGGCCGCTGCCCGGTGCTGCCCACCCAGGTCCCCGCCAGCCAGTGGCTTCACTTCTGTGGGAACTGCTTCCTTCTCTGAGTGCGGCCCAGGAGCCGGCCTGCTGGCGATGTGTGAACTGCTCAGGGCATGAGGCAGGTGCCAGAAATACCCGATTTCACAGAAACCCTGACCTCAGCGACAGCTGGGACCCAGGCTATAAACGCGCTCGGTGCTCATCGGCTGCACCTGTCGGCCCCCCGGCGTGGCGCCACGTGAGCATCAGCGGGGGGAGGTGTCCGAGGACGAGAGGCCAGGAGCTGGGAGCCGGGGAGCCGGGGGAGGCAGGGCAGCCGTGTGACAGAGGAGCCCTGGCCTGCGGGAATTTGCAGAGGGAGGGAATGGCAGAGGGTCGGGTGGATGGACAGGGAGCACTGTGGTTCAGCATGTGTACGGGGCGGGTGATGGGGGGTTCACAAGAGTTCGAGTGCTGACTGGTTGCTGAGGTTTTCCTTTCTTTTTTGTTAATCCTCACCCGAGGTTATTTCCCATGGATTTTAGGGAGAGTGGAAGAGAGAGGGAAAGAGAGAGAGAAGCATCGATGTGAGAGAAACACCTTCATTGGTTGCCTCCTGCACTTGCCCCAACCAGGCCCGGGCAGGGGAGGAGCCTGCAACCAAGGCACATGCCCTTGTCCGGAATCAAACCCGGGACCCTTCGGTCTGCAAGGCGACGCTCTATCCACTGAGCCACACCAGCCAGGGCAGTTGCTGAGATTTTCTTTAAAACGATTGGAAAGACTCTGCACCCAGTATCTCATTGTGTGGGGGAAAGCAGAGTGTTTTGTAAAAGACAAAGCTAATTCCGTGGCAAACGTGGATCGTGTGGCCAGAAATGGCATGTCATTCACACGAACAAGCTGGACGTCCTGCGTGAGCCACGCCAGGGTCTGTGAGCAGCATGCACTCTGTGTGGTTCTGGTTATTTAGTTCTGTCTTCAGTTTCCTCAGCCTGGCGCCTGTCCTGGGAACAGTGAGGTTATCTGACGGGAGTGGTGCTCGGCCTGGACCCTCTGATCAGACCGGCGTGGGTTGTAACCACATCATCACAGGTCCCTGGCTGGTGGCTGACTCCCTTCGTCACTGACGGACAAATGTGCACACAGCAAGTGTAGACTCAGTGTATCTGCTCCTTCCCACTCCTGGGAGGGGGAGCGAGGTTCTCCGTCCTCGGTCTCTCAGTGCGGACGCTGGCCGTGTGTCCCGTGGTCTGAGTGCCGTGGCTGTGGGCGCCGTGGCTGTGGGAGCCGTGGCTGCAGGTGACTCCAGGCGGCCGCTCGCCTCTGTTGTGAACCAGAGTCGTTTCCTCCCAGGAGCCGCGGCCAGGGGCCAGCAGGCCTTCCGAGGGCACGGTGAGCCTGACCTGCAGGCCCGCCCGGAGCCTGTGCCCGGTGTGTGAAGTGCAGCCACTGCCTCCTGCTGCGGGGTCCCTCCTGCCGACGGCCGTCTCTGCCCTCTGTGCCTCCTCTCAGAACCCAGGGACTCGTCCGTTATTCCCCGTCTGACAGAAGAGAGAACGCAGCCCCCGGTTCCATGGCGCTCAGAGCCGCGCGGTTGGTGTGCAGTGGCGTGGTGTGGCGTGGTGTGGCGTGGTGTGGCGTGGTGTGGCGTGGTGTGGCGTGGTGTGGCGTGGTGTGGCGTGGGAGATGGCATTGTGTAGCGCGGTTTGCGTGCAGTGGTGTGGCGTGGCGGTGCCGTGTGCTCCTGGGGCCTTTGACAGGGAGCCAGACAGTGGGGTGTGAGTGTTTGCTCTGCTGATGGGTCACTGATGACAGCAAAACGGGGTCACTGACTCCCCCTGCGCGTCCACCGTCCCCGTGCCGAGGGGGACGTGGTGCCCGTCTCCATGCTGTCTGCAGGGATGATGCTGGAAGCCGGAGCCGGGTGCTGGTGGCATTGTTCTGCCCGTGGGCAGGTTCCCGTCCCACAGTCAGTGAGCCCCATCGAGTCACCAGGAGCCCCCGGGCAGGCACTGCCCCGGCCCCGCCAGCTCCTGTCTCCACCGCGCTTCCCTCTGCTCCCCGCGCCCACAGCCCTGACGGCGGGTGTTCTGGGTCCCAGGTCACTCATGTGTTCCTCCTCTGTGCATGGCTTTCCCCTTTGACTTGAGAACCTTTTGGTCTTGTTGGTGACGTTTCATTTTCCTGAATCCGGCTCAGGCCTCCCCGCCCGGGAGAGGAGCCTGACGGGGCTCGTCTCTCCTCCTGCGAGTCTCAGCCCTCCCAGCTGTCAGTGCTGCCCTGGCCGCGTGTCCCGTCTGCCCCCGTGAGCTGACGACACGGAGCACCTCACTCGTTTCTCTATGGAAACTCACGGCAGCGATGGTCACAGCCCGCCTGGCGTCAGCTCCAGAACCAGGAGTTCACGGCTCAATTCCCGTCAGGGCCCGGGCCCGGGTTGCAGGCTTGATCCCCAGTTGGGGGGAGCAGGAGGCAGCCGATCCGTGATTCTCTCTCATCACTGATGTTTCTCTCTCTCTCCCTTCCTCTCTGAAAAAAAAAAAAAATTAAAGCAGTGATTGACTAAACACAATAAAACACCTGCTCTGGGGAGATACACTTTTATACCAAATAAATGGTCATAATACAAGGCTGGGCGGTGCCTGTCTGTCTGTGGCAGAGAATCACCCAGGGGTGCCTGAGGCTTAGCGGAGAAGGACGTGCTGAGCGGGGAAGGCCCCTGGTACAGTGTGTGTGCATGTGTGTGGTATGCGTATGGTGCGTGGTGTGCGTATGGTGCACGGTATATGTATAGTGTGTGGTGTGTGCATGTGTGTGCTATGCGTATAGTGTGTGGTACGCATTTGGTGTGTGGTATGTGTATGGTGTGTGGTATGTGTATGGTGTGTGGTATGTGTATGGTGTGTGGTGTGTGTGTAGTGTGTGGTATGTGCAGAAGGAGCCTGCTGCAGGGCTCAGAGGTGGTGGCCTGGTCAGTTCCGCCTCGCCAGGGCCGGCATCAGTTCACAAATGCTAACCCGTGTTGTCAGCGCGCACGCAGCCACCCAAGCAGGGAACGGGAGGGTTGGCTACAAGTCCAAGCTCTTACTTGAAAGAGAGGTGGGACCACGTGGCCGGAAGGCTGACCCTGCATCCTGACCAGCACCGGTGCCCCCTGAGTCCCCATGGCCACAGGAGGCCAGGTCTGTGCACCGGTCAGACAGCGCATGGGACCAGGCATGGGGCGGGCCTCCCATCCACCAGCCCAGAGGGGAGCACCTGCTCTGGGCAGGCGGGCCCGGCCCGGACACCTGCTCCCCAGGCAGCACGCTGATGGTCTCCCACCCTTTCCTCGTCTCTCTCTCTCCTTCGGAGAGACTCATTCTCTCCTTCGATGGCCAGTACTCCCCCACGGGCTGCTCGGCCGAGCTCAGGCCGGTTAGCCGAAGTCACTGCGAAAACTCCCGCTGATGACGGCAGGGCTGGTGCTCGGGGGTGGCCCCTGTCCTGCTTCCCAGCCCCGCCCTGGCCCTGGCTCTGGAGGGGGGGAGTGCTGGCCTGAGCTGAGAAAGCACGCAGCCCTGTAGGACGTGGGGCGCTGTCTGTGCTTGCTAAACACATTCCTCTGAACGTGGACATCAGCTAATTGGGGAACATTACACGGCCCTGAACTTGGCCCTAAATAAGTCTGTGTCCCAGCCCCTCCCCTCGCTGCCATGGTCAGAGTCTAAGCTCCCCGCCGCCGTGCTGAGGAGAGGAGGAAACGGGCGCTATCTGTGTCGCTCTGACCACCGAGCGGGAAGTGCATTTCAGAGATAAAATGCTTCCTTTTTTGATGACACAACCAAAGACAGCTCTGTCATAGTGCATATTTTAGATATTATCCTCTGTGCAGGGAGATCAGAAAGTTATTTAAGGAAACTTCAGAAGTGATAATTCTTGCTGCTTGGCAGCCAGAGGGCTGTAGGTGTGTGGACGGAAGGGGCCACAGGCGGACCTGACAGCCCAGGGGAGGCCTGCGTGGCGGTCTTGCAAACTCAGACCTAAAGGAACCACCAAGGACGGTCTGAAACTAAACTTCAACTAAAGCAGTGATGGGGGCAGTCACCTCCTGGGCTGGTACCTTCACTGTCAAGGTCAACCTTTACCTGAACTGAGCCCACCTGTCTTTGTGCATCTACAATAGCATACCCTCGAAATGTCTGGGTAACTTGTGGCTTCCCTTTTACCTTGACCCCTCAGGGCACAACCGAATGCCCTGGCCGCCGGGAGGGAGACCAGATTCCTTCCTCGTTGTTGTTGTCACTGGAGGCCCGGTGCACAAAATCCACGCGAGGGGCTCGGCCCCGCCGCCGTGGCTCCATCCGAAAGGTCGTCCGGTCTAATTAGCATATTACGCTTTTATTATTATGGACTGTTATTATAGATGTCAATGGCTGACTGTGAGGTACCCTGCACCCACCTGTGCAAAAGAAGCACGTGTCCGTCATTTTGCTCTTTATCCAATCCCAGAGGTCTCCTGCCCCTGTGCTTCCGCCCGCCTGCCCAGCCTATCACCAGCCGATTTCATGGAACCCACTATGTCTCCTCCTTTGATGGCAATGTATAAAAACAGGCGGAAACAGCCATTCTCCAGAGCACAATCCCAATCCCCTGAGGTTCTGCTTCCCGGCAGTTGTGGACAGTTTGGCTCAAATAAACTCACAGAAATTCTTTACAGGTTTGAATGTTTTCACGTTCACACAGGAAAGAAAAGTTTCAGCAAGCAGACTCACACGCCTGCTCGTCGCTGTCTGGTTCAGAATGTATCTTACGGAGAAGGAGCTCTGGCCCGGGCCTCGGGCCCGCTGCGCCCGGCTGTGCAGTGAGAGCCGCCCACCCTCGGCCTCGGCAGCACTCTGTGCAGAGGGAGGGAGGGCTGTGGGTGCCTCCTCAGTCCCCCAGCGTCAGCTCAGCAGCCTGAGAAGCAGGGTTCCAACCAGTGGGAAGGCCGAGGTTCCTCGCCTTTTCTCCCGCTTTCCTTCCCTCTAGCTCAGGGTGGGCTCTGGCTGAGCCACGGGCTCCGGGCTCCGTGGAAAGCTGTCCCCTCCGGAGCGTGGCCTCGGAGCCACGCCACAGCTCAGAGACGCAGCTGCTCGCAGTGGGCCTGGGGCAGAAGCCGCATGTGCAGCCGGAGGTGGCAGCCCCGTGCTCACTGCTGCACGCCTGGGAGAGCGAGGGGGCCAGCGGGTTCCTGTGTGCGTGAAGGACAGCTCAGGGCAGAGAGAACAGCTTTCTGTGATCGATAATAATAGAAGAGTAATATGCTAATTAGGCCGGAGGGCCTTCGGGTGAAGCCAGGGCTACAAGGGAAGCCCGGGTCCTGGGTGCCGGAGGGAAGGGGTGCCAGCAGGGGGGGGGCGGGGAGGAGGAAGGTAGGCCTGTTCCCGCAGGAATTTCGTGCATCAGGTCTCTAGGGAAATATAAGCCTTGAGGTGCAGGGAGAGAAGCCAAAACCCCTTCCAACAAGTTCATAGACCAGGGGTTTCTATGTGGCGGGCGGGATGGGGGGAAGGTTTGGGGGAGCCCATTGGATCTGGGCGCTGAAGGAAATGCGGATTCGAAGGCAGACAGAGGGACGGACAGGCTGGGGAGCGGGTGGACTCGGACAGGGAAGAGTTTCCCCTCCACGGCCACCTTCACGCTCCTGCATGCTACCTGGCGTTCTCTGGAGGTTCCGGTGTCCAGGTGTTAAACACCACTGTGTTCCCCTCCCCAAAGCTGCTTTCCCCGAAGGCTGGCAGGGCGAGGGCTCTGGGGCGGGGCCCAGGGAGAGGCCCACGTGGGGACGGGCACGGCGCCAGGGCCTGGCGCCCGCAGTGACAGGGAGCTGGCTGGTGACTTCACAGGGGATGAGGCCGAGGACTGATTCAGAAGGAAGGCCGAGAAGGCACGCTCCTCTCGCCTTGCTCTGCTCTGAGCATCCGGGGCCCCACATGGGGGGAGCCCAGGCCAGGATGAACCCCGAGTGACCCTTCTCCCTGGCTCGCCGGAGAAGAGGGGACTCGCTGGTGGCAGCAGCCCAGCCACGTGGCTCAGTGGTTGAGCGTCCACCTACGAGCCAGGCGGTCACAGTGTGATTCCGGTCAGGGACACAGGCCTGGGCTGTGGGCTTGATCCCCAGCAGGGGGTATGCAGGAGCAGCCAACAATGGTTCTCCTCATGGATGTTTCTCTCTCTCTCCCTCTGCCTTCCTCTCTGAGATAAATACAAATATATTTAAAAAATAAAATCACATCGGAGGCAGCAGAAGACACACATGCAGAACGCAGCCCGGGTCCCTCCAACAGTCCGGACTCACCACTGCTCCCACGATGTGGCTCCCACCAGGCCCCACGGCCTGGGGCGCCACGCCGTCTGCACACGTGTGCGCGGCCTGCACACCAGGTCCTGGTTCTGGAGCTGGGCCGCATGGCCGGGCCGCCGCCCGGAGGAAGGGGGAGGCAGGCGGGCAGGAGAGGACGCAGAGGCCAGCAGCGGGACCAGTGGAGACGCTCATCCCTCTGTTGGCGCGAGCGTGTCCTCTGCAGAGAGGGTCCTGCCTCCGTGTCCGCCGCCCCCATCTGTCTCCCAGCTCCTGCAGAGACAGGCCTCAGCCTGAACGCCAAGCACGGAGACCCGGAGCGCTCCCTGCGCACAGGTGTGGCCAGGCGTCCCCCGAGGGGGGAGAGGGGCTCTATCCCATCACCCGGGGACTCTTACTCCCCGCTGCCTTCCCCTCGCCCTCACACGTCCACCTCAGGAGGTCAGGGGTCACTGTCACTGTGGAGCCGTCATTATCTTCTCCCAGACTGTGCCCCAGAGCGGGTGTTCTTGGCTTTGGCAGCGGCTTGGCCCTGGGTCCTGTGTGTGCCGTTAAAGGAGCACAGGAGCCCGGCCGGCGTGGCTCAGTGGTTGAGCATCAACTTATGACCCAGGAGGTCAGGGTTCAATTCTCGGTCATGCCCAGGCCCAGGTTTCGGGCTCAGTCTCCATAGGGTGTGTGCAGGAGGCAGCCGATCCATTATTCTCTCTCATCATTGATGTTTCTATCTCTTTCTCCCTCTCCCTTCCTCTCTGAAATCAATAAAAAAAAAATATATATATATATATATATATATATATATGTTACAAAAAGAAAAAAAGGGAGAAAGGAAGGAAGGAAGGAGGGAGGGAGGGAGGGAGGGAGGGAGGGAGGGAGGGAGGGAAGGAAGGAGGGAGGGGCAAAGGAAGAGAGGAAGGAAAAGTGCCTCTTCACATTGAAACCATGAGCAGGACAGTCTTTGCTGTGAAATGCCTGTGCATCCATGCGTTTATGCGCTGCCTGTAGATGAGGGACAGACACTGAAATCAGACAGTACCTTCGTGTTTGCTTCACTGGCCCCTCACTCAGGAATCAGGCCGGTGGTGACTGGAGATTAGCAATAGGACTGTGAGGTACTGATCCCATCCAAACTGTCAGACCAAAGGAAAAGGTAACGCAGAACGGGGAGCAGCACTCCCGGCCGATGTGAAATTACGCTTCTGTGTGTGCAGCCCGTGAACACAGGGTATAGCGTGCTGAAGGCCTGGGCGGGGGTCGGTGGGAAAAGGGGACATCTGTAATATGTCCAACAATAGAAATTCTTTAAAAACAGGAAAAATAAAATAATAAAATTCTAGATAATTCCCAAAGGAACATGCTGGTGTTCGTCTTCTATTTTCTTTATGACGCATGCAGTATTTCATTTTTGTAGCAGATGCACCAGGAGAAACCTCACTGTTGTGTTGTTCCTGGCTTCCCGTTAGCTAGGAGCCAGTTCTTTTGAAGGAAGAAGATGATACTCAATATTGTTGACATTTCCTCAAAAACTATTTGTAAAATTAGGGAAGTCTTTTCTCAAGAAACCAGTAGGGTTTCTTTGTCCTTTAAAAACATACTTTGTGTAGGTTGTTGTGTTTCTATGCTAACTGTAACTCATTAAAATACTTTAATATACTTATCTACCATTGGACCAGCCCATTTCCTTCAAGTGTGCACAACTAATTTAATTAACGTGAAGATCATTTTTCTTATAAAACAAGTACTTGGTAATTCCATTTCTTGGTTTCAGGTTTATGTAATAATAGAGAGGAAATTAACATTTCATCATATTTAGTTTCAAATGAAAACCAAGAATTAATGGAAATCTCTGGGCATGTTAAATTTTATGACCAGAGAATTAAGGTTATTACTTGGAGTTTTCTGTATGGCTAGATGCTACACATATATATTTTATTTATCTGTTTATTTATTTTTAAATTTTTATTGTTGACTGGAGGCCTGGTGCATGAATTTGTGCATGGGGGGAGTGGGGTCTCAGCCCAGCCTGAACCCTCTCCAATTCAGGACCTCTCAGAGGAAGTCTGATTGCCGGTTTAGGCCCAATCCCCAGCAGTTAGACATCCCTCTCACAATCCTGGACTGCTGGCTCCTAATCACTCACCTGCCTGCCTGCCTGATCATTCCTAACTGCCTTCCCTGCCAGCCTGGTCACCCCTAACTGGCCCCCCACTGCCAACCAGGTCACTCCTAACTGCCCCCCTCTGCTGGCCTTGTCGCCCCTCAATGTGCTTGTTCAGTTATTTTGCTGTCCCTCACTAACCCACCTGCCAGCCTGATCGTAGGCAGCCATCTTGTGAGAGTGTGAAGGTCAATTTGCATATTTTGCCTCTAGTAAGTATATAAGGTCTTTGGTTTATCTCTCATCCCTTATTTGCTCACACCACCCCTCAGCCCCTATTCCCCGAGGACTTCCCTGCCCCATATTGCCCCTCCATATTGCCCATGCCCACGGCTATGCATATCCTATATAATAAAAGATTAATATGCAAATTGACCATCACTCCAACACACAAGATGGCCACCCATTTGTGGTCAAAGATGGCCACACCCATGTGGACACAAGATGGCCACCACAAGATGGCTGGCAGGGAAGGGCAGTTGTGGGCGATCAGGGCATTGGGGGTGGGGGGGCAGTTGGAAGGGACCAGGCCAGCAAGGAGGGCAGTTGGGGGCATTCAGGCCTGCAGGGGAGGACAATTGGGGGAGACCCAGGCCTACAGGGGAGGACAGTTGTGGGGGGACCAGGCCTTCAGGGTAGGGAAGTTAGGGGTGACCAGGCAAGCAGGGGAGGGCAGTTAGGGTCAATTGGGCCAGAAGGGGAGTAGAAGTTGACCAGGCTGGCAGGGGAATGGTTAGGAGCAATCAGGCAGGCAGGCAGGTGAGTGGTTAGGAGCCAGCAGTCCTGAATTGCGAGAGGGCAGACAGATACCCCTCAAGGGATCCCAGATTGGAGAGGGTGAAGGCTGCACTAAGGGACACCCCCTCCCCCTGTGCACGAATTTCGTGTACCAGGCCTCTAGTAAGTATATAAGGTCTTTGGTTTATCTCTTCTTGTCCCCCAGCCTCACATCGAGGTATGTCAGTCTGGTCCATGCCTCTCTGCTTCAGGTCTTATTCTGTTGGTCAATTCATTCTGCTCATTAGATTCCACTAATAAGTGAGGTCATGTGACATTTGTCTTACTCAGTCTGGCTTATTTCACTGAGCATGATGCTGTCCAGGGCCCTCCATGCTGCACACACACCTTTTGAGCTGGTTATTTGCCTGCATGGTCCGTGCAGAGATGAAATCTGGGTTCCAGTTTTTCCTTCTCAGAGGTGTTAGCAGCCTACACTATGTCTGCGCCTCTAGTCCAGAGAGGCTTGGCTTTGAAACATCTTTGTCTGGAGAACAATTAAAGTTATGCAGTTAAATTAAAGAATATGCAAAAAAAAAATCTTTAACTGTCCTCCCCTGCCGGCCTGATTGCCCCCAATGTAATAATGATCATAAACAAAGCGGCTTGTCTTCTGGAAAAATATGGTTATTTGAAGCTTAATATGATTGATAATATGATGGATGGGAAGGAAGTCACTCAGTAGAGATCTGCCTCTCTCTCTCTCTCTCTCTCTCTCTCTCTCTTTCTCTTTCTCTCTCTCGTCCCAAATGTGTCTCCTTGCCTATTTTGTAGAAAATAGTGAAAAACTAGGCCTTGGTCCCCTGGGAAGCCCCGTAGAGATGCAGACACAAGGTGCCCTCAGTCCAAGCTCTGTCCGTGCCTGTGGCAGCTGCCGGTGAGACCGGACGGAGTTGGGAGTGTGGTTGTGCAGACGGTGCAGCGAAATGTGCCGGCATTGGCAGTGGGCAGCGGTGACTTAGCATTCTCCGGATGGGCAGGGCGTGGTGTGGAAGGGTCAGCTGGGGCAGAGAGCCAGGCGAGGAGCAGAGTGGACCCAGGGGAGAGCGAGATGCTGGCTCAGATCCTGCCAGCAGCTTTGGGAGCGACCGGCTGAGTCGATGGGGCATCAGGAAGAAGGCCCAGAATGACGTGAAAAGGCCATACCTCTCCCTTCCGGCAGGCTCCCACCCTGCAGTCCCTGGGGAGGTGGGGGGAGGGACAGAGTGAGAACGAGGGCACAGGAGACCCAGCTGCCTTCTCCGAGCTCAGAGGTGAAGAGCTTACCGATGGCAAACAATGCCACCCTCCCTTAAAGTAGCTCAGTTTTTAGAAATGTGGCTATTTTGCAGAAGTGTCTGTGTTAACATACCTGTTGTTTTATTTTAAAATCGATTATTGAACAAACATTTTAGCTATCTCGCCTTTTATTTCTAACATGGCAAGGCCCACTAGATGGACCCACAAGAACGAAATGTGCTGAAGTCAGTCATTTTACAGGAAAACGGCCCACAGCACAGGAGGAGGATGCTGTGGGGCGCTCCTACTCCGCGCCCAGCGAGGTTCATGCAGCAGCGCGGACTGCGGTGCGAGCCTTTGACCAGCCCGGCCTCTGGGAGGCCCTCCTGGATCAGCTCCCGGGCCCGGGCGGCCGGTTTGCTCCTTTTTGCCACCAGATCACGCAGCATGTCCAATGGCAGGGGCGGGGGGGGGGGGGGAGGGGGGGGGACACCGTCCCGCCTGCGAGTTTAACAAAGCATAGAATTATGTATGTGTGTGACAATTTAACAAAGCATAGAATTGTGTGTGTGTGTGTGTATATGTGTGTGTGTTTGTGTGTGAGAGAGGCACAGTTTAACACACCATAGAATTGTGAGTGTGTGTGCGTGTGTGTGACAATTTAACAAAGCACAGAATTGTGTGTGTGCGTGTGTGTGTGTGTGTGTGTGTGTGTGAGAGAGAGAGACAGTTTAACAAACCATAGAATTGTGTGTGTGTGTTTGTGTGTGTTTGTGTGTGAGAGAAACAGTTTAACAAACCATAGAATTGTGTGTGTGTGTTTGTGTGTGTGGGTGTGTGAGAGAGAGACACAGTTTAACAAACCATAGAATTATATATGTGCATGCGTGTGTGAGTGTGTGTGTGTGTGTCTGAGAGAGAGAGACGCACAGTTTAACAAACCATAGAATTGTATGTGTGTGCGTGTGTGTGTGTGTGTGTGTGTGTGTCACACAGTTTAGCAGAGCGTAGAGATTAGGAGTCAAAGAGATCCCTCCGTTCTCCTCAGGAGAAAATGGCTCCTGACAACTGGAATTCCAGTCACAGGAGCTGGTGCCGAGTTGAGATAAGTCTCCTGTTTGTTAATAAACGTCAAGCTCCGAGCGAAAGAGCAGACCGTGTCTGTTCGTCACAAAGGTCTGAGCTCTCGTCACAGGAGAACGTCTCACCCAGTGTCTGTCCTCTTTGTTGGTGGTTTTGTGTGTGTGTGACAATTTAACAAAGCATAGAACTGTGTGTGTGTGTGTGTGAGAGAGCGAGAGACACAGTTTAACAAACCATAGAATTGTGTGTATGTGTGTGTGTGAGACAGCCTGCAGAGGGAACGGTCCCGCCGGGTCAGGCAGATGGGGTTCAGGGCTGAGGGCCAAGCCACAGGGAGGGGTGTCCACACACAACACCCTCTGGACGCCCGAACCGGGTCAGGGTCTGAGCCGAACAGCCCAGCAAAAGCACCGACACCAGCAAGGAGTCCGGGCCCGGGCCTGAGTCCAGCCGCCCCAGCTGTGTCCCGCGGCGTGCCGGGCAGGCGACCCCCACGGTAGGGCTCAGCCTCTGGACAGGGCGTCACCTGGTCTCCTCCTCTGACCGATCAGATCACCGAACGGTGGTTAAACATCCTGAATGGCCCGGGTGGTTATTGCTAAGCCCGTCATTTCCTGGAGTCCGATGGAGGCACCGAGTCCCTCTGAGCACAGGACAGTGTTCACGTTCGTTAAAAGACCGCGGTGTCGTGAGCCTTTTGTTTGGTGAAGATTTCCGTGTGTTTTAAATGTGGCTTCCCTGCCCCTGGCTGTGGTGACGCCCGAGCTACCACACACCGTCCTGTAGGCGGAGCGGCTTCTCTCACCATTGCTAACTCCGGGCCGGAGAGAAGGCTGATTGGAACCGCACACAATGGAGCAGACGGGAAATAAGGCCCGGTACTCGGTGATGGGGGTGTGTGAGCGTTAGTGTTGCTGCGGGTTGGCCGCGCACGGACTGTAGGCCTGGCCCGGGGTTTTGGGGGGGGGGGGGGGCTGCGGCACCGGAACCCTCCGCTGTGAGTGTGGGTCACACACACAGACTGGGAGCCCCACACCGGCTCCGAGGCTTCTCTTCCCTGCGTCCTCCGGCCACTTATTGTCTTAACCGTTTTACACCTGTTTTTCATTTTTGTTGTTATTTTAAAATACATTTTTATTGATTTCAGAGAGGAAGGGAGAGGGAGAAACATAGTGATAAGATAGGATCATTGATCCGCTGCCTCCTGCACGCCCTCCACTGGGCATGGAGCCCACAACCTGGGCCTGGGCCCTGACTGGGAATCGAACCCGGGTCCCTTCAGTC
The DNA here is from genome assembly GCA_036971965.1 of Nyctalus aviator. Lineage (NCBI taxonomy): Eukaryota > Metazoa > Chordata > Mammalia > Chiroptera > Vespertilionidae > Nyctalus > Nyctalus aviator. Next base: position 1,138,230 of record CM072927.1, on the reverse strand, counting down.
TGCAGGCTGACGCTCTATCCACAGAGCCAGGCCAGCTAGGCTTACACGTGTCTTAACGAGTCCTTTAAAAGCATTGTTTCATGGTCTGTCTAAATGCTCATACATCACATCTGCCGGCCCAGGAGCCTTTGGCACGGAGCCCTCCCTGTCCCCGACAGAAGGCAGCCCAGTGCCCCTGAGGCCGGCGCAGAGAATGCCATTCCATATTAGTCCCTGTGCCGGCACACGGGCCTCTCCCGGCAGCTCGCAGTGGCTTCTCCGCATAGCTCTGCCGCCGCCTCCCCAGGCCTCTCCCGGCTGGCACATTCCCTTCCTTGGAGGGCCTCCGCTCAGCAGAGCTCAGCAGAGTCCTGCTTCGCTGGGAGCCTGGAGCCTGTCCAGGGGCTGCGGAATGCTTTCTGCTTTTATGGCGACTACGCCCTGAGGGACCATCACTCAGGAGGACGCTGTGTCTGGGCGTGAACAGGGACCGGAGCAGGCGCCCAGCTTCTGCAGACGCCACCACAGGGCCTGGGAGCGGGCTGAGGACCGAACCCCAAAGCCCCAGACTGCCTCCATCTGCCTAGTGATCCCCATGAGCACACTGGAGGGTCCCCCCACTGTTCACACAGAGGACTGGCCCCCAACCCTCACCCCACTCCTCCTGCACCCACGATGCCTCTGAGGAGGGAAGCCCCCTCCCTCCCTGGTCGGCTCCCCTTCTAGACACCCGTGCACGCGACAGCCACCCCTCCAAACCGCCCTCCATCCCTCCCACCCCTCACTGCCCCCGCTGCTCCCAGGCCCGGCTCCCAGTCCATCTCGTTGCCCTCAGTGCATGGAGACAGTGATCTCGAACCCTTGGCGGGCATCAGCCCCACGCTGCCGGTCCCCCAGCCTGAGAGCTTGCACCCCTCCTTCCTCCTGGCCCCCTGTCTGCCCACAGTGCCGTCCAGAGGGTCCAGGGAAGGGACAGGCTGCTTGTTCTGTCACATGGGGATGTGGTGCCACCCACGGGCAGACTTGAGGGCAGGGGGCAGAGGGCAGGGCCTCTGGGAATGGCTTTGGCGGCAGCCACCACGGGCCACCCGGGGCTGGCACGGCTGCTGGTGGGGTCACGGGCCGAGCTGGGCCCCGGGTCACACCTTGGCCAGGCCGGGTCTGAGAAGCGGCCGGTGGCCCGGGCGACCCAGCCCAGCACCTCCAGCTCCACCCAGCACCACGCCCGCGTCCCGGCCTCTCTGGTGCCACGGGTCCTGGCAGGTCCCTGAGCCTCCCCCGCTGAGCGGCCCCTGATCCAACCTGCCAGGCCCAGCGGGAGGGGCGTCTGGGACACATGTGTAGTCTTCTCCCCACAGCAACCTGTCCCTCCCCCGACTCCCCCGCCGTCCTCTCTGCTGGCGCCCAGCACCAGTTGGAGTTCTTGTCTCGGGCCCTCTTCTTCCCCCTACAGCCCCTCCCCGCTCCCTGCCGGCATGGCTGCACTCAGGCCGCACTCCTTGGGTCTTACAATAGAGTTGTATTGATTTCAGAGAGGAAGGGAGAGGGAGAGAGAGAGAGCCAGAGCACCACAGTGGGGATGGAGCCCGCACCCCGGGCCTGTACCTGACAGGAATCGAACCCTGACCTCATGACCTCGATGCTCAACCACTGAGCCACACTGCCCTGGCCGGGGCATCTCTGCTTTTATTCCCTCTCACTCTGGTCCTTGTTGCCCTGAATGTGTCACGCTGCTCTTTGCTCGGTGCTATGAGCTCCCCGCCCCCCGCCCGCCTCCCTGCAGGACCCGAGCTTGGACTTCAGAGTGGGGAGCAGGCCCCGCAGAGGCAGAGGTGCTGGTCGCTACAACTGGGCGGCTGCCATCATTACTTCCGGTGGCCCAGGGACCGCTCAGGGCAGCGGGGAGCGAGACCTGCCTGGGCTCCACGGAGTGCGGGCGCAGGGGGAACTGTGAAACCTCGTCTCCGGGGGAGGAGATTGTGCCAAAGGCCCGCCGTGCCCACCAGGGAGGGCGGGGGTCCAGAGGAACGCTTAGGTCCAGTCTGCTCCCACGTCCACGGACCCGTCTCCCCTGCGGAAGCTACTCTGGTGGCCACCCCTCCCGCACTCTCTGGGTTCCAGGTCCGAGCGGTGCTGCGTGAGTCAGAGGCGCCCTCCTGCGGGCACGGGCTGGGCGCCCGCCCTCCCCTCTGTCACCGGGCAGTGGGAGAGGGTATGGCTTAGGGAGGACACTGTCCTGGTTCCAACACATGCGGGGCACCTCCCCGAGGACTTGTCCATGGCCCACACAGGACACGCGGCCGGACAGGAGGCTCCCGTCGCCACGGGAAATGGGCACTGTGGGCGGTGGACACCCGAGCCGGTGCGGGCAGGGTCCCGGGAGAGCTCCGCCAGCCTGCTGCCCACTCCGTCCACAGGCCTGGACACGGAGCCCCAATGAGAGCAAAAGCAACTTCCTCGTGGCGCCAGGGGCTCACTGGTCCATGGGGCTGAAGCAGCGCAGCCGGCACGCTGTGACCGGAGGAACGCTCCGTCCCCAGAGCTTCAGCTTCCACCTCCACTGGCCGCACGCGGTGTCCTTCCCGACGGTCCGGGAGCCGTCGGCGGGAGGACATGGCATTTGGTGAGCGTTTCCATTCCCACCGCCTCTGAGTCACGTGGTCTGAGTACAGAGCCAGGTGTGAGAGGCCGGAGCGCGCTATACCGGGGGCAGCAGCTGGTGACCGGAGGTGGGCAGTGCGGGCAGGATGCTCCCAGAGAAAAGGACTTCGAGTCTGGCCCGTGTGGCTCAGTGGTTGAGCGTTGACCTATGAACCAGGAGGTCACGGTTCGATTCCTGGTCAGGCCCGGTTTGCTGGCTCGATCCCCAGTGTGGGCCGAACAGGAGGCAGCTGATCAATAATTCTCTCTCATCATTGATGTTCCTATCTCTCTCCCCCTCTCCCTTCCTCTCTGTAGTCAATAAAAGTATATTAATACACACACACACACACACACACACACACATATTTAAAGAAAGAAACAGAGTGAGAGCATGTTCCCACAGGCATGTCCCATCAAATCACAGTCTGCAAACAAAAATAATACTCAACTCTGACTTTGTAACATATTGGGCCATAATATTGAGTATTTTCTAATCTTTCAAGGATGGAAACTTCCAGAATAAAACTAACGAATCACTTCAGATTTCACTCGTGCCATTGCTTTGGCACTTACAGGTGTGCTTTTGCTTCCAAGAGTGTTATTTAGAACGTAAATGCCCCTGGAGACAGAACGTGTAAATCCTTGTCAGGGAACACACTGACAGGACCTCGGGGGCAGCTGCTGGAGGCGCACTGGCATCCACTTGACAGCCAATCAGGAGCGAGCCTGGCCGTGGACACGCCTTCCAGAATGTGTGCTCACATGGGTGGACCCCATGGACCTGATTTTAAAGAGAGGGGTCCCCTCGGTGAAGATATCTGTTATCCTGCCAGTGTTCTTGAAGTGATGTACGATCGTGACACAGGGCTCACGGGGAGCTGGTAAACCCACATCACAGGTGAAATCTAAGTAATTGTCATCACTTCATAGGCATCATGTGCAAAGCTAACGTCCTGCAGGCACTAAGCAGGCTCAGCGCACTGAGAACGGCTCACCTGAAGTTAAGAGCAGATGCTGCCCAGCCAGCGTGGCTCCATGATTGAGCATCAACCTAGGAACCAGGAGGTCACAGTTCGATTCCTAGTCAGGGCACATGACCAGGGTGCAGGCTCAATCCCCAGTGTGGGGCGTGCAGGAGGCAGCCCATCAGTGATTCTCTCTCATCATCTCTATCCTTCTCCCTTCCTCCCTGAAATCAATAAAATCCTATATAATAAAGAGGGAATATGTAAATTGACTGTCACTCTGCTACAAAGTTGGTGGCGGCCACAGCGGAGGGGGGTGGTTTCCATAATACAAGATGGCAGAAACCACAGGAAAGGCCAAGTTCCCATAACAAGCAATCAGCAGGGACCTGAGGCTACAGCGTCCCACCCCCTGCCCATTGGGGCTTGATGGCGGACCCCAGGCCACGCCCCCTGCTCTGGCACCAGCCCGGGGATCTGAGGCTGTATCCCCCACCCAGCAGGGCTTGACTGGGGAACCTCAAGGTGCGCCCCCCCCCCACCCTGGTGCTGGGTTGGGGGACCTCAGGCTGCTCCCCTGACCCCAGTGCCATGCCAGGGATCTCAGGCCACGCCCCCTGCCCAGAGGGTTTGACAAGGTGGACCAGCCAGGTCTGCATCTAGCCCAATGGGGGGCAGCGGCCAGGACTGGGTCTCTCACAATTTTGAGGCACACATGGGTGGGCAGGGACTTGACGTTGGGTCCCTCAGCGCACCCCAGCCTCTGACAGGAGGGAGATTTTCCTACACCTTTTACTAATTTTCTTTCATCTCTGACACTTCTATTATAGAGAAAGGTCAAATAGCAGTATTAAAATATTTCCTCTGATTAATCCCCTTTTACTGTGCATGGATTTTGTGCACTGGGCCACTAGTTATATGGAAAAGAAAGAGCAGAAACTACTGTTCCCTGTGGGCCTGTCCATGGGAGCTGGTGTGGGGTCCAGGACGAGAGTTCAGGCCTGGTGGGGACAGACACCAGGAGCTGGGCTGTCAGAGAGCTGTAGCCCAGCAGGCCAGCGGAGAGCACACCTGCCTGACCCCTTTTCCTCTCCTTCTCTGGTCTCTTCCTGGGGTTCCTATTGGTCAGACCCAGCCAGGACCTGGCGTGAGGGAAGCCCGCCACCAGGCAGCACTGGGAGGCGGGGAGGCGGGGGGACTGGACCTGTAAGGGTAGAAGGACAGTGGCCAGCCCAGCACTGTCGTCAGCACAATGACACGTGTCTCACTTCAGCCACCCCTCTTGGGGGCCAGATAGCCTCTCTGTTGGTCCCACCGCTTTCCTCCTGGGCCTGATGGTGCATCCAGGTTTCATTCTGATCCATCCTCTTCCTCATCCTCCCGTGTGGGGATGGGAGACATCCTCAGAGCTTAGCTGCTTGATTTTTACACAACCTTTTTCTTTCATTTTGGGGGGCGCCAAAATTTGCCTAGTGCTAACTCTTAAGTAGTTGGTTTCAAGAGGTGTCTTCCTTTGACATAGTCCTTAGTACCCCAACCTTCCCATCACCCTCTATGCTGGGACAAACAGCTTGGGTGTGTTTGTCTGCAATGAGACAGGGTTTTAAGTTTTATTTGAGTGGGAGAAGTCACTCGCCAATTGGGTTAGACTTTACAATGTGACATGATTCTGTCTAGCATGTGCTCTATTTAAAAATGCCTTCCCATTCCTCACTACTTTTTATCTCTTTACTCTCAATTTTCTAGAATAGATTTTTCTCTCCTTTTCTGTTTATTTACAACTAGAGGCCGGTTGCACAAAATTCATGCACATGGGGGAGGGGGGGAGGATGTCCCTGAGCCCAGCCTGCACCCTCTCCAATCTAGGACCCTGGAGGGATGTCAATCCAGGACTGCTAGTTCCCAACTGCTCGCTTGCCTGCCTTCCTGATTGACCCTAACCACTTCTGCTTGCCAGCCTGATCACCCCCTAACTACTCCCATGCCAGCCTGATTGATGTCTAACTGCTCCCCTGCCAGCCTGTTAGCCCCCAACTTCCCTCCTCTGCCGGCCTGGTCACCCCTAAGTACCCTCCCCTGCAGGCTTGATCGCCTCCAACTGCCCTCTCTTGCAGGCCTGGTCCCTCTCAACTGCCCTCCCCTACTTGCCTGATCACCCACAACTGCCCTCCCTTGAAGGCCTGGTCCCTCCTAACTGCTCTCCCTTGCTGGCCATCTTGTGGTGGCCATCTTGTGTCCACATGGGGGCAGGATCTTTGACCACATGGGGGCAGCCATCTTGTGTGTTGGAGTGATGGTCAATCTGCATATTACTCTTTTATTAGATAGCATAGAGGCCTGATGCACGGGTGGGGTCCAGCTGGTCTGCCCTGAAGGATGTCCCGGATCAGGGTGGGGGTCCCCTTGGAGTGTGGGGTGGCCTCAGCAAGGGACCTGTGGTGGTTTGCAGGCTGGTATCTGGAATTTATTTACCTTCTACAATTGAAACTTTGTAGCCTGAAGCAGAGCCAAGCCTTCTTCTCGCTCTGTGGTGGCAGCCATTTCTGTTGGGATTTGTTTACCTTCTATAATCGAATCTTTGTAGCCTTAAGTGGAAACCTGTGCCAGCCAGGGTGTGCGGAAAGCTTTGCTTCTTTCATTGCCAGGGGCAACTCTAGCCTCCTGCTCTTTCCAGTTCCATGGCTACCGCCATTTCTGTTGGGATTTGTTTACCTTCTATCATTGAAACTTTGTAGCCTGGAGTGGAGGCTTAGGCTGGCAAGGGCAGATGGAAAGCTTGGCTTCCTCCATTGCCTGGGAAATCCAAGCCTCCTTCCTGCTCTCTGTGGCTACAGCCATTTTGGTTGGGTTTATTTGCATACTCGCTCCGATTGGCTGGTAGGCATTGCTGATGGGGCGTGGCTGGTGGGTGTAGCAGAGGTATGGTCAATTTGCATATTACTCTTTTATTAGGTAGGATGATATGAATTAAATGTGAACATCGTGGTGGCATATACCACATTGTGTGTGCAGGGGGGGGGGGGTGGACCATGTGTAAGATGGTGGTTTACAGGTGGACATAAAGCCAGGACTGACTGTGTGTATATGTACTGCGTTGCGGTATGTACATGTGGACAATACTAACCGTTGCCTCCTGTTTGCTCTCCTCAGATCCGCAGCCAGAGCAAAGCGTCAGGCTCCGGGCTCTGTGAGGGGGATGAGGTGGTCTCCATCAACGGCAACCCGTGCGCAGACCTCACCTACCCGCAGGTCATCCAGCTCATGGAGAGCGTGGCCGACTCGCTGCACATGCTCGTCAGACGGTAGGTGCCCAGGGCACTCTCCCTTCTGCCGGCGGGGACGGACAGCGCTCGGGCACGTAAATGCGGGCGCCCTGCAGAGGCCAGCACATCGGACAGGAGAGCCACAGGGTCTGAGAACTGGCAGCTTTAACCCCTGAAGTTCCTGATTGATTGAAAACTAGGTTGGAAATCTATTATTTAAAGCTAGCTCATTAGACAGCTCAGTATGGTGAACGTCATTTAGTCCTTCCAGAGCCAGATTTGGTATAACTCACAGATGGATTAAAAACAGTTAAAGTGCAAACGATCACCCTACACACTAACTTCTTCCCGAAAGCAAAGGCCCAGGAGGAGAACAACAGCAAAAGCCTTAAAAGCAGCCAGGTTCCTGCGGCCAGATCTCCGTGGAGCCAATATTTGGGCAGCTAGAGGGAAGCTTTGGGACTATCAGTGAAAATCTCCTGTTAATTTTGTCTCCCCATACTCATCCTCCCCACTGATTGCTTAAAAACCAGAAGGAAAGTTTAAGCATAGAAACAAAAGAAAAGAAAAAGGGTGCCCAGCTAGTGTGTCTCAGTGGTTGAGTGTCGACGCATGCGCCTGGAGGTCACAGGTCCGATCCCCGCTCAGGGCACATGCCTGGGTTGTGGGCTCGATCCCCAGTGTGGGCCCGCAGACCAATGTTTCTTCTTGATGTTTCTATCTCTCTCCCTATCTCTTTAAAAATCAATAAAAATATATTTATTTTATTTTTTTTTTTAAAAATATATCCTATGTCAGAGAGGGAGGGAGAGGGAGAGATAGAAATATCAATGAGAGAATCAATGATTGGCTACCTCCTGCATGCCCCCTACTGGGGATCAAGCCCGCAACCCAGGCATGTGCCCTTGACCAGAATTGAACCCGGGACCCTTTAGTCCGCAAGCTGACACTCTATCCACTGAGCCAAATTGGCTAGGCCAAAATATATTTGTTTCTAAAAGGAACACAACAGGGCAATCACACACACACCAACAGTAGCACCCACATTTCTGTGTGCAAGCCACCGCCCAGGCTGCACCACTGACAGGCACTGTAACAGCTCCGACAGGGAGAGTCTTCCCGGACGCGCCAGAGGCCTCCCTGCAGAGGCGACATCAGGACCCTGCTGACCACACTCAGTGTGATGTCACTTCTTTCTTTCTAATACATTGTTATTGATTTCAGAGAGGAAGGGAGAGGGAGAGAGAGAAACATGCATGATGAGAGAGAATCATTGATCGGCTGCCTCCTGCATGCCCCACACTGGGATCGAGCCTGCAATCTGGGCCTGTGCCCTGACCGGGACTCAAACCATGACCCGGGAGCCATGCTGGCCAGGCGGGGTTTGTTTGTTGTTTGTTTGTTGTTGCTGCTGGGAATCCTCACCTGAGGATATTTGTCCCATTGATTTTTACAGAGGAAGGGGAGGAAGGAGAGTGAGAGAGAAAGAGAGAAATGTCCGTGTGAGAGAGGTACGCCAATTAGCTGCCTCCTCTACATGCCCCAGCCAGGGATCCAACTCGCAACCCAGGTACCTGCCCTTGACCAGGAAGCAAACCGAGACCCTTGATGGATGGGCCGAGGCTCTAACCACTGAGTGACACAGGCCAGGGCTGATTCCATTTCCATACAAACAGGACTCACAAGGCCTAAACCTTGTGAAAATAAAAGAAGTCTCACTTTATTCTCAGCGTCTCCCACCTGAATGTTTGCCCATCGAGCGCAGTGTGCTGGTCCTCAGGCTCCTGCTTATTTATAAACGGCACGTGCTTTGGCGAGGGCCTGGCAGGAAGGCTGCGGCGTGCAGTCCACGTGCCAGGCCCTGCTCAGAGCCAGCGCTCTAACACTTCCATCTTTGCGGAGTTTGGTCACGTCCCAAAGGGGCATGCCCTCTCTGGTTTGTTCCCTTTTTAGTGCCTCCGCTGATGCAATGAGGCCGCTTCTCCGGAGCAGGGGCGGGGCACTCTCCCTACTCGGTCCTGTCCGGGCTGCGGTGCATCACAGGGAAAAACCGGTGCTTTAACACTGAGTCTCCGACACATATTTACTGTCACACATCACTGGACTGGTTCTCTGCTACTCTTAGGAAATGGGATCATGATCACTATTTTCTTTTAAGTACTTTGACTTTACCAAATAAATAACTGATGATATTGAAAATGGAATCTCAAATTAATACTGCACCATCACCCCCACCATCACCCCCACCACCACCACCATCACCCCCACCATCACCATCACCACCATCACCCCCACAACCACCACTATCACCCCCACCACCACCACCCCCACCATCACCACCATCACCCCCACCACCATCATCTTCACCACCACCACCACCACCACCACCACCACCTTCAACATCACCATCACCTTTACCAACATCACCATCGCCACCAGCATTACCACTACCATCACCACCGTCACCATCACCACCACCATCATCTTAACCAACATCACCACCATCACCACCACCACCACCACCATCACCACCATCACCACCACCACCACCATCACCACCACCACCACCACCATCACCCCCCACCACCACCACCATCACCCCCACCACCACCACCATCACCCCCACCACCACCATCACCCCCACCACCACCACCATCACCACTACCAACAATACCATCACCATCACCTTCACCACCACCACCATCACCCCCACCACCACCATCACCCCCACCACCACCACCATCACCCCCACCACCACCATCACCACTACCAACAACACCATCACCATCACCTTCACCACCACCACCATCACCCCCACCACCACCACCATCACCCCCACCATCACCCCCACCACCACCACCATCACCATCACCCCCACCACCACCATCACCACCACCACCACCAACATCACCACCATCACCCCCACCACCACCATCACCACTACCAACAACACCATCACCTTCACCACCACCACCATCACCCCCACCACCACCACCATCACCCCCACCATCACCCCCACAACCACCAGCATCACCACCACCATCACCACCACCACCACCACTATCATCCCCCCACCACCACCCCCCCACCATCACCACCAACACCCCCACCACCACCATCATCCCCACCACCACCACCATCACCCCCACCACCATCACCTCCACCACCACCACCATCACCCCACCACCACCACCATCACCCCACCACCACCACCATCACCCCCACCATCACCACCATCACCCCCATCACCACCATCACCCCACCACCACCACCATCATCCCCACCACCACCACTATTACCACCAACAACACCATCACCTCCATCACAATCACCATCATTACCACCACCATCACCCCACCACCCCCACCACCACCACCATCACCCCCACCACCATCATCACCCCACCACCCCCACCATCAACACCATCACCCCCACCACCACCACCATCACCCCCACCACCATCACCATCACTCCCACCAACACCACCATTACCACCAACAACACTATCACCTTCATCACCATCACCATCATTACCACCACCATCACCACCACCACCACCATCACCGCCACCACCACCATCACCCCCACCACCACCATCACCCCACCACCACCACCATCACCCCCATCACCACCACCATCACCAACACCACCACCATCATCCCACCACCACCATCACTATCACCACCATCATCACCATCACCACCATCACCATCACCATCACCATCACCCCCATCACCACCACCATCATCACCACCATCACCATCACCACTACCCACTGGTATCTGAATGCTGTTTCCTGGAATTAAAATATTTCTCCCGCTCACATAGCTGTCCTCTATCACCAAAGGGCAATGCTTTACTTTTCCTGGACAATCGCCCAGAGGTAGCTGGGTCGGGCGGTCCTAAAACACTTCTTTATCTTAAATTTCATTAAAATAAGACATTGTTCTAAATTAGATAATTATGTGCTGGGGAGCAGGACATTGTACTCTGGTTCTCTGGAGGGTCTGAGAATTACATTGATGTAAGGCAGATCAGCCGGAGCAAATAACCAAATGCAATTCCGTCTGGATGCACAGGGCTCATTAGGACCAGGGCCCAGGGCAAGCTGGGCGTGTGCGCCACCAGAGCGGAGGAGACGGGAAGTGGTCTGGGACTTCAAAGGGGAGGAAGGAGCCAATGTTTGGTAAACAAACGTTTGCTGGGCCTCAGAGAGGGGAGTCTGATGGCCAGGCCACTCCAGTCCCCAACCCAGCCCTGTTCTCTGCAGCCCTCCAGGGAGAGCCCGCTCCCGGACCAGGTACTGATTCTGTCTCAGTTCTTGCCGGCAGTGCACAGGGAGGTCAAAGGTCCCGCCTGAGACTTTTTTTCCTTAAACATAGAGTCATGCCCCGCGGAGAGCCGGGGGCGTCCCCCTCTGCCCCCCATCCACGACCCGCACTGTGGCCTCTGCCTCTGCAGAGCGGGCAGACACGAGCATCTTAGGGAGAGAGCGGGACCGCCCATGCTTCTGTGACCATGGTCATGTGTATCCTCCCCCTCTGGCCACAGTAAGTGTTAACACTTGTCTGAGATTTGCCTGCGTGACCGTCTCCGAGGCTGGAATGGAGTCAGACTCTCTCTCTGCCTCCTGAGTGACAGCTGACATGACACAAAGTGATGTAATCCGGCCCCCCCCCCCCCCCAGGCCTTCCTCCGTTAAACCCTCCGACCTCTGGCTCCTCACGTTGGTGGCACAGGGCGCAGCACCGTTTCCTGCCGAGAGGTCTGAGCAGCTCTGCGTGTGTTTGAACACCGTGTTACAGTTTGTCTTCTGTCTTTACCAGGAAGCTTCGCAGGTGACACGCTTAGAGAAAGCTGCGTGTCCTTTGCTGGTTTTTGTTTAGCATAGTGTTGTTGTTGCTAAATGCGGCCAAAAGCAAAGGTAGGAGTCATTGTACCATAATGCCACCTGAAACGGTGCGACCCCATCATCCTCAGGGAGATCCCCGGGGAGACCAGAAGGGCTCCTTCCCCACCTGATGACCTCCGCTCGCTCCTCGGAACGTATTCGGAGGGAGGGAGCAGGGGCAGAGGACCGCTGCTTCTTTTTAAAACCTTTACGAAAGTGAGAAATGAGGCACCTCCTCCAGCTGTTCTGTGACTGAGGATTCTCTTCAGAGCTTGAGCAAGGCGTTGTTTAACCCTTAAACTGGCATTGCTTCCTGCAAACCCAAATGTGCAAAACCAGCTGGGAATGTGCAGTCAGCATCGAAGGACTGTGGTGAGGGACCTGCCCCCACACGCTCCCCCCTCCTCCCCTGAGCACGGACTGAGACAGAGGTCCTCTAAGGAAATGGCTCTCCGAGGCAGGCTCCCCGGGGCAGGGAGCGCTGGGGTATTTATACTCCATGACTCAGTCGCCCAGAGCAGCTCGCAGAGGATTTTCTTTGGACGCAGGAGAGCTGGGCTGGGGCCCATGGGTTGCAAACACCCTCCAAGCTCAGCTTGCGTTTCATTCCCTTTAAGAGAGCATGGCCTCGGCGAGGGCACCGGCCTTCCTGTGTGGTGGCATCGCCCGCTGGGCTGGCTATCTTAGTCAGCAAGCCATGGCATGCTTTCTCAAAATGTAACAGCATCGTGTTTTGAAAACAACCAAATAATTACAGCTACAGAGCACCCATGTGGATATCACCTGTTTTTTAAAAAACAACACTGGCCGAAACCAGTTTGGCTCAGTGGATAAAGTGTCGGCCTGTGTACTGAAAGGTCCCGGGTTCGATTCCGGTCAAGGGCATGTACATTGGTTGCGGGCACATCCCCGGTGGGGAGTGTGCAGGAGGCAGCTGATCGATGTCTCTCTCTCATTGATTTTCTAGCTCTCTATCCTTCTCCCTTCCTCTCTGTAAAAAAATCAGTAAAATACATTAAAAACAACAACACTGCGTTTAGGATGGATCTGAGTTTTATCATATCCCACGAGCCCCTTTGCTGGGCTGTAAGGGACCGTTGTTGGGAAGATGGCTAGATAATCACACACCACGTTGCCAGTCTGTTTGACCATGGTCTGCGCTGGCCCGAAGGAGGGCCTGCCCGTCCAGCCTTAGCTGTCAGGGGTCAGGAAGCTCCCGTAGGGGTGGGCTCTGGGTCTAACGGTCTGGAACTGTTTGGCTTTTTCGTGTGCAGACCTTCCGGTGGAGTCAGTGACACCGAAAACCAAACCCCTGCGCCTCTCCCCACCGAGGGGTGCGTGGAGAGCACCACCCTGCACATCCGCCAGGCCCCACGCAGCCCGGCCCCCGAGCCCCGCCTCGCCCCCTGCCTCGCTGGGAACCTGGAAGGTGGTCCCGCTTTTTCTGGGAGCAAAAAAGAAGAAATAGGCCCGCGTCACCCCGAGGGCCCCCCCACACCTGGCCCCCCGAGAGGGCGCTCTGCAGAGGAGGTGGTCTTGCTGGAGAGAAAGGCAGAGGCCGGCTGGCCGGGCCCTGTGGTGGGGCTACAACTGTCCCTGCCTCCGGACATATGCACGGGCCCCGGGGCCCCCGCCGTGGCCCCCCTGGGGGCTGCAGAGCCTGCCAGCCCTGCCCCAGACCCTGATTTACTCCCCGGCGGGACCGTCCACGTGAATGCAGCCCCCACCGGAGAGAAGGGGCAGGCCCCTCTGAGGTCCAGCAGGACCTTCCGGATCGGCAGGGGCCCGGAGCGGGGCGCGGGGCCGCCCCGGGTGGCGGTGATCCTGGCCTGCGCCGGCGGGCAGCTGGCGGGCGGGTGCGGGCCCCCGGGGGCGGGGCGGGCGGAGTCCCCGCTGGAAGGAGGGCAGTCCCTGGCCGAGGCGCCTCCTCCTCTGGTCGCCTTCGCCGCCTCCTCAGAAGGCACGGAGCAGGGGGCCGACCTGCGCGGGGAGCCGGACCACAGCAGACCGCACAAGCACCGAGCGCGCCACGCACGTGAGTCCTGCCTGCGGCCGGGCCGGGGGCGGGGGGCCGCTGCTGCTGCTCGCCTGCCTGGATGGCTCTTTCTCTTAAACCTTTTCCTCTTTCCCTGGGACACAATGAAACATCGCTGATGCACGGAAACACCCCCAAGTGAAGTTGTAGGCAGTGCAGGGCTCTGAGTGGGAAGCAGGGAGGTGAGCCTGGGAGCAGAGCTCCGTGGTTTTCATGCACATTTGATCCCGGGGCTCAGGCTCTGTGACAGACCAGGGCACGGCTAGGCTGCCTCTCTGATCTGCCCCGGGACGTGCCATCTCCCCGGCTCGCACAGACACGCGAGTGCTGGCACATGTCAGGAACCGAGGCGCCGGCTGCTCAGGGGTGTGTGTGGAGCCAGGCTGCAGGGCTGATGTGGAAAGCAGACCCTGGCTCTGAGGCCCGCCGCCCGCCGCTGAGGATGCCTGCAGGAGCGGCTGACGGACAGGCACATGTGCGGCCGCTGTCACACGATCTGCCGCCTGCGAGCCCTCACCGGCCACGGCCACAGCCCTGCTCTCCCAGGCCAGCCCGGGGCCACGTGGAGCATGTCAGTGCCCCGACAGAGCACAGGCCTACGTGCCAGGCCCTCCCTTCCCCCCCCACCCCTGGGGTTTCGTACCCCAGGCAGTGATTAGAGGACGCAGAATGAGGATGAGCAGGCCATTGGGTTTTATGGTTTTTGTTCTTCTTGTTTTTTTTTGTGTTTTTTTGTTTGTTTGTTTTTTTTAATATATGTTATTGATTTTTTTACTGAGAGGAAGAGAGAGAGATAGTTAGAAATATCGATGAGAGAGAGTCATTGACCAGCCGCCTCCTGCACACCCCCTATTGGGGATACGCCCACAACTAAGATACATGCCCCTGACCGGAATTGAACCAGGGACCCTTCAGTCCACAGGCAGATGCTCTATCCACTGAGCCACACCGGTTTTGGCGCTTTCGTTCTTTTTTTTTTCTTTTTCCCACACATTCTTGGGAAGTCTTTGGAGGAGGTGAGGGCTGAGGGTAAAGGCACCGGGTGTCTGAATGGTCTATGTTAGCAATGAACTTGGTGAGTCAAAACAGCAGATGAAGTCTTCCAACCTGTGGTCATTCCTCTCACGGTGTATTTTTAGCAAAAGCATTTGTAGCTTCCTTGGCAAGTGCTGCCAATCATTGCATATCCCTGAAGCATCTGTAGGCACGGCCACATTTATAGATTTTAAATAAGTGCGTGACGGCAGGCTCACATACTTGGCATGCTGGCCGGGGTGTCAGTGACGAGTGAGCAACTGTGGCCGTCAGTTTAACAGTAAGTGTATAGCACAGTCAGGAAAACATTACCTTCAGGAATGACCACACTCTTTGTTATTTCCTCTAAATAAAATGCCATTACCAGCGACTACCTGTAACTTTGTTATAAAACTTCTTACTCTGATTCTTTGTTTTTGTTTTTTAATTAACCATTAAGACTGATTTTTTCAGTTCAAAAAGAGCTAATTTTCATCATAAAATACTAAAAAAAAATTTTTTCTGAAATTTCCATTGAACTATTCTGAGTTCAAAACATATTTTGTGAATCATGCTCATTTTCACTGAATTTATGCTTATGACTCATTGTTGCTATAAATTAATTTGCCACCAACTTCTTTTTTATGACAATAATCATAAAATTTTAAATTAAAATTTTTATTTTAAAACTGTCAAACTGTCATTTTAAATGATTTAATTTTTTGTCAGCTGTCACTAGCTCATAATTTTTACATTTCCCCAAGATTGACACTTATTCGTACCCCAGCACCATGGATTTTTGCAACTAAAGTCATATTTAAATTTAGCTAGATGACTTTGTAGCTAAAGCTTTGTACATTCACAGCAGTCTAATGTTTCAATTATTATGAATCGTAGTTCAGTACTTTCAATTACTCACATACTTTTCTAAATTCATGCTAATTCAGTCTCCATGAATGGAAAGACTTTGGAGGGAAGTCAGAGGCAAGAAAGAAAGAAGAAAACTTGAATATGTAAAGTCATCACATTAATTAAGCTAAATAACATTTTGCCCCCCTACACCACCTCCGATTTTTTTTTTAAATGCTTGGCAATCATTTTATATTGACTTTTTATTTTTTAAATATGGAAGTACAGATATGCCCCAACTTGCTTTCCAGAACATATTGCCCTTAAATTACCTCCTTTCTGGTTCTGACTGCATCCTGTTAGCTAAGACTCACTGGTACCGCTCACAGCCACAGCATAGGGGCCTCCCGGACACAAACGCTGAGACCTGTGCTCTGAGGGGCGGGCATCACCGGCATTTGCACAGGCACCGGCCTTGCATGCACGGAGTTCCCGTGGCACAGTAGGAGTTCAGACTTTATAGTTATTGATTTCGGACAGGAAGGGAGAGGGAGAAACAGCACTGATGAGAGAGAATCATGGACCGGCTGCCTCCTGCACACCCCCTGCTGGGGACTGAGCCTGCAACCCGGGCATGAGCCCTAACCAGGAATCAAATCAGGACCTCCTGGTTCATGGTGACCCTCAACCCCTGGCCCCATGAAGCTCAGACTTTTCAAGAAGGAGGAGGAGGGGGAGGAGGAGGAGGAGGAGGAAGGGGTTGGTTACTTCCACTTGGAGCCCAGCAGCAGGCAGAGGTCTCTCTCCTTCCTGGGTGCACGGGGCGTGGCCAGGGCTCTCCCCCTCATCCCCCCCCAGGGCTGCGGGGTGCACGGGGCGGGCCGGGAGGTGCACGGGGCGTGGCCTGGGTGCATGGGGCGTGGCCTGAGTGCACGGGGAGTGGCCAGGGCTCTCCCCCTCATCCCCCCCAGGGCTGCGGGGTGCACGGGGCGGGGTCGGGGGGTGCACGGGGCGTGGCCGGGCCCCCCTCAACCGCCCTCTCCCCCTAGGGCTGCGGGGTGCACGGAGCTTGGCCTGGGGGTGCACGGGGCGGGGCCGGGGGCGCACGGGGCGTGGCCGGACCCCCTCACCCCTCTTCCCCCCCACAGGGCTGCGGGGCGGGGCCGGGGCGTACGGGGCATGGCCGGACCTCCTCACCCTTCTCCCCTCCCAGGGCTGCGGCGCAGCGAGAGCCAGTCAGAGCAGCGGGAGCGGGAGGCCCGGAGGCGATGCCGCCGCATCGCGCAGCTGCTGACGGCCGCGCCGGGGCCGCCGTCGCGCGGGGCGCTCATGTTTAGGAAGCGGCGGCGGCGCGCGCGGAGGTTCACGCTGGTGAGCTACGGCACCGGGGCGCCGCGGCGGCCGGGACAGCCGGGGGGGCCCGAGGAGGACCCCGAGGACGAGGCCGCGGACGACGCCTGGGACGGCGCCTGGGAGGCCGCGCCGCCGGACGCCAGCGACTCCGACGCCGACGAGGAGCCGCCGTCGGACGCCGACGCCGAGGACAGCGCGCCAGCCGCCGCCTTCGACTGGGACGCGGGGCTCGGGGCCCTCGAGCAGCAGCGGAGCGCCGGGGGCCGGATGGAGCTGCTCCCCGACACGGCGGGCAAGGGCGCGCGCATGTTCGCGCGGCGGCGGGAGCGCATGGACCTGATCGCGGCGCAGCAGGAAGAGGACGCGGCGCGCGCTGGGGCGCAGGACGGGGCGCCGGACGGCCCGGGCGCGGAGGAGACGGCGGGGGGCGCCCCGAGCTCCGTGCACAGGAGCCTCATGGAGCTGAGCCCGGGCCCCGGCCTCGCGCCCCAGCACAACGGCTTCGGCTTCGGCGCGGAGACCCCGCGGACGGCGCCCGGGAACCGGACGGCGCGGCCCTTCCCGGGGCCCGCGGCCGCCCTCTCCCCGCCCCGCAGCCTGGCGAGCCCCACGGCCGAGCTGCCCGCGCCGCCGCCCTACGCGGCCCTCACGCCGCCGCCCGCGGGCCCCGCGCCGCCGCCCTGGCCGCAGCCCGCGCCCTGGCTGCCCGAGCGCCTGGCCTCCCGCGACGAGCGCATCGCCGTGCCCGCCAAGCGCACCGGCATCTTGCAGGAGGCCCGGCGGCGCGGCGCCGCGCGGCCCATGTTCACCTTCCGGGAGCCCGCGGTGAGCCCCAATCCCGAGCTGCTGGCGCTGCTGCAGGGCGCCGAGGCCCGGCGCGGCGGCGCGGACTCCGGCCCGGAGGAGGACCACCTGAGCCTGGGCGCCGAGGCCTGCAACTTCCTGCACGGCGCCGCCAAGCTCAAGACGCCGCCGCCCGTGGCCCCGAAGCCCGCCGCCCGGGCCGCCTCCGCCCAGCCCGCGGCCCCGGCGTCCCCCGTGTCCCCGGCGGCCCCGGCCTGGGCCCCGGGCGCCGCGCCCGCCCGCCCGCCCGCCTTCCCCGGGGCGCCGCCCCCGCCGGGCTCCGCCGCGTCCTCCATCGCCACGGCCCCGCCGCTCTCCCCGCCGGCCCGGCCCGCCAGCGCGCTCAGCCCGGCAGGGCCCTTCCGCGGCGCGCAGGCGGCGGTGGCCGGCGCCAGCCCCCCCGCCAGCCCCTCCGCCCGGCCCGCCGAGCTCCCCAGTCCCGCCGGGAGCGCCCCGGAGCCGCCCGCCGAGCTGCCCCCGGGGATGCGGGGCCGCGGCGCGCAGCTGTTCGCGCGGCGGCAGACGAGGATGGAGCGGTTCGTGGTGGACGCGGACACCGTGCAGGCCCGCGCCGCGCGCGCCCCGTCGCCCTCGCCGTCGCTGCCCTCCGGCTGGAAGTTCTCGGCCCAGGTGCGCGCGCCGCCGCCCGCCGCCTACAACCCGCTGCTGGCGCCATCCTGCCCGCCCGCCGCGCTCCGCGCCCCGCCGCCCGCGCAGGCCGCCGGCGCCGCCCGGAGGAAGGGCAAGAAGCCGCTCAACGCGCTGGAGGTGATGAAGCACCAGCCCTACCAGCTCAGCGCGGCCCTGTTCACCTTTCAGCCGCCGGGCGCCGCGGCCGCCCCCGGGCCCGCCCCCCGGCAGGCGCCCCCCGCCCGGGCGGTCCACGCCAGCCCGGCCGGCTCCCCCGCCAGCGCCCCGGCCCGGGGGGTCCCCGCCGGCTCCCCCACCGACACCCGGGCCGTCCCCGCCGGCGCCTGGGTCCCCGCCGGCTCCCCCGCCAGCGCGCCGGCCCGCAGCCCGCCGCCCGCCCTGCTCCCCGAGGCGGCCTCCCCAGCCAGCGGCCCGGGCTCCCCGAGGCGGGAGGCGGCCTCCGTGGCGGCGCCCAGGCCCAAGTTCTCGGCCAAGAGGAGCGGCGTGGCGGCGCAGGTGTGGAAGCCCTCGATCGCGGAGGGGTAACCCGGGGGCGGAGGGAAGCCCGGGGTCCGCGCTGCGTGGAGCGATGGTTTGCGGTGTTACTGAGTCCCTCCCACTCCCCCAAAGAAAAGCTTAGCGAGCCCCCCACTCCCTTAGCTTCACACGCCGCCTCCCCCCGGGTCCGGAGCACGCTGTGGCCAGTGAGGCAGGAACCCAGCTCAGGATCTGCAGCCACACGATCTGCTTTGTGCATTAAACCTGGGGATGCCCCGCAGAGCCTGGCCGTGCGGTTCAGTGGGCAGATGCTTAGGGTTCTGCTCAGCTGGACAGGCAGTGGTCAGTGACCGTTATCCCCCACCTGGCGGGCCCTGCCCTGGGGAAGGGCTCACCTCCGAGCACAGGACACGCAGACTGCGGTTCCTTCGGAAACAGTGTTTTATCTGTCACTAGTTTTAGCAGTAGGAAACGTATCGAGGGCAGGGGTCAGCTCCAGTCCCCACCTCGGCCACGGGTGAGCTGCAGAGAAGGTGCTTGGGACTGCTGGCCGGTGCAGGGTTAGGGGTCAGAGAGGGCATGGTCACTGCTGAGCACGGAAGGTGTATTTGCTTCCAGGCATATGGAGACGGGATGGGGAGAGGGATGGCGGAGAGGGATAATGGTCCCAGCAGCGATTCCCACCGCCCCCATCACTCCGGAGACCAAGCGAGCGCTCCTCCTGGGTTTCTGGGATGGAGGCTGGCGGTGGAGGAAGGTAGGAAGGTGGGCGGGCCTCGGGTGCAGGTCCAGGCGACAGGTGTCTCCCGGAGACCACGTGACTGGAGAGAGGGTGCTGGCCGAGGGTGAGTGCTCCCCGAGGTCAACACCGTTTCCCCGCGGCCTCACAGACTTCTTCCTCCTGCCTTTCTTCCACTTTTCTGACACCTGCTCCTCCCGCTGTGCCTTGGGGTTCTAATCTCGCACCTTCACGTTAGGATCTACCTTTGCCGGGCCGGGAGGATGCCCGCAAGGTTACCTTGCGGGTTGGGCCTGGTCGCACCTGCTGTCACCCAGCTGGCCATGGAGCCAGCCACGTGGCTGACCGACACCCAACGACCTTGCCCGTGGCTATTTTAAGCCCGAGTCTGAGCAGTGTTGGAAACTATTCAGCATGAGTTCGGGCAGGTCACAGAGCACTCCTGGCGGCTCCGGGGGCCAGCACCCCGCACGGGAGCCGCGTGAGAGGCGCGCAGGGAGACTGCCTGGGTTTGGGGACGAGGCCCCACCAGGACCCTTGAGGACCTCTGCGCCCTTTCTCCGCTGTCCTGTCGCCTGCTCTCTCCCGCCATCCTATTAAAACGTTACTTTCCTCTTCACCTGTTCCATGTACGTTTTTTACCATCGTCCCTCTGCTCTCTCTGGCCTGGGCTGTTTCTCTGACCTTTCTCTGACAATGCTCCCCAAACACCTGCATTTCCTTTACGTTGTTGTTTATTGGTTTCAGAGAGGAAAGGAGGGGGAGAGAGACAGAAACATCAGTGATGAGAGAGAATCATGGCTTGGCTCTGCCTCCCGCCTGCCCCCCTTGAGGATCGACCCCACAATCCAGGCCTGGAAGGTGGCCTGGCTCATAGGCGGATCCCAGCCACTGAGCCCTGCACTTCCTTTCTGCCGGAGTGTCCATTTCCCCGCGAAACGGCAGCACTCGCCCGGAGGAGACCTACGCCAGCTGCAGACAATGGCCCTTCTGCCTGTTCTCTGGCCACTCTCCAGGCCTGCGGGGCCGTGGACCCAGAGCCGCAAACGCGGGCGCTTCTGGGGAGCCGGGAGCGGAGGGACGCAGGATAAAGGAAGACGCCGTGTGCCCTTCACAGAAAGAACTGTCGTTCGCACAGGAAGTCCGTGAGACGCTGTGCATTCTGCATTCTTCTCTAATCGAACAGGCCGAGCGGCGAGGAGATGTCTTGGCCCCTGGCATTCCTCGCGTAGCGGCGAAGAGCGGAGTGAGTCAGCGGGCGTCGTGGCCACAGTCCGCCGGAGAGCCTCGCTCGAGGGCAGCGTCGGAAGTCCTCCCAGGTGTCTAGGCCTGCGGGTGGCAGGCAGGAGAAGTGCTCTCCGCCCACTTCCTGTGGGGCAGGCGGTGACCTAAACAGGCCTTTTGCTGACTCACCACAGGAGCATGACTGGCACTGTCATGGATCCCCAAACGCTGCTGAGGCACAGCCAGGCGGTGGGCAGGGCAGCCGGCTCCCGCTGGCCCCGGGCATCGTCCATCTGGGTGCACAGGCCCCTGGGGAATAGGCTCCCCTGCCCTGAGGTGGGCAGCGCGAGGAGAGCCGGGCCTGCTCCCTGGAGCCAGAGGGGCATCCTCTGCCCTTTCTCCCACCGGGGCCCTGAGAGCCTGCCTGCGGGGTAAGCCCAGGGGAGCTGTGCAGCGCCAGCAGGGCTGGGGAGGCTGAGGACACGGGCTCAGTGTCCCTCCCCGCACCCTCTGCCCCTGGTGTCGGTGGTGGTGGCGGCGGCAGGTGTGGGCTGTGCCGCCGGCTGTGGGTCCGGGGAGGCAGTTTTTGTTCTTTGGGCACGGGGCCTCTTCCCTGGCGCTCTTAGCTGAGTGTGGGCGCAGCTCCTGGGAATCCGCATTTCGCCGTCAGCACCACAGCGCCCGCGACTGCCTGGCGTCCGTGATGTGCCCGTGCCCACCCCGAGGACCGTGGGCGCAGTCACAGGCCTGCGGTGTCCACGCGAGGTGACCCAGCGCTGAGCCCGCAGGGCCCCTGTGGACCCGCTCCACGGCTCCCCATCCCACCTCGAACCTCCCAGCCGCGACGCTCGGATCGGGTGTCCCAGTCTTGTGGGGGCCGGTCAGCACAGCGGGGGAGGCGGGAGCTGAGGACTGCCCTCTGATCCTGGCACAGGTACACGTTTATTTCTGATATTACAGTAGCAGGCACGTCTTTGTTCGGAGAGGGAACACCACCATGTCTGCACTGTGACTGTGCACTGCCGGTGTGACCGCACACGTTCAGTCATATGTTTAATCACACACCGGAACACGTGAGCGTCTGCACGTTAAAATATACCCAGCGTGATGGTCTCGGTAGCGTCTCATTTCCCGTCACAGACGCCATTCCCTTCGCCTGCGGGGAAAGCCACCGCGTCCCAGGCGGTGAGCGTGGGCCAGCCCCGTCACGCCGGAGGGCAGGCCCCTGCCGGCGCGGTGGGCTTCCCGGACAGCCTCTCCCGCACCGGAGTCTGGCTGCTCACAGTCAGTCTGAGAGGTCCCAACCGGGTCCGCACTGAGGGAGGGCATGTCCTGGCCGGGCTCTCGGGGACCCTGGCGTCCTCAGCCCTCGACTCTGGAACTTCCAGCGATGCCTCTGAGCACACGGGGGCCTGAGCGGCCCTTCCCCGCAGGGGGCTGAGCCAGTCCCGACCTCAGGTGCCTGCTCACGTGTCTAGGCACCTGGGCCCGGCGGGCAGGGCACAGGTGACCGCCACCACGAAGGGTTGTTTTCTGAAAAGCTGAGCGCTCAGGCCGCTCCCGGATGAAGCCCGGGCTGCAGGCTGTTCCCTGCCGCCAGGCCTTTTGAGCTGTTGGGAAAGTTGTTAGAGGTCATGAGAAACGCGTGTGAATCCCGAGACCCCACTCTCTTCCCAGGGCCACTGGCCTGCGGGTCCCCTGGCCAGCCCCTCTGGGGGACTCTGGGGACACAGCCCCAGGCAGTCCTGTGTCCGGAGTCAGCAGCCGGCATTCCGGGAAGTCCTGACATCCTCCGGAGTGGGCCGAGGGCCAGCGCGGCCAGGCCATCCCCGGGCAGGACACGCGGCGGCGTGGCCAAGAGGCCATCACGGTCCCGCCTCTGATGTTGGGAATGAGGTGTGCCATCCTGCGCTGTCCTGTGGAGCCTGGGGGACAACTCCAGCCTTCGGGGCCCGTAGCAGAACCCCCTCTCCTCGCTGTCATCGGAGACAGTTCCTTAGATTTTCAAAAAGTGGCGTCTCCACGGTTTGTGAGTTTGTGCACTGACTCTCGTCTGGCACCGGGACATCACAGAGCTTCCTGCTCTGAGGCAGCCGGATGCAGAGAAATTAAACATTTTTACACCGAGCCCGTCAGGCACGTCTCCAGCTCCTGGCCCTGAGGCTTGCGGCCGGTGAGACGGGTCCCGGGGGTAAGGAGAGACTGCAAGGCCTCCCGGCTCCTGCTGTTCAGGTGACTTTGTTTAGAATTGTAGGATTTCTTAACTTTATTTTACTTTTTTTGTTCTGAATGTTCACTGCGTTCTTGGCATGGTGACCTAACGCATGTGCTTTACGACGTGAAGCACACTGAGGGTCCCCCGTGAAAACAACCCCAAGGACCCTGGCTCAGCCGCCTCCCCTCCCCCACCCGCTGGTGAGGACAAGGTTCAAGGTCACAAGTACCTTCGAACACACCAGCCCGCCCCCGCCACCCCCTGCTGGGAGCCTCTGGGGGGCTGTTTAATGGTTCATTCTTGAAGAAAAAACAAAACTTAGGACGCAGTCGGTTCTGAGCTGAGAAGAAAGCGGGTCGGGGAAAAGGGGGGAAGCCGAAGCCGGAAGCACGGGTTTGTTCTGTGTTTCCTGCGGGAGACGCTCCAGGACTCGGAGCCTTTGGTGTCTCCCCAGCATGAGCATCGCTCTCCCAGGCCCCGCAGCACCGAGGTCTCAGCCAGGGGACACGGGCGGGGGGACTCCGACAGCACCGAGGTCTCAGCCCGGGGACACGGGCGGGGGGACCCCGCAGCACCGAGGTCTCAGCCCGGGGACATGGGCGGGGGGACCCCGCAGCACCGAGGTCTCAGCCCGGGGACACGGGCGGGGGGACCCCACAGCACTGAGGTCTCAGCCGGGGACACAGGGCAGGGCCCGGCATGGCCTCCGCCGCCTGCAGCACAGACTGGATCCTATGGTGCCGATGGCAGTGTTCACCGAGTGCAGACCGTGAGCCTGCACGGCAGGTGCCGGACCTTCCGGAGACCCTCCGTTTTCATTGACGTAGGACCATAGTGCAGGGTGCAGCACAGGATTCCACGCTGTGCCTGTTGACCCCGTGAGCCCGCCACGCTCACCCCTCGTAGTTACATGTGATGAGAATGGTGGACACCTCTTAGCACCTCCCGGTGCAGGTGCAGAGAACATGGAGAGAAAAACACACCACCCAGCATTATTACCTGCGGTCATAGGACTCAGGTGATTGCTGAAGTCGTACCTTTGACCCCTGCACCCAGCCCCCCCCCCAACCTCTGGCCACCCGCGTGGGTGACCCCTCAAACAGCGCCCTGCGGGACAGGCACACTTCCCTGTGTTAGGTCCCAGCGGGCTCAGGCACCGGCTGCCTCACTGCCAGGACCTCCCAGGCTGAGCAGTGGCTCCCTGCTCCCCACCGGCTCCCGTGCAGGTCACTCATCCTGGGAGACACTGACCAAACTCCCTGGAGTCCGTGCCCCAGTGAGGGACACTCCTGATTGGTGGAGAAGGTGCCCAGGAGCAGTGGCAGCCTCCCTTTGGGTTACCTGCCCATCAGAGGCCATGGGGGAGGGACCTGCCTGTCAGAGGCCATGGGGGAGGGACCTGCCTGTCAGAGGCCATGGGGGAGGGACCTGCCCATCAGAGGCCACGGGGGAGGGAAGGACCTGTCCGTCGGGTCCTATGGGAGGGACCTGCCCGTCAGAGACCATGGGGGAGGGACCTGCCCGTCAGAGACCACGGGGGAGGGACCTACCCGTCAGAGGCCACGGGGGAGGGACCTGCCCATTAGCTACCACAAGCCCCAGGCTCTGAGGCAGTGCAGAGCTGCTCCCAGCCTCTTCCCCACTGTCCCTGGACACAGGCTCAGCACGGCTTCTGGGGTAACTGACCCCGTGCCCAGAAGTGGGATCAGTTTCCAGACACAGAAAGAGTGACCCCGGGCCTGCAGCCCCCCACACTGTCCTTGGGCTGAACGCTGGTATGGGAGGAGCATGAATTCC
The DNA here is from genome assembly GCA_036971965.1 of Nyctalus aviator. NCBI lineage: Eukaryota > Metazoa > Chordata > Mammalia > Chiroptera > Vespertilionidae > Nyctalus > Nyctalus aviator. Next base: position 1,113,292 of record CM072927.1, on the reverse strand, counting down.
AGCCGCCTTCCACACCCCAGGGGACTTCTGTGGGTTTCCTGGAACTTCTAGAATCCTCTGAGTCAGAAGCAGAAGTCAGGACCGATCGTGAAGAGAAAAAAGCCAAACAAGCCGAGAATCTGAAAAATTTCCGATTAGAAAATTGCTTTTATTTAAAAAACAATTAAATTGATTTCATTAAACTTTTTCTGACGTTTAATTACAATTTTTTTTCTTTAAAAGTACAAAAGCAACTAGGTCACAGTCTTGCATGGCATACCCCTTAGTTCTTTTCCCCCCAAAAATTTTAAGAAGTGTTCACAACCAGCCTCTAAAGCCAAGAAGCCTGCCAGCAATGTGCTGAAGCATATAATAAAGTGCTAAATGTCACTTTGGTTCTTCCACAATTCGGGTGTTTTCCCCCTAATCATGCAGAATGTATTGTTTCCAGCTACTTGTTGGAGTTTATCAGTAAGTGCCAACCACCCTCTTTCCTGTAAACCATTAGGGAGGGACTACACAGTTTGAATTCTGCCTTAGGAATTAGCCAGCAGACTGCCACAGCCCATTCTGGGTGGCGTCGCTGAAATAAACAGCAAAGCAAAATACGCCCCTCAGAACTTTGGACTTTAATTTTACAGTTGAATTCACCAAGCACATGGTTTCCTGCTGCACAGACCTTAGCTCGCACACACACGCCTTCACGGCATTCCCACACAGCTGCCAGCGTCTGTTCCCGGGAAAAGTCTGGGCCCTCTTAGAATTTCGGGCTCAGTGGGTCCAGGTGGAATACATCCCCGGTGGTTGTGATGCTAGGAGGCTGGGACCACATTTTGAAAAATACTTTTCTAACACACACACAAAACACACAACACACTTCAGTCAGGCTCATTCTTCCAGCCTGTAAGCAGTTTCCCAGTTCACCCCTTCATCCTCGAAATGCCCCCCTTTTAGCTCTGAGGAGGGAACCCAGCCAGAGTGCCATGGGCGGCTGTACCCCCAGTGTCCAGGAGATGGCAGCAAATGCCGTTCCTGCGGGCAGGGCTTCCCGGCAGCCCTCCCAAACCTGGACACGGAATTTGAATGGAGCATCATTTCTCATTGATTTCTCTTTTTAAAAACCTCTATTGTTGAGAGTATTACTTCCCCCTCGCTGACCCCTCCACCGAGTTCCCGCCCTGCCTCAGGCCTTCACCATCCTACTGTCTGTATCCATAGGTGAAATCTTTGGTTAATCTCTCCCCCCTCCCCTCTTCCCTTCCTCCTGATATTTCTGTCCATTCCATGCCTTTGATTCTGTTTTATTCACCAGTTTATTTTGTTCATTAGATTTATTGTTCACTTATTTTGATTTTTAGATTCAATTGTTGGTAGATGTTTATTGCCATTTTATTGTTCATGTTTTTTATTTCTTCTTCTCCTCCCCCAGTGGCTCCCCCTCCTCATCCTCCTCCTTCCTCTTCTTAAAGAAGACCCTTCAACATCTCATGTAATGCTGGTTTGGTAGTGATGAACTTCTTTACCTTTTGCTTGTCTGTGAAGCTCTTTATCTGACCCTCAATTCTAAATTTGAGCTTTGCTGGGTAGAATAATCTTGGATGTAGGTCATTGGTATTCATCACTTTGTATATTTCTTGCCACTCCCTTCTGGCCTGCAAAGTTTCTATTGAGACATCAGCTGACACTCATATGGAACTTCCCTTGTAGGAAACTAGCTGCTTTTCTCATGCTGCTTTTAAGATTCTCTCTGTCTTTAACCTTTGGCATTTGAGTTATGCTGTGTCTTGGTGTGGGCCTCTTTGGATTCCTCTTGTTTGGGTTCTCTGTGCTTCATTTTTTTGTAAGTCTATTTCTTTCACCTGGTAGGGGAATTTTTCTGTTATTATTTCTTCAAATAGGTTTTCAATATCTTGCTCTCTCTCTTCTCCATCTGGCACCCCTATGATGTGAATGTTGGTCCGCTTGAAGTTGTCCCAGAGGCTCCTTACACTATCTTCATGTTTTTGGATTCTTTTTCTTTTTGATCTTCTGATTGGGTGTTTTTTGCTTCCTCATATTCCAAATCTTTGATTTGATTCTCGAACTCCTCTACTCTATTGTCGAATCCCTGTAAATTATTCTTTATTTCAGTTAGTGTATTCATTTCTAACTGGTCTTTTTCATGTCTTTCCATTTTCACTAAGATCTGTGAAAATTTCATGTAGATCCTTGAGTAACCTTTTAACTGTGGTTTTGAACTCTGTATTTAGTAGTTTGCTTGCTTCCATTTCTTTCATTTGTGACATGTTTGTTTCTCTCCCCATTTTGGCTGCTTCCCTGTGTTTGTTCCTTCTGTATTAGGTAGAGCGGCTTTGTCTCCTGGAATTGGTAGAGTGGCTTTGTGTGGCTCAGCCTCCCAGGCTCACTGATTTTTTAAACCAAAGAATACAAAGGCCTCCAGATGTGATTTCATGGAACACCCTGCTTCTAATCCTGGCAGAGAATAAATATTTCTAGGAGCAGAATGATATGAATTTTATCATCCTGAGGAGGGACTGGACCAAGTTCCTCATCTCTGGGAAAGGGAGGGATTCAGGACTTCTCATGGTGGGAGGGCAGTTGAGTCACAGATGTTCTCAGTAGTAACTAACTTAAATCTCTCTGGCATGAGTCAGGACATTCTTATCTTGTGACCTAGGCTAACGGACACTTTTGACACACTTTGAAGGCTAATTAGCTTTTTAAAATGAAAACAGATATGTTTGCAGAATCTGCAAAACCAGAAAGAAGCTCATGCACTTTATGGGTCACAGGGGAGGAGCCCAAAGTTTTTGTGAAACCTGAAGAGTGAGGTGATGGAGCGGTGAGGTGGACAGACGAGGCTCAGAGTGTGGGACCACGTGGCGGAAACCCCCACCAAGGGCATCTTCGATCCCACAGCAGTGCTGTGTTCAGACCTGTGACACGCTCAGGTTTATTCCTGAAACGGAGAGGGAGGTGCCGGTCCGGATGTCGGTAACACAGATACATGTCTGCACACTTCCCAGTGGAGGAGAAACGACTGTAAGGAAATTGGGAGCTAGAGGTTTGAGGACAAGAGTGAAGGTCTCCATTGGTGAAAAGGAAGGAATTAGAACTATTGAATGGAATTGCGAGGTGGTGAATTTCAGTTTAACTTAACCTCCCGCCCCTGTGGGGAAGAGAGGGAGAAGGACTCACCCTGTATCCTGGGCACGTGAAATTCGCAGAAGGCTTTGTTTAATGCGTTTACTGAAGAGAAATCTCACCACAACCTTATTTGGTGGGAATGATTCTCATTTTCTCTCAGCTGATAAGGAAACAAGGTCAGAGAGATTAAAAACATCGCTTAAAGCGCCCAGTGGGTGAGGGGGCGGATGCAGCAGGCGGGGCCAGGCCACCAGTTCTCAGCCTAGGTCCCTCACACCCCCCACCTCACCGCAGCACCGTGCAGGTGGCAGAGGAACCTGCTGGCAGGAAGCACCGCTCGAGCCTCTGCTCCCCGTTCCTAGGAGTTTATAATGTTCCCCAGAAACAGCTGCTAAACAGCACACAGGCTCTTACATCCTGTACTTGCATTTACTTCAATGCTTTTGAAAAGCATGGGGCAGTGTAAGACCTGACAAGGCAAAATTTGTTTACTCCTTACCACTCTAATTCCAGGGCATTCGAAAGAAAAGCACCTTAACACTAAGTGCACTTTCTAAGGAGAGGAAAGCAGAGCTTAGGCGGTGAGGGAGCCTCTCCTGTGCGAGGCCCTGCCAGAGGGCTTGCTCCGGGCCGTGTGGGGCAGGGTGACTGCAACGCCACCCTCCCCACCCCCCCTGGCGCTGAAGCAGACCCTCCTGAGAAGGGGGCGTCCAGAGCCTCGGAGGGAGCCTGGTCCCAAACACCATCAGGCACCCTAGGGCGAGGTAGGCAATGGGCCTGCTGGGTTGTGAAGCAGAGCTTCTGGAACCTTCTGCCTGTCCTTTCTCCCGAATCACTGGCTCTTCGTCCTTTGCTGTCCATGCAGGGTCTGTTTATAAAATTATGTCCTGGGCACCATGCTCTCACACAGAAAGCAGACTTTACAAAGAAGAACCACTGAGCCATCTGTTCTTTGCTGCTATAGGTTTTGCTGTTGTTTTGTTTTGCTGGGAAATGTCTGTAATATTTGACTGGTGAGCCATGCCCAAGGTCAAGCTCGGCCTTGGGAACAGGGTGTAACTGTTGATCAGTGTGTCCTGGGTCACACTGCATGGTCAGGCTTCATTTTTCCTCAGCTCGACTTCATTACAAAACAAAAAAAAAAGTACTGGCCTAGACCTGCCTGAATTTAGTGGCTTGTTACATTCTTACAGCAGCATCTCATCCGGGACCCCCTGCCCACAGTAATGAAGTGTGGGAGAGTCTCCTGCAGAGTCTTTCCTGAGAGAACTGAGACCTGCCTCCCAGGCAAACACGCCAAACTCCAGCCTCAGTCAGTCACCACGTGAGTCATTCCAGGTGGTCTGGCCTCAGTTACCACGTGTGAGAGTCCAGGTGGTCTGGCCTTGGTCACCACGTGTGTCATTCCAGGTAGTCTAACCTTGGTCACCATGTGTGAGAGTCCAGGTGGTCTGACCTCGGTCACCACGTGTGACATTCCAGGTGGACTGACCTCGGTCACCACGTGGGTCATTCCAGGTGGTCTGACCTCGGTCACCATGTGTGAGAGTCCAGGTGGTCTGACCTCGGTCAACACGTGTGACATTCCAGGTGGACTGACCTCGGTCACCACGTGGGTCATTCCAGGTGATCTGACCTCGGTCACCATGTGTGAGAGTCCAGGTGGTCTGGCCTCAGTCACCACGTGTGTCATTCCAGGTGATCTGACCTCGGTCACCATGTGTGAGAATCCAGGTGGTCTGGCCTCGGTCACCACGTGTGTCATTCCAGGTGGTCTGGCCTCAGTCACCACATGTGAGAGTCCAGGTGGTCTGGCCTCGGTCACCACATGTGACATTCCAGGTGGTCTGACCTCAGTCACCACGTGTGACAGTCCAGGTGGTCAATGGTCATCCGGATAAGTTGTAGACATTTTCTTCCTGTGCCCGCCCCGGTGTGGTTTTTAAAGGGTAGTTGTTTAAGAAGTGCAGACATACATGTTACTGAGGGTCTGTTCTTCTCTGAAGCATGTATTTGTGAGGCCTAGCTGGTAGTTCTCCACGTGTCTTTTATCTCACCACACTAAGCCTGTGCGTGGTGACGTCGGTCACACAGGTGGCGGTGTAGGCTCAGACCACTTAGAATCCTGCACATGATAAAGTATTTGTAGCTAATCCACAAGCTATTGTTAAGTCATCTCTGTATTTGCATGAATCAATCCTGAATGTGAAAAAGATTGTTTAATGATTAGATAACCCATAGCTACCTAGCGTCCTATCAAAATGCAAGTGGACTTGGGAGTGAGGGGCGGTCAGGGGAAGGACTGAGGTCCTTGAATCACCCTGTGGCTCGTGCAGTGAGATGTATGCACACCAGCAGGAATGCTCGGTCCGGTGGCCGCACGCCGCTTCTCTTGGGGGCAATGGGAGCCCAGCTGGTAGGAGAGGCCGTGATGGCAGCAAGTGCCATGGGCACCATGAACGCTTGGTCTCTACTTTCAAACCTGGACAGTAGACATACAAATAACCGTGGAGCATCCCCTTGGGCCATTGTTGGGAGCACAGACGTGCCTGGGTCACCACGTGTGTGCAGTGGTGAGTAGTATTTCCTGGGAGTAGTATTTCCTTTCTTCTGATTCCATTTCACAGCAGTGGAATGGCCCACCGGGGCCCTGGGTCTGAGCGGCAGCTCAGCGTCATGAGTCCGATGCCCCGGACATCCATGGCGGCTTAAAGGCTGCCAAGGGAGCACGGGCTGACACAGATGCCACTCTGGCACCCTCGGCGGGTTCCGGCTGTGTAGTTAGGTGTGTTTATTACCGTTTCTGCTCAGTTCGACTCTGCTTTCGTTTCAGGCGAGCTGTTCAGTGGCTAGACCTCCCTGAGATTTCAAGGTGTTCCTTCCCTCTGATAAGTTAAGTGCCCAAGTGCTTTCTTCTCTCTTATTTATTTATTTATTTATTTATTTATTTTTATTTTTTAAATAAATCTTTATTGTTCAGATTATTACAATTGTTTCTCCTTTTCCCCCCTCCTCCCATAGCTCCCCTCCACATCGTCACCACTCCACCCTCTGCCCTTACCTCCTCCCCTGTCACCTCATTGTCCTCATCCATAGATATATGATTTTTGTCCAGTCTCTTCCCATACCCCCCCACACAGACACTCCTTTCCCCTGAGAATTATCAATCCCCTCCCATTCTATGCCCCTGATTCTATTATATTCACCAGTTTATTCTGTTCCTCAGATGTTTACTTCACTTGACTTTTAGATTCACTTGATAGATATGTATTTGTTGTTCATAATTTTTATCTTTACTTTTTTCTTCTTCCTCCTCTTTTTAAAGAACACCTTTTAGCATTTCATATAATACTCCTTTAGTGATGTACTCCTTTAGCTCTATAAAGAGCTCTATAAAGTTCTTTATCTGCCCTTCAATGCTGAATGATAACTTTGCTGGGTAGAGTAATCTTGGTTGTAGGTTCTTGCTATTCATCACTTTGAATATTTCTTACCACTCCCATCTGACATGCATAGTTTCTGTTGAGAAATCAGCTGATAATCGTATGGGTGCTCCCTTATAGGTAACAAACTGTTTTTCTCTTGCTGCTTGTAAGATTCTCTCTTTGTCTTTTGCTCCTGGCATTTTAATTATGATGTGTCTTGGTGTGGTCCTCTTTGGATTCCTTTTGTTTGGGGTTCTGTGCACTTCCTGTCCTTGTAAGTCTATTTCTTTCATCAGGTAGGGAAAGTTTTCTGTCATTATTTCTTCAAATAGGTTTTCAGTGTCTTGCTCTCTCTCTTCTTCTGGCACCCCCATAATTCTGATGTTGGTACTCTTGAAGATGTTCCAGAGGCTTCTTACACTATCTTCAACTTTCTGGATTCTCTTCTCTTCTTGCTTCTCCGGAAGAGTGTTCTTTGCCTCTTTGTTTTGATTCCAAATCTTTGTCTTGATTCTTGTGTTCTTCTAGTCTGCTGTTGGGTCTCTGTATAATTTTTTTTCTTTTCAGTCAGTGTATGTTTAATTTCTAGTTGGTTTAATTTCTTTTTCATATCCTTGAGGGTCTTGTTCAATTCATCAGCCTTTTCTAGGAAATTCTTGAAAAATCTTATAACCATAGTTTTGAACTCTGTATTCAATCTTTTGTTCTCCTTCATTTCTTTTGTTTGAGATCTCCTCCCTTTTCTTGGCATTTTCACTGTTTCCTTGAGTTGGTAGGGTAGCTTTGTGGGCCTGGGTGTCCTATATGGTTCAGTGGGTCAGCTCCCAGTTGCCTGATGTGGAAACTCTTGGTGCAACCCTTTGTGGACTGTGTGTACACCCTTGTAGTTAAGTCTTGATTGTTGTTGGTGTCGCTGGGAATTGACCTCCAGGCTAATTGGCTGTGAGGATTTGCTGTGTCTATAATGGAAGTATGGGGGAGGACTTGTTCCTGTAGGGCTTTGGTGCTCACTGAGTCTGTCTCTTGAATGTGTCCCTTATGCGAGTAGTTGAAATCTGGTGTCGTCTCACACCGACCACTAAATAGACTAGTTTCCGGATCTCTAATGGGGTGCAGTTCAGTTACTGTCTGAGGCCACCCTGCAAAAGCTACAGCAAGGACTACAGTCCTCTCCTTCCTCCTTGGAGCTTGGAGGCTTTGGAGCTGTCTGCAGCAGGTTGCAAGTTTGCTAGGTTAAACTGCAATAGAGAAGGCCATTCATATGCAAAAGCCGCTGCTTGGAGCTTGGGTGTGTTTGTAGATTGTGCAGGTCAGAGTCTCAGGATGTCTCTAGGCTAGGGTGTGGCATACTTCGAAGGCTGCCAGTTAGCCTTTTCTGCTTCTCTGACCATGTCCCCATGTCTCGAGCCCTCACACAGCAAACAATTGTTCTTGCACGCAGCTCTGCAAGCAAGCCACTCTCACTTTCTGACCTGATGGCAGTCTACCTTCTCCCCAGAAACTAGATTTCAGAGATTGGGACCTTGTCTCTCTTCGGGTTGAAGAAAGCAATGCCCTCTGCCAGCTGGGATCCTCATCCCTCAGGGATTTGGCCCTTATCGCAGTCGCGCCCCTGTACCTCAGTTTTTCAGCTTTTGTGCCCTGAATGCTCCTTTCTCTTTCAGTCTAGTTGTAGCGCTTCCTTTCAGCCAGCTTTCCTGTGGTTCTGGGTGATAGATGTTTTGTCTTAGTTGTAATTTTGAAATTGTTGTGCACGGCAGCAGTTTAGGTGTGTTTACCTAAGCCTCCATCTTGGATCCTCTCTTCTCTCTTTTTTTAAACAGTTTAAAAAAAAATAATTGGTTTGAAAGAGAGAGAGAGAGAGAGAGAGAGAGAGAGAGAGAGAGAGAAATATCATTTTGTCGTCTTGTGTATTTATGCATCGTTCATTGATTGCTTCTTGTAAGTGCCCTGACTGGGTATGGAACCTGAAACCTTGGTGTTCCAAGTCGACGCCACAACCAACTGTGCCACCCGGCCAGTGCCTACCCATGTGTTTTCCAAGTGAAGTCAGTGCTTCCTGTTTGGAAGAAACGTGCCTGGGACACTTATGATAGAGAGTGTGTCTAAGTTTCCCAGTTTTACTTGGAAAGCACTGCTTTGCTGCTTTAGTCTAGTTTTCTGCTGTAACCTATTCCCCCCTCGCTTGGCCCCCTGCCCCCTGCCCCCAGTGGTCTTTTATCAATTCCAGAAAAATGCCCACTCAAAGCCACTTACTTTACGGTGTTCCTGTGCCTCAAACATGAAATGAGCCCAGCTGGTGTGGCTCAGTGGTTGAGTGTTGACCTATGAACCAGGAGATCACAGATTGATTCCTGGTCAGGGCATATGCCCAGGTTTTGGGATTCCAGTGTGGGGCATACAGGAGGCAGCTGATCAATGATTCCCTCTGCATTGATGTTTCTGTCTCTCCCTCTTCCTTCCTCTCTATGAAATCAATTAAAAGAAAAATAAATAATAGGTGTTTATTTTAAAAAGAAATAGCATGAAATGAATACATGAAGTTTTTGTGTAAATTCCCTCAAATTAGAAAGATGTCACTAATAGAAGATTTACCAGTTGAACCAAAATTTACCTAATTGTGCTAAGGCAATTAAACAAACTCTTTCCTGCTCTGGACTTAAGAAAACAATGTGGTGGCAATTTCCCATAAATAAAAAAAATTATATTTTTTATTCCTAATTTTAAACATCACTCCAAGGCCATGTTATTTTTTGATAAAGGAAACATAAATATTATTTGGTAATAAATCTCAAAAATTTCCCAAGAACAGTAGGTTAAACATTTTCCCTAGGGCTCAAGATATGAATCAAGAGATCTATTTAATCAGCTTTAAAAAAGTGATGGACAGAAAAAATGGTTACAAAGATGGAATAGGTCATTTTCCTCACGTTGCACTTCCCTCATCCTTTGGAAGAACGGTGCCTGGCGTTGTGTCGGTGCCAGTAGAACAGAGGGGTCCTCACCTGCCCGCCTCCAACCAATCAACGTGGACAGGAGTTTGCAGACAATAAAGTAGAGGTTTAGGCCAGCCAGTGTGGGTCAGTGGTTGAGCATTGACCAATGAACCAGGAAGTCATGGTCAATTCCCCATCAGGCATATGCTCAGGCTGTGGGCTCAATCCCCAGTGTAGGGCGTGCAGGAGGCAGCTGATCAATGATTCTCTCTCATCATTGATGTTACTAGCTCTCTCTCCCTCGCTCCTCCTTTCTGAAATCAATAAAAAGATATTAAAATAAAAAAATAATAAAGTAGAGGTTTATTAGTTGAGGACATAGCACCCAGCCCAGAGTCCCAGTGAGCTGGTCTCAGACCTGACTCCTGAGGGGTGGGGACATGGAGAAAGCTCACTCCTCGTGGGACTAGGGAGTGGCATGGGCTCCCGATGGGTGGGCCAGGGGAGGCCTGGGTGGTCCTTGCACAGCCTCGTTGTCAGCTGGCATCCTCCCGTCTGGTTTCGTGAGCATGTGGTCCATGGGGTCCTCCCCGTCCACGGCCCGGGGCTGAGACACGCCTGAGCCAAGATGCCTTTCGCTTCACGGACCCTCTGCTTCCGCCTCAGCAGACCAGGGCATCCCGGAGTCAGCGCGGAGCTGACCGATGGGGGTCCGGGTGGATGTTGAGGAGAGTGGGGGGCGGAGAGGAGGGGTCACCGTGCAGACACGGGTTCTGGATGGACGGAGTGATATCCCTGTCATTGCCGTCAGCGCGCTCTGGCTGCCAGGTTTAATGTAACCAGGATGCGGCAGAGGCTGTCTTACCGCCACATCGGGGACTCGGAGACCCCCCTGTGCCGAGGTCGCACACAGCCATGTCTAAGAACTCCTGTCTTACCGCCACATCGGGGACTCGGAGACCCCCCATGGTGGCCGGCCACACACAGCCATGTCTAAGAACTCCTATCCCTGACCTCCTAGCGGGTGCATATCCTCTGAGCGGATGCCGTTCTGCTGGAGGCAGGCTTGCTGCAGGGCCTCGGGTTCCTAGCAGTATGGTGGTGCCAGAAATGCCCGACAGGGAGAGGACTCTGTCTGACCAGGCTGACCACACGTGGAGCAGGAGTGTGCTCTTTCCTGCATTCAAAATTAAGGAAGCACAGCGGGCAGGTGACATGGAGTCGGGGGGCAGAGCCAGGATGGGCTACTGGATGGTTAACAAGAGGGGGGTCGCTTCTGGGTTTCACAGGTGTGCCCCTGCATGGACAGCTGTGTTCTCTGCACGCACACCTATGTTACACAGGCGTGTTGCCTGCATGCACAGGAACCATGGGCAGGGTTGGCTCCAAACCTTCCCCTAAGGAGCTGTGGGCCTAGGCGTGACTGCCCACCGGACCCGCCAGGTTAGGAACGTACGCTTTATGGCATCACCCCCTTGGCATCACAGGTAGTAGGCACATCATCTATGAAAAGCCTCCTTCTCCTCTCTCCTCTTCTCGGGGCAGATGTGGGTTCACAGTGACTCATCTTTGTGAGGGAGGCGGGAGGGGAAGATGGCCTGGCGTGCTTAGGAGAGGTATTAGGATATTAGGGACAGCTAGCACTGAGTTCTCATTGGGAAAGATACTTTAAGTGGCTTTATAATCTATACTAATAAAAGGGTAATATGATAATTAGACTAGACATCTTCTGCAAGTCCTTCCAGACAAAGCCACGATGGTGGGGGCAGAGGTGGTTAGAGCCGATCAGGCAGGCAGGCAGAGGGGTCAGGGGTGATCAGGTAGACAGGCGGGCAGAATGGTTAGGGGCAATCAGGCAGGCAGGCAGAAGGGTCAGGGGTGATCAGGCAGGCAGGCAGGCAGGCAGAGTGGTTAGAGGTGATCAGGCAGGCAGGTGAGTGGTTAGGAGGCAGCAGTCCCAGATTGTGAGAGGAATGTCCAACTGCTGGTTTAGGCTGAATCCCACAAGGATCCCACAGGGATTTGGCCTAATCCAGCAGTCAGACATCCCCCAAGGGGTCCCTGATTAGAGAGGGTTCAGGCCGGGCTGAGGAACCCCCTCCTGTGCACAGTTTTCATGCACTGGGCCTCTAGTTTATCATTTGAGGTACATAAGCATTATTTTTATACTCATCATGATAGTCTTTATCACATACTTACAGGTGCCAGAACTGACATTTTTCCCTACAGAAGCCCCACAAGGTCAAAGGTCCATTTACTTCACGGGACCAACATCCTTTGCTCCTGGTGAAAACCACTTTTTCTCTATAGAAACTGATGAAGCTAGAACTCCTGACATCTGTTTTTCTTTCCTGTGGTGGGATCTCAGTGACTTTTTAGAGAGAAACGTGATTAAAAGGTTTTATTTTTATGTTCTAACCGAGTAGAATGTACTGAAGGGGGGCTTTTCCCAGATTGCAGACTACCTCACTGCGGTTGCAGCGAAGACCTGGAACGGCCGTGAACGGCCTGCTCGCAGCTCCGTCTTCAGCGTCCGGCACTTCCTTTGTGAGGGAGGAGGGCGGGTGTGGGCATGACAATGGCTGCTGGGTGACTTCTCCCCACTAGCAGATCTGATGCCTTAACATATGCTATTTAGATACAGTCCTGTCCTCTGTGGCTTCGATGCCTCAGCTCCCTGTGCACACAGCCTCGTTGTGTGGCCTGGTCATTACTACTGGCCGCACCTCAGTCTCCGCACGTGGGGCAGGGCGTGGAGGCTGTAAGGGGACTGACCCAGAGGGGATTGACTGGGAAGAAGTGCTCAGACCGGAGCCGCAGGGGGTGAAAGCTGTGCGTTTTACTGCTGCCCTGGCCTCTGAGATGACAGGGAGCCAGACGCATGCGTGCTGAGGCCCTCGACCGTCCCCTGACCTCAGATGGCCGGTTATTTTTGTGATGTCTGGGCCGCAGGTTCAAGGACATGAGGAAGCTGTGTCTGGGCCGCCCGGAGCCGCAGAGTGAGGTCAGCGGTGGTTCTGGCCAGCACTGCCCGGCTGGCGCTGGTGGCACCGCCACTATCTGGCCGCCTGTGGTGCCAGCCCCACTTCAAAGCAGGGCCCCTCCTATTTTTATCCGCGGGCGGCCCGCCGAGCTGCCTCCTGAACAAAAGGTCCTCCCGGGCCTCTGACTCCACTGTGACAGAACAGTCTTGTCCTGGGGCCCTAGGGGTCACGTGCACGCCCGTCCGTCCTCCCCATCGGGGGGGGGGGCGGGGAGCCCGCTGACTGCCCCACACAGCTGGAGAGCGAGGCCCGGGTGAGCCCCGTGCTGCCCAGGGGGACCAGGCAGCACCCCCGGTTCAGGGCAATGCCCCCGGTCATGTGATGTCCAAGGACGGCTTCCATCTCACACCCAGACCCTTTCTCTCACAGGGCTCCCCCCAAATACTTTTTAAAAGTGAACTGAGCCCAGCCGGTGTGGCTCGTGGTTGAACATCGACCTATGAACCAGGAGGTCACAGTTCCGTTCCTGGTCTGGCACAGGCCTGGGTTTTGGGCTCGGTCCCCAGGAGGGGACATGGCAGGAGGCAGCCGATCCATGATTCGCTCTCATCACTGATGTTTCTCAGTCTCTCCCTCTCTCCCTTCCTCTCTGAAATCAGTACAAATGTATTTGTTAAAAAGTGAATTGACTTAGGACTGACAATGTAATGTGAAAGCGAACCTCCCAGGAATTAAGATGCAGGTCCGAGGGAGTCGGGCGAGCAGCTCTGGCCACCAGCCGGCCTCGCCCTGGGCCTGGCGTGTGGACTGCGTTTTCGGCTGTTTGAGCAGCGTGTGCTCCCTGGCTCCCATGTTCTCAGTAACACGGCTCAGAGTCCTGAGTCCAAAGTGGTCCTCGGCCAGCAGCAATAGGCAGTCCCCTCTTTGTTTCCTTATCTTTATTTTTTAAATGTGTTTTTATTGAGTTCAGAGAGGAAGGGAGAGGGAGAGAGATAGAAACATCAATGATGACAGAGAATTATGGATTGGCTGCCTCTTACACGTCCCCTACTGGGGATGGAGCCCGAAACCCAGGCATGTGCCTGACCAGGCACTAAACTGGGAGCTCCTGGCTCATAGGTGGATTCTCAACCACTGAGCGACACCGGCCGGGCAGTCCCGGCTTAGATAAGAGCGCTGCCACAGAACCTCCCCAGACTCCACGTGGCGGAGGAGAATTTAAGATTCACCCGGAGAAGGCAGATCCCAGGGAACATGAGGTGGAGGCTGTTTTATTAAGAGACTAGAACAAAAATGATCTAAAAATTCTCCTGACCCCTGTCCCCTGCTTGATTGTGTCTAAGTAACCCCCAGAGAACGTTTGCCCGATATTTAACAATCTCGATAAAGGAATTCCAAATCTCCATGGAGAGTTTGCCTGAGACTTTTCTCAAGGCGGTTTAAGCCCCTCAGTCCCGCAGACCGAAGGGCAAACCTTCTCCCTCCACGTGGAAACCTCCTGCCCGTTTAGAAAACCGATTCCTTGGCAAGTGTTGCTTCGTCCTACTGGTCTCGCCAGACTTGCCTGGCACGTGGTTTGGTGCGTGTGTGCTGCGGATGAGGGTGGGCAGAGTCTGCGTGAGAGCCACACCGCACACCACGGACCGGGGGGAAGGGCTGGGCGGCCGGCGTGACCCCTCATTGCCGGCCCCACCGCCTGGTTCTGGGGGCTGTTCCTTCCTCAGCAGACACCGCGCACCTGCTTGTCAGGCCCTGTCCCAGGCTAGATTCCGGGGGGAAGAGGCAGTAAGCAAACGGACAGAATAAAACGTGTATCCCTTTAGGTGGCCGTGCACCTAGGGGAGAAATCAGGCAGAGCGGAGGGACGGGGATTTGAGAGGCAGAGAGACTGGCCCAGTGCAGCCACGTGGTGTGAGTGAGGCCTGAGGGAGGCGGCGGAGCCGTGGGTGCTGGTGCCGGGAGGGGCAGGGTCAGCAGGTGCCGAGGTCCTGGGGCACCGGGTGCCCGGTGAGGTCGTGGCAGGAAAGAGGCCCGTGCAGCCAGATCAGGGGGCAGGGAGCCCCAGGCGGGCGGCTCGGGGGCTGGAGTGCCGCCGGTACCCCAAAAGGCTGTGGGTTCCCCCAGGCCCCACCACCAGCCTGGGCCCGTGTGGGAGGCCAGGGTATCACGGGGCGCCCCTCCCCAACAGCAGCCTGCCCACCCTCTCCCAGTGGCTGCACGCCTCCTCACACAGGTGACAGCCTTCGCTGCAAAGAATCCCTGAGCTCCTTGTTGTCAGGACGTCATTCAACCCCAGGCTGAATGTGCTTGTTTCTAAGTCTCTGCTCTGATGACGCTGAAGCCACAGGTGGGAGAGAGACCCGACAGCAAGCTTGTGTCTTTCCTCTGGGGCTCATGCTCTGAGTGTGTGCCTCGGGGGTCCTCAGCCCTCCCAAAGAGGCAGCAGTCACGCTCTCCGGTTAGGATTGGACGGACGGACAGATGGACGGACGGATGGACGGACAGACGAAAGGGAGGCGTCCCGCATGCCATGAGAGAGGGGAAAGCTGCCTTTCTCTTTGCCATGCCCAATGCCAGTGCGTCTCGCGGTTCAGACAGTCCCTCCTGGTCCCGTCCCGCTGGGCGGAGAGTCCCTCCTCTGTCCGGCCTGTGGCTGGGCTGCCACAGCGGAGCTAAGAGGGGGTGTGAGGGTGAGGACCTCGGGGAATAGTAGCTGCTCAATAAAACACATGCTGAGTGAGCCATGACGCCAACACATGGGCAGTGGGATGTGGAAACCAGCCTGTCCACGGTGAAGACTGACACCGAGCTTGGCCCGCCCACCCTGACAGAGGGAAGAAGACTTATCACAGGTTACATGAGGATTTTGCTGGATTCAACCATTATTACAATAATGGTTGTTTCAATGACTGAAAAGAGAAGCCAGACCTGTCCTGCGGACCCCCATTCTTCATGTGCCCAGCGGGAAAAGCAGACACAGAACACCGGGATCAGAGACTCCCTGTCCGGCCCAGGCGCGCTACTCACTTTAAAGTTAGTAACTTGACTGAGAAAGAAAAGCCGTTAAAACTGCTCACCGGCCCTCGCTGGTCTGGCTCCGTGGACAGAGCGTCAGCCTGTGTTCTGAAGAGTTAGGGGTTCAATTCTGGTCAAGGGCACAGGCCCAGGTTGAGGGATCGATCCCCAGCAGGGGGCGTGCAGGAGGCAGGTGATCAATGATTCTCTCTCACCACTGATATTTCTCTCTCTCTCTCTCTCTCTCTCTCTCTCTCTCTCTCTCTCTCTCCCCCCTCTCTGAGATCAATAACAATATATTGAAAACAGAACCAAACACCATCCATGGAATTTGAGCACACTCACCAGCCAGGCAATGCTCCTGGTCCGGAGGGGGCGTGAGGGTGCCGCCAGGGCGCCTGCTGCTCCCGCCAGCCTGGCCTGCAGCGCTTGGGGGTTTGGGGGGGGAGGAGGGCTGGGCCCAGCTTTCCAGCCCCCTGTGCCCGGGAGCAGCCTCTCCAAGGGGAGTCTCAGGGACTTGACTGCCCAAGAAACAAGTATTGGGGGTGGGGGGGGGAGACGCAACTGGAATGGCGGGAGCACTGCCCAGAGACATGGCCGCCCCATGCTCAGGAACGAGACCCCCGCCAGCACAGGCCTGCCTCCCTGGGAGTGGCGTTCACACGTCCAGCGCTCACCTGTCCCTGCTGCAGGGAGGGCTATGGAGAGGTACACATTCCCAGCACTTGAGGGAAGTCAGGGGCCGGGGCCACGGTCTGCTCCAGGGATAGATGTGTCCTATGCATTCTGTGTGGGAGCACAGGCCGCGGGGCGGCGGACAGAGCGTGCAGAGGTAAGTGGGGGGCAGACAAGGCTGGGGCTCCCGGGATGACAGGGGGTCACGCCCAGGAGACTTGGGAGCCTCAGAGCTATGGGCTGGGGATGGGAGCAACAGGAGACTGAGTCCGGTCTGGCCCAGAGCCCTGCACACGCCTCGGCAGGCGGCTCGGCCCGGGCTCCGGGAACCTGCTCGTGCAGGGCGTGGGCACGGCCCACCAGCTCCAGAGCAGCCGTCCGCCGGCACGAACCACCGTGGACCAGACCCCTAACCCTGTCCTTGCTTCTAGGAGGGTGGACGCTCGCTGTCTCTCCCCGGAAGGCCCGTCCCACCCACCGCGTCCTTGACACCGACCTGGGCCCGCCGGCCTGCTCCCCGCCACCCCGCCCAGCCCGACTGGAGACTCGCCCCCTGGGAAGCAGCTGCCGAGCCTCCTCTGGGCGGCCTGGAGGACGCCTTTCCACCCAGCGACATCCGGGCCTCCGTCGTGGCCAGCGTGGTCTGGGCCGCTCGCAGGAAGGTGCTCCCGGCGCCCGTGGGGGGCTGGGGCGACGGGCTGCCCCGCGCCCCGCAGGCCCCCACCACCAGCCTGGGCCCGTGCGGGAGGCCAGGGTATCACGGGGCGCCCCTCCCCAACAGCAGCCTGCCCACCCTCTCCCAGTGGCTGCACGCCTCCTACAGGCAGCCTTCCCGGGATGATCCTCAGATGATGTTCCTGGAGACCAGGTCCGAGTACTGCCTCTCGGCAGCCGAGGGCAACTACAACCCCCGCCCCAGGGGCTGGAGACGCCCCACCTGAGGTGGGAGGTGGTTGTGGGCCCCGTGACGGTGGCTGTTAGCCATCTCCCTCACAGGACACAAGACCCCTGCAGTAGCTTTAGGTTCACTTTCGTTGTAGCATGTTCTCAGAAGTCACTTGAGAGGTATGTATGCACGCACACGCGTGAGCACGGATCATGCCCGTGTCTGCTGACAGACACAGAACTTCTCTGAAGAAAAAAGTCCCTTCTCTGCGAGGACAAGCCCGCTGGTGTCTAACTCACAACGTGAACCCCACTTCTCCCACGGGTGGGGGAAGCCTGGCAACCAGCGCTAGCTCGGGCACCGCGAAGAGCCGTTTCCTCTGCGGCCGGTCCAGGGAGGAGCGGGGACACGGCCCGCTGACGGCAGCACCGCGGGCAGGGCGGTGGGAGGGTACCATCAGCGAGGCAGGGATGTCTGCACTGAACACGGGCCCCTTGGGGTTGTTTTAAGCATCCCCAGGAACATTTAAAAAACCGTCATAAAATTCAGGTTATTCTGTGGAGCTACCACATCGGCATTCTCAGAAAGAGGGAGACGGTTACACGCCGCCTGAGGTGAGACAGCTGCACGCCACAGAGGGTGTTTGAGGGGACGTGTGAGGTGTGGGGAGCAGGAAGGTCTAGGTGAGGGGGTTTAATCCCCTTAAAGCCAGCGGCCTGAGGCAGGGGCGAGTTCGGGGCTCCGGTGCCCTCGCTGGTGAGGGATCTGGGTCACATCCTCACCAGTCTGATGCCCGGAGCTCTCTCACCAGCGGAGTGAGCTTTGTGTGTCCATGATGCGTTTGGCTGCTCATCCTCTCAACCGGGGCTGAGCTTCCGCACAGAATGAGGTCGCCGGGGGCACTGCCTGGGTCACCGAAGGTCCGAGGGTTGTGCTACGTGTTAGTGGAGTGAGGCTATGTGAAGGAGAAGCTGCTGGAGGACTTGGGAACGTGTGGAGGGAGGTGTGACCATTCGTTCAGTTGGAGAAAGCCGAGTTCCTCTGCCGAGCTGTCCAAGGCCGATCCCGGGGGCAGGCAGCCGCCCGCCGTCCCCTGGCCCACGCCTGCCCGTCAGCAAGCCCGCTCCTCTCTGCCTGGCCCACAGCGCCCACCAGAGGGCACGCCGAGTGCTTCCCAGCAGAAGCCAGGACTGAGGATATTCATAACAAAAAACATTTCAAGCACTGAAACTTTCTTAGGTGTTTAAGATGATTATTTTGCTTTGTTTTACTTTTTTCAACATATATTTTCATTGAATTCAGAGAGGAAGGGAGAGGGGGAGAGAGAAACATCAGTGATGAGAGAGACTCACTGAGCGGCTGCCTCCTGCACACCCCCCTCCCCCCCCGGGGATTGAGCCCCCAACCCGGGCCTGTGCCCTGACCCTCGGCCACGGAGCCAAAAGCACCGGCTTGTTTCACTTTTCCACTCTTGGACGTGTCACTTCGATGGAGTCTCTCACAGAAGAAAACTGCGAAGTGTTTTCGGGGGCACAGTGACCCGGAAGTGGAAGAAGACAGATGTGAGGAGATCACGGTGCACTCTACTATGATGCCCCGCCTTCTCTGTTTGTGGAGAAAAGGAGGAAATTCTCTGAGGTCATATTGTTACATGTCTTAGCCTGATACCATGTTAATTGTCTCAAACTATGTCATTACTGGTCCCTCAGAGTGTCTATGGCGTCCTTGAAAGAAGGCATGAAGTATTGATTAGCCGGTGTCGGCCAGTTCTCATGATTCCCCCCATGAAACGCATGTCTGCTTCCCGCCATCCTGGTGATCTGAGACGTGGCTGGCCCGGCAGGAACGGCGCTGAGGGAGGAGGTCTGATCGTGTTGCTTTCTCTCCCCGGTCGTAGAGGCTGCTTCCACTTCTCCCAGAGTCCGCACTCCAGTTCCAGCCCCACGCTGACACACACTATAAAAGTCACTACGCTTTCACTGCCCACAACGGAGAGAAGCAGGCGTGTTTTTTAAAAATGGACTTTCTGTTGTTATTTTTTTAATGTTCTTTAGAGAGGAAGGAAGGGAGAGGGAGAGAGAGAGAGAAACATCACCAATCTTCTGCCCCCTGCTGGGTGTCAAGCCTGCAACCTGGGCTCGCGCCCTGACCAGGAACCAAACCCGGTGACCTCGTGGGTCTGGGTCGGCGCTCGCCCACTGAGCCAGCTGGGCCGGGCAGACATCGTAAGCAAATTATAGCGCAGCCCCCAGCTCCCTGCGCCTGCAGACCAAAGCGCCCGGGTCCTAAGCTGCCGACTTGCCCCCAATGCCAGGAAGGGACACGCCAGGCGGCAAGGGTGCCTGCTCCCCTCCCACAGGCCAATGTGCTAAGTCATCTTCGCAGGAGTGACTCTGAGAAGCACATGTCCCTGCCACCCCCCACGGCGGACTGAGAAGGCGGAGGCGGGTCGCCCACACACAGCGATATTTGGGGCCCCCATGCCCCGAGGGCGGGCCAGTGGGGAGCCCCCAGACCCTGCCTCTGCAGAGCCCTCACCTGGGAGGGAGCCTCCTTGGGTGCAGACCGCACGGGGGAACCTTCTCACTGCGGGGAGGAGCCCCGCGGGGAGTGCCCGTGTCCGTGGACTAAAGCGCTCTCCCTAACAGCCCAGGGGGCAGGCACAGCCAGAAGGACCCGCACCACTTCTCCGCCTTGAGGCTACACATCTGGCCAGCGCGTGCGTGTGACGTGTTTGCTAAGATTATTCCGGTTTTGTCCGGTGTTTTGAGTTTCATACGGGCACCACTCCAGTCCATGTACCTCTGTGTGGGTCTCTGCTATGTGCAGGCGCCATAACTCACATGGGAAAAAATAAATTAGAACATTGGGTAAAATGATTACACCAAGCAGGCTGGGCTATTGGCTTAGAGAGGAATTGTAGGCACGCTTGCTTCTGAGGAGGAAGTAGATGCTCACATTGATTTCTGGTCGGAGTAGGGGCGGCCCCACGTTCTCGCTAGAAGAGGCCATGTCCTGCCCGTGAGAGGGCGGTGCACCTGTGTGTGCCCAGACCCTGTAACCCAGGCGCGCACTCGATGCACAGCGACGAGAGTAATAAAAGGAACTTGAAAACCAACTCAGAGGCTCTTCATTTTTCCTTACAAAGAGCTGTTTTGAATTAGTCCTCACCCCAAGAACATTTAATCTCATCTACATATTTTCTAAATGTTCATTTCTACAATATCCATTTCCAGGCACATCAAAAGAACGTCACGCTCATTGGCAGTATTTTAACTGTAACGTTTTAAAAAACTCTAGAAAATCTTATCTTCAAATGCAAGTTAAGAGGTTTGAGATCCAAACATTTTCAACTAAGAGTCTTATTATTATTTAAAAAAACATTTTTATTGACTTCAGAGAGGAAGGGAGAGGAAGAGGTAGGAGATAGAAACACCAATGATGAGAGGGAATCATGGATCAGCTGCCTCCTGCACATCCACCCCCCACTGGGGATGGAGCACAACCTGGGTGTGTGTCCTGGGCGGGAACTGGACCCTGACCTCCTGGTTTATAGGGCAAACCCTGGCCTGTTGGTTTATAGGTTGACTCTCAACCCCTGAGCCACGCCAGCGATGAGGACTGCTGTAAAGCCAGCAGGACAGAGGGTGGTCGCTCCGCCCACCTTGGGCTGGGAATGCTTCAGAAAGGCCTTCTCCGGAGGAGCCCTGGGGCTCGGTCACTGAACTTTTCTGAGCACCAAGAGGCAGGCCCTGTTCTCCAGACAGGAGGGGGTGGGGGAGGAGGAGGGGAGAGGGCGAAAGAGGGGGGGAGGGGGGAGAGGAGAGGGCAAAGGGGAGGGGGAGGAGGAGGATAAGAGGGAGGGAAAGGGGAGAGGGCCTAACAGATTGACTTAGAATCGGGTTAAAGTGGCAGAAAACTGGGACCCTCTCCCCAAGGGGAAGCTGATGCAATGGGGCTCACCTGCGTTCCACAGCCCGAGGCCAGGGGAGCTCCAGCCGGGGATCAGAGCAGCCACGGGGGAGCCCTGAGAGCAGCCCGTGTGTCCCTGGCCCCTGCCCTCCAACTGGGGAAGGCACTGCCCCACTCACCCCCACCGTGGCTGAGGCCGTGGCGGCATGGCCGCGGCGGCAGTCAGGAGTCACACCCCGCCCTGTCAGGTGGGGGAGGGGGGCCTGCTGGTTTCTCCTTCTGTCACTCACCCCGTGCCCCTCCGGGTGGACACGCAAGAAGGGGGGCAGGTTACCTGTTTCCCCACCACTGGGGAGGGTTGGGCTTTCATGCCAGTGAGCGCCTCTGTCCTTGAACTCAGACACTCCTCCCTGGTGCCTATTTATAGCAATGATGATGCTGCCCAGGGGCAAGACAAAAGCCTGTAACTTTAGGGGTTGGTTTTTACTGGAGGGCAGGGAGGAGGAAAGAGAACACTGATGTGACAACACAAAGTTCACTGCTCAGCCCCGCCCCGCCCCACCCCGCCCATCCGAAACCACCCCCAGGCGGCCAGGTGTGTGTGTGTGTGTGTGTGTGTGTGTGTGTTGGGGGGGGGCAAGTATATGCCCAGGGGGCGGGGGGGGGGGCAGGTGTGTGCTCTGGGGAGGAGTGGGGGGGGAGGAGTGTGTCCTGGGGGTAGGGGGGGAGGTGTGTGCCCCGGGGAGGGGTGGGGGGCGGGGGGCCAGGTGTATTGGGGGGGAGAGGGGTAGGTGTGTGCCCTCGGGGGAGGGGGGTCAGGGATCCAGTGACCTCTGGCCCCTGGGGCCGCAGTGGGCTTAAGAAAGCCAAGTGCCTGGGTCCCTCCTTTTGCATCAAAGCGAGATGAGAAAGAACCATGACAGGACCGCTGCGGCCTCCACGGCTACCCCGGGACCGACCGGCGGCGTGTGCCAGCTGGGGAGGGGGTCAGAGAGAATCGGCCACACCCTTTTGTCTCACCGCCCCGCATGCCAGATACTCTCAGGACAGAGCACCTCGCACGAGGGCCATTCCAGCTCAGAGAAAGGGGGCAGGCGAGAATTTTATCTAGACGCATAACACCCATGTTTTCACCGGAAATCTCCCTCCAAGCACCACATTACCCAGATTGACATTTCCCCTGAGTTATTGTTGTGTGACATGGTCAATGACAAGGTCTGATTTTCAGTGAAGAAGGGGCTTTGGAGAAGACTTGGGGAAACAGCACATTTGATCAGCGCACGTGGTCTCCTGCTCCTCCAGGACTGTTCTTCCTGGTGCAATGGAATTGTCCTGGCCCAGCCACGGGGCCCCGCCCGTCACTCCTGAGCCAGTTCCGCAGATACAGGGCTGGGTCCTGTGGGAGTGCTTATCCAGTCCTGCTGGCAGCAGGGGGAGCAGCGGGGCACCCACAGATACTGCTCTGCCCCCATAAGCCGGCTGCTCCCCTGGGGGATGGGGTAGGACCAGGATTATGGGAAGCAGGGACTCATGTATGGGGAAGTAGGATGCATGGGTGGGGCTCCATTGTTTGGGCAACAAGGTGGTTCTTCTCTCCGGGAGAATGGGCCACATTCCCAGGCTGACTCCTGGTCTGAGTGCACACCTCCCAGGCTGGTCGGGCCCGTCCCCCCCTCCGGGGCCGGTCGGGCCGTGCACAGCACCAGGGCCGGTCAGGCCGTCCCCGGCCGGTCAGATGGTCCTTTCTGGAACCGGCACCACAGTCGTGGTTAGCAGAGCGCGATGACTGCTTCCCATAACCACAGCCAGTCCCCAGGAGTCTCCTCTTGCCTAAGAGAATGACTTGGAAATGGATTAAAGTGACAGAAAACGGGACCCTCTCCCCGAGGGGGAAGCCAGTGCACTGGGGCTCACCTCGGTGGGCGGCCCAGCCTCAGCAGAGGGTAAGGATGAGCCTGGGGAGGAGAGAGATCCCAGTCAGGGGACCCTAGACTGCCCCACCGTGGACGGGGGCACAAAGGCCCTTTGGGGGCAGTGCCAGGGGGACAGACGTGTTCTCAGGTCAGTGGTCAGCCATCTGCACGTCCCCCTCTCGGTGCTGTCTCAGCACTCCAAGCCGGGAGGGACCGGGACTGGCTGTGGCCTCGGCTCCCAGGAGCTGGCCTTTCTAAGGAGGGGCCGGGCAAGGCCGTGAGGACAATGACCGGATTGTAACTGGCGTGAGGAGGACGGCAGGAGCGGCTGCCCGCAGCGTGGGGCCCGGCACGTGGGCTGCGGGCGCTCACAGGGGCTTCCCGGGAGAATCCACGGCTGAGCCACATGTGTCCTTGGCTAATGGAGGGTGTGCCTCCTGCTCATTGAGCATCCACGCGGGGCCAGCCCTGGGCTCGGCTTTCCATCCATACAGTGGCAAAGGCACAGGCCACGCAGGCCCGGCACGCCCCCGTGTCTCAGGGTACAAGCTGGGGACACAAGCAAGCTTTTTTTTTTTTTTCAATCAACATTCAACATTGTTTGGCCACAGGTGGCTGGTGGCCCGGTGGCCGGGTGGCCGGGTGGTCGGGTGGCCGGGTGGTCGGGTGGCCAGGTGGCCGGGTGGTCGGGTGGCCGGGTGGCCGGGTGGCCGGGTGGCCGGGTGGTCGGGTGGCCGGGTGGCCGGGTGGTCGGGTGGCCGGGTGGCCGGGTGGCCGGGTGGCCGGGTGGCTGGGTGGCTGGTGGCTGGGTGGCCGGGTGGCCGGGTGGCCGGGTGGCCGGGTGGCTGGTGGCTGGTGGCTGGGTGGCTGGTGGCTGGGTGGCCGGGTGGCCGGGTGGCCGGGTGGCCGGGTGGCCGGGTGGTTGGTGGCTGGGTGGTCGGGTGGTTGGGTGGTCTGGTGGTTGGGTGGTCGGGTGGTTGGGTGGTCGGGTGGTTGGGTGGCCGGGTGGCCGGGTGGTTGGGTGGTCGGGTGGTTGGGTGGCCGGGTGGTTGGGTGGTCGGGTGGTCGGGTGGCCGGGTGGTTGGGTGGTCGGGTGGTTGGGTGGCCGGGTGGCCCGGTGGTTGGGTGGTCGGGTGGTTGGGTGGCCGGGTGGCCCGGTGGTTGGGTGGTCGGGTGGTTGGGTGGCCGGGTGGCCCGGTGGTTGGGTGGTCGGGTGGTTGGGTGGCCGGGTGGCCCGGTGGTTGGGTGGTCGGGTGGCCGGGT
The DNA here is from genome assembly GCA_036971965.1 of Nyctalus aviator. Lineage (NCBI taxonomy): Eukaryota > Metazoa > Chordata > Mammalia > Chiroptera > Vespertilionidae > Nyctalus > Nyctalus aviator. The sequence continues at coordinate 1,089,157 of CM072927.1, read as the reverse complement.
GGTTGGGTGGTCTGGTGGTTGGGTGGTTGGGTGGTCGGGTGGTTGGGTGGCCGGGTGGCCCGGTGGTTGGGTGGCCGGGTGGTAGGGTGGTTGGGTGGTTGGGTGGTCGGGTGGCCGGGTGGTTGGGTGGCCGGGTGGTCGGGTGGCCGGTGGCCGGGTGGCCGGGTGGTTGGGTGGCCGGGTGGCCGGGTGGCCGGGTGGTTGGGTGGCCGGGTGGCCGGGTGGCCGGTGGCCGGGTGGCCGGGTGGCCGGGTGGCCGGGTGGCCGGGTGGCTGGTGACTGGTGGCTAGGTGGTCGGGTGGCCGTGTGGCTGTGTGGCCATGTTGCCGGATGGCCAGGTGGCCGGTGGCCGGGTGGCCGGGCGGTCGGCTGCCTCACAGGCTGTGTGGACTGCCAAGTCCAGGTTCCTGATGGTGGGCGTGGCAGGGCTGAAATTTGCGTTCACAGAGTCACGCACTGTCACGCTCCTCTCTAAGCGAGGAGACGCTGCTGAGAGGAGAAAGACAGAGACCAGTTGCCAGGGAATCCAGGGCAGCCCCGGGAGGCCAGCTGGGCCGGGTCGGGGCTGTGGCCCTGCCCTGCTGAGGATTCCACTGAGCTGGCCTCCCTTTAGGAAGCTGGCTGTTCACAAAGGTTGGAATGTTCTCTCACTGACCCCACAGCAGGGTGTGCCTCAGGGATAACAAAAGACAAAGAAGCAGAGAAACCCTTTTTAAAAGGGATTGTCTATTTTAATAACAAGGAATGTAATTGGTTTAATTACATGTAGGGTGTCTGCTCCGTGGGCTGAATTGTACCTTTTTATGTCCTTTATGTCTGCCAGGCTCCTCTGCTCAGCACGGAGGTACGTCCTGGTATTGCTATGTCCCCGAGCGCCTAAAGTACTTTTTTTTTAAAAACATTTTTGTAATTTTTAAAAAATATATATTTTATTGACTTTTTTACAGAGAGTAAGGGAGAGGGACAGAGAGCTAGAAACATCGATGATAGAGAAACATCAATCAGCTGCCTCTTGCGCACCTTCTACTGGGGATGCCCGCAACAAATGTACATGCCCTTGACGGGAATCGAACCTGGGACCCTTTAGTCTGCAGGCCGATGCTCTATCCACTGAGCCACACCGGTTTTGGCTGGTGTTTTTGTACTTGCTTAGACATTTATTTATTTATTTATTTATTTTTATCTGTGCTTCTTTTCTTAAAGTTGAATCAGGGTGGCCTGGGTTCACAAAACCACACAGGTTTCCAGTGTGCACCCCAACAGAACATCTGCTCCTGTGCCCACCACCCCGAGCAGCCTCTCCTCTTCCCCATCTCCCTCCTCTCCCACCTCCCCCCATCCCCTCCCCGCTGGCTGTCCCCACACTGTCCTCTGAGTCTGCGTGCTGTACAGACACTTATGACTTTTCAAGTGGAATGCGTTTCGTTTCACCCTCACTCTGAAGGCAGTCTGGAAAGGAAGCCTTGAAACCGACACGAGGCACGTACACCATCCCAGCTGGTCCTATTCCCACAGCTGCCCCAGAGGCCCTGAAACAGCGCGTGGGATACTCATCTGGAAGGGAAGGGGAGCTCTCATCCAGCCACTAGCCGCCCTGGCTCAGAGGGAACCAAACCCCAGAGAGGTCATGTGACGGGGCGCCCTCCCTGGGCAGGCCAGGCCGGGCTCCTCACTCCTGGGAGCGATTCCTTCCTCCTGCATCACCTCTGCCACACAACAGGCAGCTCCGCCCCCCCAGAGGATAAACACGCTTCTCCTGCATCTGCTGAGGGAGATTCATGAAAAAACAAGCAAACACTCCACTGGAACTCAAAAGCAAGGCAGAAAAACAGCAATTGGAAAACACTTTTTGTCACGTGGTGTAGATTTATCTTCTGATTTTCCAGTCTTAGCTGTCTGTACCAGCCTCACAATGAGAAAATGGGGTGCCCTGTTGGTTTGGCTCAGTGGGTAGAGCATCGGCCTGAGGACTGAAGGGTCCTGGGTTCAATTCCAGTCTAGAGCACATGCCTAGGTTTTGGTCTCAATCCCCAATAAGGGAACGTGCACAAGGCAGCTGATGAATGATTCTCTCTCATCATGGATGTTTCTATCTCTCTCTCCCTCTCCTCTGAAATTAATAAAAATGTATTTTTTTTTTAAATGAGACTACATTAAAGTTACTTGGAAATGCCACTCTTATTGAAGATAACATTTTATCATGCACCCATTTCATGTTTTGAGGTAAACTGAGACCTGCATTTAGACCTTTGGTGATAAACATTCCACCGGGGCTCTGTGCCATGGGCACTACTCAGGAGCCCCACACAGGCTGTGAGTGGGGCGCATGGAGCTGCACGTGGGGTGACTGTGGACTGGAGACCCGTCGGGAGTGAGCCCCCACCCCATCACAGCCACAAGGTGGAGGCTGGGTATGAGATTCTCCTTCCCGCCAACTGGTGGGCGGAGTTATGACATTACTGGCATCTGTCACAGAGACATCCCCAAAATCAGCGTGTGCCGAAGTGCCCTGGAGCCCACCCCTTCCTGTTCCTCCCCTTAAAAAGACACCCAGACCAGCCATGTGCTGCTCTCTCCATCTCCCTCAGTGGGGGCAGCCCGGCTGGGTCCTTTCTCCCCTCTCCACTCCTTCAATTCTGACTTCTCTGGCTCCGCAATGAGTCCCGCTCATTACTGGGGAATAAACTTCAACATGTCTTGGTGGTCAGTTTCCTGTGCCTCAAACCTTACACTGGGCACAGCGGAGGTCCGGCATCCTCACGGTCACTCAGGACTGGGCAGCGGCAGGCCACACTGCCGGGGTGCCACAGCCCTCTCGGGCATAAGAAGCAAATCACAGACACGAGCGCTGCTGCTCACAGCACATGAACAATCGTGTGCGTTCACCTTTGTCCGTGTTCCCATGTCGTAGGATTCCCTGTACGGGCAATAGCTCACCCTCGAGATTATGTTTGGACACATGAGGGTTTGGACCTCCTCTTTCAAAGACATGCTCTAAGATGCCTGGCCAGCACGGAGCCCAGACTTGTAGAGTGGTTGAACGTTGACCTATGAACCAGGAGGTCATGGTTGAATCCCCGGTCAGGGCACACGCCCAGATTGAAGGCTTAATTCCCAGGAGGGGCATGCAGGAGGCAACCGGTCAATGATTCTCTCTCATCATTGATGTGTCTATCTTTCTCTCCTCCCTTCCTCTCTGAAATCAATACTTTTTTTTTTAAGTTAAAAAACCAACACACAAACACACTCTTAAGATTCCATCCACAGTCCAGGCCATGCTGCCCTGCCTCCCAGACCCTCGGGCCACGCACCTGAGTCACCAGGGGAACGTCCGGCAGGGACCTGTCTGTTTTCTCTTGCTTTATGTGTGGGCGTAGGAAGCTTAGTCTCTCGGGCTGGTTCTGATCCACGACTACAAGAGCTCAAGGGCACCTCTGGCTCGAATCAGTCGTGACATCAAAAGGACTGCGTGTGTCCAGTGAGGTTACGTTTTGAAGGAGGGGCGGTCAGCACATTAATAATAGTCAGTGCTCAGTCAACAAAATGGAAAAGGGAATTACTCCATAAAAATAAAACTTCATAAAGTATGGCCGGAGCCGGTTTGGCTCAGTGGTAGAGCGTCAGTCTGCGGACTGAAAGGTCCCAGGTTCGATTCCGGTCAAGGGCATGTACATTGGTTGCGGGCACATCCCCAGTAGGGGGTGTGCAAGAGGCAGCTGGTCGATGTTTCTCTCTCATCGACGTTTCTAGCTCTCTATCTCTCCCCCTTCCTCTCTGTAAAAAGTCAATAAAACATATTAAAAAAAAAAAACTTCATAAAGTATGAAGTTAAAAAAAAAAAAAAGGTTAAAAAAATCTCAACATTATACCAAAAATAACCAAGGGTATCAAGCAGTATGCTAGGTAAGTATTGCGAAGAATGACTATGAAAAGAGATATAGTTTGCCAGCCAGCTTGGCTCAGTGGTTGAGCTTTGACTTATGAACCAACCAGGAGTCAGGGTTTGATTCCTGGTCAGGACATGTGCCCAGGTTGCAGGCTCGATCCCCAGTCTCTATCTCTCTTCCTTTCTTCCTTCTCTGAAATCAATAAAAACATATTTTAAAAATATAATTTCTTCCTGACAGTTTTTGCTCTGAAACAAACACAATAAGACAGACACTGGCAAAGAAAAAAAAAAAGGACACATTTTTAATACTATTGCTGCCCCCCTCCAATTCCCTAACCCAGTGGGCGGCAAACTCATTAGTCAGCAGAGCCAAACATCAACAGCACAACAATTGAAATTTTTTTGGAGAGCCACATTTTTTAAACTTAAACTTCTTCTAATGCCACTACTTCAACATAGACTCCCCGGGCCGTGGTATTTTGTGGAAGAGCCACACTCAAGGGGCCAAAGAGCCACATGTGGCTCTCGAGCCGCAGTTTGCTGACCACGGCTCTAACCTAACCTTCTAGTTACAGAATGTGTGTAGCAAGTGTTAGGGATTTTCCTCCAGGTGGGAAGTTTGGGCCATGAAGAAGACGTTGACGGGAGGAGGAAACCAGAGGAGAGAGTGAGGGGAGAGGGAGGGAGGAGGACGGAGCAGGATGGCACGGGAGGTCCCGGTCACCACCTTCTGTGGCACCAAACCCTCGGGCTGCCGGGCCGCACTCCCCCAGGCACCGGGGCCTCGGCAGGGACAACGCAGATCCCTTCCCTGTCCTGCCTCATGCCTGGCACCGGGTCGGCCCACCTGTGCCATGGAGGGCTCCGTGCCCGGGCTCTCGCTGGCAGCACTGCCTCACCTGTCGCCCCAGCACCACAGCTGCCACTGAAGACGACAGACGGCCGTGGCTGTGCCCCCGTAGGTTTTATTAGACAGCCCGGCCGGCGTGGCTCAGTGGTTGAACCTCAACCTATGAACCAGGACGCCAAGGTTTGATTCCCGGTCAGGTTCACCCAGGTTGCTGGCTCGATCCCCACTGTGGGGTGTTCAGGAGGCAGCCCATCAATGGTTCTCATCACTGATGTTTCTCTCTCGTTCTCTCCTTCTCCCTTCCTCTCTGAAATCAATAAAAATAAAATTTTAAAAAGTTTTATTAGACAGAAGGTAGATGATCTGGCTGCAAACCCTCCCTCACCTCCTGTGTGCCCAGTGGGAGGGGACAGGTGCCGGTAACCGCCTGGAAGGGAAGTCCCGCAGGCGGAAGGCAGAGGCCAGTGTGCGAGCTGCACGTCAGGCCTTAGGGAAGTCTGACCACAGCGATGCCTGTGGGAGGCGGAGCGGCAGAGTCTCTCCTGAAACCTCACCCACGCCTGGCAGGGCCCGTGGGCCGTGGTCACCCTGTCTCACTCCCAACCCTGGCCATGGGCTATCTGACCTTCCAAACCTTTGTCTCAGGGACCATCCGTTCTTAAGGCAACGTCTATGCAGAGAAATTAGCAGCTGACAGGGCCCTGAGCTGTGACCTCAGCATAAAACCAGGAGGTCCGAGTGCCCCCGTCCCAGCTCACGCTGCCGGCTCCGTGAGGAGCAGCGTCACACACAGAACACGCCACCCGAGCTCTAAGGAGGCCAGGGCGCAGGCGCGGCGGGGCACGGGCGGGTGGTCTCCGGAGACGGCGCCAGTAACCAGGACGCCCGCTCCCTTCCTGCCCAGCGGTGAGTCACGGTGTAATCCGGAGAAGTGGCTCATGCCCCAGGCACTGGACTTCCTTCCATCAGGAACAATGACCTAATGCCAGAAGCCCTGAAAACATGCGAATTCCTTTCTGGGTTATCAGCGGCTCCCAGCAACCGGCAGCCAAGAAAACAAGAAGGTGCACGAAGCCAAAGCAATCCATTCTTCATCCTGACATCACCCTCGCGGGCGAGGAACGCGCTCCAGAACATTCTCTCAGGGCTGGCTCAGCTCGGGCACTGCCAGTGCCGATTCCAGAAACTGGGTTCCCTCTTCCCCCAGCAGCGGGGCTCACACTGCGGCTCTTTGTCCCGTTTGTCCGGGCGAGGATAAGGCGCCAGTGTCCGCTCTGAGTCCGGCGCTGTGTGGCACCACCGTGTCCTGAGCTGCTCCTTTCACGGCCGAGCTCGGCCCACACGGAGGCAGTCCGCGCGATAGCCCAGGAGGCAGCCCTCCAGTCATGGGGTTCAGACATGGCCAGAGAGAAGGAGGGCTCCAGGCAGGGCTCAAAATTTTCCACAACAGAGATGTCAAATGCTGTTTGATTATATATATATATATATATATATATATTTGATTTTTTACAGAGAGGAAGAGAGAGGGACAGAGAGTTAGAAACATCAATGAGAGAGAATCATCGATCAGCTGCCATTTGCACACCTCCTACTGGAAATGTGCCCGCAACCAAGGTACATGCCCTTGACCGGAATCGAACCTGGGACCTTTCAGTTCGCAGGCCAACACTCTATCCACTGAGCCACACTGGTTTCAGCTGATTATTGCTTTTAATGCCCGAGGAGCAGGAGTTAGGTTAAAGGAGCTGAGTCCACAGCCTGGCCTCACCCCAGTGCTGCCAGCTGGCAGGAGGTGGAGGACCAGCTACCTAATCCCGAAGGTCTCAGACTCCGCACTTGCAAAATGGGGTTGAGAGGCCCACAGTGTGCCTGCTGCTGTGAGAGAGGCCCACTACGTGCCTGCTGCTGTGCCTGTTAAAGCAGAAAAGAACGTGTGTGGACAGGACCCATGAACTCCGTGTACAGCAGTGAGCACAGTGTGCAATGCATGATGGGACTTGGTCTTTCTACGTGAGGACAAAGCACAGCCATGTCGTACTGTTCAGCTTTCTGTATCTACTTTCCGGCCACGCTGAGCTTCCCACAAACCCCTCTTCCGGCAGAAGGAATGTCTCCAATTCCTCACAATATCCACCGAGCTCAGAGCAGACGCCACACACACTGTGTGGATTCACCTCTCTCTGGGGCAGATGTGAATTCCGCACTGAAGTCCACAGCACTTCTATGTGCTACCTCAGACCCCCAGACCCGGGCATTTCTGTTTTCCTGAAGCGATTGCTGTTCACCAGACACAAGCTCTCGGTCACCGCCTGGCAGATAGATCACAGCTGGCATCTAGCACAGGGACGCCACAGGAAAAGCAGGAACAACAAGCAGAGGCTGAGCCCTTACCTTCTTTAGCCTCGAAGTATAAATAGTCCAGCCTCGTAATTACATGCCCTGTGTGCTGGGCGCAGTAAAAATAAAACAAAGGGCACTTGTGACCGACGCTGGGCCCGCCTCCCGCCCTCCATACTCCCTGACCCTGACCAGGGCCTGAGAAAGCAGGTGACTGGCAACGAGAACCGAGTAGCACGGAGCTGCGAGGAAGGTGCCCAAACCAGGTGACACCTGCCCAGGCCGGGTCTCCCTCCCTTCGACCGTGTCTGCCATTTGCTCCTTTGGCCTTTGTAGCCGGGCCAGGAGCAAGACCGCTCCCCCGAGCAGGCGCCCAGCCCGCCCCACGCCCTACAGTGTGGTGAGGACACGGCAATGATGACACGGCGGCGAGGACACGGCGGTGAGGACACGGCGGTGAGGACAAGAGGACACGGCGGCGAGGACACGGCGGCGAGGACACGGCGGTGAGGACACAAGGACACGGCGGTGAGGACACGGCAATGAGGACACGAGGACACGGCGGTGAGGACACGGCGGTGAGGACACGGCGGTGAGGACACGGCAATGAGGACACGAGGACACGGCGGTGAGGACACGGCGGTGAGGACACGGCAATGAGGACACGAGGACACGGCGGTGAGGACACGGCGGTGAGGACACGGCGGTGAGGACACGGCGGCGAGGACACGGCAATGAGGACACGAGGACACGGCGGTGAGGACACGGCGGTGAGGACACGGCGGTGAGGACACGGCGGCGAGGACACGGCAATGAGGACATGGCTGTCTCCACCTTACCTCTCAGTCCCCCCTGGGTTCCGCTCAGGCTCTCTGATGGGCTGACGGACGTAAAGATGGGCTTGGCTTTGTAGTCCTTCTCTGAGCACCAATGTGACGTGGGTGTCTGTGCCGTCATGGCCGCTGTAGCCATGTGCGATCAGCTCGGTGGAGACGCCACCTGGAAATGGCCGTGGTCAGCTGGGAAGGAATGACCTGGTCATGAATGCACAGCCTTTAACTGTCAGCACCACTGCAGAGTGCATGTGTAGCCCTTTAAATGCGCCCTTCCCCTCACCGAATAGAGCTAACAGGGACTCGTTAATCACAGGGTGACGGTGAAAATTATAACCAGAGTGACGGGGCTTGGAAACGGCCCTTCGCCCAAGCGGCATAGAACTTTGGCCTGCGGACCAGAGGGTCCCGGGTTTGATTCCTGGTCAGAGCCCATGCAGGAGGCAATCGATTGATGTGTTTCTCTCACATCAGTGTTTCCCTCTGTCTTCCCCTCTCTCTCCCACTCTCCCTAAACATCAATGGGAACTCATTCTTGTGTGAGGATTAGCAAAACAAACAAACAAACAAAAGGTTCTTAAATTCAGTGTGGTATTTTTATACACACACAAAAAAGATCTTGCAACTTATTAAAGACAGTCTATATTAATTATATACACACTATATCATTATCCTATATAATAAAGACGTAATATGCAAATGGTCATTACATCGTGAAGCGTAATGACCCACCGCATAACGACCGGATCACGGGTCAGCAGGAGGGTGGGACAGCGAGTGACAAGCAGGTGGCAGAGAGCTACAGGAGGAGCAGGGCAGCAAGGTAATAGGGGGATGGTAGGGGGGCTACAGGAGGGCCGGGCAGCAGGCAGAGAGCTAAGGAGGGAGCCAGTGAGCTATTGGCGAGCTATTGGCGAGCTACTGGTGCACAGATCTGTGCACAGGGCTGCTAGTGTGTATATAAACACAGATACTCTTTCTGCATAAATAAACTTTTTTAGTGTCAACGAAAAAAACCATTGAAACCTGTAAAGATTTTTTTTGTGAGTTTATTTGAGCCTAACTGTCGACATATGCTGGGAAGCAGAACCTCAACGGATTAAGATAATGCTCCGGAGAATGGCGGGTTACATTTTTATATTTATACATTGCAATCAAAGGAAGGGGATGTAGGTGAGTTACATGAAATTCATTGGTGATAGATTAGGGAGGTGGGACAGAGCGAAGTGGGGAAACCTCTGGGATAGGGTAAAAGGTGAAATGATGGACATGAGCTTCTTTCACAGAGATGGATACAGGATACTCTAACGTAATTAACAGTTGACAATTAACTTGATAACAATAACACGGTAACAATAATATGTCTCCAGGCCATTTGTTGTGCCCTGAGGGGTCCGGGGTAAAAAGGAAGTTACAAGTTACCCAGACATCTCACAGATATGTTATCTCAGAGGCAGGAAGGCAGAGGGGTTCAGTAAAAGTAGATCAAAGTTGATCTTTGTCAGGTGAAATAACTGGGACATGACTACCTACTATAACCTGTTAGATATTTAATTTTCAAACCATCTTTTGTGGTTATCTTAGGTCTCTGGTTTGCAAGGCTGCCACACAGGCCTTCCCTGAGCTTGTCAGGTCAGCATGTGGCTCTTTTCTTTCACAGGAGGAATAGGGATTCTTGCTCAAGGACTCTATGATAGCAAAATAACCAAGGTTTTCCTTGAAATACAGGGAATGCACCGAGCGGTCTCAGGAGGTAGCATGTGAAGGGTCCGGAGAGAGGATCTCCGAGGGTGACACCTGTGGCTCGGAGAAGGTCTTGGGAGACCCGGACACGTGCTGCTCGGACGCATGTGCGCTCCTCGCCCAGCTGCGTCCTGTCTGTCAGGAAGCAGGAGCCTCTGATCCTCTTGACTGAGACGGGCAAAGGATGTCGTTGAGCCAGACGAGCTGGCTGCCGTTCCAAAATTAACTCTTCTGGGAGACCATAAAGCCCAGATTGGAAAAGTCCTTCCTGCTTCCCCCTCTTTGGCTTTGATTATTCCAAGGAGGCGGGGCGGGGAGGGGGAGGGCGGGGATGGGATCTGAGGCCTGCTGGTAAGTTCTAAACGTTCAAGAAACAAACAACTTAACCTCAGCCAGAACAGGTGAGCCCGAGGCAACTGGGAGTTTGTTTTCTTTCCACAAACAGCCGTCCAGGATCGTCTGGGGACGTGAATCCCAGAGCCGAGAGACCAGGAACGCCACCTGCCGCTGCGTTGGTCTCATCGGCATGAACGACGTGAGGGACGGATGGAGGAGCCCATGGTGGGGCACGGCGGGTATCGTGGTTTGGTGGAAACAGCCTGGAAACTGGGGTAGAATCCATCCGAACCCTGGTCCTGCCCCCTCACAGCTGTGCTATTCAGGGCGATGTGAAAGCTGCCAAAACCCAATTACAAGTAGGAGTGAGTAGCTTAGGCCTGGCAGCATGGCTCAGTGGTTGAGCATCAACCTATGAACCAGGAGGTCAGGGTTCAATTCCCCATCAGGGCACATGGTTGGGCTGCAGGCTTGATCCCCAGTGTGGGGCGTGCAGGAGGCAGCCCATCAATGATGCTCTCTCATCATTGATGTTTCTCTTTCTCTTTCTCTCTCTATTTCTCTCTCTCTCTCTGAAATCAATAAAAATGTAAAAAAAACCCAAAACAAAACAAAACAAAAAACCCACAAAGAATTAACTTAAGCTCAAGACACCAGCCAAGCAGGACAAAAACCACAGTTGTCATCGAGGAAGTGGGTCAGGCCATGAAGGCTGCCAGGTCCCTGTGGGCATCTCATTTGCATACCAGTTTCCTTCCCAGGCCCAGAGCGCCCTATGTCTTACGGTGATGAGATGACTCTTCATGGCTTCCTCTGGCTCCGGCAGGACCAGCTCCCACCAGAAGAGAGGAGGCTCCAGGGAGGAAACACCGTCCTCGGAGTGAGGTGGGGGGAGCGCAGAGGGGTGACGCTCCACTTCGGCCACGTGGCCACTGAGTTCAGTCAGCACATCCAGGAGCTGGAGGGCACATGGGACGAGGCGGCACCCAGTAAGACCACAGGTTGGAGAGGGTCTTCCCAAGATTCGCACAAACATGCCCCTGAGGGCCAGGCAGCCCTCCTGTGATGCCCCCGCAGCCCCTGCATCAGGCCGCTCCCTCCCGTCCTGCTTTCTTCACTGTGAAATGGCTGACATGGTAACACTCACTCAGCGTGACTGTGAGGAGCGCTCAGGGCTGATGAGGCATCTGGAACATGTGAAATGCTTTACAGAGAAACACCTGTTCAGAGCTGGGCCCACACTCACAGGTTCCTGGAAGCTGGTGTGACCTGGCGGAGACCCCGGGCCCAGTTGCACTCTCAGAGCCCTGGGGAAGCATCCTGAGCATTAGCAGGTTGGTTCAAGGTCACCAGGTCAAATGTAAACAGACACATGAGCCAGATGTAGGTCCAACCATTGAAAACATCAAGTCAAAGGAGAAACAAAATTCACTTCATTTCTTTTTTTTTTTTTTTTTTTTTTTTTTTGGCGGTGGGCAGTTTATTCCACGTCATGCAGACACCGACCCACACGCTCAGGCGGTTAAAAATAATACATTGAACCACACGCGTCTCCCCCCACGTCCCTGGAGACACAGAAGACACTTGGCTGAGTGGGTCGGGGTCCGAGGGTCCAAAAGCCTCCGTCCTGGGACCGGGCAGCGGGTGGCCCCCTGGATGTGGGTCCAGGTGGTGGGGCAGGTCCTTTCTCCCCAAGAAAAGTGCAGAGTCAGGGCCGAGGCCCGGGCAGCAGGCAGGCCGGGGGCGGGGTCCTTCCGGTCCTTCCTGAGGGCCCGGCCGCCAGGCTGTCCACGCTTGGAGGGCGCGGGAGCCGAGGCGCCACTGGCTCGCTGGGCGGGCGGCACCCTGGAGTCCGAGGTGCTCAGTCCTGGGCCTCGTCCGACCGCCACTTCTGAGTGTGGTCCTTGTGTGCGTCCGGGAGGATCTGGTTGCGCATCCCCCCGAGGAGGTTGGACGTGGCCTCCGTGGCCAGGATGAGGGGCCTCACCACCGTGGGGGGCAGCTGGCGGATCACGCCGCCCACGGCCCCCGTCAGCCCCTTCTGCTCGTGGCCACGCGTGGCCACGTCACAGAAGGTCTGAGCCGTGTCCAGGAGGCCCTCTCGGACGGTGTCGTAGGCCTTGGCCACGCCCTCCCGGAGGTCGGCGGGCTGCTGGCCCTTGCGCCTTCGCATGGAGCACTTGTCCTGCAGGGAGCGGGTGACGGGGGCCGCCGGGGACAGGATGTCATACACCGTCTCGGCTGTGGCCTGGATGGCCTGCACCAGCCGGTTGCTGAGCTCCAGGGCCGCGGACGCCGTGGACGAGCCGAAGGAGGCCGCGCCCCGCTGCAGCCCCCGCATGAGGCGCTCACTTCATTTCTTAAGAAACGGACAGCTGGCCCTCATGTCTAAGTTACGGATCAGCATGACAAAAGGCATTTTCTGGAGAAGGTAGCCAGTGTTTCTGTGGAATGGGAAAGCACGTTCTCCTCAGGACTCCTTACTCCACGCAGAGTCCATTTTAAAAATATATATTTTATTGATTTTTTTTTTTTACAGATAGGAAGAGAGAGGGATAGAGTGTTAGAAACATCAATGAGAGAGAATCATCCATCAGCTGCCTCTTGCACACCCCCCACGGGGGATCCGATCGCAACCAAGGTACATGCCCTTGACCAGAATCGAACCTGGGACCTTTTAGTCTGCAGGCCGACACTCTATCCACTGAGCCAAACTGGTTTCGGCTGAGTCCATATTTTTTGTACCAATTAAACATGTAGGCCACAATATAAGTTTCTCTGCTGACGAGCACGCTGGGGGGGGGGGGGGGACGGGCTAACAGCCCCTGCTGTGACAGGTAACATGACTCAGGTGAAGACACCCAGAGTCTGTCTTCCACGTGTGTCTGGGCGTCCCCAGTCTCTCCTGCTGGCGGCTGCTGATGCGGGACTGACACGCAGGCCCTTAGTCTAGCGGCTCAGAACCAACGACTGCGATCATCCCTTAGGCCACCTGCGCTGCACAGCTTCTCTCTTGACGGGAGGGCGAAGGGGTCTAGAAGAAGGGGCGGGTTTCTCGGGGCCAGTCCTGCCCACCTTAATCCACCTGAGCCCATCCTGACGAAAATAAGACAGCCCCGCCTCGGCCTGGGCATGCCGTGCACCAAGCATGTCAAACGAGGCATGTGGCCTGCGGGCCGCGAGTTTGACATGCTCACCACACACACACAGAGCCCGCCTCCTTGGGAAGCCCTCTCTGATTTCTGGAGACTCAGTCAGATGACCCTCCTTGGGGTGGCAGCAGACTCCATGCTGTCCCCTGTATCACTGACGTCTCTTTCAGGGTCCAAATGCCAGAAGACACACATTGAACCAGCGCGTGCAGGAAAGGGCGCCCCCCAGCGGCAGCGTCTCCCAGACCAGCAGAGAGCCAGCATGGCGCACTCACCAGATTCTTGCTGGGTGCGCCACGCCCGCTCCCGGCAGCTGCGGGAGCGGATGCCCTGAGCCTGAAGGAAGACGGCCCTTCCGCCTGCAGGTGCGATGAAGTGCCCTCTCCGGACCAGGGCCTCATGCCCATCAAGTGAGTCATTTCCCTGTTAACGTGAGAACGCACTCACTCTGTAAGAGCTTTGTGAGTGTGTGAGCCAAAGGGTCGACAGCTGCCGGGAAGCAGAGCCTCAGCGTGCTGGGACGGTGCTCTGGGGAAGGGCGGTTTGACACGTCGGCAAGGAGGGCGAGGAGGAGGCCGAAGTGGCTGCGTGAACTCCATGGTGACGGATCAGGGAGGTGGGAGAGAGCGGAGCGGGGAGACCTCTGGGGTTGGATAAAGAGTAAATGGTGGGCACGTGCTGCCTTTACTCAGGTGGGTGCAGGCAGCTCACAGTCTGCAGTTAACTCAGTAACAACGAGGGGGTTGTGGTCGCTGTGGAGATGTGCCTGTGCTTTGAGGGGCCGTGAAAAAGGGGGAAATATTCTGACCTTCCAACGATATGCTGTCGTCGATGCAGAAAGACCACAGACAGGCTCAGCGAAGGTAAAGACGGACCTTGGCCAAGGAGGACACCGGCCCAGGGCGCGATGACCCGCCACAACCGGCTCTGGTTGAAGTTTAGTTTCAGACCACCCTTGCGGTGACTGTGGGTCTCTGAGTCTGCCAGGCCCCAAGCAGGCCTCCCCCAAGCTGGTCCGGTCAGCGTGCGGCCCCTTTCCGCCCACACCCTGCACCGCCCGCTTTCCGTGCTTGTGCAGCGATTAACACGGCTACTCCTTCGTTTACACCAGGTCCCCAGCCTCTGCTGCGGCCGGGACTCAGCCCAGCACTGGCCACGGGCGAGAGTGAGCCCGGGCTTGTGTCTCCATGGGCTCCTCCTGCAGGCCCCGAACAGCACAGCCTCCTACCCACACCGCCCACCTTGCCATGGCCGCCTCCCTCCCAACAGGGGCCTCAACCTCATGCCTGCACATCCGCAGCGATCAGCACCTGCACACACACACACACACACACACACACGCTCCTTCCCTCCCTCTTTGGGGAAAGCCTGGTCTGGGAGGAGCCGAGTCCTCGGCCCAGGTTCTGGCGCGCGCTCCTCCGGGCACTCTGCCTCGGAGGCCAGCTCTCAATGGATGTGCGCGTGCCCGGTACGCCAGGCCTGTTCACTCCCTCAGGCAGCACTCCACCCCGGCCACAGCCCTCAAAAAGGCAATGGAGCGATGTTCCCGGAAGATCGCTCTAAAGCACCCGGCCAGCACGGCTCAGTGCTGAGCACCGACCTATGAACCAGGAGGTCACAGCTTGGTTCCCGGTCAGAGCACAGGCCTGGGTTGTGGGCTCCATCCATCCTCAGTGTGGGGAGTGCAGGAGGCAGCTGTTCAATGATTCTCATCATTGATGTTTCTGTCTCTCTCCCCCTCCCCCTTCCTCTCTGAAAGCACTAAAAAAAAAAAAAAAAAAAAAAAGATAAGAACTCTTTTAAACGGCATAAAGTGGTATACATTTGTTATAATTTAGAATGTTTCATTGTTGAGTTTCCTGTCTAATTCACTTTCACATGCTGGTACTTGCTGTGCATAGAATCCATTAGCAGCACTCCTATAATAGCCAGGCAAGAGGTGTGAAAATGTACAAAGAAAATAATCCTCTACCCTGGTCTTATCCCCTAAGAAAACCCAGCTTTTACAGAGAAAGGAGCCCGCTGGCAGGAGCAGGCATAGGAGCTAGAGTCGAGCGTCCGGGGTGAGCCCCAGGCTTCCTCCAGAGCTCCTGTGGGGCTGTGGGAAGGCCACTCACCTCCAGGCCCACTCACCGGGTCAGATGACACAGCGTGTAGACAGTTTAGACCCAGTGCGTCCTTGGTTATCAGCGTCACCATCAGTGACCTCCCTGCTCCTGCGAGCCACTAACAACCATCAGGCCTGTCAGGACCCTGAGGACCCAGGAGAACCTGTGAGGACCCCTGAGGACACATGAGGACCCAACAGGACCCATGAGGATCCAGGAGAACCTGTGAGAACCCAGGAGGACCTGTGAGGACCCCTGAGGACACATGAGAACCCAACAGGACCCATGAGGATCCAGGAGAACCTGTGAGAACTCATGAGGACCCTTGAAGACCCAGGAGGACCCGTGAGGGCCCTGAGGACACATGAGGACCCCTGAGGACACGCGGGCACTGGGGCTTCTGGACCAGGCAGAGTGCTAACCAACCAGAGAGGTTTTGCTTCAGGTGGGCATCTGGGCTCCTTGGTCGACTGGGACACCATTGCCACCAAGAAGAGAATCACCAGGAACTGCGCCTTCTTTAACGAGCACAACCTAACTTTTCTTCTCCTAAAAAAAAAGCAAGGTGCACCAGTGTGGGTGGGAGAGGGATGGAGCAAAGAAAGAAGGGAGAGAACTCATGGGCAAGGACAGCAGCATGGTGATCACAGAGGAGATGGCGGAGGCGGGAGAGGGCATAGAGGGCATACATGATGATGGGAAAAACAAACAAACAAACAGACAGAGGCGGACAGAACCTACGGGAACAGTGATTCCACAAACACGTGTTAAATATCCGCCATGACAAGGAGTCATTTGCGGGCGTCAGGGCTGCCCTGCTCAGAGGACAGTCCTGTGGAAGAGGGCTGTCCCACTCAGAGAACGGTCATTCCATGGAAGCAGGCTGTCCCGCAGGGAGGGCGGTTCTCCCCGTGAAAGAGGGCTGCCCTACTCAGAGGACGGCCCTCCGTGGAAGAGGGCTGTCCCGCAAGGAGGACGGTCCTCCCGTGGAAGAGGGCTGCCCCGCAGGGAGGACCCCACCGGAGACCAGGGGAGAGGAAAAGCATAGGCTGGCACGCCCGCGGAGGGAAATGGGAGCGCGCTCTGGGTAAAGGCTGGGGTCGGGCGAGGAAAGGGAAATGATTTGCGGGTTTTCCTTGGCAGCTCGTTCCTTCATATTCCTGCAGAGGAAGCGTGGTTTCCTCCCAGGTTCCCGACCCTGACGTCAGCTCCTGTCCGGGACCAGCTGGCCTGGCTCCCTCCCCCACAGCCCACCTGGAGGCGTAACTGGGAGTCTGGGAGGAAATGCCGGGTGGGCCGGAGGAACACATTTGCAGAGAAAGAGGTGTGAAATGTGGGCTCGCCTAAAGACGGGCTATTCTGTTCCTGGCCCGGGGCGGTCTGAGGGGTGCCATCTGGGGAAAGAAGGGGCTGCACCGCAGGCGGGCGTGTTTGTGTGTTTCCACCTGAGGGCTCGGCTCAGCAGGGCAGCAGCCGGGTGTTTGCACAGCTGCGGGGAGGAAGGCCCCGGTGTGGCCGCCAGGCGTTCACAAACCAGAAAAACAGGCCTGGGAAGGGCATGGAAGTCTAAGTAAAGGCACCACCTCGGCCAAAGCAGATGGTGCCAGATGCGGAGCGGCAGGGCGTTGGAGAGAAGGGGCCGGCAGGACCTCGGACCGGCCACGGCCGCTGCATGGTGGTCATGAGCTGGCCACACGGCCACGCAGAGCTCCGTGCACGCGGAGGCCTCGGTCCGCAGGGCCTGGTGCATTCCCCCGGAGCCTCTAAAGATGAGGAGTGGGGTGCCTCTCAGCCCAGCGTCCCTGCAGCCCGGGCCAGGCCGCCCGCTGGCCGCAGCCTGCCCTGCTCCTCCTCGCCTGTCTGCCCTCCGGCGGCGCTGCCCGCCCAGCGCACACACCCCTCTGCCTCACCTTGTGCCACCCGGGCCAGTGGCACAATCTCCCAGCCCTGCTGATGCCCACCGGTCTCCAAATGGGCACGAGGGAGCTCAGGGGTTAGTCGCGGGGGAGATGGGTGCCATGGTGATGTGGTGGCCGTCCGGTCATCCAGGAGACCGGAGGGCATTTGTGAGCCACGCCCACACCGCCACGGACGCCTCGGGGACGTGAGCTGTCCCTCTTCCGCCCGGTCAGCACGCACCCGGGGCCCAGGAAACCGCGGCTGCTCCTCTGTGTGAGGTGGGGTGGCGGAGCTTCGGGGACGGGAAGGTTCGGTGGGGCAGGACAGGGCAGGACAGGCCCGGAGAGAGGGAGGACCCCCCTCGGCAGTGTGTGTGAGGGGACTCCTGGGTCTTGGGATTGGAGGGTGGGGGCTGCGGACAGAGCAGGATGGCAATAGGACCATTTCTTAGGTGATGTGTATTGGGGGGACATTGGTTAAGCAACACGACCCATTTGAAGGCTCTTGACCTTGAGGAAGTCTGACTGGAACCAGCTGTCTGAGAAGATGAAATGGAAGTGCACTGACTGGGAGGGCAGCCCGGCCAGTGTGGCTCAGTGGTTGACTGTCGACCTAAGAACCAGGAGGTCACAGTTCGATTCCCGGTTAGAGCTCATGCCCGGGTCGCAGGCTCGATCCCCTGTGTGGGGTGAGAAGGAAGCAGCCGATCCATGATTCTCATAGTTGACGTGTGTCTCTCTCTCCCTCTCCCTTCTCTCTGAAATCAATAAAAATGTAAAATAAAATGGAAGTGCACTGGCTTTCAGAATGGTGTTGGTGAGCACCCATAGAGTTCTGGCTAAGACGTGTCCTCTGGGGCCTAAGCCCGTGAACAGCATAGACAGTCTCAAACTTAAACTACAGGCAGCCATTGTCTCTCTCTTTCCAGAACCAATAACTCAGAAACCAGGAAGCTATTAGGTATAAATGAGCCCCCCAAAATAAGGCAAAACAATGTTAAGTATAACAGAAAAAATAAATAAAACCGAGTAAGTTGATATATTTTAAAAAACACTTAAAATATGTCCTTTTCAATTTGGAAACCAAAATCAACGTGAGCATTTTAACCTGTGGAACTGAAAACAGCCCAGAGCTGGAAACACATGCAGGTGGCCACACAGGAAGGCTGAGGGCTGGTTTCTGAGTGTATTTTTAGTGTTCAGGAAGAATGAGGGTGATTGTGCTGAGGTCCCACACCCTTCCCGCTGCGGGGATAGCACGCATAAGCAGCAGTACTTAATAACAGTGTGAACCTTTTACTAAGACTAGGCACCTCTAAAACGAGACCTGCCTAGTGTCCATGGTACCACGTGGTAGAAACGGCATCTCCATTTCACAGATGGGAAAACTGAGACCTGAGAGACCCAATGGCAGCTGCAGCCACGCTAACTCAGCCCAGGAAGACCACAGAAGGCCCGCAGAGGGGACTGTGATCGGTTTCTCATCGGAACCTGAGGAGCACCTTCCACACAGACATTTGCTCAGAAGCCATTGCAATTGCTTAGCTCACCCTAGCCCCTCAGGCTCAGACACCAGACCTACCGCCTGTTTCAGCCGCATGTGAGACCACTTCTCTCACCAGCGGCCACCGTCTTTTTAGCGTCGAGTGACCCAATGCCCCCCGAGGCTTGATGTAACAGGAAGAGGCTTCCCATCGCCTGCCAGGCCTGCAGTGCATTCCATGTTCACCTCTGGCCACGCGTTTATCCCACAGACACCGAGTGCCCCAGGCCACGCGCAGCCCAGGCTGCTGACCACACAGATGGCGCTCAGGCCCCAGCGGAGGCCAGCAGGTACCGGACAGGTAGATGGTGACGGAGGATATGCTCTTGTGGCAAAAACGAAGCCATTCCTCCCACTCACCACCTATCTGCCTTGCCGGCAAGTTAAGCTCTGAGTGTTAGCTGGCCACACGGCCGCGCAGAAGTCAGTCGGCATTACCTACCTCACTCGAGTGGAGTACGGCTCTCGGACGAACGCCTGCCAAAGGGCTTGAGTGACAGGGGAAGGGGGCCATGGCCGCGCTCTGAGGGAGGCACTGTGCCCGGCTCCGGGCCTTCCCTGCGGACGGAAGTGAGAACTCCTGCCCCAGGGCCGGAGTCTGTGGAGGCCGAGGGGTCGCGTTTCAGGGACAGAGGAGCCAGTCAGAAAGTCACGGCCACCCCCAGCCCTAGATGGCTTCCCTCTGGACCGAGCTGGTGTGGGCAAACATTGCTCCTGTGCACTTCCTGGGGGGGGTGGGGGTCTCTGTCCCTCCCGTTGGACGTAGATCCACTAAGTGGCCATTGGAAGTGAAGCTGCTTTGTAGGAGATTGGCACAGGCGGTCAGAGCACTGAGAGGACAGGGGCAGCTGGCCGGTTGAAACTGGCCTAGTGCAGTCACGTCTCAGGGAATGTCCGCACTGAAGGTATTGATTAGATTCCGGTGAGAAACTGTTGTGCCAAAGCCGACAAGGTAGACAGACATACAGAGAACCAGGAGGCAGAGACCGAGGGCGCCTGTGGCCTCTGAACGGGGGATGCAGGGAGGTCTCGGGAGCAGGTCAGAGTCCTGGTGCAGAGAGCCCTAGGCGGAGGGGGCGAGCTGCAGCCAGTGGGGGGTAGGAGGAGGGGACAAAAGCAGGAATCCAGGAATGGGGGCCCGCTCTGTCCCAGCCAGATCCCACACTCCCTTTTCTGCCCCCCCCTGCCCCGCCCCAGAATCCTGACCCCCAGCGCTCACAGGGTCTCTTCCAACAGCACTACCCAGTCAGGAGGCTCAGCTTCCGCTCAGAGCTGCCTGCAGCTCAGCATCCAACATCCATGTCAGAAGGCTCCCGTGTCCCCAGACGGACATTCCCCATCCTCCCGGCCCAGCAGGGGTGGCCTCCCGGCCCAGCCAGGGGTGGCCTCCTGTCCAGTGTGTCACTTACCTTCTTCCTTTTTTAAATAGATTTTTATTGATCTCAGAGAGTAAGGGAAACAGATAGAGATAGAAACATCAGTGATGAGAGAGAATCATGGGTCTGCTGCCTCCTGCACGCTCCCTACCGGGGATGGAGCCCACAACCCGGGCACGTGCTCTGATTGGGATTGAACCGTGACCTCCTGGTTCATAGGTCAACGCTCAACCACGGAGCCACACGGGCCTAGCACTAGCCCTCTTCCCAAGCTCCACGGCTGTGAGTGCCCACACCTCCCTCTCAGGGCGGACACCCTGCCATTCCCTCTAATCCGTGCCCGCCTCGTCATCGCAGCCAGGATGCAGCACGAGCCCTCTCTCCTAAGCCGGCTCCGTCCCTAGGCCGCTGTCTCCTCCGCAGAAGGCAGCCCAGACCCTGTTGCCCCTCCCTGCACGACTCACCCCCAGATCGCAGTGCAGAGCCCTAATCTCCACTCCATCCCGCCAGGAGGCTGAGGCTGAGTGTCCGGGCTATATATAGCCCTGACGTCAGCGGACGCCAGGCTCTCGGGAGGCGCAGTCCCCGGAGAAGCGGAGCGAGGACCATGCCATCAGCGGCTCAGGGGTAGACCTCGGCCCAGGAGCACCGCACCCGCTGCGGCCCCCACCACCTGGGCCGTCCTGCTGGGAAGCACGGGCGAGGGCAAGGTGAGTGCAGGCTTCCTGAGCGAGCTCTCCCTCCATGGTCACGGACTCGGGGCTGTGGCTCACAATGAGCATTCTTCGCCCTAAGGGACAGCTGTCGATGCCAATTTTAAACAATCGCCCCCACATAGCATGCCGGCCTGGTCTGCGTCCCGGCCTCACTGTGCAGCCTGTGGCCGGGGCTGGATGCTGGGGAGGGGGCCAGAGGGACACAGGGAATCCAGAGGGACGCGGGGGGTCAGGGGGGGAGGGCAGAGGGACGCGGGGGGCCAGGAGGGCGCAGGGACAGTGAGCCTGAGCGGGGAGAGCTGGGAAGGCAGCTCTCTCGGTACCCGCTGCCTGGAGTCCTTGTGCGGAGACAAGACCCACCGAGCCCCGCGTCCCCTCTGCTCACTGCGGCTGCTGTCCAGGGCGATAGGCTCTGGCCCGGAGGGTGGCGGAGGTGGATGCCTCCAGAGAAACAAAGGCTCTGACAGTACGGCACCACCCGCCCCCCCACCTCCGCCCCAGCACCTCTGCCGCTTCAGCACGTCTGTTTCCACAGGGAACACACGATGCTGTCACACAGTGCCACGGGGAGGCAGAGGAGGCAGCAGGCCTCGGCCATCACGCAGGAGGTCCACGGACACAGTGCCCTGAGCCCCGTGTGGAGGGGACACTATGAGGGACATGGTGCCCTGAGCCCCGTGTGGAGGGGACGTAGTGAGGGATCGGTGCCCCGAGCCCCGTGTGAAGGGGACGTAGTGAGGGATCAGTGCCCACACCCCATGTGGAGGGGACATAGTGAGGGATCGGTGCCCACACCCCGTGTGGAGGGGACGTAGTGAGGGACACGGTGCCCTGAGCCCCGTGTGGCGGGGACGTAGTGAGGGATCGGTGCCCTGAGCCCCGTGTGGAGGGGACGTAGTGAGGGATCGGTGCCCTGAGCCCCGTGTGGAGGGGACGTAGTGAGGGATCGGTGCCCTGAGCCCCGTGTGGCGGGGACGTAGTGAGGGATCGGTGCCCTGAGCCCCGTGTGGCGGGGACGTAGTGAGGGATCGGTGCCCACACCCCATGTGGAGGGGACGTAGTGAGGGACACGGTGCCCCGAGCCCAGTGTGGCCTGGACGTGGCTCAGCACTAAGGGGCCCCCTGGCGTGGTAGCCCCCTGTGGCCGCCGTGGCTCTTGGCGTTCTGGGCAGCAGGCGGGAGCCGCCGGTGCTAAGCCTTTGTAGTCACCCTCATCTGGAAGCTATTTTCAGAGGAGCGGCTGCCCGGCAGGAATGCGGCACCGACAGCTGATGTGCGTTCTGTGGGGTCTGCTGTGAGCAGCGACCAGCTCGGCTCTTCCTCCTCTGGGCAGGCCTCCTGTGGTCTCACGTCCACCCCCGCAAACCTCGACGTGCCCTCCCTTCTGCCCACAAATCACTCCAACAGGTCCTGTCGTCCCTTCCTTGCCAACAACAGAAGACAGATGGGAAGTGGGATCCATAGTCATCGTCACTCGTTCCCCCTGAGGCCGAGTCATCCTGAGTGATAACTCAGCGAGGACTTGGGCTGGGAATCTTTTATTCGTGATTCCTGGGAAAAGACGAAGCTCTTGTCATCTCAGCGCCCACGATGCAAACCATTCTCCGGAGAAGTGAGGGGCGAGGGGCCGACTCTCCCTCCTGACCCCGACGTTCTAGCAGGGGCCCCTCCCCACACGCTGATTGTTGTAAAGAAGCGGCTTTGCCAGGGCGAAGGGTGGCATGGAGGTCACGGAGACAGAGCAGCGCGCGGGGCCTTCGGGGCTGGGCTGGGCCGTTCCCGGCAGACTGTGGCTCTGCCGGAGGCTCTGCTGAAGGCTCTGCGGTTCGCGGGAGGAGCCTCGCCTTCCCCCGAACAGCCCTGCGGCCAGGCCTGAGGTCTGGGGCAGGCAGGGAGCGGCGTGGCCACTGGCCTTCCCTGAGGGAGGAGGGGACCAGGGAGCCGGGTCCGATCCTCCGACAGCGCAGGCGGGAGCGGGAGTCGGGTCGATCCTTTCCTGGTTCCCGAGAGACGAGTCGGCGCACGGACCCGGCTCCGTGCCCGTGATCCACGGCGTTGAACCGGCTGGGAGAACGTGAAGAGGATCCGGACTCGGTTTCCAGAACTGACACCGACCCAGAGTGCCCAGGTCCGCATGCAGGCTTCCTCCGTGTGCACGATCCCCCAGACCTCCTGACACCGCACAGCAGCTCGGAGCTGTGACTTCAGACCAAGCACGCGACTGCTTCCCACTGATTACCAGGCTGACCCAGTCATTCGGACTGGCCAACTTCTTTTTTTTTTTTTTTTTTTTTAATATATATTTTATTGATTTTGTACAGAGAGGAAGGGAGAGAGATAGAGAGTTAGAAACATCGATGTGAGAGAGTCATTGATCAGCTGCCTCTTGCACACCCCCTACTGGGGATATGCCCCGCAACCAAGGTACATGCCCCTGACCGGAATCGAACCCGGGACCCTTCAGTCCCCAAGCCGATGCTCTATCCATTGAACCAAACCGGTCCCGGCCTGGCCGACTTCTTAAAAGCAGAGAGGGAACGCCCTCGAAACCCCCTCCCTGCGCCACGGGCTCTCTGTGGTATGACCGTCACGTATTTTTTTCATCCCCTTTTCAACAATCATGGAGCCCGAGGGAGAATGGAGGTGGTCACGGCCGCTCAGTGAGCCCCTTCTTAGCAGGAGGGGGGTGGGGTTCAGCCAGTTCCTGTTGGGGGAGACCCAGCAGATGTGCCTTCGAGATGAAGCCATGGGAAAGATGAAGCTAAAAAAACAAGAGTTTTATATCCGATCCTTCACTCTCCTGAGGAAGAAATAACCGCAGAGAACCACTGCGGAGGCTCTCCACTTGGACCCCCCAGGAGGAACCACAGACCGAGGCAGTGCCGCTGCTAACCCACCCCAGTCGTCTCCCTGGGCCCGGGGTGCTTGATGTCAAACCGCATCCGGACGAAGACATGGCACGCCAGCGGACAGCTGACCAGGAGGCCCCAGCCCAGGTACTGCTGTGGTACTCATCACCATCACCATCACCATCGCCAGCACCATCACCAATACCATCACCATCACCATCACCAGCACCATCACCACCATCACCATCACCAGCACCATCACCATCACCATCACCATCACCATCACCATCACCAGCACCAGCACCAATACCATCACCATCACCAGCACCAGCACCATCACCAGCACCATCGCATTACCATCACCATCACCATCACCATCACTATCACCAGCACCATCACCATCACCACCACTATCACCATCACCAGCACCATCACCATCACCACCACCATCACCAGCACCAGCACCAGCACCATCACCACCACCATCACCATCACCAGCACCAATACATCACCATCGCCATCAGCATCACCAATACCATCACCATCACCATCACCAGCACCAGCACCAACACTATCACCATCACCATCACCAGTACCACCAGCACCAGCACCAGCACCAGCACCATCACCATCACCACCACCACCACCAGCACCAGCACCAGCACCAGCACCAATATCATCACCAATACCATCACCATCACCATCAGTATCACCAATACCATCACCATCACCATCACCAGCACCAGCACCAGCACCAATACCATCACCAATACCATCACCATCACCAATACCATCACCATCACCATCACCATCACCATCACCAGCACCAGCACCGTCACCAATACATCACCATCACCATCACCATCACCATCACCATCACCATCACCATCACCAATACCATCACCATCACCATCACCATCACCAATACCATCACCAGCACCAGCACCAGCACCATCACCACAATCATCACCAGCACCAGCACCAGCACCAGCACCAACACCAATACCATCACCAATACCAACACCATCACCAGCACCATCACCATCACCAGCACCAGCACCATCACCAGCTCCAGCACCAGCACCATCACCACCACCATCACCATCACCATCACCAGCACCAGCACCAGCACCATCACCAGCTCCAGCACCATCACCATCACCACCACCATCACCAGCACCAGCACCACCACCATCACCAGCACCAGCACCATCACCATCACCAGCACCAGCACCATCACCACCACCATCACCATCACCAGCACCATCACCAGCACCAGCCCACGGAGCAGCTGCCCCCATTATGTGGAGACACAAAGTCCCAGTCTGCACAGAAGTACCAGAGCCACGATGCTACCATCCTGGTGTGGCTCTCAGACCCACAGCACCATGAAGGGACTCCAGCGTGTGCACCTGAGTTAGCTGTGGCCTGTGGCCTGTTCTGCAGTGACCGCCACCTTCCCCTGTCAGCACCTCGAAGACTGAGGACAGAGGGGGGGAGGAGAGGATCAGAGGTCACTGACAGAGAGACAAGGGGCTGGGATGGATGGAGAGGCTCCGACACCCTGGCTGGTGTCCAGAGGTAGCAGAACAGCCAGGGGAGGTGGGGGCCCACATCCCCGATTGTAGGCACAGACATTGCCAGCAGTATAGGAGCTTCAGAAGCAGGGGGACCCCACCTGAGGCTGTTCTGCCGCCTCCAGTTCCCTCACCTGGGCTCTGCGAGGGCTTGTTGGTGTTTCTTTCCTCTTGGAATGGTTTTGGTTTTGGTTTTCTCCCTCATAACCTGTGAGCCGCTTTCCCAGCACCAGGGAGAGGACTGGGTGGGCAGACCTCTGTGATTCCAGGAGAAGGGCTTAGTTTGTGCAAGTCGAGGGCCCAGGTCCACATGGGGTCCTGTGTCCAATGGTGTCCCAGGAGCCCTGGGGTCCAGACCACACACACCTCAGAGTCCTCGTCCGACAATGAGGTGGCTGGGCGTGCTGACACGTTGAATTCTCGGTCCCTGTCGCTGTTATGAAGCTGTGTTTGTGCAAGCAGCAAGCATCGTGTTTGGAGTTTCTCCACCAATAACTGAGGCGACGCCAATATTAACATGGACTGCGGGGCTCTCTGAAACGCACGGAGAATAACAGCTTGAATTTCAGATGGAAGATTTTATGAAGACCCTTTTCCTTTTCCCGTCTCAGCAAATCTTACACTGTAGCTGATCACGTCATCATTATTAAAACAAGGACAGCAGATCAGAAAGTCCGGGGCAGAAAAATCACTTAGCCTAATGCCTGAGTGTACAAGTCTGCTCATTTTCTTTGGGTTAAAATTTCTCACACACACCCCCTCCCCCCCCCCACCCCAAAACAAGAAAGATGTTTTATTTGGAAAACAGTGTAGGTTCTGACCAGTTTCATTGAAGCCACACGATTCCTTCCCCGGTGCCTTTGTTGCCCATGCCATTAACAGCAGCTCTAAGCGGTCCTGTTTGTGGAACACAATCTGTGTCATTTAATGCACTGGTAATCTCATTTCCTCAGTGTTTATAGATTTACACAGCCATTAAGAGAGGATATTTTTATTAACAGAACTTTAAAGTCTTAGAACTCAAATCAAGGCAAAGAGATATAAAATAGGAAAATCAAAAAAGTTCCACGTGTGTTTCAATATCAATTTTATTAGTGTAGAGAAAATTATTACTAAACTTTTAATCAGTTGTAGGCATTATGCACAATCACAGGCTGCATTATTATCTTTTACTAGAGGCCCGATGCACGAAATTTGTGCATGGGGTGTGTGTCCCTCAGCCCAGCCTGCACCCTCTCCAATCTGGGACCCCTCTCACATTCCAGGACTGCTGGCTCCCAACTGCTCTCCTGCCTGCCTTCCTGATTGCCCCTAACTGCTTCTGCCTGCCAGCCTGATCACCCCCTAACCACTCCCCTGCCAGCCTGATTGATGCCTAACTGTTCCCCTGCCAGCCTGGTCACCCCTAACTGCCCTCCCCTGCGGGCCTGGGTCCCCCTAACTGACCTTCTTTGTAGGTCCCCCAACTTTCCTCCTCTACTGGCCTGGTCACCTCTAACTGCCCTTCCCTGCAGGCCTGGTTCCCTCTAACTGCCCTCCCCTGCAGGGCTTGATTGCCCCCAACTGCCCTCCCTTGCAGGCCTGGTCCCTCCCCTGCTGGCTTGAACACCCACAACTCTCTTCCCCTGCTGGCCTGATCATCCACAACTGCCCTCCCTTGCAAGCCTGGTTCCTCCCAAAAGCCCTCCCCTGCTGGCCATCTTGTGGCAGCCATCTTGTGCCCACATGGAGACAGGCATCTTTGACCACATGGGGGCAACCATCTTGTGTGTTGGAGTGATGGTCAATCTGTATATTACTCTTTTATTACATAGGATAGAGGCCTGGTGCATGGGTGGGGGCCAGCTGGTTTGCCCTGAAGGGTGTCCTGGATTAGGGTGTAGGTTCCTTTGGGGCATGGGGCAGCCTAGGCGAGGGGCCTGTGGTCGTTGGCGGGCTGGCCACACCCCTCCTCTGGGTGACCCAAATGGAGACCCTGGTATCTGGGATTTATTTATCTTCTATAATTAAAACTTTATAACCTTGAGCAGAGCAGAGGCCAGGGCCAGCCAGGAAGCTTGGCTTCCTTCATTGCTGGAGGCCACCCAAGCCTCCTGCTCTCTCCAGCTCTGTGGCTGCCACCATTTTTGTTGGGATTTATTTTCTTCTATAATTGAAACTTTGTAGCCTTGAGTGGAGGCCAGGGCAGGAAGCTTGGCTTCCTTTATTGCTGGGAAAACCTAAGCCACCTGCTCGCTCGGTGGCCACAGCCATCTTGGTTGTGTTAATTTGCATGCTTGCTCTTGATTGGCTGATCCGCGAGGCTGTGGGCATAGCAGAGGTATGGTCAATTTGCATGTTTCTTTTATTAATGTAGATGTGACACAGTATA
Source organism: Nyctalus aviator (assembly GCA_036971965.1). NCBI lineage: Eukaryota > Metazoa > Chordata > Mammalia > Chiroptera > Vespertilionidae > Nyctalus > Nyctalus aviator. The sequence continues at coordinate 1,061,579 of CM072927.1, read as the reverse complement.
CCGTGCAACAATGTATCTTTCCTAGGGGCATATGCAATCCACATGGGCCACCCGCAGGCAGTCCTCAAGGCCTCAGCCAGGCTCCTCAGGGAGTCCCAGGCCCCCCTGCAGCTGGGCATTCCGGTGGCTCCCCTCAGAGGGGTGCCCCCTCCACCAGAAGTGCAGCTGCCAGGCATCATGGGAAACATCTGTAAAAAGAGGTTATGTGTAAGTGGGTAACTTCACAAAGTATGAGTGGAATTCACTTACTTCTCTTAAATTTGTCACTTTGGCAGGATCACAATTTCAAATTTAAAACACAACATTCTTGGGCACACATAAATCACTGTTAACTTAATTTCAGGATATTAACCTATGAAACTAATGTGAAAAAAAACAAACACAGAATGTTTCCTTTTGGAGGAATTTAAGCCCAGTGTCTATTCAGAAGACTACACATTGAAGTTAGGTTTGAAAAAGGAACTGATCACATTTCCAATGATGACTCATATTCTCCCAATAAAATGTGATTTTCCTTTTGGCTCCCAGAATCCAGAGCAGCATGGCTCCACAGTATGAAATTTCTATGTAAGACTTTAAATCTTAATTTAACTACAAAGAGATTGTACATTTGAAGACATTACAAGAAAGAATATTGATAACAATTATTTAATATTTCTAGTAGATTAAAAATTGTGAGTTTTTTGGTGGAAATTAATTTGATTATGGTCAAGACCCTAAAGTTATATGTTGATATCTATCCATTCATAATTACATATTTATTCAGAGAAAACCCTTGATCTGCTTGAAAGAACAGTAAACTATAATAGATGAAGTCCCATCAAATGATTGAAGAATAAACAGAGAGTCCTGCCTCAGTGTCAATGACATCAGTAGGAAAGTACGCCCAGCGATATTATTTTCATTGGGTGACCTAATGCCACAAAGACAGCCTTCTAATCCACGGGTCAAGGATGTGTATCCTGACGCGTTGTATCACTTACCAGGCATCCAGCTCCCCCGGTGGCTGAGACCCTCCTGGGTGTGCAGCCAAGGCCGGGGGACAGCTGAAGGGGACACCCTGTGCCCAGCTGGCAGCCTTCTGCACGCTGAGCCTCAGGCAGCGGAGTCCATACCGTAGGCTTTCCATTGGCAGGTGGTCTGGGGAAGAAAGCCTCACCTCAGAGAACTCACTTTATGTCTTTGGTTGTTTGTTTATGCAAAATATGTTGGTTTACGCCTGTGCTTAGGAGTGTGCTAGTAACTATCTAACTACTGGTTCTTTAGGGAGGGCAGGGGGATGCTTCGGTTTGCAGAGTTGGCTAATTTCTGAGGGATAAGTACTCCCTCGGTGGCCGATTTCAGTGCCATCAGGGTCACCGCGGGCCGGCCTGAGAGAGAGGTGCAGTAAGGGACCTTGTGTGGTTTCCACCAAGCAGATCCAGCAGAGAGATACTGTCAAGGGCACAGGGACAGCGAAAAGGAGTATACGATGTAGAACGTGATCCTTTTGAGCTGGGTGACTTCTCATTGAACTTTCATTTTGCGATAACTATAGTTTCCCACGCAAACGCAGGAACTAATTCAGAGCTGCCCCCTGGGCCTTGCCTCAGGGTCCCCCAGCGATAACGCCTCCTAAATGACAGTGGACCCCACAGCCAGGAACCACTCTGAGCTGGTCAGGACTCCTGCCCGTCACTGCTCCTTGTGTGTGTGTGTGTGTGTGTGTGTGTGAATATTGAATGGGTCTCGCCTCCATGGTATAAACCCCACTGGCTCGTGTAGAACCATGTCCACACGTTGTGGCATTCTACTCGCGAAAACTGTGAATGGGGGAGGGACATTGGTCCTGGCCTTCTGTGTGTTCTCCTGGTTGGGTTTGGTGTCAGGGTTGTTAGTTAACAATGAATTGGGAGGTGCTCCCTCACCTTCCACTTTCAGACAGAGTTCTCCAGCGGAGCCTTTTAGCTCTGAAGGCCTCACGGCTGGGGCCTTGGGGCTGGGGCCGTGGGGCTTGATGCCTCTGGGCTGGGCACAGAATGATAGTGTCTGACAGAGACAGGGAAACAGGGTGGCACGGGTGAAGGGGTGGCACTCCAGGAGGAGGGACAGCTCAGACTGATCCCTGTACAGTGGGGAGAACACGCAGCTCATCAGGAGACTCTGGGCAGTGCTGCCGGCACTGAGTGTGGGGGACGGCACCCTGCCGCTCCCATGACAGCTCACACCCACTCCTCCGCGCCACGCACCACGTGGAAGACATCGCCTGCAGCACTGCACCCAGTCCTCCTCCCAGCCCGTGCGGAGGGTCTGAGGCCCCCTTTGGAGACGGCGAGAGGGCAGGGAGGTCAGTGCCGTACCCGTGGCCGGTGGCTGGCACGGAGGGAAGCCAGGTAGCGGCGGGCTGAGGAGAGCACCCGGGCCCGGCCTGCAGGCGGCGGGACAGGCCGGAGTGGGGAGTCGCCCGAGTCATGTGGTGTTGCTCTGCAGGCGGCGGCATGGACCTGGGCCGGAAGGTGAGCGTGCCGCGGGACATCATGCTGGAGGAGCTGACCCACCTAGCCAACCGCGGCGCCCGGCTCTTTCGCATGCGCCAGCGCCGCTCCGACAAGTACACCTTTGAGAACCTCCAGTACGAGTCGCGAGCGCAGATGCACGTAAGTAGCCTGGGCCGTGGGCGTGTGCACACGTGGGCCCGTCTCCCCCGCGTGGGATCACCAGGTCCCAAACACGCGTTCTCTGCGGTCCTCCCTCCGACCTGGGGAGACCTTTTCTCCATGGGCCCAGGGGAGCTGTGGGGCTGAGTGTGGGGCTCAGAGGGACGTGGTGAGCCTGTGCACGTGGCACTGAGGCCGCCCGGCCTGCCCAGGGAGGGGGAGGTGGCGGTCTTATCAGGCTGCTCGGTGTGGGTGGGGCACTCCCGGGCACAGGGCGCCCTGCAGGGCAGGGGAGGATCCGGGAGCTGCAGACACGCGGGTCCCCAGCACTGACTGCGTATGGGGTAGGGAGGGCTGTGCTCTTAACCTCAGCGCCTGCGAGGGCAAGCTCCTTGGACCAAAGCTTTCCTAAGCTAGCAGCCAGTAAGCAGTAAAGTAAGACATGGGACAGGGAGGCGTGGGACAGACTGACACACCTCAGTGTGGGGACGGGGACACCAGAAGAGATAAATCACAGACCTTAAATACCTACTAGAGGCCTGGTGCACGAACTCCTGCACAGGCGAGGTCTGGCCTGCCCAGCCCCAATCCGGGCGGATCAGGGCTGGACCTGTCAGGAGGAGGAGATGGTGGGAGGTTGGCCGGCTGGCTGGAATGCCCTGATAGGTCAACCAGGGCCAGGCCAGCTGGGGGAAGGGGGCTCGGTGATTGGCCAGTGGGACCCACCCCCTGATTGGCATTGGGATGCCGATTGGAATGGGGATGGCCATGGGGAGGGGCTGTGGGTGGTGGTCCGGCTGACCCCACCACATTGGAGTGGGGGGGCCAATCTAGGGTGGGGCCGGGCAGAGGGAGGGGCTGCAGGAAGATTGGCTGGACAGCCCCACTCCCTATTGAGGGGGTGGGGGCCCGTAGGGGGTGTGTTTGGCCAGGGGGAGGAGCTACAGGAGGTTAGCCAGCAGCCCTGCAGCCTATTGAGGTGGGGTCAGGAGTGGGGCTGGCCAGAGGGAGGGTCTGCAGGTTGATCAGGGTGGTGGGAGCCCATCAGGGGCATGGCCAGCTGTGGGGAGGGGCCGCAGGTTGGCTGGCCAGCCCTGCCCCCTATTGGGGGGGTGTGATCAGGATTAGGGCCTTGGGCTGGAGCCTTGGGATTGGCTACAGGGGGTTGGCCGCCCAGCCCCACCCCCTGATCAGGCTGGTTCGCTGGCCACAGTGGGCATTGTAGCGACCAGTTGTTAGTCATTACGGCTGTTATGGCCACTGGCTTTTTATATAGAGAGATATACATAGCCATGGACACGGGCCATGGAGTGGAGAAGACATAGGGGGTGGTAGGGGTTGAGAGGAAGAGGGAAAAGGGAGGAGGAAATGGGAGATATTTATAATACTATATTTAAAAATGAAAAACAACACTAGTAAACAAGCATACTCCCTGGTGCTCAATGCCATGTGCTCAAATATTATCATTTTTAAAATAGAAAATGTAGGTGCAGTTTGGGCTTCCTCTGCTGCTCAGCACTGCCCCAGGGAGCCGCACAAACCTCCTCTGACATGGGAGACACGCAGCCTCCACAGGAGCCGCAGGCCCGGGGCTGGGACACAGCCGGGCTCCCTGCTCTGGCTCCCGTCACACAGAAAGACGGACAGGGACAAGGCAAAGGAGAGGGGCCTCTGGGAAACACAGCAGGAGGTGGTTCATGGCGATCACAATTACCTTCCATAAATCACTGCAAAGGGCTTTCAGCAAAATGGCCACATCTCACAGTTAAAACTACCAGTGCCTCCAGTGACGAGGACTTTGTGAGCCCCTTGCATCTTAAACAGTGTTTGGGGAAGGAGAAGGTGTGCCATTAACAGTAACTCGGAGATAACACCAAGCCAAATACACCGGGATTCTGAGAGTGTGCTCATTTGCTCAAAAAATGACTTTTACTATGTATCTGGCACACATGATAGAACACCTCACCTTAATTTATGGCCTTCCGTGATGATAAACATTTGGATTTTAGGACAAAATCGTCTTTTATCCTCATATTTCTATAAAGTTAAGTACGTATTAAAATGTAAAACAGTACTTTACTACATCACCTTATAAATAAATATGAGCATTAAAATATTTTCTGCTTTTGTCATACCAAAAAAAAGTCAAAATTGGTCTTTATTTGATATGCTCATTATCGAATTTTACTTTCTAAATTTAAAAGATAATTTGACTTTATACTCTTCTTATATAGATGGGCCTTTTTAAAAACACACATCTTTCCCACATGTAAGTAAACACACTTTATTATAGAGAGAAGGTCTAGCCATACTTCTGAGGACATAATCGATTACAATTTTATTTTCTCTGTTAAAATGCAAATTGGCTATTTTTTAAGTGTTTTATTATCGCCATAGAATAAATCCCGTGTTATAATAATAAACAAAATTCACCTAAAACTTAAAAGAAAAGCATCTTTTAAGCATTTTATTTTCTAGAAATCCCAAATTCTTTCTACTACAAATTTATTCAACTTAAAGGACAATGTCTTTGTGTTACACATGACTATTGTTCAAATGTCAGGTTAAATTTCAAGACAAGACAAATGAAAGAATCTAACTAAATCCCAACTATAAATAGAGTAGCAATGTGACAGTGACTAAGCCCAGTGCCTGCCCAGGATGCTCTGTGTTAGGATAGTAAAGTCTTCAGAACTAATCATACTCACCTCATAGGGAGGTGGTGACGATTAGCGAAATGACTGATACAAAGCCCGTGACGCCACACCTGGCACAGTGAGGCTCAGAAAAACAGTGATGAGGTGGACTGTCATCGTAAGACCTTGGAGTGACTTCAGCCAAAGCTCAACCAGGACCGTGCCAACCTCAGCCAATGACCGTGCACACTATCGATGCCCCATGAGACAATGACGCACTATTGCAGCTAAACCCTAAATGTGTGGAGGGGCCAGCACAGGGGACACTTCCTGTTGGCCTGTCTGATATTTTTAAGTTTTCAGCCGAGTTTGCTTTTGACCAACACAGCACAACTTGGCCATGCAGAATGGGAAGCTGGACGGAAGCCTGTCAGAAGGGGGGTCACAGCAAGCCCCGTTCACTCCTCCCAACACCCCGGACCCAAGGAGCCCCCCGAATCCAGAAAACATTGCACCAGGTAACTCAGCGCCTTACAGATAAAACAATAGTCTCTGTGCGTTTAAATGTGCGGCTCGGGTCACGTGGACCCTTCCTCAGTAAATGGTATCAGATTGAGACTGCTGGCCTCATTATGGTCAAAATGGACAAAGGCGGGTTTACATGTGTGAGTACACGAAACACAGAGTTTATCCTAGTATTCTTATTTATTAATTACTAGAGGTACTAAAATTTATGCAAGAGCAGGCCTTCCTTCCCCCGGCTGCCAGCACCGGCTTCCCACAGGCACCCAGGACCCAGCGGGCTTCCCTCCAGCCCTGGCATCGTCAGGAAGGACGTCTGGAAGACGTCTGGTCTAATTAGCATATCACCCTTTCATTATTATAGATTGTATTTTCCATACGAACAACTGCAGGCCTGTTTTTATAGACTCACCCCACATCTGTGTGTGGGTAAGTCTGAGGTCAATGTCAGATGGAGACCTGAGGAGCCTGCAAAGCACTGATGCGGCCTCCTGTCTTAGATGGCTCCCTGTATCTGCTGGCAACCACCGGTTACGTTAAAAATTAAGTCATTTGTAGTTATATTGACACTCTTTTTGTGTAAAATTATCCAGCCTGTGGAGTGCTATGATATACGTTTGTCTTCCTTAATTTCACAGTAACTCCATGACATTTTCACTACAACCTGCTCTTTAGAGATTAAGAAACGGAGGTTGGGAGTGGCTATGTGTCAGTAGTGACTGAAGAAGAAGTACACCCGTTCCGGTTCCAGATTCACAGTCACGGGGTCCTTGCGTCCATGGGTGAAGACACACTGGGAAAGCACACAGAAATTAAACACTTGTGTGGAGTAGTGAGGGTTTGAGAAATTTAGGAAGGTATAAAATTTTAAATGTCTGGTCTCCGCTTGCCCGACCTCTGATCAGCTGCAGGAGGAACATGAAATAGACGTGGGCAGTGACAATGGAGGGCTGAACCCCACACAGAGGATAGGCAGGAGAGGGATTCTGTCCCCAGGGGCCACAGAGGTCATCTCACACCCAGGCTTCCAAAGGGCCTGCAGGTGCGGAGGACCAGGGCGAGAGCAGGCCCAGGGAGGGGCACAGGGTAGGGGAGGCGGTGGCGGGGGGAGGGGGCAGGGAGATGCCAGCTTCAGGCAGAGCCGGGGTCTGGAGCACAGACGTGAGGACCGTGCCAGGAGGCAAGGCTGCCCAGGGGGGTGGGGACAGGTGAGCCATGCTGAGTGGCTGGGATTTTTGTCCTGGGAAGTGAGTGACACGGTCAGGTTTTCCTGTCATATTTCACTGGGCGGTATTAGCGACAGGAAAAGCGTGGGGACCAACAGCAGGGGCTGCAGCGGGAGGTCTGTGTGCGGGGCCCTGGGAAGCTGGGGAGGTCTGGGTGAGGGTTTGGGTGAGGGTCTGGGTGAGGGTCTGGGTGAGGGTCTGGGGAGGGTCTGGGTGAGGGTCTGGGGAGGTCTGGGTGAGGGTCTGGGGAGGGTCTGGGTGAGGGTCTGGGGAGGTCTGGGTGAGGGTCTGGGGAGGGTCTGGGTGAGGGTCTGGGGAGGTCTGGGTGCAGGGCCGGGAGGTCTGGGTGAGGGTCTGGGTGCAGGGCCCAGGAGGTCTGGGTGAGGGTCTGGGTGCAGGGCCCAGGAGGTCTGGGTGAGGGTCTGGGTGCAGGGCCGGGAGGTCTGGGTGAGGGTCTGGGTGCAGGGCCGGGAGGTCTGGGTGAGGGTCTGGGTGCAGGGCCGGGAGGTCTGGGTGAGGGTCTGGGTGCAGGGCCGGGAGGTCTGGGTGAGGGTCTGGGTGCAGGGCCCAGGAGGTCTGGGTGAGGGTCTGGGTGCAGGGCCGGGAGGTCTGGGTGAGGGTCTGGGTGCAGGGCCCAGGAGGTCTGGGTGAGGGTCTGGGTGCAGGGCCCAGGAGGTCTGGGTGAGGGTCTGGGTGCAGGGCCCAGGAGGTCTGGGTGAGGGTCTGGGTGCAGGGCCCAGGAGGTCTGGGTGAGGGTCTGGGTGCAGGGCCCAGGAGGTCTGGGTGAGAGTCTGGGTGCAGGGCCCAGGAGGTCTGGGTGAGGGTCTGGGTGCAGGGCCCAGGAGGTCTGGGTGCAGGGCCGGGAGAGGTCTGGGTGAGGGTCTGGGTGCAGGGCCGGGAGGTCTGGGTGAGGGTCTGGGTGCAGGGCCGGGAGGTCTGGGTGAGGGTCTGGGTGCAGGGCCGGGAGGTCTGGGTGAGGGTCTGGGTGCAGGGCCCAGGAGGTCTGGGTGAGGGTCTGGGTGCAGGGCCCAGGAGGTCTGGGTGAGGGTCTGGGTGCAGGGCCCAGGAGGTCTGGGTGCAGGGCCGGGAGAGGTCTGGGTGAGGGTCTGGGTGCAGGGCCGGGAGGTCTGGGTGAGGGTCTGGGTGCAGGGCCCAGGAGGTCTGGGTGAGGGTCTGGGTGCAGGGCCGGGAGGTCTGGGTGAGGGTCTGGGTGCAGGGCCCAGGAGGTCTGGGTGCAGGGCCGGGAGAGGTCTGGGTGAGGGTCTGGGTGCAGGGCCGGGAGGTCTGGGTGAGGGTCTGGGTGAGGGTCTGGGTGCAGGGCCGGGAGGTCTGGGTGAGGGTCTGGGTGAGGGTCTGGGTGCAGGGCCGGGACGTCTGGGTGAGGGTCCGGGTCAGGGCCTGTGGAGGTCTGGATGAGGGCCTGGTAGGGAAGAGAGACTAGCATGAAGGACACGGCAGTCAGTGGCTTGTGGATGGAGGGTGAGGGGCTCTGTGAGGACGTGGAGCTGGTCACTCAGTGTGTGTGCCAGCGGTATAGTCTGTGCAAGCTGCTGTGAGGCTCCGTGGCATCCCAGAGGTGGTCTGCCCTGTGAGAGGAACGGGCGGGAGGTGAGGCCAGCACAGAGTCAGGGACTGTCCACAGGGACGGGAAGGCCAGGCCCACCAGGGGTGCAGACACAGCCTCCCACGGTGAAGCCTGAACAGCTGCGGGCACTGGAAGGGACACACCCCTGTGTTCCTCCCAACACCGCGGGCCCAGGGACAGTCTCCACGCTGCCTCCCGAGTCCCGGCTGCAGCTGGCACGATGGGTGCGCTCAAACCAATGCACAGACGGTGAGAGCGGAGCCCAGGACAGTGAAGGGCAGGGCCGGTTTACAAACCAAAGGAGTAGACACCTGGACAATGCACCTGAGGCAGGGCTTCCTTAGAACTCCCCTGCAGTGGGCGTAGCCTGTCCACCGCTGAGACTCTCACTCCGAGGCCAGGAGAGGGACCTTCCTCATCAGTGACTGCCTGACCCACAGGGCGCGGGAGGAGGCCTCCCCATGGCGGGCTCCGTGCTCACTCCGCTGCCGTGTTCTCCCGAAGGCTACTCCGGGCCCCTGAAGGAGATCCCTCCGGAGAGGTTCAACACCACGGCCGTGCCCCGGTCCTACCAGTCGCCGTGGGAGCAGGCGGTCAGCGGCCACCCGGAGCTCCTCGAGGGGCTGTACCCGAAGCTGCTCACACCCGAGGGCCAGGCAGAGCCGCCGGACTACCGGAGCTTCAACAGGTGACCGCGCTGCCGGCGCCCGGCGGGTGTGCCGGGCTGGGCGCCCTGTGCGGGCGCTGCGGGCTGGGCGGGCTCGGCTGTGGCCTAAGTAGCCTCCCCAATCACCTAAGGTGGATGCCCTGGGCGGGTGCTACCGGCTGGGCACCCTGGGCAGGCGCTGCCCGGCTGGGCGGGCTGGGCGCCCTGCGGGTGCTGCGGGCTGGCATCCTGGGCGGGTGCTGCCTGGCTGGGCGCCTGCGGGGTCTAGAAAATATGCCAGAAAACCTCAGAGCCTGGGGAGCTGGGAGGAGGGTCCGGGGATTCCAATCTTCTACTGGGACGCTGACGGCTATCCTGCTGGAGTAGAGGTGAGTGAGGGCTATGTCAACACTTGGGTTCTTACCGTAGAAAGAAGGCATTTGCTGTTGCTGTTTTAATATATTCTATTGATTCTGGAGAGAAAGGAAGATGGGAGAGAGAGGTAGAAACATCAATGATGAGAATCATTGCTTGGCTGCTGCCTCCTGCAGGCCCCCTACTGGGGATCCAGCCTGCAACCTGGGCCCGTGCCCTTGATTTGAGTTGAACCCAGGACCTTCATGAAAATAAGTGCTTGTGCCCATCAACACAGTCCTGGATTGGATAATGGTTACCTCCTTTATTTTTATTTCATTCTTTTAAATAAATCTTTATTGTTCAGATTATTATAGGTGTTCCTCTCCCCCCTCCTTGCTCCCCTAACCTGATTCCCCACCTCACCCCAGCGCTGTCTTCATCCATAGGTGTAAGATTTTTGTCCAGTCTCTTCCCACACCCCTCAGACCTCCTTCTCCCTGAGGATTGTCAGTCCATTCCCTTTCTATGTCCCTGATTCCATTATATTCACCAGTCCATTCTGTTCTTCAGACTTTTTATTCACTTGATTTTTAGATTCACTTGTTGGTAGGTATGTATTTGATGTCTTCTTGTTATTTATAATTTTTGTCTTTACTTTTTCCTTCTTCTTCCTCTTCTTTAAGAATACCCTTCAGCATTTCTTGTAATCCTGGTTTGGTGGTGATGAATACCTTTAGCTTTTCCTTGTCTATGAAGCTCTTTATCTGACCCTCAATTTTGAATGATGGCTTTGCTGGGTAGAGTAATCTTGGTTGTAGGTTCTTGCTGTTCATCACTTTGAATATTTCTTGCCACTCCCTTCTGGCCTGCATAGTTTCTATTGAGAAATCAGCTGACAGTCATATGTGTATTCCCTTGAAGGTAACTAACTGTTTTTCTCTTGCTGCTTTCAAGATTCTCTCTTTGTCTTTTGCCCTTGGCATTTTAATAATGATGTGTCTTGCTGTGGTTATCTTTGGATTCCTCTTGTTTGGGGTTCTGTGTGCTTCCTGAACTTGTAAGTCTGTTTCTTTCATCAGGTAGGGAACGTTTTCTGTCATTATTTCTTCTAATAGGTTTTTAATATTTTGCTCTCTCTTTCTTCTTCTGGCACCCCAAAAGTTTGGATATTGGTATGTTTAAAGTTTTCCCAGAGGCTCCTTACACTATTTTCATATTTTTGAATTCTTTTTTCTTTTTATTTTTCTGGTTGGATGTTTTTTGTTTCCTCATATTTCAGATCTTTGCTTTGATTCTTAGAGTATGTTGATCTATAGTTGAGTTTCTGTATATTCTTTATTTTAGCAGTGTATGCTTAATTTCTGACTGGTCCTTTCCATTTTTTTTGGCATTCTCATTAAGGTCATTGCAGGTCTCAAGTTTCTCAGCGGTTTTTAGAAGATTCTTGAGTAACCTTATAAATATGGTTTTGAACTCTATGTCATCCAGTAGTTTGCTTTCCTCCCTTTCTTTCATTTGTGATATGTTTCTGTGTCTCTGCATTTTGGCTGCTTCCTGTGTTGATGGAGCAGCTTGGTGTGGTAGGTGACCTATAGTGGCCTATAGTAGCCTCCCCAATCACCTAAGGTGGATGCTCTTGGTACACCCCTTTGTGGGCTGAATACAAAGTCTTGGTGTAGTTAAGCATTTATTGCTGTTAGTACACTGGGAGGAATTGTCTTCTATGCCAATTGGCTGTGGGGACCCAGCGTATTTATAATGGAAGAACTGCTGTGCTAGAAACACGCTTATGGTGCAGGACTTGTTTCAGTGGGGCTTTGGTGCTCATTGAGTCTGCCTCCCAAATGTGTCATTTATGGATGTGAGGAGTTGAAATCTGGTGTCTCACACTGACCACTAGGTACACTGGCTTCTGGATCTCCAATGGGGTGCAAGTCAGCTACTGTCTGAGGCCAAACTGCAGGAGCTACAGCAAGAACCACAGTTTTCTCTTCTTTGCTTGGGATTTGGAGGTTTTGGAGCTGTCTGAATCAGGTTGCAAGTTTGCTAGGTTAAGCTGTGATGAGGAAGGCCATTCATATGCAAAAGTCACTGCTTGGAGCTTGGATGGATTTGTAAATTGTGCGGGGTGGGGTTTCAGGGCATCACCAGGCTAGGGCATGGCAAACAGTGATGGCTGACAGCCAGCCATCACCATGCCTCTGACCGCGTCTCTGCATCTCACACCCCAGCACAGCTAACAATTATTCTTGCACACAGCTCTGCAAGCAAGCCACACTCACTTTCTGACCTGATGGCAGACAGTCCAGCTTCTCCCCGTAGGAGTTTGGGCCCTGTGTGTCTCCCTAGAAACTGGATTTCAGAGAAATCAGGAGCTTATCTCCTTTTGGGTTGAAGAAAGCAATAATATCCACCAGTCCAGATCACACACACCTCCATACCTCAGCTTTTCAGTGCTTGTGCACTGAATGCTCTTTTCTCTTTCCTTCTACTTGTAGAACTTTCACTCAGCCAGCCCTCCTGTGGCTCTGGGTGATAGACATCTTGTCTTTTAGTTATAGTTTTAAAATTGTTGTGCAAGGCAGCAATTTAGGTATTTACCTACGCCACCATCTTGGGTTCTTTGGTCACCTCCTTTTAATCAAACTGCTTGCCATGGACAAAGATGACACCACCGGCAGACTCAAATGATCTTTACAATGTTTATTCAAGAAGCTCACCAGTCAGTTCAAAATTACCAGGCATGACAAAAATGTCTGAAAATGAAGAGAAAAACAATAAACAACAGAGACAGAAACACAAAAGATTGTAATATCTGACACTCACTTTAAAGTAATTGTGAGAAACATGTTCGAGAAAAGAGATGACAAAAGTGAAGAATTCCAGCCGATTGAGAATGGTTTTTATAAAGTGTCAAATGGAAATTCTACAAAAACAAAAATGCTGGTATAGCAACTGAAATTGAGAAGTCAAGTGCTGAGTCACTGGATCCATATAAGATCTGCAGGAAATACAGAGGACAGAGAAATGCTAACATTTTACTGAAAGAGTGAATGTAACTAGTACAGTTTGGTCTGTAGGACACACAATCCAGTGTCTTCAGTAATAAATTGCAGAGAAGGATGAAAGGGACATCTGTAGCATAAAAATGATCTGAAAGAGAATTTTGAAAGACAGGCAAAACTAATCCACTGTACTTAGACACGCACACTTGGGTTATTACCATAGAAAGAAGGGGTTTTTTTGTTTGTTGGTTGGTTGTTGTTTTTAATATATTTGTATTGATTTTGGAGAGAAAAGGGGATGTGAGAGAGAGATAGAAAGATCAATGATGAGAGAGAATTATTGATCTGCTGCCTCCTGCATGCCCTCCTCCGGGGATCCAGCCCACAACCTGGGCATATGTCCTTGATTTGAGTTGAACCCGGGATGCTTCAGTCCACAGGCCAATGCTTTATCCACTGAGCCAAACCAGCAAGGGCACCATAAGAAGAAGGTTTTAAAACATATATTGTAAGTTGATATTGACATGAAAGTCAAAACACCGCCAACCCCTGGGCAGGCGAGGGCTGACTAGCAGGCCCCTCGGTGCTGCTGTAGGGACTCAGGACAGGAGCTGGTGACAAGGTGGTTCACTTTTAAATAAGCTTCTGTGCCTGTCTATGAGGTTTCTGTACTCGTGCTACATCCAGTGACAGAAATGTTTTTAAAAAATAAGCAAATAGACTCCATGACAGATTGAACATGGCAGGAAGGACTCAAAGACTGAAGTTGACAGTGTGCAAACGAGCAGAGGAGACGAGGGGTTCCCACTGCCAGGAAAGAGCAGAACACACTTGGCAATGAAAGTGCCAGCATACGGTGTGGTTAAAGGCTCGGGAGGGGATAAGGAAAAGTGAGGTAGAAGCAATGGCTGAAGAATTCAAGGCCCAGAAAATTTCAAAATTGACAAAACACATCAGGCCTCTGATTCAAGAAGTACTATGCCATCCAGGAAACCACACAAAAGTCAGGGCTGCAAATCAGCGGAAAAACCAAAGACAATGGGAACATCTTAAAGCTCGTGGAATCACGCCTTTAAAATTCTGAAATAAATAATAGCCATCCTGTAATCCATATCCAATAAAAGCAAACACTCTTGAAAGGTGGTTAGGGGGCTTTCAGGCTGGCAGACAGAGTGGTTAGGTTAGAAGCCAGCAGTCCCAGATTGTGAGAGGAATATCCAACTGCCTGTGGGATTGGGCCTAAACCAGCAGTAGGATCAAGGGGTCCCAGATTGAAGAGAGCGCAGGCTGGACTGAGAAACAACACCTCTCTCCCCCAGTGCACGAATTTCATGCACCAGGCCTCTAGTAAATATATAAAAGGAAAAATAAAACTGTCCTTATTCACAAATGACATGATTATGTCCCCATGAAATTCAAAAGGAGCTCCAGGTTAGAAATTAGAATTAGAAATTTAGTAAGATCACAGAGTACAAGATCAACATAAAAATTAATGACATTTTTATATACCAGCAACAAATAAGTAAAAAATAAATACCATTCATCAAGTTTTACCCTAGGATTTATATACTTTTTTTTTTAAGGTATCTTATACTTCAATAAATTTTTATTTTAAAAATATCACATAGGCAAAAATAATCTCGATAGTTATTTAGAAATTGAAAGTGATAAAAGCCATTCCTTGAATTAGTTCAGAGCACATTCCAATCAGTTAAAAAAGGTTAACATAATTTCTAGGTACAAATTGGGTTAATATCTTTCCTACAGTAGGTTATTTAATGGGATTTATTTTATCAAACAACTAAAGGTTATGAAAAAATAATCTGACCAGAAATTTAGTTCCTCACACAACTATTATACATTTTTTAAAAATTATACAAAGCAGATTAGGAAACATTGTTTTTTATTTTATTTTATTTATTTATTTATTTATTTATTTATTTATTTTTGTTGTTGTTAATCCTCACCTGAGGATATTTTTCCATTGATTTTTAAAAATAATGGAAGGGATGGAGGGAGGGAGAGAGAGAGAGAGAGAGAGAGAGAGAGAGAGAGAGAGAGAGATTTATGTGAGAGATACTCATCTATTGGTTGCTTTCCGCATACACCCTGGCCAGGGATTGAGCCTATAACTGAGATACATGCTCTGGACCAGAATTAAACCCAGGACCCTTCAGTCTGTAGGCCAACGCTCTATCCATTGAGGATACCCAGCTAGGGCCTATTATACACTTTAAAAAGAAGATGTAATAAGAAGTACATTTTTTTTCTTTCTTTTTCTTAAATAATTCAACATTATTATATTGACTTTATTCTAATACATTTGTTTTGTTTTGTTTTTTTCATTTTTACCAAAACAAAAGAGCTGGAGGGGAGGGGGGTGTTCCAAATATGCCAGAGTCCTTTGCGAAGAGTAACATAATATTATTTGGTGACCCCACCTTATTATACATAACCACTAGCTATTGCCAGTGATGTGTGGAAGGTGAGAAGCAGTCCTATAGCATTCAGCAGGGATAGGACCAATGAGAAGTGCTCCCAAGTCTAAGAATGACTTCAAAATAGCCCATAGCACGATTTTGCATTCTTGCACTCATTTTGAATATACCATTTAAATATTATGCTACTAGAGGCCCGGTGCATGAAATATGTACATCGGGTCCCTAGGGCTGGCCAGTGATCAGGGCTGATCAGAGCTCACCAGGGCCTTCCAGTCCAGCTGCCAGCCAGGGCTTTCCTTCCCCGGCTGCTGGTTGCTGGTCAGGGCCTTCCTTCCTTCCATACCGCCCCCTGGTGGTCAGTGGAAGTCATAGCAAGTGATAGAATTTTGGTCTCCTGATCAAACTTCCGCGAGGACACTTTGCATATTAGCCTTTTATATAGACAGATATTTAAATAACACTATATTAAATCCATGCAAGATGTGAGGAAAATTGAACTAGAAGGTTTCCAGCTCTGCTTCAAAAAGCTGTGTGACGATGCCATTTAACCCTCCTTGTACTGATTTCCTCATCTGTAAAAAAACGACTATGATTGCCCTATCTGGTTTGGCTCAGTGGATAGAGCGTGGGCCTGAAGACTGAAGAGTTCTGGGTTTGATTCCAGCCAAGGACACATGCCTGGGTTGTGGGCTCAATCCCCAGGAGGGGGCTTGCAGGAGGAAGTAAATCAATGATTTGCTCTCATCATTGATGTTTCTAACTCTTTCTCCCTCTCCCTTCCTCTCTGAAATCAGTAAAAAAATATATATATATTTTAAGAATGTCTATGATTGCCTGGCCGGCATGGCTTAGTGGTAAAGCTTCGACCTATGAACCAGCAGGTGATGGTTTGTTTCTTGGTCAGGGTATATGCCTGGGTTATGGGTTCGATCCCCAGTGTGGGGCATGTAGAAGGCAGCTGATCAGTGATTCTCTCTCATCATTGATGTTTCTCTCTCTCTCCCTCTCCCTTCTTCTCTGAAGTCAATAAAAATATTTTTTAAACTGTCTATGATTATATGATTAAGTACCTTTAAATATATCACATACATTAGGTATTTAGTTGAATAACTTATTTTAATTTCTATACAAATCTCTTTATAAGATTCTTTACCTTACAAAACAATCAATAATTATTAGGATTATAATTCCAGCACTACTAATTAGTACAAATGTAATCCCATTACTGATCAATGTAAATAAGAAAGCATCTATTAACTGTGAATCTGAGTGGAACAAGCTCCTTACTCCATAGATGACTAAGTATAAAGTCACATTATATCAGATCTATGTTTAAAGAAATGTGGGAATTAAAGGGATGCAGGGTTATCCCTTGTAGACTAGTCCAAATCTTTTTTTATATATATTTTATTGATTTTTTACAGAGAAGAAGAGAGATGGATAGAGAGTTAGAAACATCGATGAGAGAGAATCATCAATCAGCTGCCTCTTGCATACCCCCTACTGAGGATGTGCCCGCAACCAAGGTACATGCCCTTGACCAGAATCGAACCCGGGACCTTTCAGTCCGCAGGCCAGCACTCTATCCACTGAGTCAAACCGGTTTCAGCTAGTCCAAATCTTTTAGTGGAAAATTTTGCTTAAAAAAAAAAAGAACATTTTGCTTCACTATCTTTGACTAAAACTTAACACTATTTCCAGAGACCTTAAATATCCTACAAGTCGTCTTTGACTGTTTACCATCTCTGTGAATGGACTGTTTTACTTAGTGTGCCTAGAGCAATAAAAATCCAAGCAAACAGGATACAGCCTCCGTGGTGCCAAAGAAAAGAAAGGCTGCCTTTCAAACAGCAGCTTCCACTGGGCCAGAGGTAGGAGGTGGAAGACCAGCGATGGGGCGGAAGGGAATGTTTTCCTTTACAGGAGAAGAAAAAGACCCGCAAAGTGGGAGGGAAAAACAACACAGCACTGGACCAAAAGGAAAAAAGCAACACACTCAGCACCAAGCCCAAATACTGGAGTTCAGTGGCAGAGGAACATTTCTTCTTTCATTTAACGCAGAAAAAAAAATTAAATGAGTAAAATTTATATCTGGAATTCATAAACATAAGATTGACCAGATTCAGCCTAAATCTAGAAATGAAGTCCAGCGTCTTATATCCAGTGGAAACGATACGTTCTTAAACTCCCAGGATGGATGCGTGTAAGTTCGGCTGCCTGTTGTCACAAAAACCAAACTCAGATGCCAGTGAAAAGGCAGAGAGGTTTATTTAAGTGCCGGTTACCTGAGGAGACGGGGGACTCTTGTCCAAAGCCCATCTCAACATTGCAGCGGAGGCAGAGGCCTCTATAAGGAGGGAGAGGGAAAGCAGGACAAAGAAATCGAGTTTTCTACCTGTGGATCAGCACAGTCCCCTCTGATAAGGACCTTGAATCTGGTCAAGTGGTGGCCTGGTGTTTGTCATCCTGGTTCTGCCTTATCCTGGTTTTGTAGTTGAAGGTCAGCAATTCCCCTAGAGCCGTGGTCTGCAAACTGCGGCTCTAGAGCCACATGCGGCTCTTTGGCCCCTTGAGTGTGGCTCTTCCACAAGATACCACAGCCTGGGTGAGTCTATTTTGAAGAAGTGGCATTAGAAGTTTAAGTTTAAAAAATTTGGCTCCCAAAAGAAATTTCAATCGTTGTACTGTTGATATTTGGCTCTGTTGACTAATGAGTTTGCCCACCACAGACCTAGAGCTACGATGACTAAAGGTCAGAGTCTATATCTTCTGAAGTTAGCTCCTTGGATTCTTATACAAATATGCTGTTTATCTACATGCTGCATACTAGTCAGAGTCAGCATCTGCGGAAACAACGTGGGAGAGTGGTGGGTGGGTCACAATCCAGTCACATGTGCAGCCCATGCAGTGCTGTGACCCGGCGAGGAGGGCCATGCTTGCCATGAGGCTTTGCTGTCTCTGTTTTGATCGTCTTAATGTTGTTGTTGTTAATCCTCACCTGAGGATATTTTTTCCAGTGATTTTTTTTTCTTTTTAGAGAGAGTAGAAGGCAAGGAGGTAGGAGGAGAGAGAAGAGAACATTGATGTGAGAGATCTACCTGTTGCCTACCACACACACACACACACACACACACACACACCGACGGGGGCTGGGAACAAATCTGCAACCTAGGTACATGCCCTTGACTGAAACTCTAACCTGAAACCCTTTGGTCTGCAGGCTGATGCTCTAACCACTGAGCAATGCCAGGCAGGATGATAGTCTTAACAATTATTAAGAAGGGCTCCCCAGTTTCTATTTTGTATGGCCCTACAAATGTCATAACTGGTCCTGATGTAGGCTCTGAACTTTTCAGGTGCTTCACCTTACCCTGAGCAACTCTGTATTCAGGATATCCTCCCCTCAGGTTAACGATCATAATTCCCTCATGTCTCACTCACTCTGCACTGCTCTGGGAACTCATTGATGTTAATAATAATACAGCCTCTTCATCTGCAAATTCCTCACACATAGAGGGCAGGTATCTTAAGCAATCACTTCTTTGTTGTATGAATAAATGAATGGTCAACAAATGGCACATACAATGGCACATTTCTAAAATGAAAACATACTGTCTTGCACACCTTAAACATCCAAGAATAGCAGGTGTCACTTAAGCACAGAATGAAATTTGAGTGCTAAGGACTCTTCAGTTCATTAAATCAAATGACCAAATGCGGGGCATGGCCAGATAGTAGCATCAGAAACGTGACAGCAGCACTGCTGGACATCAGTGAGACACAGCCCTGGCAGGTGGATGTTCCTACACGCGCTGCACTTCGAAAGTGCCCTCAGGAGGCCCAGCACTCCGTCCGCAGCATCTCTGGAGGGTGTGGCACAGGCTGGTCCCTGGAAAAGCAGGCCTCCGGGGGCCTGGGTTCAAGTCCCGGTTCTACAGCGTCATAGGTGGGGCCTTGAACAAGTCACGTGCTAGAGTGTGCCTCCGGTCTCCCAAGACGTAGGCATGTTCACAGAACCAGCACCTGAGGTCGTTGTGAGGATGTCAGGAGACAAGCCCGTCAGGCCTTGGCCCTGGGCATGGTGCAGACTCTCAGACACGCCCTGCGTGTCTCAACCAGCATCTGCACTCCAGCTAGGGCCTGCGGTGAGCAGCACTTCCAACAGTGGCCAGGGCATGGCACCCTGTCCCGCCTTCATCATCTTTATCCTCCTGAGGTGGCATGATCGGAGAGCACCTGCCTGATGACTTCTCCCCCCCTCTGTTCCTGGTTAAATGCTAGGAGCAATGCGGGCCTAGGTCCCTCCCATGAGCCCTGGCGATGGACATGGCCCAGCAGTGCTGTGGGGACCGGCGAAGGAGAAGGGCTGGGGCAGTTGCTGGGAAGTTAGGACTCACAAGCCGCAGGTGGGGTGGAGATGGGGAGGACACGTCTTCTGCAGGGAAATGTGAGCCAAGACCCGAAGGCAAGAAGTGATCGGGCCGACCTCCAGGTGCGGGGAATAGATTTTAGTCCCAAACTGAGAGTGCATGCAGCAGGACTTCACACAGGTCTGTGGTCCCTGATGGAAATGCTTGTCTCAGAGGCCAAACACTGACAGCCACACTAAGGATACGGCAGAACACGCCCATAAAATGATGAACTAAGTTGTCTTTCTATGTTCCAGTAGACACATTTGGAAACTGATTTATTCTTTTTCTTTTCATTCCCCACAGAGTTGCCACCCCGTTTGGAGGTTTTGAAAAAGCATCAAAAATGGTGAAGTTCAAGGTCCCAGATTTTGAGCTACTACTTCTAACAGATTCCAGGTTCATGGCCTTTGCCAACCCTCTTTCTGGCAGACGGTCCTTCAACAGGACTCCTAAGGGGTGGATGTCTGAGAACATCCCCATAGTGATCACCACCGAGGCCCCCGAGGGCGCCGCCGTCCCCGAGTCCGAAGACCTCTGAGCAGACAGCCGCGGGCTCGGAGCCTCCGCACACCCACTCGCTGGCATTGTTCCTTCCATGGCGTTTAACCTCAGCCTCAGAGCAAATACTAATAAACAACTCACAATCTTGTTTTAAACTTCCATTTCACTCGTGTTTACTCCTCCCTTTGTTTTCACGTGGCCCAAACAACCCCCCCTTCGACGGGGGCAGCCCAGGAGATCGGACAAAAGTTCCAGCCTTTCTCCTTTGTTGTGTGAATAAATGAATGAGTCAACACCAGCTGGTCCCAAATGAAGCTTTTCAAGTGCACCTATAATCAACACGCAATCAACATATTCAGACGCATTCCGTGCGGGATGTAAGGGTGAGGTGAGGGGTGTGGAGGAGGCAGAGCAAACATCGCGATGGGAGAGGCTGGGCCGGGCCTTCCTGGTGACCATGGACAGTAGCCTGTCTGGATGGAGTCTCTGCAGGAGATGGTCTGACCGTTCCTCTCAGGCCTTGTCTCCTTCCGCGTGCTCTGAATCACAGGGTAGTTATTCCAGACATTCTCCAGAGTTCAACCGGGTTGTTACACCAGCTTAACATTCCACCAAGGAGATGGAGACAGTGACTCAGGGAACGTCCTGCTACCTAGTTTTAAATGCCAAGGTTACCTGCAATTCAAGTTCCTCACACCCCAAAGCTGTGTGCCAATGAGGTTCAAGTTCATGTGCACATTTGTAAGAGTGTAAAAACACACACAGTGCACACTACTATACACCTAAGCAGATGTGTATGCGAGAGGGAGAGAGAAATTTGAATTGGTATCTGTCTTTGATGAATCCTTGAATTCTGTTCAAATCCTTAAGCACTAGGGAGTATATGCTATAAAACAAATAAAAACAAGCAACAGCAGTCTCAGCCAGCATGGCTCAGTGGTGGAGCATCGACCTATGAACCAGGGGTCAGGATTCACTTCGGGTCAGGGCACAGGCCTGGGTTGGGGGCTGGATCCCCAGTGTGGGGCGTGTTCATGATTCTCTCTCATCCTTGATATTTCTCCTCTCTCTCCCTTCTTCTCTGAAATTAAAAAAACAAAAACAAAAAAACAAACAAACAAAAAAAAAAAAACACAGCAGAACACTAAGATCTCTGAAAATAATGTTGCGCACGCACATCCGCCATGAAATTTGTGAATACACTGAAATAGGAGACTCAAACTAACATACAGGTACAGACATGTCTTACACTAGGACTGAGGAAGCACAGTACTGGTAAGACATAGACACCAGTTCTTCCCGTTTGAATTCAGCACAGAGTTCTGTGTCAGGCGCCGAGATGGAGACTGACCCACCACAGGCAGCCACCGGAGATGAAGCTCAGGAGGTGGAGAGGGAGTGTGCACAGCAGAGCACGAGAATCTGTTCCCAATCTCTTTTATTTTATTTTATTTTATTTTATTTTATTTTATTTTATTTTATTTTTTACAGAGAGGAAGAGAGAGCGATAGAGAGCCAGAAACATCAATAAGGGAGAAACATCAATCAGCTGCCTTCTGCACACCTCCTATTGGGAATGCACCCGCAACAAAGGTACGTGCCCTTGAGCAGAATCAAACCCAGGACCCTTCAGTCCGCAGGCTGACGCTCTATCCATTGAGCCACACTGGTTTCGGTGAGACTCTGGTTGTTTTAACCAGCCTCTTGCCTGGTAAGGGAATTTAAAAAAACTTAATCACGCAATCTCTAGAAATGACATCAATATATTATATTCATCCATATTGTCACTGGAATAATTTAAGTAATTGGTAATTGGTGTAATTTAAAATGTAACGTCATATCATTTTTATTTATGCTTTGGTGTTTATCTGTTTTAAAATGATTTGGCACCTGTGATAAACGCTAGGTATGAGGCTCACATCGCACCAATTTTATGGTTCATTTTAAAGATAAAAATTACTCCTATTCTATTAGGCATTTGCTGAAATGATTTTGTTTCCATTGGCAGCGTGAAATGAGTTACTTTTGTTCATTGAGTTGGAATTTTATTGCCTGGTTTTCCCTACCACCACGTGGATCACCAGCCAATCCACCACCAACAGGGCCAGCAATGAAATGGCAGCTGCAGAGCCGGACCCGGCGCCAGGGAGCAGCCTTTGAAAGAGAGAAGGGAAGCACGTGTTTCGGATCAGGGGGAAAGTGAGGGACCACCCTCAGGGCACCACAGCATTCCCCTTCCTGCGAGTGGCTGTCCATCGCTCAGCTGTCCGGCTCCTTTAGGAAGGCCAACATTTCACTCTACCCTGTTTCCCCGAAAATAAGACAGTGTCTTATATTAATTTTTTCTCCCAATGTTGTGCTAGGTCTTATTTTCGGAGGATGTCTTATTTTCGGGGAAACACGGTAGTTGCTGCACAATTAAGATTTCTAAGGCATTTTGATTGGGTTTCCAGGGACCTGAGAGGCGACATCTTTCTGAGCCTGAGGACTACCACAGTCAGTTTAGAACAGCAAAAGACCAGGGGCGGGGGGGGGGGGACCACGACCATGAGGGGGGAATCTGTGTCCCCCACATAGTTCGCGTGAAACGTGGATAAAGGGGTCAGCAGGGGAGAGACCGAGCGCAGGGTGAGAATACTGGGTGGGCTATTACACGCCGAGCATACAGTCACTGCTTCACACAGGCTCATTTTCACACACACACCAGCATTCTCCTCTCACAGTGAACCTGTGAGGAAGGCATTCAAAATAAGCTCCGTTTTACATAAGAAAACCGAGCCTCAGAGAACTATGGGGATGGAGTCGCTTGATTCTGGCTCAAAATGGGAAGAGCTTGGCAAGTCTGACTGAAAAATAGGTAAGAACTTGTGTTCATCACTTCTCTTTCAGAATCTCAGCGCCCAACTATTTTATTACATCTAGACAAAACAAACAAAACAAAACACACAGAAAAACCCTCCATGATCTTCACTGGGCAAATACGGTGCTAAGCCGGGGCCTTCTCGGGTCACCCAAGGTCACCCGGGCGCTCTGACTCATGCCACTCAGACGGTGCTGATGACCTAAGAGCACAGGCCTGGAGCGGCCTCAGACACACAGGGCCGGCGGAAAGCTGCTCCCGGCTGCACAGCCTCCTGCCAGGGCCAGTGGAGCCGGGGCAAGTGGGGGGGTGGGAGGGGCAGACAGGCACCACAGTGACACCCCAAGGCAATCACCCAGCATGAGCGGACACCCCAAACACCCTTCAAGCGAAGGTGTTGTCTCCTTTCAAAGCTTTAGAGGAAGCTCTCCAACCCCCGTTGTCCTGTCCAATGCGCTGCTGGTCCTGAAGTGACATTTCCTCTCTGACTTAGCCAAGGTCACCTGGCCACTTCTCCAACCAGAGCGCCAATGAAGCAGAACCAAGCTGGAAAAAACAGCCCTCTTGGCGTGCAGCCCTTCCCTCCCGTCATCAGACTCTAGTATTCCTCCAGACTCTGATGATCTCACTTTCCATTCCCTAATATTCCAAAGAACTTGATAATAAAATATAACTAATTATTGGTTGTTACAAGATCAAGTGCAAATACGGGCGATCGTCTTTTAGTAGAAACGATCATTCGCTGCATCCACTTAAAATTCTGCGTTCTCTGACAGGACGCATTTATAATCGCCGCAGCAGCCTGCACGGGAGGGAGCCAGTTCCTCTCACAAAGGCCGCGTGGAGCCCGGCGCCCACGGCAAGCGTGGAAGGAACACGGTGAACTTTCCAGCCGGGCATGCTGATTAATTCTGGAATTTCCTCGCTGCGCTGCTGATGCAAGATAAAGCCTGCATGACATCACCTGGTCTGACCGCGGCGGCTTCTCACGGAGAGAGAGGAGGACAGTGCTGCACCCCTCTCCTCTTCCTCCACAGGCTGCCCTGTGCAGGAGGGGCAGCGCCTTCCTGGGGGAGGCGGGGGAGGGCCAGGCTTTTGTCAGAAGAGCAGGGGCCTAGTCCACACTCACCAACCACAGGCTTCACGATGCACTGGAGGGTTTGCGGGAAACGATGCCTTATCTGTGTGATTAGGGAAGTGAAGGGGTGTGTCCTCATTCAACTCCTTCAACAGGAGAGCTAGCTCTCCGCCTGCATAGGAGCTCTCCTGGCTTCTCGGCACAGCGGGGTTCAGGGATGAGGTTCAGTGCCCGTGGGCAAAGGGAGGGGGAGCCAGCTGCTTCTAAGGGGTGATAGTTTAGGTCCAAAAAGAACGTGCTTGCTATTCAGTCCTGTGTGGCAGCTGGAAGCACATTTCAATGACAGCTTACGCAGTGGCCGGGATAGAGACGGTTCAGGAAACAGGACCGGAAAAGTTAGGAGAAAAAAAAAAGAGCAATTCAATGTCATGCCCTATTTTAAAACTGCTGAGGGGAGGATTGGTTTGGAAGCTGCAGTGCCAGCAAAATACGTAAATGCACAAGGCCCGGGTACAGGACTCCAGAAGCAGGCTGAGAGACACTGCCCGCCGTGCACGGCGCTCTGCTGCTCTCCGGCCCCTGGCCTTGCCCCTCAGAAGCTGTTCTGTTCACGTACGTGCAATCTGCTTGATGAGAGCCCAATCCCAAATAGATATTCTTGTCACACTTTATCAAAACTCACCTGCAGCAAGTGCCAGCTACTACTGATCTGCCGCAAATCACAGATATCTTCTTAAGCAATGTACTTCCCCCTAAAAGTCAGAGTTTTCTTCAGCTCTATTAAGTGGCTCACACGCCATCGCGGCCTGAAACCTTCCCTGGCCAGCGCTATTGAAGAGACCACACTGCTGACCCCTCACCTGTGTGTTTTTCTCTACAGCACTCCTGACTCCCTAACCTCTGAGAAGCAGATGCCAAGATGGGTCAAACCTGCAAAGATTATATTAGGAAAGCTGCCCACAGGAGAGAAACTGGGGAGAGAGTCCAGAGACCTCCTGTGGGTGTGTTCTAGACATAGACGTATTCTAGATACAGATGTATTCTAGACATAGACCTGTTCTAGTCATGGATGTGTCGGAAGCCTGAGCATGTTCTAGACATGGACATATTCTAGACATAGATGTGTTCCAGACACAGGCACCTTTAAGAAGTAGGCATGTTCTACACCTGTTCTAGACACAGGCATGTTCTAGAAGTAGAATGTTCTAGACATGGGTGTGTTCTAGACACGGTGTGTTCTAGAAGTAGGCAGGTTCTAGTCTGCTGTGCAGTCCTAGGAGGATTTGTCAAGGCCGCTGGGGGATCCTAGAGCCCATCAGCTGTAGGAGGGGTCCTGTGTTTTCCAGAATCAGGCCTGTCCTGGTGAGTCTGTGGCTGGGTGCTGGAAGCAAATTCCAGTAATTAGCATAATAAATGTGAGGAGTTCACATGGACAGCTTCAGCAGGGCTGAAAATCTGCATATATTATTGGCTGCTGCTGGAATAGCCAAAGGCAGTTCCCCCAACCCAGTGGTCAGCAAACTCACCAGCCAAATATCAACAGTACAAGGATTAAAATTTCTTTTGAGAGCCACATTTTTAAAACTTAAATTTCTTCTAACGCCTCTTCTTCAAAATAGACTCTCCCAGGCCATGGTATTTTGTGGAAGAGCCACACTCAAGGGGCCAAAGAGCCGCATGTGGCTCAGGAGCAGCAATTTGCCAACCACCAGCCTCAACCTGATAATCTGTTTACTATTTGCCAGGCCTTAACTTTGATATGTATATCTGCTTTGCTGGAGGGGGAAAATGTGTGAATAAAAAGCCCTGGGTGCTGGGACTGGAAGAACTTAGTCACTGGAACTAAGCTTCCTCCGGCTCCCCCAAAATGCCTTCCAAATTCATATTTCACGTCTAGTTTGTTTCATTTACTCGCAGCCCCTTCTCCAGATTTCAGAACCCTTCTAGGTGCTGAGAACGACCCCGGCAGCTGGGAGCAGACCGCAAAGGGCGCCCTCAGCCTGAATGTCACAGAGGCTGTCCCAGTGCACAGAACTGGGCCTGGGTCACATACTCGCTGACCTGCTTCTGGGCTATTGGCCGCCACACAGAATCCTCGGGTTTACTCCCCTATTGCTTATCTCCCCTTCAGAATGAATGCCCCCAGGGCAGGGACGTGCCTTTCTATTAACTGCGGAATCCCAAACACTTGTTAAGTAAATAAATGTATCTGAGTTACGGGGAGCATACTAGTGTCTACCTTAAAAATATTGCATTCTAAAATGCATTACTCAATACGTAGCAAGGGCTTGGTAAACGTTACTGTTAATAGCAACATAACAAATGGACAAAGAAGGTGAAGGGATTAGCTAGAGGTCATATACGCACAGCCCTTCATGGCCTGCTCCCAGCCAGAGACCAACCGTGGCAGTGACATTAGGGCAGACCTGTTTCTGGAAAACGTAGGACCGCTCTGACTGGGGCTCCAGCATCCCGCAGCAACCTTGGCGAATGTTCCCTGGACTGACCCTGCCTTAAACAGCGCCACTCCAGGTCAGAGTCCAACACAGATCTCCCTGGGCTAACCGCAAGGTTAAGGTGACCAGACATACAGATTTTGGAAAGAATCGGGACTTTTTATTTTTATTTATTTATTTATTTATTTTATTTTTTTTTAATATATTTTATTGATTTTGTACAGAGAGGAAGGGAGAGAGATAGAGAGTTAGAAACATCGATGAGAGAGAGTCATCGATCAGCTGCCTCTTGCACACCCCCTACTGGGGATATGCCCACAACCAAGGTACATGCCCTTGACTGGAATCGAACCGGGGACCCTTCAGTCCCCAAGCCGACGCTCTATCCATTGAGCCAAACCAGTCTTGGCAGAATCGGGACTTTTTAAAAAAGCCACGGGACGCGGGACAAATTGTTAAAAATCGGGACTGTCCCGACAAAAGCAGGACGTCTGGTCACCTTACTCAAGGTGCCGCAGGCCTGCCTTTCCTTCTGGGGCTGGAGGGGAGAATCCGTTTCCTTGCTCCTTTGTATTATTGGCCAATTCAGTCCTGTGGCCATAGACTGCTGTCACCTGTTCCCTGCTGGCTGTCAGCTGACGACCATTCCAGTTTCCAGAGTCCAGCCATTAATCCACTCATGGCTCCCTTTCGCCATCTTCAGAGCCAGAAACGGCCGGTCAAGTCCCACTCCTGCTTTGACTCTCTTCTGCCTCCTATGTCCCATCTCTGTGATTGCAGCTGGGAAAGGCTTTCCACATCTAAGGGCTCCTGTTACTACATCTGAACCCACACGGACAGTACAGGACAACCTCCTTATTTTAACGTCAGCAGAATCCCAGTAGGAAGCGTGCAGGAGGCAGCCAATCAATATTTTTCTCTCACAACAATGTTTATCTCCGCCTTCCTTCCTTTCTCTCATTTTCCCTCCTCCTTTCCTCTTCCAAGTATCAGTCCAGTAATGCAGCCGTGGAGATGTAGGATGGAGTTGTGCACTCATTTAAGAAAAGCATGCTGGGCTCCGGCAAAGGAGAACAGAGTGGACGAGGGCTGCAGGAGGAGAGTCTGGGGTGAGAGCAGAGAGCAAAACCCTCAGAAACCATCTTTCTCACGTAGAGCTTCTCCGATGAATCTCAAGCTTAATTTCAAAACTCAGTTCCTGCCCAGCCAGCGTGGCTCAGGAGTTGAGTGATGACCTATGATCCAGGAGGTCACAGTTTGATTCCTGGTCAGGACACATGCCCAGGTTGCTGGCTCCATTCCACTGTGCAGGAGGCAGTTGATCAATGAATAATTCTCTCTCATCATTGATGTTTCTCTCTCTCTCTCTTTCTCTCTGAAATCAATAAAAAAAAATTAAAAATAAAATAAAAATACTCAGTTTCTAATGTCCCTTTTACGTTACTTCTCCCTGCATGCAAAACTGGGCTGTTAAAGATTCTACAGCACAGTGATGTGCCTCAGGTCCCGCCTCCTGGGCAGGGCTCCTGCGGGGCCACACCGCACGCCGGGCTCAGAAGCTCTCTGGGAACGTGAAGTCAAAGAAACTGCATTTACTTATAAGCGTATTCTTCAGTACTTCTTCTTCTTTTTTTAATAAATATATTGGAAACATCGATGAGAGAGAAACATTGAGCAGCTGCCTCCTGGACACTCTCTACTGGGGATATGCCTACAACCAAGGTACATGCCCTTGACGGAATTGAACCTGGAACCCTTGAGTCTGCAGTCCAACATTCTTTCCACTGAGCCACACCGGTTAGGGCTTCAGTGGTTCTGATACATGGAAAGAGGGTTGAACACGGTGTATGATTCATTACAGTAAACTTCTTTACAAACGCATCAAAATCTATTAGGAACGTAAGAAACTCACAATGCCACAGGCTGATTGTGCGTTCCCCTAAAACGGGCACGCTGAAACCCTAACTCCCAATGTGATGGTGTTCGGAGGTGAAGCTTTTGGGAGGCAATGAGGTCGTGAGGGTGGAGGGTGGAGCCCTCATCATGGGATTAGTGCCCTCCTTGCCACTCCTCCTCCCCACCCCCGCCCCGCCCCAGACACAGCCAGCAGCCCTCTGAACCCATAGCAGCCCCCACCAGACAGGAGTCTGTCGGGGTCTTGATCTTGGACTTCCCAGCGTCCAGGCTGTGAGAAATGAATGTCTGTTGTTTACAGTGGCTTGAACAGGCTAAGATGCCTAGAACACTAACATTACCATGGTGCCAGATGCATTTACATATGCATGCATCAATTATGGTTAATATCATAATTACCGACTGCATCAGACCATCTCATTTGTATTATCCATACCCTGATGTTGACTTAACTGGCCCTGTCAGTGGAGTCAGAGAATATTAATATTTTGGATATAATAATAATAATAATAAGCAAAGAACGGATTACTATCTTGTCCAATATAACTCACTAATACTATGTTAATAGCATAACGAAACACTCTCTTTGGCTTAAATAACCGTTTGCTTTGAATTGAAGAATTTTAGAATTAGACACTATTTTAAGATATTTTACATCAATTCCTTTTCACAGACGGGAACTGAAAGCTAAGAAACGAGCCCTATCTCACACTGCACGGCTCACGTGAGGACCAGGAATCCTGCTTCTGGTCTAACGCCCACCCCCACCCCCCGACTCTCTTGTTCTGGCTGCCTCGGCCACACACAGTCCCCCGTGGCCACGCTCCACACATCCTCTGCGGATACACAGGACGTGGTTTCATACTGATGATCGTCTGTCTGGATACAGCCTCATGTAATCTGGGTGCCTTATGTGTTAACCACAGAGAAAGAAGACCGAAGAAGAGGCGATGTTATTACCACGGGGTGCCCTTTTCACAAGGCCAGAGGTCTGACTTCCATCCGTGAAAACTGTTCATGGGAAAACCTCACTCGGAGCTCCAGTGGCAGGGAGCGAATTCCCACCGGGCACTGAAGAGTGAGCGTGTCCTTCCTCGAAAAACCTCCTGCTCTGAGTCTCCCAAACCCTAGTTGTGTTCTGCTAAGGGGTCTAGAAAGCAGCTCAATCGGGTGTGATGCTGCTTTTCAAACGAGGAAGATAAAGTAAAATAAAATATCAGAGCACACCTCTCACAATAGCAGAGTTGTTTCATGAACTTTTAAAAAAATTTTTATTAAGGTATTATATGTGTACGTATCTTACTATTGCCCCTGTTTCATAAACTTTTGATTTGTTTTATGTATGCCATGTGGCCAAGATCAAAACGTAAAAGATGCTGGTTGGCTAAAAGCTGCTGTTGCTAGTGGAAAGTTTGAGTGTGTGAAAGAAAAAGCCACATGCTAACCTGACAAGTTCAGGGAAGGCCTGCATGGCAGTCTTACAAACCCAGAGACCTAAGATAACCACAAAAGATGGTTTGAAAATTAAATATCTAACAGGTTATAGTGGGTAGTCATGTCCCAGATATTTTCCCAGACAAAGATCAACTTTGATCTTTTTACTGAGCCCATTTGCCTTTTTGCCTCTAAGATAACATATCTGTGAGATGTCTGGGTAACTTGTAACTTCCCTTTTTCCGGAGCCCCTGGGAACAACCAAATGTGGTGGGCGCAGGGACAGATGCCTCAAATTCCTTCTTTATCATGTTAATTGTTCCTGTACTCACCTGAGTACACGTCCATCATTTTACTTTTTATCCAATCCCAGGAGTTCCCCACCACTTTGCTTTCTCCCGCCTCCTTACTCCGTCACCAATGAATTTCATGTAACCCACCTATGTCCCTCCTTTGATTTCTGTGTATAAATAGAGAAATGTAACCCACCATTCTTTGGAGCATTATCTCGATTCGTTGAGGTTTTGCTTCCCGGCAATTGTCGACAATTTTGGCTCAAATAAACTCTTTTAAAAATTCTTTACAGGTTTCAATGGTTTTTTCGTTAACGAGTGTTAGCAGGGTTGTAGCGACTGAAATGGCTTCTCTCCATCCCATTAAAACTACCATGCCCAATTCGAGGAGAGCTCTCCTGGATTAGAATTTGAAACAGTGGGACAAAACTTGTACAAAACCATTTAATCTGAAAACTTTGCCTTTAAAATGTACAACGATGCTCTCACATGCAATCCAGGGGTACTGTTTGCCAAGAGTTAATTGTTGTTTATTTTTCCAGTGCAATTTCGGGCTTAGGGCTTGTTTCACAGATGAGAGAAGAAAGGCTGGAGCACTCACAGGTCAGCGTGAGAAATAAACTCATCGCTCCGGAATGTAGTTCTTTGAAGTCCTTCTATCCCTGAGACCTTTCCAGCAATTTTATTACTCTATCAAAAACGAGCCTTATTTCCCTCTTTTCTTCAGAGTGTGAAGTGAATTTCAACAAGGAAGTTCAACTTGGAAACACTGGTGCCCTGAATACTTCTGTCCCCTTTACAAAGAGCGCTCTCTGGGCAGCTTCCTCTGTTGGGTTCAGCCCTTAGGCCAATAGCTGTGAGCAAAGGACAAGGTGTTATTTTCCTATTGTATTTCCAAAGAGCTGCTTCCAAAACAAGCCAGTGGGAGAGGTATGTGGGTGGGTGAGTGTGTGTGTGTGTGTGTGTGTGTGTGTGAATGTATGCACTTATCACAGAGCCTGGTCAGGTTCCCGAGGGGTGGGAAAACACATCTGGTAAATTTCCAAACACCTTTGTGGGTTTTGAGTGAGAGAACGCCTGAACATCCCTGTTCAGAAAGAGGCGGTCTCAGCCTGACTTCTCCCACATCCCCTCCCCTGGACTTTCAGAGGACACTCAGGTGCCAAAACTCAAATACAAGAAAGATGTCACTATGCTTGAAACAACAACACCATCTCCCATGAAACTTCCGAGTTTATTTGACAGCAGGCCCTTGTGAGGGTTTAGGACTGGCCCACAGTCCTGGCTTACCGTGTGCAGAATGAGCTTGGGTAAGTCTGCCTCCATGAACTTAACTTTGCTTTTCCACATAGTGAGAGATCTAAAACTAGTCTCTCAGATCCTTCCCATTGCTATAATCTAACAATTTTTATATATAAGACTAGAGGCCCAGTAAACAAAATTTGTGCATGGGGATGTCCCTCAGCCTAGCCTGCACCCTCTTACAGTCTGGGAGCCCTCAGGGGCAGGAGGCGGCCTGACAATCAGGGGAAGGTGATGCCCCCATCACACCTCTTCTGCTGCCACTGCCGGCAGCGCAAGCCTTGGCCAGCCGTGGTTACCAGAGCCTCAGGTGGCCCTGGACAGCTGGGCACCGTCAATCCATGGCTTGTCTGCACCTAAGGCCGGCCCTGGGCAGCGGTGCAGCCAACCTCTGAGCTTTCCTGCTCCTCGGGCTGGTCCTGGGTGACTGCAGGGACTGGGGGACTCTGGAGGTAGGCATGTAGAGTGGCAGGACCCACCTGGGGACAGGCCCGGCCGTGCTGTGCACCTGCCAACTTGGTGGGGCTGAGGGGACTGGGCACCGCCATCTTTTGGCTGTGGACCCCACCATCTTTGAGGGCGTGGCAGTCAATTGGCATACTCCCTCCTTATTGGCCGTGGGCACCGCCATATTTTTGAGGGTGTTGATTGATGGTCAATTAGCACATTCTCTCTTTATTAGATAGGATATGCTATAAAATGTGTTTTATAAATAGAGATATTTATGCACAAAAATCCTAGGGAATGGCTTAATGACAAACTCTCTAGATGTTTTAGTTCTGTGTTTTTTAGTGGAAGCCATACTGCCTTACTCATTTCTGCTAAGGGAGCCGCCACGGTCGTCACCAGGCAGGTTCCTGCTGCCTGCCGTGTGCTGGGCCCTCTCGGCACTGTCCTAAGAGAAGGATGTCATATAGCTAAGTGGTACTACCTAGGACCGTTTGGGAAGTTAAGTAAAACAGTCTGCATGAGGCACCTGGTTTCTGACGCACATTTTGGAGTGAAATAAAGACTGGGAGCAGAAGTGCAGGGGCCTTGTCCCCAGTGGTTATTTAATGAGCATTTAGAAGTCTGTCATCCAACCCTCCCATCTCTGGATCAGGGAAGAGCGGTTAGAGGAGCTGGAGTCACCAGCCGGCAGCCAGGCAGCTACCTGGTAAGACGCCCACAATCTCTCCAGCGTCCTATGGCATCAGGCTGCTGTTGTACACAAGTGACCCCACGGCCGCCCCTTTCATCCTTTCTCCCGAGTTACAAACACTGCCAGAATGAAGTTAAAACCAGGCAGAGAAATGCCCACAGGGGGCTGGCAACCCTACCAGTGCTGGGGACCAGGTGGGACCAGCGGCAGCATCCAGATGAGGAGACCGCAGTTAGGGGAAGCTAATAGCCACTCAGGGCCATGCAGAATCTAAGTGGGAGGGCCAGGACCTGCACCTAGGTTTGTCAGGGTCTCAAGCCGTGTTTTTACGGCACCATGCCGCCCTAGGACATGGTCTCTTGGCTTTCTAAACAGTTTTAATGCTTCACCGAGTGAACGTGGACTCCAGCTCAAGCTGAGTGTCAGGAGTCCAGCCTTCTTCGACATCTGCCCCAATGAGTCAGCTGAAGATAAAGAAGACCCTAACTTGGCGACACAAACTCCAGGCAGAGCAGTGAACCTGGTGCAATATGGTAAAACTTCAATATCTGCTCGGCCTGCGTGGCTCAGTGGTTGAGTGTGACCTATGAACCAGGAGGTCACAGCTCGATTCCTGGTTAGGGCACATGCCCAGGTTGCGGGCTCAATCCCAAACAGGGGGCGTGCAGGAGGCAGCCGAACAATGATTCTCTAATCATTGATGCTTCTATCTCTCTCTCCTTCTCTTTCTTTCATCAGTAAAAATATGTTAAAAAACAACAAAAAACCTTCAAGATCTAATTGGGTGTTTTAAAGAAAAGAACCAGAGGACAACGTTGCTTGTGTTCTGAAGCAGTAAAAACATTTGTGTCTAAAAAACCAACAGCATTAAGATTTGGGGAACCTGGCTTAATATAAATTCACACAAAAACATACAATAAAAATTCAGTATTCTGAACATAAACTTCCATTGGCTAACTAAGTGACATAGTTGCAAAACAAGTTAAAACAATCTTAAACTGTCCCGATAAAAACACCAGAGAGGATGTAATTCCCCCAAAGCATGAACCTGGCAGTTGTAAAATCCTCGCTTTATTTTTGGACTCCACATTTTTGTCCGTGCACACTGATAAGAGCCTGCTGAGACGGAGGCCAGGCTCACGCGGGGAAAGGCAGTGTGTGAGGTGATGACAGAAAAAGGCCTTCCTGTTACCGATAACTCCAGTGTCACAGTCACTGCTGATCTCGGTTCAGAGCCAAACCGGGTGAAGCCACAGGCTCATGCGTATGTCTGTCCTTTTGATCTCGTTCTCCATGATCCACTTGCATTTAATTGCCCTTAGCTCTGATTCCCTCTCTGATTAATAGTTGACCACTGTTTTCTAGTGTATGCTAGAATTTCCTTTATTTCACTTTGTTAAGAATGTCCTTTAAGTCCTTTGTAGGATGAGGTGAACCTGGTTTGATTAGTTTAATATTTACCAGGCCTTCAACAATTGAAAAAACTGAGTGTTTGTAGCTGGAAAGCATGGGAGATGTTTTCCAAGCTGAAGCGACTCACAGGAAAGAGGACAGGTACAGATTTCTGTGGCCACAAAGCACAGAAGTGAGGTAGCCTGTGGACATGACGGAGGTGGTGAAGCTCGCTGCAGTGAACATTTCGGAAGAGCTGGGCAGTCTTACAGAGGAACAGGCGGCCCTGGAACTTCAGCGTCTCCGTCCCTGTCACCACGTTTGCACAGAGGGTGGGGACCGCCCATCAGGGCGGGAGGCCGGGCCAGAGGGCCCCTGAAGCCTCCCTCCCGGGTCTCTGAGGTTGTCGTAAGCACACACCACCGCGAGGAAGACAATACGTAGATCTGAGAGCACCACCTTATCATCGGCGACAGCAGCCATCCTCAGAGCAGCAGTCATGGCCTTAATGACACAGCGCTGGCCTGACAGCTGCTTTCATCTGGGCCTTGTCAGAGGACATCGGTGTAAGTGTTACTTCTTACCTCACTCGGCAGATAAGACAATTAGAAGGTTTCCACGTGAAATAACACAGGAGGGCAATGAAATCGCCTAAGCTGGCAGTAAGTCAGCAAAAATTACGGAGTCCACTGGTTCAACCACTAACTGTGGTTAACTAGCAAACGTGGGCTGGTAAGACGCCACGGACACTGCGTTTGATCTCCTGAGGTGTGACAAGATGTCACGCTGCTAAGTGTGGAGGGGTCCAGTGAACACTCGCCTCTGGATCCCCCATTTCCTAAGAGAATGCAGGACCCTCCGGGCTTTCTCCTCCTACATCTGCCTGTCTCTTCCAGCCCAGCTCCTCCCTGGCAAGGCCCAGCGCCTCAGCAGCTCGGAGCTAGCCTCTTCACAGCTTTGCAGAGGAAAAAGGGATCTTTCCTACAAGTTCTAATGTGAAAACTCCTGGGAGAGGACGCTAACCAGCCTGAGTCACTCCTACCCAGGGCCGTGGCCAGAAGAGGCAGAGAACCCCGGGCGCGATGCCCACGCCGTGGTGAAGGGGCCCAGCGCTGTTACTGAGAGCAGAAGACAAAGCAACCCACGTCCCCCACAGACGTTTTCTCCATGGAAGGAAATGACCTGTACAAGAGCCACATTTCCAAAGACATTCTTAGCGGCTCCATCAGAAGTCTACATAATCAATAATTAGGCCTTCTAACTTTCTAAGAGATTACTTAATAAAAAGAATATAACCTGCCCTAGCCAGAGTGGCTCAGTGGGTAAAGCGTCGACCTGTGGGCCAAAGGGTCCCAGGTTCGATTCTGCTCAAGGGCACGTACCTCCGTTGCAGGATCCTACCAGCCGGGCCCTGGTCAGGTCTCGTGCAGGAGGCAACCCATTGATGTTTCTCTCTCACATCGATGTTTCTCTCAGTTTTTCCCCCTCTCTTCCACTCTCCCCCCAAAAAAACAATGGGAAAATATTCTCAGGTGAGGATTAACAAAATAAATAAATAGCTAAATAAATAAAATTGTAGTTTTATCTCATTTTGGGGTGCTTTTCTTCTTTTCCTTCTTTCCCTTCTGACCAATTTTATCAGTTCACTTTGGCCATAACAAGACTGAACTTCCGGTTCCAACTGTGAGAAGCTACTCGGGGCATATTCAGAGGGCATCTGAGTTCCAACAGTGACCAGCAGCCTTCCAGGGTCCCCCACCCTCTTCTCTTGGTGACTGCACATCTCAGTTGGACAGGAAAAAAGAAATAGAAGGTCTTATTTGTCACATTTCCATTCTGTGACTTATTGCGGGCGCTAACTCAGTGTTGAACAACTCTACCCACACCTAACCCAGGCGACAGTGTCAGACTTCACAGACAGAAGGACCAAGGGAGACAGGCCTTTGAGGGATTTTCTCCCTAAACACTGAGTAAGTTGGTAAGCAAGCACAACAGTCCCAGGCTGTGATAAGCATGAGGGCAACCAGAAGGACTGTGGGTGGCGGTCCACAGGAAGTCCAGGACGGCTCTCCTCAGAAGGTGTAGCTAAGCCTGGGGATGGAGGATGGCGAGGAGCTGCCACTGGAGATGCAGGGAAGGGTGCTGTCAGCCAACCCTGGCACTACTCACACCTCAGACCACAGAATCCTGGGTGGGGACTGTCTGTCCATTGCAGCAGGGGCGTCTCCCACTGTATACCCGTAGCGATGCCCTCCCTACCCCGAAATGTGTTTCTAGCCATTGCCAAATGCCCCCTGAGAGCCCCAGCCCCTGGATACCCCCCACCCCCACCTGAGAGCCATTGCTGTAGACACAGGGAATTAAGAATGCGAAGCTTCAGACAGTATGAGACACTGTTAGGGAGCTAGGGCACACCATTCCGGGTCCACAGGCCTTGGCGAGAATTTGGATTTTATTTCATATAAATGGCAAGTCATTGAACACGTTTAAGTCGGGGAGTATCATGTCTATATTCAAAATAGACTCCCTGGGCTCCTGTGTGCAAAATGGGTTTAAACCAACGAGGATGAGCGAGCTCTCGGGGCCGCCTGGGAGGAGGCTGAAGAGCAGTCAGCGCGGCCGGGCCAAGGCGGGAGAGACGTCCCAGCCCCGGACTGACGCGCGGAGGGAGTGGTGGCCAGCGACTGCCTTGTTCCGGTGACCTCATTACCAAGTCACCGCCTGGAGACTTTTCTGGAATCGCTCTGTTTAGCTCATCTTCTTGCTCAGCCATGATTTCCCCTACAAACCTTCTGTGTACAATCCCACAGTAATCATCTTGTCCGAGAACACACAGAGGCTTCCTGCGGCAGCCCTATGGCGGCCTTGTTTATTCCTGTTTCTAAAAGTTTGCTCTTGAAGGAGCCACGTCTCTTCCCTAATGCCCTCAGCACAGCCACCATGACCCCGCAGGCCGAGGCCCGCGTGTGCTCCCCACAGAAGCTCCCCCGCCCCGCCCCCCAACAATTCTGTCCCACACAGATGTCTCTCTTCTCTAAAGAGACCAATGAAACTCCCAATCTTTCATGCCACCTGCTGAGCACATACTCGCTCAGCATCAGTGCCGGCTCTGCACGGAGCCTGGAAATAAAACAGTGCAGAAGCGTGGTCTCTGCCCTGGGACCGCAGCCAGTGAGGAAGTAACACTTGTCAGCAGCAGTGTGGCTGGTACCTGAACCGGAGTCCGCCATTCAGCCGCTGCTCCTCCCGCAGGGCTGCTCCAGCCCGCCCGGCTCCATCCTGGATCGCCTCGCCCTGAGCTGGGGATCACCTCCCGGGATTACAGCACCCCAGCGC
Source organism: Nyctalus aviator (assembly GCA_036971965.1). Classification (NCBI taxonomy): domain Eukaryota; kingdom Metazoa; phylum Chordata; class Mammalia; order Chiroptera; family Vespertilionidae; genus Nyctalus; species Nyctalus aviator. Next base: position 1,024,406 of record CM072927.1, on the reverse strand, counting down.
CTCAGGGTGGAGCACACTGCACCTGCACCATCAGCGAGAGGGTGGGGCCAGCCACAGGCGGCACATTTCCCCGCGTCTGAGTTACCTCATACCTGTAACAGGTGTGTCCGTGTGACGGTGCGGGTGGTGCGCCCTGGCTATGCCTCAGCTGAACAGTGAGGGGGTCCTTTTTAGAAATCCTCATCGGAGGATATTTTTTCCATTGCTTTTCTCAGAAAGAGAAGGGAGGGAGATGGGAGAGAATCACTGATGTGAGAGACACATCGACTGGGGGCAGGGAGTGAAACCCTCGTATGTGCCCTTAACAGGGAACCGAACCCATGACCCTTTTGTGCTTGGGCCGACGCTCTAACCACTGAACACACCAGCCATGGCATTAGGTGGTCTTTGACATGCCAAGCCCACCCCCTTGTATGATCTTATGCCAGTGTGATATAGAGATCCTTCTTCGTAAATTTGGGTCCATCCAGAAATAACTATTGCATCAAACCATCAAACACACACCTGACCCGTCAAGGACAAATAGTAATTCTCAGAGGCAATACATTCAAAATCCATGTTGTGAAGTCCTAACTACAATGTTTTCTGGGACCCTTGCAGTTTGGAATGTCACAACATAGGTTTCAAATGCATTTTAAAATGCCTGTTTCTGTCCTAATATGCAGGACAATTTTCCTTTTCTCCATGTTTGCTTCAGATTCCCCTCTTGACACTGAACTTGTAACCTATTACACATCCATCATTTAAAACCCAATACTCAGACATGCCGAGAACTGGCAGGAGGTTTGAAATGATGATTTAAAAAGTGTACAGTCAGGGTTTAGTCAAACTGCTGAGCAGGGTGGACTGCGTGGGCGTTCTTTTGCAATCCCCCAGTGAGGACGGCAAAAAGGATGAGTCCATGGAGCCACAGTTCAAATTATTTTTTCAAGAGTGGAGGTGGGGGTTGCTCCGTCACTTATGTTTGCACAGAGATATCTATAGTACAATATCGATGTTATAATAGAGGAAAGGAGGGCAAGTCTGTCTCAGAAAGTTATGAGAAGAACCATGGAGGAGACAGGGATTGGACTGAGCCCCGAAGGGTCCTGAGGGAACCACCCTGGACCGCAAAAGAGCCAGGAGTGAGGAGCAAATGGAAAAGGAGGGAGGCCACGAGGGACTCTGCAGGTGACGGGGTGCCCGGCACAACTTTGGCAGAGGAATCTGATGGTCATATTTTCATGCTAGATTAATGGTAGCATGGAGGTCGGGCAGGAATGGGACTGACTAGAGGCTATTGCGATGGTCCCGGGGCCGGGAGTCAGGAGAGAGGATGACTACTTGATAGACTAAGAAGGGAGAGTGCAGGTTTAAGATGGGCGGGTGCGACAGATGCTTAAGGAGATAAGAGTGAACAGAACTGGATAACAGGCTAGAGGGAATATGAAATGCAACAATGTGGATTTCTGACTTCGCCAACTGGGTGCAGTATCTGAAACGGAATGAAAGTGGGCTCAGTTCCAGGTGGGTGGGGAGAGACGCTGCAGCAGAGGAGGAAATAAATGGTAGGTGCCTGTGTCAAGGTGGGGCATACTGAAGGCACTTGGGTGAGGTCCGAAGGAAGACGCTTTTGCTTAGAGAGGGCACTCGAGGGAGGAGCATTAAGCAGGCATCAGCCAGGTAGTCCCAGAACCAGGAGACGGGCACCAGGGAAGCCCAGAGGAGTTCAGGGTGCTATTATTATTGTTGTTGTTGTTTTTAAAACGTAGTTTTATTCTCCTTCAGGAGTTTTACATTTCTTGAAGGCAAGAACCATATCTTAAATTTCACTGAATTTCCTTCAGTGCCTAATGCAGTAAAGTGAACACAGTAAGTGCTCAAGGAATTCTCAATTCAGTTCGACACACTGTTCGCCCCAACATCCTATTTCCTCAAATAAACTTGGCCTTACTTAGAGTTTACCTTCCTCAGTGCCTGCCTGACCCACTTTGAAATGAGCTCCAAAACCATTCTCCACTCATCTAAGCATCGGTCATGCTCCAGAAGACCGTGGGTTGTGTTTTTTTTCTTACTGCTATTCCTAAGAAACGATTTATTACGAAATGAGCTTTAGCATAATTCTCAAGAAGCAAGCAGCGTGTTGGAAAGCAGGGTAAGGAGGTGGCCAGTTTTCTAACCACAATTCACTAACCATTAACCGGGTCAGCCGGCCTGGGAAAGCTCCCATTTACTGTCAGCCACAACAGCCGGCCGGGGGTACACACCCTGCACCCGGACCGCACGCCGCCGCAACCGGGGGGCAGCGCACCTGCACGGGGTCCGGGCCGGAGCCGCGCGGCTCCCAGGTCACCCGGGCCCGGAGCCCCGCGCTGGGCACCCGCTCCCCAGCTCAGGACGCTCCGACGGACCCCCGCGAACCCCGGAGAGAGACCCGCACGGAGGCCCCCTCCCGCGCCCGCACCGCCCGCCCCACCTGCGGCCACCCAGCCCGGCCGCGAGCCCGCGCCCGCCTCCCGAAGATGCTCCGACCGCGGCTCTCGCGGGATCTCGCGCCTCTTGAACCCCCGCGGGAATACCGCCCCGCGAGTCCGACCCAGGAACTCGGGGCGGGGCGGGGCCGCCGGGGAGCGCGGGGCGGGGCCAGCCCGGGGGCGGGGCGAGCGCGGCCGAGGGGCGGGGCCGCCGGGACCTGTTGATCGCAGGTGTCCCCGGGCCGCGCCGGGCGCTGCGTGTGCGCATGCTCCGTGCGCAGGGTCGCGCCCGGGCGGCGGAGTGCGGGCGCCTCGGCCCCAGTTCCCCGCGCGGCGGCGGAGGCGGCGGCGGCCGGCGTGTGAGCCCCCGCGGCGCGTTCCGCGCCGGGCCGTCCGGAGGGCGCCCGCGGAGAGGAAGGGCCGGCGCAGGTGAGTCCCCGGGACGTGCCTCCGGACGGAGACCCGGCGACCTGTGACCCGCGTGCCGGACGGGGACTCGGGGCTCCAGCCGCGCCCTGTCCGGCCCGCGCCGGGCCCGGGGTTTCTCCGGCCGGAGGCGGCGGCGGCGCCGCAGGGGCGGGCGAGCGGCCGGGGGCCGGGTCCGCGGGGCGCGGGGCCGCCTCTGCCCGGCCCGGCCTCACAGGGCCCCGGCGAGGGGCCCGGGCCGCGGGCGGCTGGCGGCGGTCACCCCAGTTATTCCCTCCGGACGGCCGCGGGGCGGACGCCCGCGCAGGTGCCGGAGCCCGGAGCCCGGAGGCCGGCCGGCCCGCCGCCAGGGTGTCCCCGGGAGGTCTGAGGAGGCTTTGCACAGGCACCGCGGGCTGACCGTCTCCAGCCGCGGCCAAAAGCCGCTTTCTCTGGGAAAAAGCAGTTGTGCGGGGCGGGGGCCGCCGGGACGCTCGGGCTGCGGTTTGCGGGAGGGTCTTTGCGGAGGGGCTGGCCCGCGTCTGGTCTGGCCTCCAGGGGAAAGCACCGCCGATTCCCAGCGTTTAAAAGGGGTGGCAAGTGCTTACACAGACTGCACTCGGCCGAATTGATTCTTGTTAGTCTTATTTTCCTTCTTTTTAACGTTCCGTGATAGGGTCTAGGCAAAGATCCGGTGCCCTGTTAAAAGAGAAATTAAACAAAACTTATTTTGCAAAAGCAGTGTGTGATTTATCTGCCATTGTCATAAGAATTCCAAGTAGACTAACTCACTGAAGGTAGGAGTTGAGCATGGCCTGAAAAAACAAGTGTTTTTGTTTTACATTTTAGAGGATTTTGAAATTAGCTGTTTGGACGACGAGACTAGGCTTATGATTACTGGACCTAAGTCATGAAAGTGATTTATTGAAATATGTTCACAAATTAAACTCATTGGTGGTTATGTATAAAAAAATGAGTGACCTTTTTCCCCTGTTAATTTTTGAAAAACTTTTTGTAGGTGGTAAGTTGTTCATGGAACTTGATACTAATAGGCAATCCATTAATACTATTATTTACTCTAGATGTACAAAAAGTAGGTTATAGAAAGATAGCTATTTTAAAGGGGTAGAGGCACCTTTTCCCCCTAGTTCACTTTTTTTCCTCCTTAAAAATAAAAGAAAATCACAAAACTCATAATTTTGTATGTTCTGTGACTCAAGATCTTTTATGTTATTTAGTGTCACGTAAATGTTTATTTTAAACTGTAGTATCAGGAAATAAATTTTGGAGTTATATGGTTTAGAAGTTTGTTTCAGCAGGACAGAGTTAAACTATGAAAACCTGACCTATTTTAAGGAAATACACACATTTACAAGTCAAAATCAGAGGCATTTTGCCTGCAGGAACTGTTTGGAATTCACTGGCCTACCATTCCACAGAGGACATTGCTTTACCCTCCAATTTTCCGAAAATACGTTTGAAGTCTGTGAAGTGGTGGGTTAAGCTATCCCACAGAGACGCTGAGGTGCTGAACAACCTAGCAGGTCTTCTTATTTGACAGCTCTAACTGAGGTGTTTCTCAATCAGACCGCAGAGGCAGCCCGCAGAGGCAGCTTACCCATCGCGGCCGGGAGCATTCGGACCCGAGTGGCTTGGTGTGCTTGGGCCCAAAAGGTTGTCAATCCAGCCTCATGCTGCTCACCAGCTCTTGGGTAAAAGGAGGAATGAGCGAGTTTGTCATCTGTGGAGAGCTAGCTAGAAATTAGTGATGATACAACTGTGGCGTTACTATATTATTAATTTAGTATAGCTGTAATGATTTTAGATTCTGCATTGCAGTATATGCGCGTAATAGAGCCAGAAGCGGATGCAACCTGTATACTACCACGGAGAAACTCTCCAAAGATTATATAAGCTTTAAGTAACTTTATATAAAACACTATCTTGGCAAGTTACTAAGATTTTTTTTTTTAATACTAGGAATACTACATATTTAGAATATTTAGTCAAAAAATGTCTGTTCTTTGCTTTTCCAGGTTAACGTGTATCTTCTATTAGGAGTTCTTAAACTGGGCTCCATGTTTAAAACCAAAGCCTGTGGTTAGAGCTGAATTTTAACATAATTAAAAAGCATTATTCTGAGGAGTCCATAGGCTCTGTGAGCTACAGGCAGCTGTGACACACCAACGCTAGAAACGATTGCATCCGGTAGAACAATTTTAGTTTTACATGAGTCACTTCAGAAAAGCTATATCGTATGTTCACCTTTGTAATTTATCAGAAAATAAAATGTTATGCAACATAAACCATATTTGAATATCTTAGCCATTTCAGTAAACAAAATTAGTTAGCTGCATTGTCATGGTACTTTTTATTTATTTTTTTGGAAATCATTACATTAGCTTTCTATTTTGAAAATGTCGACCTGCAGAAAGCAGTTTGAAGAAATACTTTTCCTTTGGAATTTGGAACTTTTATATTTACCTTTTGTGCTTTGCCAAGTTAGCAAATTTGTTCAATAAACATTTATTGGCCTGTAAGTTGTATGCTAGGCGCCAGGGACTCAAAAACCAGTAGCACGTTGTTACAGTGATCAGACACGTGAGTGCTTCCTTTTCTGAGCCTCCGCTCCCGTTCCTGCCAGTCCTCCCCCAACTGCACTGAGATCCTAAAGATAAAATAGCCTTTTTTCGCCTTCTCTCGCCTCACAAGATGCCGCTTCTCTCTTCCCATTCCCTTTTCAATTCCCATGACTACACCGCGCCTGGAAGTATGTTCTGACCCAGCAAAGGACCGGAGAGTATCGATCCTTGCATTAGGCACCACTCGCTGCGCTTCGCACATTATGTTGTTGAGGGTTTATACTGTATCCCACAGGGAGGACAGATCATTACGGGCACCTGAAGATGATAGGAGGTACTGTCATCTAACATGTCAGGAGAGTGCTGGGTAGGCCCCCCAGGGGACAGGAATGCAGGCATGGGGAGCATTCTCAGCACAGACCAGGTGACCCCAATGTCAAGGTAACATTTGGTCACTCGTTTTTTATGGCCGGCTGGGTCTTCATGTTATTTATGAATTTAAATGGCCAGTAGGAACGTTTGTGGATTTTTTTTTCCTGACAAGTTTTACAGGCAGCAGTCCCCTTATCTGATTTAGTTCTCTCTGTTTCAGATACATGCACTCACCCACGGGCTAAAATACTCAATGGAAATCCCAGAAATAAACAGTTCCTACGTTTGAACCGTGCACCATACTCAGTAGCGTGACGACATCTGGCACTGCCCATTGCTGTGCCGGTGTGGCTCAGCATCTCTGCTCTGAGAACGCCCCGCCGTCCGTCAGCGGTTTGGGGTATCACACCCTCTGTCTCAGAACACAGTGCTTGTTTTGTTTGTGTTCACTTCACCCTCGTTTTACTTCATATGGCCCCCAAAGCACAAGAGGAGCCACGGATGGTTCAGACGTGCCAAAGAGAAGTCAGAAAGTGTTTCCTTTAAGTGAAAGGCGAACTTTCACAACTTAGTAAAGAAAGAAAGAAGTCTGCTACTGAGGCTGCCCAGTGCTGTGGTAGGGACTCTTCTATCTGTGGAACTGGGAAGAAGGAAAAGAGTTTGTGCTGGTTTGGTGGAGAACAGTGAGACACATTTACAGACGAGTATATAGTTTTTCTATTTTTTAAAAATAATATATATGAATATTTTATTTATTTCAGAGAGGAAGGGAGAGGGAGAGAGCAATAGAAACATCAGTAATGAGAGAGAATCCTTGATTGGCTGCCTCCTGCACACCCTCTACTGGGTATGTGCCCCTGCCCAGAATCAAACCCAGGACCCTTCAGTCTTCAGGTCAACACTCTATCCACTGAGCCAAACCAGCTAGGGCTAAAAATAATATATTTTTATTGAGAGAACTAAGATGTTGGTGTAGGTAAACAACAATATTCGCTGCCTCCCACAACCACATCAAATTACAACTAAAATACAGAACAATCAGTTTTAGAACTACCTGAAATCTGACTGAAGAGAAGTCCTACTAGAGAAGAAAAGAAGAAAGTGCATTGAGACTGGTAGGAGGGGGAGGCGTGGAACAGGCTGGTCCAACACCCGTGTGTAGTGTTTCTGTAATCGGAAGGTGATATCTCCAAGGCCTCCCGTGAGAAGCAAGGGATCCCAGCAGCACACCAGGCCCCCAGCCCAGGGCTCCAGAGCTGGGAAGAGAAGTCCTTATAACTTCAGGCTGTAAAACCAGCAGGGATTGTAGCTGAGGGACATGGAGGCTGCCAGAGGCCCAGGTGAACTTACGTGGTCCTGATTCCTCTGAGCTCCAGAGCCAGGCGGAGGCTTTGGGGGAGGCCAGGGACACATGGGAAGGAACTGGACTGTCTGGCATTGCAGCAAGAATGCTGGGCGGCTTTCTCCCAGACAGGCGTGCTTGCAGGGCTCATTGTTCCTGTGCTGGGACCACCCCCATCACAGAGCTGAGTGGCAGCCATATCTGAGTTTTCATCAACATGGCCCATCCTGGTGATTCCCTGAGACCCCCGCCCCATCCAATTTTCAGCTCCACCCAAGCTGTTTGAAGCTGCTTTTCCACATGAATGGCCAGTCCTGGCTCACGTTTCGGACTTTGCTAAAATATCTTAAATAAACAGCAGGTGGAGTTAGCATGCCTCAAACCTATCAGTGAAAGTACAAAGATCCAGCACTAGCACCAGCCTGTCTTGCCTCACACCTGGGCCTCACCTGGGCAGTTCCTAGCCCAATACAAATAGCAGCCATCTGCAGATCTCTCTGTAGCTTCTGCTGGGTGGCCCCAGGCAGTGGCTGACTTTGCACCTCCCAAGAGACCCCAGAGCCAGTGCACCCGGTGGGCAGCTTCAGACCACACCAGATTACAGCTCTACACATCCACAAGTGACACAGTCAAGGGGCAGACCCGTGAGCACCAGAGCCCCACTGAAATAAGTCCTGCTCCACAGGGGTGTCTCCTGCACAGCAGCTCTCCCATGGTAGACACAGCCGGTCCTCACAGCCAATTGGCCTGGAGGTGAATTTGTCCCAGTGATGCCAACGGCAATCAAGGTTCAACTACAACAAGACTATGCATACAACCCACACAGAGGTGCACCTAGTACCCAGCTCAGGTGACAGGAGGCTGAGAGCCCTACAGTACACCTACTACACAAGGCCACTCTACCATTTCTAGGAGACATAACAGCTCTATCTATAATACATAAAAATAAACACAGGGAAACAGCCACAATGTGAAGACAAACGTCACAAATGGAAAAAATGGAAGCAAGCAAACTACTAGATACAGAGTTCAAAACCATGGATATAAGGTTTACTCAAGGCTCTTAATGAGATCTTCAGGGTACTTAGTGAGACTTTCAGGGGTTTTAATGAAAATGTCAAAGACAAGTCAGAAATTAAGAATACACTAGCTGAAATAATAATTTGCAGGGATTCAACAATATAGTAGAGGATTCTGAGAATCAAATCAAAGATTTGGAATTTGAAGAAGTAAAAAACACCCAAGGAGAAGAGTAAAAAAAAAAAAGGAATCCAAAAATATGAGGATAGTGTCAGCACTCTCTGGGACAACTTCGAGTGCACCAATATTTGCATCATGAGGATGCCAGAAGCAGAAGACATTAAAAACCTAGTTGAAGAAATAGTGACAGAAAACTTCCCTTACCTGCTGAAAGAAATAGACTTATAAGTCCAAGAAACACAGAGTCCCAAACAAGAGAAACCCAAAGAGGCCCACACCAGTATATCCTGTATAATATAATATTTATATCCTGTATAATATAAAGCAAATATGCAAATAGACCAAATGGAACAACTGAACAACCAGTCGCTATGACTTCGGCCATGGTGGGATGGTGGAGCATGTGAATGGGGGCGCCAGTCCAAGGCAGGGTGCCGATCGCTGTCATCAGGGGGAGCCTCTGGTGGTTACTGAAAGTTATTTGCTCCCGTGCGCTGCGGTCCTGCCCAGCGTACACACCTGTTGTGGGCACCGGCCCTGCTCACACCGCTACCAGTGCCAGAGCCACTGCTGGTGCCTGGCCCTGATCGTTTCTCAGGATTTCTCCACCTTCCCTGCTCCTGAGGGGTGATCAGGGCAGCAGCCACCGCTCACACCTGCTGCCAGCTCCTGGCACTGGTCCTGATCACTTGGCATCGTCAGCAGAGGCTGCCAGCCCCAACCATCCTTGAGCACTTCTCCACCCCCCCCCCCTGTTCCTTAGGGGCAATTGGGTCAGCAGCCGCGCTCGCACCCGCTGATGGCACCAGCCCCAATTGCTCCACGCCGTCAGCACGTGGGAGCAGTGGCCGTGGGAGCGGGGTTGAAAGCAGATGGGACTGGGGGCTGCAGTGGGAGGGGCCAAGGTGGGGCACCCCTTTGCCCACTGGAGCCTCACGGCCCACAGTTCCTTCTGAATTCGTGCACTGGGCCCATAGTCATAATTAAAATGCCCAGGGTTAAACACAGAATCTTAAAAGCAGCAAGAGAAAAGCAGTTAGTTGCCCACAAGGGAGTGCCCATATGAGTGTCAGCTGATGTCTCAAGAGAAACTTTGCAGGCTAGAAGGGAGTGGCAAGAAATATTCAAAGTGATGAATAGCAAGGACCTGCAACCAAGATTACTCTACCCAGCAAAGCTCTCATTTAGAATTGAGGGTCAGATAAAGAGCTTCACAGACAAGAAAAAGACAAAGGATTTCATCACCACCAAACCAGTATTACATGAAATGTTGAAGGGTATTCTTTAAGAAAAAGAAGAGGAGGAGGAGGGAGGGGAGAAAATATGAACAATAAAATGGCAATAGATACGTATCTATCAAAATAAGTGAACAAGAAATCTAATGAACAAAATAAACTGATGCATAAAATAGAATCAGAGGCATGGGAACATGGAACAAAATGACGAATTTCAGAGGGAAGGTGGGTGGATGGGAAGGAGAGGTGGGAAAAGATTAAAGACCTTATATGCATACATGCATTACCTGAGGACACATACAATAGGGTGGTGATGGCAGGGTCAGGGCAGGAACTAGGCAGAGGAGAGTTATGGGGGAAAAAGAGGGACTTCTGTAATACTCTCAACAATAAAGATTTAAAATAAAAAAAAATAAAAAGTATATTGATTTCAGAAAAGAAGGGAGAGAGAGAGAGAGACATAAAAACATCAACGATGTGAGAGAATCATTGATTGGCTGCCTTTTACTGCTCCTCTCTGAGGATTGAACTCCCAACCCAGGTCTGTGCCCTGACTGGGAATTGAACTCTTGGTTCATGGGTCAATGTTCAACCACTGAGCAACACCAGCTGAGCATATAGTTTTTCTATTTTATAATTAGTTGTCTTACTGTGCCCAATTTATAAATAAAACTTTATCATAGGTATATGTGTATAGGAAAAAGCAGTGTGTGCGTGTGTGTGTGTGTGTGTGTGTGTATCTATATCTATATATATGTATACATGTATATATACACACATACACATATATGATGAGAGGACCACATAGATTGAATTTTTCTAAATTGAATCTTCTCCGTTGCTTACATGATTGTTTGAATAGCTGCCCGAATATTTCTGGTGTGTTACTTTCTACTGTTTTAATTCAGTTCTTCTCTAGTCCAGTTTGCAAAGGAAAGTTTGAAACAATGTGATGGTGATTCCATTTGAAATGAAGCATACCTGGTTTTTTGTAAATTAGAATTTTTCACATGTTAAGGTTTTATATAGTAATATACAGCTCTATAAATGAAATTCCTTATTAACAAATTTTAAAATTTAGAAATTGATACTTTATTATACAGTTCATCTGACCACACTAAATCTGGATGAAGGCCATGCTCAAGAGTGATCCAGCAGCTTAAAGAAATGGAGAAAGATGGCAAAGTGGGATATAAAATACCATGTAGTACAGCTTTTCCTTTATTCAATGTTTATGTTCTTAAAAATCACTTACATCAAAGACTGTGTGTTCTGTCATTACACTGATAATGCTTGGATTACTGAATGCCTACTATGTTTTGGGTGTTTATTAGGTCTCTCACCCGTGGTTTATGATTCCTACAATAACTCTCTGAGCCTTTTACGGAGATTGTGATGGTAGCGACTGCGTGCCTATAATGATTCCGTGGTTGAGAGGTGTGTGTGTGGCTGGAGCTATTGGGGTGGAGTCAACAACTGGGAATCCTGAGTCAAAGCGTGGACTCCATGCCTGTCAGGGCCATCAGGAACCCACCAGACCCTACACGTGGGCTTCTGAGCTGCTCAGCCTGCAGAACGCACTCTTGCCCTCATGGTGGCTGCGTCCATCTCCAGGTGAGCAGGCTGAGTGGGTCCTTGGAGGTGTGCCCAGTTTGTACTGCTCTGCAGCCTGAGAGCACCCACCCCTCAGCCTGGTCCTGGACCCTCGTGCCTCAGTCTGCTCAGGTGGAACCCTGATGGCAGAGGGCTTGTCGGTGGAGGTTTCACTCGGTAAGAAGAGGAGTAAGAGGTGATGCCAAGATGCTGTTCTGAGCTGCTGGGGGGTGAGTCACCGCCCGAGAAGGGGACGAAGGGAGGCCAAGCCGGAGCTCAGCCCGGTGCCTGCCGCGGCGCCTCTCTGGGGCCGTCTCAGAGGGTGTCGTGCTCCTGTTCTGTATCAGGGCGCACGTGCGGGCTCGTCCGAAGTCACTCGTGGAGACGAGCATGTAGAGGAGGTCACAGCACAGTCCTCTGTGTTCACAAAGACATGGAGCAAAACGTGCAGGACATTGAAAATTACTGAAAGCCTGCGGTTTTTGTTTGTGGTGGCAGAGTATTTCCTTATTCTTATGTATTCTTACGTATTTCAGTTTTATAAATTTTCTAACCCAGTCTTCTCCAGTTCCTCCATATATAGTGACAATGGTTCTGTATATCAAAGGGCATCTATTCTTCAATTAATATCTCCCTTACTGTAATCTTTCCACGGTATCGTTTTTGTTTTAGTAGTATATTTGCGTATGCATACACTCCTAACTCATGTGATGCATACATACAGAGATGAATATACATGCTATAGTTTTTCTTCACGCAGGTGTTTTCTATGTTTATCCTCTAGCTTGGCTGTCCACCCCTATTTCAGTTAGACACACAGTCACTGCTCCCTGCTCAGAGGCTCATAGAAAGCATGAATACTTCCCCACATATGATCAAAGTGAGGTCATGTTACATTTCTGCATTTTGCCCTTGTCACTAAAAAGTTATATTAAGCCTCTATTTAGGGATGTTGGTTTTGTTTTTTCCCTTATTCACTGCACCTACCTAATGTATCTCAATAAAGTACTTTTATTTTAGAAGCATATATTGTCGATATTGTTTTTTGTTAAATATTGTAGTGTGCCTATCCATGGCCCACTTTCCCCCCCCCCCCGCCCCCCAGAGAGGAAGGGAGAGAGGGAAAGAGAGAGAGAAACACCATCAGTGATGAAAGAGAATCACTGATCAGTTGCCTCCTGGTTTTAGGTTGATGCTCCACCACTGGGCCACACCATCCAAGCCTTGTTTTATGTTTTATTGGTTGTTGCCAGGTAGATAGTGCACTGTAGCCACAAGGGTATCTAGTATGGTTACATTTTTTTATTAGTCAACAATACACTGAGTGATCAGATTATTATGATCTCTGAACACAATAATCTGGCTACTGTGTGTGTGTGTGAGTGATAGATAGATATAGACATATAGATACATTAGAGACCCGCTGCATGAATCCGTGCATGGGTGGGGTCCAGCTAGCCTGGCCAGGGGGAGGGGACATGGGCGGTTTGAGGGGACAATTTGCATGTTAGCCTTTTATTATATAGTACACACACTGAGTGGCCAGATTATTATGTGTTCAGAGATCATAACAATCTGGCCACTCAGTGTATGTGTCTGTTTACCCCTTGCAGTGTTACTTTAAGTTTTGCCAGCCTGACAGAAATAGAGCCTCTCTTTCTGGCTGTGTAGCCCTCTGTTCGCGGTCTCCTAGACCTGGCCCTCCTTTCAGGGACTGGGAGTCGGAGTTCTTGGGGTGCATTGCTGCCTCATTGCCACGCTGTGTTCCTGAGAGGACCTAAAGCAGAGTCAGCAGACGGAGAGGGGTATGGGCTGGGGTCTGGGGGAACCAGGCACTAGCTCCCAGTAGTTTCTCCCAGTGGTCACTCGGGGCACTCACTCCTCCAGAGAGGCTTTGCAATGACACAGAAGATACCCTCAGTCAGGGGGGGGAGTGTTACGTGGTGGGACACGGGCACCGCTGTCGGGGACAGAGCCAAGTGCCAGGCGTGCGGAAGAAGCAGGGTCTGGAGAAGCCATGCTGCTGCCCGTTCAGGTGCAGAGACACCTTCCCAGTCGCTGGGCTGGGAGTCCTCCCGAGTTGAATCCTAAGCTCCCAGAGCCAAACCCTCGAAAGGCTTTTCTGAGGAGAGCAAACGCTAGCTCACCAGGTGGTCTTCTCTTTCTGTAAAAAAGAGCCTTTTATTGAAATACTAGAGGCCTAGTGCATGACATTCGTCCACTAGGGGTGGGGTGTGTCCCCTCAGCCTGGCCTGTGCCCTCTTGCAGTCCAGGACCCATTGGGGGATGTCCGACTGCCGTGTTAGGCCCTGTCCCAACTGAGCCAGAAGCTGGGCTGGCTAATCCTTAGCACTGCCACGGAGGAGGGAGAGGCTCCCACCACCACTGCTGCGCTCGCCAGCCGTGAGCCTGGCTCTGGCCGAGCGGTGGCCCGCTCTGAGAGCGCTCTGACTACGGGGCAGCTCCTGTATGAGCATCTGCCCCTGATGGTCCGTGTGCATTATAGCAACCGGTCGTTTTGCCATTCAGTCAATTTGCATATTAGCCTTTTATTATCCCATCGAATAAAAGAGTAATATGCAGCCGAAACCGGTTTGGCTCAGTGGATAGAGCATCGGTCTGCGGACTGAAAGGTCCCAGGTTCGATTCTGGTCAAGGGCATGTATATTGGCTGGGGGCACATGTCCAGTGGGGGGTGTTTAGGAGGTAGCTGATCGATGTCTCTCTCTCATCGATGTTTCTGGCTCTCTATCCCTCTCCCTTCCTCTCTGTAAAAAAAAACAAAAAACAAACAAACAAAAAAACCAATAAAATATATATATATTTAAAAAAAGAGTAATATGCAAATTGACTGTACCTCCGCTATACCCACAAGCCATGCCCACCAGCCAATCAGGAGCGGATATGCAAATAAACCCAAACAAGATGGCTGCAGCTAGGGAGAGCAGGAGGGATGCTTGGGTTTCCCTGGAGTCAGGTGATCGGAGCCAGCTGGGGGTCCCCTGCCCAGGGCCCAAGCCTCAGCCAGAGGGTGGAGGTGGAGTCAGAGATCTGAGGAGATAGGTGTGAACTACAGAGGAAACACCTTTTCTGACTGCTCATTGGTTAACGTCCTGTATGCCACTGGTAATATTCTTAGTAACTTGGGTGATCTAGGGCTTCTCCACCACACTCCTGAAGAAAAAATGAACTTCCGCTGCTGGACGGCTAAGAAATGTCATATCCTGCCCTCAGCGGTTTGGCTCAGTGGATAATGCCTTTGTTATCAACTGCAGGATCCAGGTTCGATTCTGATCAAGGGCATGTACCTAGGTTGCAGGCTCCTCCCTGGCCGGGGCCCAGATCAGGGCTCATGCAGGAGGCAACCAATCAAAGTGTTCCCCTCACTTTGATGTTTCTTTCTGTCTTTCCCTTTCTCTTCCACACTCTCTAAAAATCAATGGAAACATATCCTCAGGGGAGGAAAAGGAAGAAAGGGAGAAAGGGAGGGAGGGAGGAAAGAAGAAAAGTCATATCTTATGAAAGACACACCTTGAAAATGCCTAAAGGAAGTTGTCATTTTTTCATGGTGAAGGCACCAGGGTCTGTGTTGATGAAAACACCTTGGTGGCTGTAGTGACTGGCGGTGGCAGCAGCAGCAGGGTCATGGGGCTGGCGCCTTCCCCTGATCAGCCTAGTTGTCTCCCACAAAGGGGGGCCAGACTGCGGCTTAGGTCCGCTCCCCAGGGAGCTGGCCTGAGCCATCAGTAGGACATCCCCTGAGGGCTCCCAGTATGTGAGAGGGGGCAGGCTGGGCTGAAGGGACCCTTCCTCCAGTACACGAATTTCATGCACCAGGCCTCTAGTATAGGATAATTTACATACCATACAATTTGTTCATCTAAAGTGGATTTTAGTACATCACAACTGTAGGACATTTTCATCACTTCCGAAAGAACCACGATATCCTCCTTACTGCCGCAGCCTTCACTTTCCTATCTAGGCTGCCACCATCTGGCTAGATTGCTGTGTTCTGGCCATTTTGAATGAATGGAATCATGCGCCGTGTGGTCTGTGGTGACAGTGTTTTCAGCATTCCTCCATGTCATTCAGCTGTCAGTCCTTCATTCCTTTTCATGGCTGAATAATATTCCACTGTTTGACACACACACAGTGTTTGGGAAGTGTAAGCTTTTTGATTTACATTAAGAGCTGAAAATTATGGTTTCATACTAGCTTCAGTAGTTTAAAGTTACGTAGCATGGTAACACCTACAAAAATGCTTTATGCTGGATATTGTGCAAATTTTATCCCCTGAACAAGGGGGACCAAATAATCTCTCACTTATTGTCAATGTGCAAAACTATTTTAGTTTTTTATTGTAATTGACACAAATTATATTAGTTTCAGGTGTACAACATAGTAATCCGACATTTCTCTCTCTTAGGAGTGATCATGTTAAATCTAGTGACCATCTGGCACTGAGTAGATTATTACGATGTTACTGAGTGGATTCTCTGTGCTATTTCTTCGCTCCGGACTCATTTATTTTAGACCTGGGAGTTTGCATCTTTTTGCACATGTCCCCTCTCCCCTGTTTCCATAGGGTTTGATGTCACATTGATATTTAAACAATTTTAATGTTAAACTGTTTTCATTTTCATATTTTAGAACATTAGCTTTAATATTTTATGATTATATTCAGCATTTCCAATATGTATTCACTATTTGTGTTCACATAGTGAAGTAGGGCTTTGTTGATTGCCTTTACGTTTATGTAAACTCTTTTTCTTTGTTGTAGAGTCGCTTTGCGGTTACATGGATCTGCGGTATGGAGTCAGCCACGTTTGATACTTCACGTGGGAAGGAGAGAGCCTTCTTCCTCATAAAAAGGCCGTGAGAAAAACAACCGAAGGAATCGTGCCAGATGCCAATGCTACATCGCTTTCAAACCATCAAGACAAATGACTTGAACTTTAAAGAAAACTTGTTCATCAACATTATTTTTAGACATTTAAGAAAACATCGTTTTCACCTTAAGCTATACAAATCTTTTTTAAATGTAACATAGAAATCTCTAAGGCCTTGTTCAAAATAGCCTTCTTCTTCGTTTTCAGAACTTAATGTTCACGTGCCCTGTTTCAGTTGGCGCAGTCCTCACAGTATCCGGAAAGCTATGGATGCGGAGGGTCACGGCATTGTCATAGGCTGCAGTACATTTCAGTGGACACGTCAAGACAGCACCCATTTCATCAAAATATCACACGAGCACACCATTCTCAGCTTTGATGCCTACCGAGCTGCTTGAGCATGGCGTGGGTGAAGTTCCTGCGGAAGCCCGGCGGCAACCTGGGCAAGGCGTACCAGCCGGGCAGCATGCTGTCACTGGCGCCCACCAAGGGGCTGCTCAACGCGCCGGGCCAGAACAGCTGCTTCCTCAACAGCGCCGTGCAGGTGAGCCTGCCCAGCGCGCAGGCCAGCCTTTCAGCAGAGGCTTTGTTTGGTGTTGCTTTAACTTGTGCATTAAGAATCAAGTTATGCTTTTTAAAAATATATTTTTATTGATTTCAGAGAGGAAGGGAGAGGGAGAGAAAGATGGAAACATCAGTGATGAGAGAGAATCATTGATTGGCTGCCTCCTACTACTGGGGATTGAGCTCACAGCCTGGGCATGTGCCCTTGACTGGAATTGAACCCGGGACCCTTCAGTCTGCAGGCTGATGCTCTATCTACTGAGCCAAACAGTCCAGGGCAAGAATAAAGTTATTCTTGGCTGCAATGGCCTTTTATCACTTTTATTTTTATTTAAAAAATATGTTTTATTGGCCGAAGCCAGTTTGGCTCAGTGGTAGAGCGTCGGTCTGCGGACTGAAAGGTCCCAGGTTCGATTCTGGTCAGGGGCATGTTCCTTGGTTGTGGGCACATCCCCGGTAGGGGGTGTGCAAGAGGCAGCTGGTCGATGTTTCTCTCTCATCGACGTTTCTAGTTCTCTCTCTTTCTCCCTTCCTCTCTGTAAGGGAGGAAGAGAGAGGGATGGAGAGTCAGAAACATGGATGAGGGAGAATCATCTATCAGCTGATTGGGGTTATACCCGCAACCAAGGTACATGCCCTTGACCGGAATCGAACCCGAGACCCTTCAGTCCACAGGCCGATGCTCTAGCCACTGAGCCAAACCGGTCTCGGCCTTGTATCACTTTTAATGGTGGCGACAATATATGGGCTAGTAGGCACTTTGGTTATTATGCCAGAAGGAATTATTTTTTCCAGCAGGGTCATATATTACTATGATATAAAAACATATTTTGATTTATAGTGGTTACTTAATACATTAAGAGTATGTTTCTCAAATACATAAAATAGTTTTTGAATCCGCTAATTTCCTCCTGTGCCCGCTACACGCACACACATCCACATATTTTTTTAAAAGGAAATCCAGCAGAACCCACTGTCAGCATAAAAGGAAACGAGCCATTTGAGTGGAGCTGTTTTTTGTTTTTTTAAATATAATTGATTTTTTACAAAGAGGAAGAGAGAGGAATAGAGAGCTAGAAACATCGATGAGAGAGAATCATCGATCAGCTGCCTCTTGCACACCTCCTACAACCAAGGTACATGCCTCTAACCAGAATCGAACCCGGGACCTTTCAGTCCCTAGGCCGACGCTCTAGCCACTGAGCCAAACCAGTTTTGGCGGGAGCTGGGTTTTTAATCGCAGTGTTCCAGCCTCCTCACCCACTGTGCCCTGGCCACCTCTGTGGGTGTCGGTCTAGTTTGCCTCTGTCCTTGTTGCAGTTCTTGTAACTGACAAGTGTATATTAGCCCGCTTCTCTGTGTCAGATAAATGTCCTGTGTGTGGCATGGTTTCTGTTCACCGTCCCAGCTTTTGTAGGATCCTGTGTTCTTCCCACCACCACTGAAGAGGCTCTTACTCTGGGGACCCCAGAATATTCCTTAGAAGAATTTATTGAAAATAAACCACTTTGACATGTTTTCCAATGCTGCTTTTTCCTCCTGCAGCTCAGAGCAGATAGACAGTACTGGCTAGTGAGCCCCTCGTTCAGTGAGCCTGTCCGGACGCTCAGACGGCTGAGCGAGGCGCTGAGTGAGGACGCGCGGTGAAGGAAGTGGAGCGGTGCTCCTGCAGGAATGCACTCAGAGGAGCGCCCTGGCCTTGCCATGGAGCTTCTCCTACGCAGCCGCCTCGCTGGTGCGGGCATCTGTGTGCAGGCCCCGCGTGGCGTCTGCTGGCACCTCTCAGCGTTTCTCGTGGTCCAGGATGTCGGCCATGAGTTCTTGAGTTTTTGTGTGTCTGGGGGAAAAATGGACTTCGTTTTGTTTGTGAAAGGCGTCCGAGTTGCCATTTTCTCTTCAGTTCTGTGGCGCTCTCGCTCCCTTTCTTTGTTCGCGTTGTTTCTGCGGAGACGCCGTGGTCTTCTCTGTCCCTCTTCCCCCGCCCTCTTCTCTGTCCCCGGCGGCCACGGCGTGGAGTGCTAACGCATCGTCCCTGCATGTGCTTGTATGCGGTTTACTGAGAACTGATGCGTTATTTTAATTAAGTTGGGAAACTCTGACCATTAAGCCTTCAGATTGTCCTGTCCTCTCCTGTGGAGCTGCACGTAACGATCTGGTGGTTATGGCAGGAACAACAACGGCAGGGAGCAGCTGGCGCTCGTTGCCTGCCGGCTAGGCCTGGCACTGCTCTCCCGCTGCAAAGGTTTAACTGAGTGTGGGTCCTCATCAAGAGCGCTGTGAGGGCCAGGCAGCACGGTCCCCCTGGGAGAGAGGCCAGGGTTTTCAGACCTACGTTAAGTGCTCTCTCTGTCTGTCTGTCTTTTAGTAGTAAATGATGACTGGATAGTTGTAGCAAAAGTATCGGGTTATTTCTAACTCCTCTTCCTACACCTACAGCCAGGCGCCTTCCCCTCAGGGTGGGGTGAGCACACAGGTCGCTGCTCGCCTGTCTTCTCATTCACCCCACACTGACCTGCACCCTGGTCTCAAGTCCAGGTGTACTTCCTCTGAGTTCCAGTTCCTTCCAAGTACTGCGATCACTTCCTCTGTGTCACTGCCAAGTCCCCGCATAATGCGGTGTGCTGCTCAGAGTCCTTACCTGAGGCTCCGCCCCTGCTCCGCGCTGCCCGGGCTCCCCAGGCGCCGGTTGGCATCATGCTTCCTGCTAGTGCTGTCGGAGGGGGGGTGGGGGGGGTGGGGAATCTGATGTGCAGGAGGTTAAGGCCGTCATGGCCTGCGATTTCTAAGACTTCCCTGCCTCCTCTGGCCGAGAGTCTCACGGTCTCCTGTCTCCCCCACAGGTGCTGTGGCAGCTGGACATCTTCCGGAGGAGCCTGCGGGCCCTGACGGGGCACGTCTGTCAGGGCGAGGCCTGTATCTTCTGTGCGCTGAAGGTAACCTGCAGCTCCCACAACTCCAGTTCTCTCTCCACATTTTAATTTTACCTGACTGTTTGCAATATTTGATTAGCTCACTTGTAATTAAAGTTCATTGTCAAGCGATTTATAATTTTGAAGATGAATTCTTAAAGTATGACTTATTTGGGTTTATGTTTTCATTTTTCACTTCTGTACAGGACAATTAATACTATACATGGTATGAAGTTGTTGAGAACATTACCTTTTACATTATTTTGGAATTACTAGTTTTAGCCTGTTTTTTGAACTACTACTAAATTCTGGTTGCCAAGGAGGCAGCAGTGAACAGAGTGATAAGCCTGCTCTCAGGGAGCGTCTGTCCCAGGTAGGGGCAGTGAAGCAGTACTGTGGGGAGTATCTCATGGGCAGGAAAGAGCACTTTGGGGAGTATCTCAGGGGCAGTAGAGCAGCACTGTGGGGAGTATCTCAGGGGCAGTAGAGCAGCACTGTGGGAGTATCTCGGGGGGCAGTGACTGCAAATGAGGGAAATGGGCCAGAAGGGGATGGAGTTGCGCAGCAGGAAGCCCTCGCGGGGAGAGTGGCATTTACATTAGGACCTGAAAGGGTGACCATGGCCGTGAGCATGACAAGGTCCTGGAGACGTGGCTGCAGCCACTGTGTGGGCGCGGGTGCCAGGAGCTCAGTGTGGGGAGCAGTGATCACACCCACCTGCGGAGGCCTCTGTGTGGGCTCCAGCCATGACATAGGCTGAGGCTGC
This sequence comes from Nyctalus aviator, assembly GCA_036971965.1. NCBI lineage: Eukaryota > Metazoa > Chordata > Mammalia > Chiroptera > Vespertilionidae > Nyctalus > Nyctalus aviator. The sequence continues at coordinate 1,004,096 of CM072927.1, read as the reverse complement.
AGGTGCTGCAGCCCTGAGGTCAGGTGCCTGGAGAGGGTGCCCCGGCTCCCCCTGGCTCTTTCTGAGGAGTGGTAGTTCTCCGAGGGGCTGCGGTCCCAGGAGGAGGCCAGGCTGGCCCCACAGCCGGCAGGGGGCAGCACTAGTAGCTGCCCTGCATCGGTTTCCATGAGTCCATTCCTAGCACCAGGCTGTGCCACAGGCCTCCACCAGAGCAGGGCTGAGCTGTCCCCTCCCAGTTCAGATTTGTGCCCTAAGTGAGGCCGACTGTTGGTCACAGCCGGGTGCTTCGTCATGGAGTGGTCGGTAACGCACGGGGGCAGGGCACGGGGGGCCTTCCAGCCTCTGAGAGGACCTCGGCTTTTCTCTTGCGTGATGCCAGGAGTTGGGGTCCTTGGCATAGAGGGGGGACGCAGCTTGTTATAATTGGATACTGTGTTTGGACTGGACTGACTGCAGGAATGAGCATAAAGAGAAGAGATACCAAACAGAGGCTGGAAGTCCATACAGATTAAGCATCTCATTTACATCATTGAAATCCCATCTAGGAATCTAAGGTTTTCATCAACACTTTAAAAAAAAAAAATTGATTTAGAGAGGAAGAGAGAGGGAAAGAGAGAGACATCAGTGATGAGAAAGAATCACTGATTGGCTGCCTCCTGCACAACCCCATTGGGGATCAAGCCCCCAACCCAGGCATGTGCCCTTCAACGGGAATCAAACTATGAGCTCCTGATTCATAGCTCAACAGTCAACCATTGAGCCACACCGTCCAGGTTATTAACACATTTTAACACTACCGAGTTCCTGCTATTTCTCATATGATTAGATGTTTATTCTTGGTTAACATAATTTCAGTTTCTGTAGTACACTTTTGATTCAAAGCAACTTATCACAACACTCTCTGAGACCCGGTCAGCATCACCGGGAGCATGTAACGCGGGCCTCGCTCAGGCACACGCAGTCAGGAGCAGCCAGACTGGCCGAGAGGTGCTGGTCCTGATGCTGCCGCTGACCTGAGAGGCCGGGCAGCCACCTCCCGCAGGGCTTTTCTGTGGAGTTTCAGGACAAAAGACAGTTCAGTGTTGGTTTCCCAAGGTAGTGTTTTGTGTCACCGTGTTCGGGTGAAATAGGGACGTGTTTCTGAGTTGTTGGCATTGAGCTCACGCATGTGCTTGTGGATTCGCAGACCATGTTTGCTCAGTTTCAACACAGCCGGGAGAAGGCCCTCCCGTCGGACAACGTGCGGCGTGCCCTGGCCGAGAGCTTCCGGGACGAGCAGCGGTTCCAGCTGGGCTTCATGGACGACGCTGCCGAGTGCTTCGTAAGGACCTGGGCCGCCTCCTGCGAGAGCGCGCGACCCGAGAGCGATGCACAGACAGTGACACGGCAGAGCGCGGCGGGGTCCGAGTGCCTTCGCAGCTTCAGCGGGGCTCTGTGGACCTCTGGTTCTGTCCTTTGTGCTGCTGCTCCACGCTGTCCTGAGTGTTAGGCTCTAGGGTATTTAAAATGTATTTATTAGAGCAAAAGGTTCATTCAGGTAAAGACATCACTTAAGCCGGTGCCCCGCCCCCCGGCCTGCAGGTGTGCAGCCTGCCAGCCTGTCTATGGGCAGCTCTCGGGCAGCAGGGCTGGCACCCACTCTGTGGCAGGTCGAGAGGCCCTGGGACATCACCGTGTGGATGAGCAGAGCGTTCCGTGGTCCATCCGTCACGGACCTTCTGCACCTCCTCGGTGTCTCAGAGAGGCTGCCTGTACGTCAGACGCACCGTTTCTCTCCGGCCTTGTCAGTCAGCAAGTCTCCGTGCTTCTCAGAGCCCTGTGAGGGTCTGGCCTTAGTTCTCCGGTCCCCTCCTCTCAGGCTCCAGGGAAGCTCCTTCCTGAGGCCATTCAGCCTAGCCCCTTGCAGTCTGTTTTTTTAAATATGCTGTTACTGATCTCAGAGAGGAAGGGAGAGGGAGAGAGAGAGAAACATCAGTTAGGAGAGAGAATCATTGAGTGGCTGCCTCCTGCATTCCCCCTACTGGGGATTGAGCCCACAACCTGGGCATGTGCCCTTGGCTGGAATTGAACCTGGGCCCCTTCTGTCTGCAGGCCAATGCTCTATCCACTGAGCCACACTAGCAGGGGCCTTACAGGGTTTTTTTAATGGCCCTGGTTAATATCATTTTCTTCAGAATATTGCTTGCTCTCCTAATATTTCTGTGACTCGAATCCAGACTCTCTCCTGACACGTAAGGCCCTTCAGTTGAACCGCAGGCCTCGCTCTGCGTCCCTGACTGTCCTGCGAATGAGTGATCACAGTCGCCTTTGCTTGGGCCCCGAAATACTATGACTCCGATATATTCAGTTGTCCAGGTGCAGCCCAGTCGTGCCTGCTGGATACGGCAGGTCACAGCCCCCGCAGTGCTCCCGGTCTCTGTCATTGTCGTTAGCGAGCACCTTCTCTGCTCCTTGGACAGGGAGACAGCTCCTTGACGGAGGACTGCTCAGCACACTGGCCATGTTGAATAAACTTCCAAAACCACACACATCATGAAATAGGCTTTTACAGTTCTCATCTTAATAATCCACCCATTGCTCTAAACAAAAACATATGGGGCACAATACTGAAACCTACAGTTCATTTCGCTGAGATGCACTAACACTGGAGGCCACAGTTCTAGCAGTTCCAGCTTGATAACCATTTTCAAGGTGGTTGAAAGGATCCGTTATTTACGCTTTGATAAAAGAAGGTAGTTTGTTGGAGTAAATGCCCTTGGTGACGTGTATTAGACCTGGGCTGTCCCCTGAGCCTGGGGGAGCAGGCCCTGTGCGTGGGGAGAGTGTGGTGTTCTCATTGCACGCCTCCATGGACATAGGGCACATGGACTGTCCAGGATGGTGTTTAATTAACAGGAAACGTAGGAAACTTTTCTGGTATTAAATCCTAGATGTCAGCTACCATAACCTGATTTTTAAAAGGACTTTTAAAATCTTTATTAAAACCACACGTTTCTTTTGTTAAATTTGTGAAGTTTATTCAATTTGTTGTCAGCTGATTCCACGTGGTGAGCAGTTGACAGCGTTCCAGGTGTCACTGAGCAGGAAGCTGGCACTAAGGAGGGACCGCCTAGATCTGGCCCCGGGAGACGGGAAAGGCTACACTTGGGAGGATGTAAAGGCTGTCTGTGTTTGGAAGTGTCTCTGCCAGATTGACCGCTCACGTGTCTTCTGCTTTTCGCAGGAAAACATCTTGGAGAGGATCCACTTCCACATCGTGCCCAGCCGGGACGCGGACATGTGCGTTTCCAAGTGCTGCGTCGCGCACCGGAAGTTCGCCATGACGCTGTACGAGCAGGTGAGGCGCCGCCCTCGCCCCTCGACGCCGTCTGTGTTCCACGAGCCGTGCATTAAGCGTCTGTTTCTGCCGCAGTGCGTGTGTCGTAGCTGTGGGGCCTCATCAGACCCTCTGCCTTTCACAGAATTCGTGCGGTACATTTCGACGACAGCCCTGTGGTAAGAACCGGAAAGCACCTTCACCAAAGATTTAATAGCGCAGCGAGGCACAGCGAGCATTTACTTTGTAAGCCACGGCACCCGTGAGTATCTGCTCTCTGTCTGGGACTCAGGCTGCGACCGTCAGAGGTACTGAGTGGTGTCTGTCTCAGTTGGATATTTCTGAGTTAGCCCGATGCATCTACCGCTTAGTGAAATGTGCAAAACAGGAGTCAAAATTCATGCCTGTTCACATTGAGAGCACGTCTTTGGAACGAGACAGGAGGGCTGGAAATGATAAGCAGCCCCAGCTGGTGTGGCTCAGTGGTTGGGCGTTGTCCCATGCGCTGAGAGGTTGCTGGTTCGATTCCTGGTCAGGGCACATGTGTGGGCTCAATTCCCCATGGTGGGCGTGCAGGAGGCAGCTGCTCACTGTTCTGCTCTCACTCACACCGATGTTTCTCTCCTCCTTTCTCTCTCTCTAAAAAAAATATATATATTTTTAAAAAATGACAAGCGAGTGGTCAGGGAGCTGCACCCAACTCCCTAACTTCGGCAGGTGTCACATTTACAGTGGCCGTGTCCCCTGTCAGCACTGCGTGTGCCTCCGTGGTGATGGATGCTGCACCTGACCCCCTACCTTCGGCAGGTGTGACTTTGCAGTGGCCGTGTGCCCGGTGGGGATGGAAACGGGAAGCAGGAAAGAAAGAAAACAGTGAACACAGCCTCCTCGGGGTCTGCGGCCTCAGGCCTCACCATCACTCGCATAGGGATTGGCCTGGCTTGCCCGCCTGCCCCACTCTGCCTGCCCAGGACACAGTACTAGTTAGGGACCCAGAAGTATCCCCAGACTTCACACAACAGCCATCACTTGAACACTCCCAGCAGGCAGTGGAGAGAATATTATTTGCTGTGTGCACACACTGACTAAGGCCACGGTTGTCAAACTGTGGCTCACATGTGGCTCTTTGGCCCCATGAGTGTGGCTCTTCCACGAAATACCACGGCCTGAGCGAGTCTATTTTGAAGAAGTGGTGTTAGAAGAAGTTTAAGTTTAAAAAATTAGGCTCTCAAAAGAAACATCAATCATTGTCCTGTTGATATTGGCTCTGTGGACTGATGAGTTTGCCGACCACTGGGCTTAGGTCACAGGTGCTTGCAGGTGTTCTAGTGCAGGAGCCAAAGATGGTCAGTGATCCTGTCAGATCCATCGCTGGTTGGTCACTAGGGCCCAGTGTTTGCTCTGCAGAGTGAGGCACGTGTTCCTCACTCACCCACTCCGTGTTCAGACTTCCTCCTCTGTGGGTGCAGCACAGCATTCTAAACATTGCTGGGTAATAGCAACTGGGCTATTGGTGTGCTTAGCATCTTTCTTGTGTGGACAGAGTTGGGGGAACGTCGGTTTAAAGAAACATTCCCTGAACTGCAGTCATTTGCAGCTCGTTTTGTTCTCTGTGTGAAGAGGAGGGTGGTAGGAACAAGAGAGCCTGCGCTAGGGTTAGGGTGAGCCTTCGCTTTGAAGCTCCTGTGTGCAGGCGCCTGAGCAGGCACTGAGGTCACACAAACCGGCGCTCCATCCGTGCGCCTGGCCCACGCCCCAGATCTCAAGAGCCCAGACTATGAATTCTGATAGTCCCTTTTGGGGGTATTGAGGATTGAATATTAATTATTGCATGCTTACTATGTTCCAGGCTTTACATAAATGGTCACTTTAACCTTAACAACACCATTTCATTGATGCAGACATAGGTTTAATAGGTTATCTGATACATAGACCAAGTAAGACTGAGAGCCAGGTGGGTTCCATTTCATTCAGTATTGGCTGTGCACTCCCTAACAGCCGGTCTGATTGTGCTCTCTGTCCCCGGGTGGAGTGCGTTAGGAGGAGAGTGCGTGAGCCGTGACTGAATAGTGTATGCTTTTCCGATGAACCCTTCACTGTGTCCAGCCCTGGACACTGACATTACATAGAGTCTGGAATGGAAACGAGTAAGGGTTTTGAGTGCATCACAGTCTCTGGAAATGTGTGAACCCTTGCCTAAAGATGCTTGGTACGTATGGAAAAGGCTGACTCATGTGAGCCAGGGTCCGAGAGGGAGCCTCCCTGAAGTTGGTTAGGCCCAACCTGTGCTCACGCCCCTCAGTAATTGGTCATAATTTAAGTCATCATGTAAAACAAATATTGGACTTACAACTACCTTTAGACAGAACAGCTTATCTCATTCATGCGGTTCCAAATAGTGCTATAGTTTTTGTGCTATTCCATTTTTGCCCTGGTTTTTTATCACATACCTGCCAGATTTCATTGTTTTTACTTTATGGAAATTCATGGTTAATTTTTTTTACACAAAATCATATTTTAAGGTAGAAAAAAAGTGATCCTGCATATATTGATAACTTAATATTTTTCATACGTAATTTCATACATAGGCCAGATTTGGGACTGCTTCTTTTTTTTGTAGCAATGAAGTTGGAAGAATGATGGACAGGCATGAGCGTGTGAAGCCTGAATTGTTTGCGGAATTGTTGCAAGCAGCGAATACGACGGATGACTATCGGAAGTGCCCCGTAAGCACAGTTTGGGCTGTCAGTGGCTTGTTTGTGCGTTAAAGGAGACACGCAGAGTTATTATGTCATGTGGATTGTCTGTGGAATTACCTTTAAGAATTTGTTTTTGCAATGTTATTTTAGGTAACTATACCAGGTGAGCTATTTATCTCAGCACTAGTTCTTTAAACACTCAACTTTGGAAGGTTTTAAGGTAGCATATGTCAGGTTTTTTTTAAAGTTCAGAAATCTATCATTTCACTAAAGACAAAATTAATTTCTTTTTTTTTCCCCCAAATGGTGTCATTCTTTTCTTATGTACTATTATTAATCATTTTCAGGGGTTCTATTTCTGATTTTTTTAGACTGAATTCTTGTTTTAACATACTTACAAAAATATTGAAGAAAGCACTTTGATTTAAAATAAACTTCCTGTTTAATCAATAATTAAGAGAACTAGTTTGTTAGAAGTTTATTTTAACATGCTAAATAAATAAATTTGCAATATAAAGAGTGTCACTGCATCATGTCACAGGCGCCACCTGTGGAATATGTTTCAGTAATTCCTAAACTTGCCTCTTGTGTTTTCCTTTAGAGTAACTGTGGCCAGAAAATAAAGATCCGCCGCGTCCTGATGAACTGCCCGGAGATCGTCACCATCGGCCTGGTCTGGGACTCTGAGCACTCGGACCTGACCAGCGACGTGGTTCGGAGTCTGGCCACTCATCTCTCTCTTCCAGGGGTATCTCCGCTCTCTCCTTCTCCTCCTCGTTTTGCACTCGGGACACACTTTCATCAGCTGGTTTCTCAGAACGAAGTTCTCTTTCTAAGGGAAGGAGGTTCAGATGGACTCTCTTGGAGCTGACCCAGTCAGGCTAACTGGACTTCCTCAGAGCCCAGGCGGGAGCAGTTTTCGCTTCTCACTGCCTCCTGCTGTGTCTCTTATCACTCTAGAGTGATGGAGATGTGATCGTAACTGTAAATATGAATTGCTTGCTTATATGCTTTTACCATCTTAGTTAACTATTTTGAATTGGTTGATGTTACAATTAATTTTTTAGAGAATTATCTTTTAGGTGACACAAGTTTAATGTATGTTCGAATATGTGATTCACTCAAGAACTATCAGAAAGTGGGGGGTTATTTCATATTTTGAGTCTCTAGATGTAACGTGTCTGTTCTCTGGAGACACTGTATTACTGGGCTAAAGTTAGGGCCTTCCTGTAATGCCTGGCAGGTGATTGGAAGTGTAACTGGGGGCGTGCAGGGCCGTGGTGCCTTCACACCAGGCAGCGCTGGGTGGGCAGCACGCCCAGGAGGTGTGTTTATGGGGCGACAGATACATGATAGCTCATCACTGCTCTTCACTTTTGAGGATACAGTTCTAACTGTGCAATGCTAATTTTTCCAACAGCTGTTTTATAGAGTTACTGATGAAAATGCCAAAAACAGTGAACTTCACCTTGTTGGTCTGATATGCTACACCAGCCGGCACTACTGTGCCTTCACATTTCACACCAAGAGTTCCAAGTGGGTGTTCTTCGATGACGCAAATGTGAAAGAGGTAGGTGACACTTCTGTGAACTGGGATACTTATTGTGACTTACGCTCTTTAGGAATAAATGTTGTAATAATAATCTATAATAATAAAAGCGTAATATGCTAATTAGACCTGATATCTTTCTGAACGACCTTTTAGACAAAGCCGGGGCTTGCTAACAGCTGGAGGAAAGCCCAGGTCCTGGGAACCAAAGGGAAGCCGGTGCCGGCAGCTGGGGGGAAGGAAGGCCTACTCTTGCACTAATTTCATGCATACAGCTTCTAATCTACACCAATAAAAGAGAAATATGCAAATTGGCTGTGCCTTCGCTATATCCACCAGCCAATCAGGAGTAAGTTATGCAAGTTAACTCAACAAAGATGGTGGGTTGATTTGCATAAGCAGGTGCCAAGCGGCTGGGGGTGGGGTGAGATGCTTGCATCATTGCCACGGTGTTCTGCACTGCCCCAGCCACACAGGGCCTCTGAGCAACGTGGGAAGGCGGGGCCAGAGTGGAAAGAGATGGCTTCAGGGCTGGAGCTGAAAGAGCCAGGCCGGTAGCCAGGGAAAGGAAGGCCCATTTTTGTACAAATCTTTGTGCATTGGGCTTCTGATCTATACTGATAATAGGGTAATATGCTAATTAGACTTCCGGTTGTTTGGTCCTCCTTCCGGGCAAAGCCACGGTGTCGGGGGCAGAGGCAGAGGTGGTTAGGGACAATCAGGCCAGTAGGGGAAGGGCGGTTAGGGGTGATCAGGCTGGCAGCCAAGTGAGCGGTTAGGAGCCAGCAGTCCTAGATTGCAAGAGGGATGTCCAACTGCCCAATCCCTGAGGGATCCCGAATTGGAGAGAGTGCAGGCTGGGCTGAAGGGACATCCCCTCTCCACCCATGCATGAATTTCGTGCACCAGGCCCCTAGTATCAATATAATAGTGACAGTGATAAAATAAAGGTTTCTGTATGCAGGCAGTCCTCAGGTTACATCTGAGATCCATTCCTATGGCGCGACATAACTCAATTTCTCCATAAGTTGGAACCCACCTACATAAGTACCTTTGTCACTCATATGGAGCACATACACAGCAGTAATGAAGTGAAAGTGTAACAGAAAATTAAAAGAAAGATAATTCCTCTGAAACTGGTTTGTCTCAGTGGATAGAACGTCGGCCTGCGGACTAGAAGGTCCCAGGTTTGATTCTGGTCAAGGGCTTGTACCTTGGTTGCGGGCACATCCCTGGTAGCTAATCGATGATTCTTTCTCATCGATGTTTCTAACTCTATCCCTCTCTCTTCTTCTCTGTAAAAAATCAATAAAATATATTTTAAAAAAAAAAAAGATAATTCCTCACCTTTACTTATGTTAAATAAATAATAAAAAACAGAAAAGCACATATACTAAGTGACTGAACGACTGAATGACCAGTCGCTGTGATGTGCACTGATCACCAGGGAGCAGACACTCAAGCAGGGGCTGTATCCTGGCGGTCAGTGCGCTCCTACAGCCAACTTCCCGTGGTTCCTCCTGGCTGAGGGATTCTACCCATGCATGAATTCCTGCACTGGGTCTCTAGTAATTATATAAAACTAGAGGTCTGGTGCACACAATTCATGCGGGGTGAGGGATTGTCCCTCAGCCCAGCCTCTGCTTGCTCTGTTGGGATTTATGTATCTTCTATAATTGAAACTTTGTAGCCTGAAGCAGAGGTCTGGGCCAGCCAGGGTATGCGGAAAGCTTGGCTTCCTTCATCGCCGGGGAAATCCAAGCCTCCCTCCTGCTCTCTGTGGCTGTAGCCATCTTGGTTGGGTTTATTTACATGCATATTGGCTCCTGATTGGCTGGTGGGTGTAGCAGAGTGCTAATTTGTATATTACTCTTTTATTAGATAGGATGATTATTAGATGTAAATGCTTTTATAAAATAATAAGTGAATTTAATGACAATTCTTGGAATCCTTTTATTAACTTGAAATCTGATTTTTTTCTAAGCTGAACCCATATCTAGAATAATAAAAGGTCAACAAATAAATGTTAATGTAGTCACCAAGGATCCATATGTACCATCCTTCTGTCTGGTACACAAAAGATTTGGACAATTCACCAAAGGAGATAGGTGAATAGCTCTTGTGATGATACTCGGCATGATTGGGCACAAAGAGACACATTCAGTTCACAGTGAGTTCAGACTCAGCTGTTAGGAGGATAAATCCCAAAGCCCGACCTCACTGGGAGTGTGGATAGCAAGCAGCCAGATCTCGATGCAGGCGCGTGGCAGTGCCACTTGGACCAGCACCTTAGAGGTGCGTCAGCGTCTTGCACGTGTAACCTTACCATGCAGCCAGCAGCACCACTCCCTGAGAATGTGCCCCCACACAGCCTTCTTTGAATGTCCGTGGGAGACTTATTCCTATAATGTCCATCAGTGCGTGAGCAGATAACCACCGCATGGTCCAAGTGCAGTGGAGCCTCATGCCCCTCAGACAGCAGTGAGCTGACAGGTGTGGGACATCTCAAACCACTGTGCTGATGACAGAAGTGAGACTCATGGCCAAATACCAGTTCCACTGATGCAGAATCCCCTGAAAGGAGGAGAGCATGACAGAAGCCACTGTAGAGGGGCGTGAGGAGCGAGGCTGCACGCAAGGCTGTGCACGCGTCAGAGCACGGGGCTTGCACAGTGTACCAGCGTAGTTCATGATTGTTCTCAGGAATGCCAGCGGGGAACTCTGGTACTTACGTTCTAAAAGCAGCTCCGCTCGGATTCCTTCAGGCTTTGCTATAGCAGCTTAATAAGAGACCTCACCTTATTCTGTGCGCAGCACCTTTGGCCGTCCTACCTGGCATCCACATCCTTTAAATTATCTAAGCTTGAAGGAGGACCTGGGTGTGCAGTCACCTGTGAGTTTTGTATTTGTTTTGCTTTCAAGTCACACTACTTCCTCAATTATGTCAGCGTCCCAGATGAGGAGGGTCAACGGCTAAGTGTGTAGTAGTTTAAAAAATTCCTCAGACGTTTTTACAGCCCTTTTTTTTCTGCAAAAGCCAACATTCCAGAATGCTTTGGTTCCTGTTTGTTCGGTTTTGTTTTGTTTTTAAATCAATATTATCCTATCTAATAAAAGAATAATATGCAAATTAACCATCACTCCGCTACAAAGATGGTGGCGCTCATAGCAGAGTGGGATGCTGGCCGCAGAGGGAGGAAAGGCTGCGGTCAGATCGCTGGGCTGCTGTGCTGAGGGCGTGCTCTGAGCTGCTGCCACGTGGCTTGGGACACGCCCCCAGCCCAGCAGGCAGAAGCCCAGCTGACACAACTGGGCCACTGGGCTGGGTGCTGCTCAGAGCTGCTGCTGTGAAGCTTGGGGCATGCCCACGGCCCAGCAGACAGAAGCCCAGCTGACAAAAAGCGGGGCTGCTGGCCCTAGCAGTCCCCAGCAGCCCCCAGCCAGTGGACAGAAGCCCTGCGGACACAATGCAGGGGTCCTCTGTGCGAGAGCTGCAGAGGAAACACCTTTTCTGAGGACTCAATGGCTAAGCTCCCTGCAAGCTCCCTCTCACAGTGTTCTTGGTAACTTGGGTAATAAGAATGCAAGAAGGTGGTCTAGGGGTTTTTCTACCTCATTCGTGGAGGGAAAACTAAGGTCTGCTGCTGGAGGGGCTAAGAAGTGTCATATCCTGCCCTAGCCAGTTTGGCTCAGTGGATAGAGCTTCAGACTGTTGATCACAGAGTCTGGGTTCTATTCTGATCAAGGTCATGTGCCTAGGTTGCAGGCTCCTCCCAGGCCAGGGCTCATGCAGGAGGCAACCCGTCGAAGTATCCCTCTCACACTGATGTTTCTGTCTGTCTTTCCCTCTCTCTTCCAAGCTCTCTAGAAAGCAATGGAAACATCCTCAGGTGAGGATAAAAGAGAAAGGTCATATCCTATGAAAGACACATCTTGAAAATGCCTAAAGAAAGTTGTCATTTTTTCTTGGTGAAGGGACTAGAGTCGGTGTTGATGAAAACACCTTGGCGGCTGTGACAGTGGCAGCAGCGGCGGGGTGATGGCACTGGCACCTTCCCCGGATCAGCCCAGTCACCTCCTGCAGAGGAAGGCCAGACTCTGCCTTAGGCCTGCTCCCCATCAGTAGGACATCTCCTGAGGACTCCCAGTCTGTGGGGGATTGGGGAGGGGGGCAGGCTGAGCTGAGGGACATCCCCTCTCCCCCCAAGTGCACGAATTTTGTGCACTGGGCCTCTAGTAGAGGTATAACTTACAAACATTAAAGTGCAACCAAGAAAGTGTTTTGGCAACTGTATACACATCTCCACACCATATAGCACAAAGCATACTCTTCCCCTGCGTGGTGTCACGTTCCTGGTGGGCCCCTCCCCTCCCCATCCCCCTCCACGTGCCCCGCCCAGGAATCCCGATGCTCTGTGGATTGTTCGCTTCGTCTTCACCTTCGTGGGATGGCCTCCCCAGTACACATCCCTCTGAGGCTGGATGCTTCGTCAAGCACAGGCGGCGCTCCGTCTGTGGCTGTGTAGAACAGGGGTCCTGTTCAGGTGGGAAGAGTCTGGGTGTGAGCACGTTTTCCCATTGCTCCCAGGACCAGGGGAGGTGTCTGGGTGTCTGCTGAGTGTGTTCGGCTGTATGTGACCTGACAAATGCTGTCCACAGAGACTGAGCATTTCCCTTCCGCACAGCACCCCCTGCTGGGAGTCTCTTAGTTAGCCTTCCAGGGACCCTGAGGGGGCCTCCTGGTGATTTTCCCTACACTTCCCTTTGGTTAACAGGAACGTGCTTCCTGGCCATTCTTATATCTCTAGTGACCTGTCGGTTCAGATAATTTGCCCATTTTTCGTATTGGATTATTTCCTTCTTAATGAGCTGTTGGAATTCTGTACCTGGCACAGAATTTATTAGGTGGGGTTTTTGTTTCGTTACATTTTCCATTTTGTTAATAGTGTTTTTCATGGATCAGAAGTAATTTATTCATTTCATGGAATCCAATTTTATATGTTTTCTTTGGTTTGATGTCCTATATAAGATATTTTTACTTTCCTTGGGGTTAATGTTTTCTCTCATTTTCTTGTGTAAACTAGAGATTTTACATGACTCCTTCTGAGTTCATTTTTGGGCTTCATGTGTAGTTGTGTCTTTTCTTTTTCCTCCAATTGCTGTAGAATCATTTGTGGAATCGACTTTTATATTTTCCCATTAAACTGCCTTTAATCTTTGTCAAAAGGCAGTTGACCATGTGTAGGGAAAGCTTTCTAAAATTTGTTATCCAAATCTTGATATAGAGTGTATAATTTTTCCCATCAATTTTTAATATATATTTTTATTGATTTCAGACAGGAAGGGAGGAGAGAGATATAGAAACATCAATGATAAGAGAATCATTGATTGGCTGCCTCCTGCACGCCCCCTACTGGGGATCAAACCCTCAACCCAGCACGTGCCCTCGACTGGAATTGAACCCGAGTCCCTTCAGTCTGCAGGCTGATGCTCTATACGCACTGAGCCAAACCAGCTAGGATAGCCCATCAATTTTTTAATGTTAATGTTTGAAGAGTTCTTAGACTCATTAAATAAAATAAAGTTACTCATATAATACAACGCACAGCTGAACGGCTGGCTAGCATCTGGATATTGTTAAACATCTTTAATATGAAATCAGTTCAGTCCCTGCCTTTCCAGGTAGCAGGCCGCTGACAGGTTGGTTTTGCTCCCTGTGGTTTTAAAGGTGGGAACACGGTGGAAGGACGTGGTCTCCAAGTGCCTCCGGGGCCACTTCCAGCCCCTGCTGCTGTTCTACGCCAACCCCGATGGCACGGCGGTTTCCACCGAAGACGCGCTCAGGCAGGTGGTCAGCTGGCCACAGCAGAAACCCGGGGTGGACAGTATGGGTAAGTCTTTGTCGTTTAGTGTTTTTCTTTCTCACAGTCACACTAGGAATACTAATATCCTATATAATAAAAGGCTGATATGCAAATAGACTGAACAGCGGGACGACAGGTCGCTATGACTGTGCACTGACCACGAGGGGGCTGATGCTCAACACAGGAGCTGCCCCCTGGTGGTCAGTGCACGCCCACAGGAGCCACCGGTCAGCCAGAAGCCGGGCTGTGGCAGGAGTGCAGCAGCAGTGGCGGGAGCCTCTCCCTCCTCTGTGGCAGCGCATCATTATCTTCCCTGACCAATGGCCTCACAGGCACCCTCGGAGCCACCCATGACAGTGGTCACATGGGCACAGAGGGGCTGCCCAGCTGTGAGCTCTTCCTAGCAGGAAGCTGGGATGTAAAGCGAGTTAGTCCCTGGGAAAGTCCAGAGCAGCGGGGAGTCCGCGTGCCACGTGGAGATCCTTGGGAGATGTCACGCCTCTGAGTTAGCAATTGTCCACAGCATCAAGCATATCTGAAAGGATGACTTGGCGCCTCCTCTGGTAGGAGGAGGAAAGGGATGATGCGTTTGTGCTTGTCTTTTTAAGGATCTGAAAAGCCCTCGATTTATAAGTCAGAGAATTCCAAAGAGAATGGATTTGGTGGTCAGGCCAAACAGAGAGAAAGCCAGAAATTTCAGACAGATGACATTTCATCCTTCAGTCAGAGCCACAGCCAGGCGAGTGGCGGCAGAGGAGGAGGTAAGTGTTCTGAATGCCGTCTTCGCAGGCCCCGAGGAGGCGCGCTTGCCGGCTTCCCTTCCTGACTCGCTCCTGGAAGGGCCAGGCGACAGGAACAGCAGCAGCAGAGCTCTGCCTTCCCACTGATGCGGTCTCAGACGTGCAGCCTCATCTAGACAGCCCGACTCGCCACTGCCCGAGCTCACGGCTCCGAGCCCCCATGGTGGAGGCAGTCTGGGCTGTTGGCAAACACTGGCCTTGCCTTCATGGTGTCCGTGACCAGCTCCAGAGGAAAGACACGACTTAACATTCGGCTCACACGCCAAAACCAAACTACACTCCGTGGCTGCGGTGGTAGTTCACAGCTACTGTAGTTTATTTCTAACTGCATTGTTATCCTGTTATTATCATCTGCAACTTTGATTTTCACAACCGAGTGCTGTGCAGCACAGCTTAGAGGTACCCTAAGTTCCACATGGGTGGGTGTTCAGGATGATTTGTAAGCAACTTAAAAAAATTTGTTGTTAATCCTAGCCCGAGGATATTTTTTCATTGATTTTTAGAGAATGTGGAAGGGAGGTGGAGAGACAGAGAAACATTATGTACGAAAGACACAGCGATTGGTTGCTTCCCACATGAGCCCCGACTAGGGCTGGGGATCAAGCCTGCAACCGAGGTACATGCCGTTGACAGAATCAAACCTGGGACCTGCCAGTCCACAGGCCTACGCTCTATTCACTGAGCCACACCAGCTAGGGCTGTTTTTTTGTTTGTTTTTAAAATTGATTTCAGAGAGAGGAAGGGAGAGAGAGAATTAGCCATCTGCTGCTTCTTGCATGCCCCCCCTCCTGGGGATCAAGCCTATGGGAATTGAACCATAACCTGATTCGTGGGTTGACTTTCAATCACTGAGCCACATCAGCCGGGCAACTTTTTAATATATTAGTGAAATAATGTCTAACAAAAAAGATAGCCCATAATCAAGGAAGGTGAGATTCAGAATTAACAGTCATCAACAAAGTACAGGAAATGCTTTTTAAAATTCTGAATGAAAATATACCTCTTCCCTCTTATGTATTGTTGATACTTTTAGATTAAGCCATTATCTGTTTTCCTAAAGATACCTAGTTTGAGCCCAGGAACTGTGTGTGTGTGAACACAAACATGGCATCAGTGAGGGATGGGAACTTGGACAGCTTGTTACTTCTGCTTCCCAAGGCAAATGTACCTGTGCTTGTGTTCCTCTCACCAACAAAGTGAGCTAGGACACGTGGCGACCGTCATCAGCCTTTAGCTCTTACATTTCAACAGAAGCTCACTTCCCCCGCACACCCACTTCAGATTCTTTACAAGTTTTAAAGGTAACACGCGTCTCCGTTGTCAGGAGAATCACACTAACTTTAGTTAGACATGTTTGCTTTGTTTGAACACAGAGGTCTTAAACGTTCCATGCAGTTCAGTGTGTGTGCGCGTAGTGAGCAGCTAGAAAGCCATGTGCTTCCTGACCGGATGCCTGGTTCCCCTACAGCCAGGCGGGCTCCCGGCGATGCCCGTGAGAAGATGAGGGGCCTGTCCAGGGAGTGTGCCCTGAAGGCGCTGGAGCAGAGGCGCCTCCTGTGTGCACCCAGGAGGGATGCGGGTCGGCACCCAGGTGAGGAGGGCGGGCGTACGTGCTGGAAGGGCCACTGCAGCCTTATGTGAACACTGCATTGTGCAACTGAATACAGCTCAGCCATGTTAAATACGTCCTATGTGTTTGTTTACATACGTTAATATGGCTTCTCTAATACTCCTGTTGGACCTGTAGGTAGAAAATTTTCACGTTCTTGTTTAATTCTAATCTGGCATACTTCGCTGTTTTAGCTTTAAAAATGAATAAAAGTTAATTTTTAAAAAATTTTTAAAATATATTTTTATTGATTGCAGAGAGGAAGAGGGAGAGGGAGAAACATCAATTATGAGAGAGAAGTATTGACCTGCTGCCTCCTGCACTCTCCCTACTGGGGATCGAGCCCACAGCGCAGGCATGCGCCCTTACTGGGAATCGAACCATGCCCTCCTGGTGCTGAGCCACATTGGCTGGGCAATTTATTTAAATTGTCATTAAAATTATTGTCAGCCCACTGGTGGTGCACTCAGTGACGGGCTTGCTTTCCTGGCACCCCGACCTCCCCTGGCCGCCGTCATCTCGTTTACCGCCAGCCTGCCCATCCCAGTGCGTTCCCTGTGGCCATCCGGTCTCACCGAGGCTGCAGCCTGTAGACAGGGTGCGAGGTTGACTTTCGTGTGCTTTGTGTGGACAGCCACAGCAGAGTCCTTTCTGGGAATCGCTGGGCTAGGGGTCTTTTGGACTTGGTCGCTGTGGCTCAGTTGCTTTCTTAATGGGAACCCGTCCGCGGTCCCCCCACAGCGACTGGGCGTCTGTCCCTCCCCCTCCACAGCAATCATTCTCACAGACATTGGACACTCTGCTGGCATAAGAGATAGAACATATTTTTAAAAAAATATATTTTATTGATTTTTTTTACAGAGAGGAAGGAAGAGAGATAGAGAGCCAGAAACGTCAATGAGAGAGAAACATCCATCAGCTGCCTCCTGCACATCCCTCACCGGGGATGTGCCCACAACCAACGTACATGCCCTTGACCAGAATTGAACCCGGGACCTTTCAGTCCGCAGACCGACGCTCTACCATTAAGCCAAACCGGTTTTGGCATATTTTTGTTTTTTATGATAATCATTAACCATGAATGAGGTTGAATACTGTTTTTTAAAAAATTATCCTATGATCTACTTTAGAGATACTTTTAAAAACCAGTATGTAACATCTATTTAATAGAAGGTAAAATGCTAATTACACCAGATGTCATTCCGCACATCCTTCCTGATGAAGCGGCCTGAGGGAAGCAGCCCATGTCCTGGGTGCCTGCTGGAAGCCGGTGCGGCGGCCGGGAAAGGAAGGCCGCCTCTTGCACAAGTTTTCGTGCGCTGGGCCTGTAGTTTATTTATAAATGCCTCAGTTAGCGCAGGACTAGAGCTCTGGATGGTAGAATCTGGGTGGAAGTGGCTTGTTACAGAGTGGCCCTGAGAGTAGTGTGTGTCGTTCCCTTTTGTTTTAAAGATGCGCTGGATGAAGACCTGCCACGTGTCCAGCCTGGATCACCTCCTGCCCCGAACGGCTTCCGGCAGTATGGCAGTCGCCCTGTGTCGCCCAGTCAGGGGCGGGGGCCGTGTGGACAGGCCCTCCCCACCCCGAGCCGGGCGCCTGCGCAGGGCCTGAGTGTGGGGAGGCCCCCGACTCCGGGTCAGGCGGAGCAGACACCCCTGGCCGGTCCGGTGCAGGGCGACAGCGGCCCCGGGTACGAGACAGACAGCAGCCTGGACTCTCGGGGTAAAGG
Organism: Nyctalus aviator; assembly: GCA_036971965.1. Lineage (NCBI taxonomy): Eukaryota > Metazoa > Chordata > Mammalia > Chiroptera > Vespertilionidae > Nyctalus > Nyctalus aviator. Next base: position 986,530 of record CM072927.1, on the reverse strand, counting down.
CGGCAGCCGCCACAGTAGCAGCAGGAGCCGGAGCCGCGGCTGGAAGCCCATGAGAGAAGCGCTGAACGTGGACAGTGTCTTCAGCGACAGCGAGAGGAGACAGCACAGCCCGCAGCACAAGCCCGGCGCCAGCCACCCCCCCAGGGGCAGCGGAGACCAGGGTCCCGGCCGCTGGCCCACGGAGCCGCCCCAGCGGACGTGCTTGATGACCATCTACGAGGACGAAGCGCGGCAGGAGCTGGGCAGCAGGAGTTCCCTCCAGGGCCCGGGGAAAGGCCTCGCGGACACGGGCGTCCCTGCCGACACGTGGCCGGGACCGAGGACCGAGTCCAGCTACGAGAGCAGCGACCACGTCAGCAGCGGCTCGGCCAGCCTGGACTCGCCGGGCAGGGACGGCGCTGGGAGCTCGGGGCCCAGGTAGCTCAGGCATGGAGCCCGCCGGCTCTCGTTAATTATTCGAAGTGGTTTCCAAAGTCCGGGTTCGTGAGGTGTGATGGGAAGAGCTTGAGCTCACAGGAACGACCCCCGGGGACAGTCTTTGTTCCTTATGTCAAGTTTTTATTTTCAATAGTTCTTTCCGATCCCAACACACACAGCTGTGTAGGAAATGGAGATAGAGAAGTGCATTCTCATGGTCAGCCCGTTGGAAACTATTGGAAGCTGCCGCAGGGCGTAAAGCCTAGCTTTAAGTGGTTGTTTAATTCCTCCAACGAGTTCATGGCTATTCCCCCTCTCTGGTGTGTGACTCGGAAGTGGGGATTTTTCACGCTGTCACAACCCCTGCCCTGGAGCGTGGTTTTCCTCAGCGGAGCGAAGCATGCAGCCAGGCCGTAGGTTTGTGCTCAGTGACTGAGCGTGTGCTGTCGCTGTCCTGGTAACCCTGTCCCCAGCCTGCTCAGCGGCTGGCTTTGTGGGTCAGACTAGCGACTGTTTCTGCTTTTAATTCATCCAAAACATTCCAATTTGATATTAGATAGTGTTCTTCCACCTGCATTACTAAAAGGCCAGATTTGCAGAAATCAGCTGCCCGTGATCCATTAACATGGCCGGGAACTTTTTGTCAGCAGGGTAATTGCTCTGGGAAGGTGTTGCTCAGGGAGGTAGAAAGGTTCAGGGCTTCGTAACCTTGGATTTTAATTATTGGGCAAATTAAGTTTACTTCCTCGCCCTGATCTGCTCTGCCCTGAAGTGCTAGGGCTGTGAGTGTCTGCTGAGAGGTAAGTGAAATTGTATGCGTTAACCATTGCTTAACGGGTGTTGTTTCTTTCTTTGTCTCAGAGGAAACTGAAATGGTAATTCATGGTGGCTAATGTGTCTGGTGTGTGTTTTGTTCTATTTTTTAGTGACCAGAGTAAGTTAAGCAACCGAAATGCAGAGCGTGTGAATGGCACCTCCCAGCAGAGTAAAAGCCACCTGGAAGGTAAACTTTTATTCACATAGACTGCACTTGTGGTCATAGAGTAAGGAAGCTAAAGCAGTCCTGTCCCTGAGAAGTTGGGAGCCTGAGGTGGAAGTGGGCGGAGCCCGTGCTGGGAGCCTTTGAGGAGACAGGAAGGGGAGTGTCCGCTCGGTGAGGACAGCAGAGTCCAGGGTACAGGGTCCTAGCGCAGTGTGTGTGGTTCATGTCGTGTGCAGGACCGTCAGCCTGCTGATGGACGTGGTGATCACGGGCCCCAGCGACAGGACCCCATCGGTACTGATGCTTCTCTGATCACAGCCATATGGGGATGGGGGTACTCCGCACAGAAAATCACATGTTTGTTCCTAACGCTTCGCCTGCGCTCACCGCACTGGCCAGGCAGGCTTTGGCCACAGGCCTGATTGCAGAGGGAGGAACCAGTCACAGGGCCCGGACGCTGAGCTGCCGCTTGCACGACACCCTGGTGTCTACCACAGGGTCAAGGCAGAGAAACTGGTCAGCAGCTGCACGGCACGTTCATTCTGGAAACAGTGGGCAGCGGGGAGAGTTACTCCAGTGCCTTGTCAGCAGCGAGTAGTGGCCCGGAAGCCAGGGATGTTGCGGGGAGTGGGGGGTGTATCATGTACAGAACTCGGCACTGCTGTCGAGGGGCCCACGGTGTCTGGGAGGCTCGGGGAACCATGAGCAATTACCATTGAGGTTGCAGGAACCGACAGTAGAAATGGTAAAATTCAGAGGATTAAAAGGGATTTAATTTTTCAAAATAAAGAATAGCCATAAAAATCAAACTTTAAAGCTTGTTTTTAGTGTTTATCGTCCTGAAGGCTGTTGTGGAGGTTATTGTTCAGGTGGCAAACTTTGAATGTGGGTAAGTGCTATTATTTTGTTTGCATCAAAGGGTATAATATCAGAAGGAAACACTGATACTGAGGAAATAACCTTCCTTTCCCATATAAATGTCTCGCCTGTTTAACAAGTCTGATAACGTCTGGTGAGCAAGTATTGCAGGAAGCAGCGAAGGGCTGGCCAGAGGCCACGGCGAGGTGGGGAGCGTGAACAATGACCCCAGTGCAGGATCTTGGCAGAATGGCGCTGGCCTCCCAGAGTGTATCGCACAGGTCGGGGCCTGCGGCCAGGAGTGAGAGTGTGAGAGTGTGCCTGGGTTACCCAGGGGCTCTGAGAAGGCAGGCAGCCCTTAGAACATGGTTCTCAGCATGTTTGCATTGGTTTCAGAGAGGAGGACAGGGGGAGAGAGAAACACCAATGGGAGAGTGAGTCACTGATTGGCTGCCTCCTGCATGCCCTAATGGGGATCGAGCCTACCACCCAGGCACGTGCCCTTAACTGGAATCAAACCCAAGACCCTTCAGCCTGCATGCCAACGCTCTATTCCCTGAGCCAAACCAGCCAGGGCTGAGACAATTCTTATTGTGGTGAAATATGCAGGACGTTTGCCATTCTAGTAGCCTTTCTAAGTGACAGCTCCATGGCATGAGGTACACTCACATTGTTCTGCAGCCTGCATCTCCCCACCTCCACCCTCATCTTCTCACTGAAACTCTGTCCCCATCCCTCCCTTCCTCCTACTCTCCATCCCAACCCTCCCTCCTCTCCTCCCTACCCTGCCCAGCAGTCACCTTGCTGTCTGTCTCTGAACTGGACTAGTCCAGGCACCTCAGAAAAGGGATAGAACTGACTGTTTTGTGGCTGGCTTGCTTCACCTCACACAATGTCTTCAGGCTTCAGCCATATAGCTGCCATATTTTCTAGGCGGAATAGTGTTCCCTGGTGGGACCTGACGCGTTCTTGTTTGCCCCTCTCTGCTGTCGGACGCTCGGGGCATCTCCGTCTGTGGCACTGGGAGCGGCACTCTGAACACGGGGCCGGGCCTGAGAGCCCGGAGTGGCTGCTGGCCCTGTGGTCGTTCTGGTTAGTTCCTGAGAAGCCATTCTGCCGTTCCACAGCACCGTGCCATGCCCGCGGTGCGGCACGCTCCACCCGCCCAGCACGCATGTCACCGGGGCGCTCTGATGGCTGCCATCCTGATGGGTGTGCAGTCCTCTTTTTGTTTAGCCACACGAATTGCATCTGTTAAAATCATTCTGCCCAGCCGCGTGGCCTGTGAACCAGGAGGTCACGGATCAATTCCCAAAGCGCTTGCCTTCGTTGAGGACTCAATCCCCAGTCGGGGGCTGTCGGAAGCAACCGATGGATAATGTTTCTCTCTCATTGATGTTTCTATTTCTCTCTCCTCCTCCTTCCCCCTCTCTTTAAATCAATAAAAATGTATCCACTCATCTGCTGATGGGCACTTGGGCTGTGTCCAGATCTCAGCTATTGTAAGTTGTGCTGCTATGAATGTAGGGTTGCACACATTCTTTCAGATTGGTGTTCCGGGTTTCTTAGGATGTATTCCTAGAAGTGGGATCACTGGGTCAAAGTGCAGATCCATATTTAATTTTTTAAGGAAACCCATACTGCTCTCCACAGCGGCTGCCCCAGTCTGCACTCCCACCAGCAGTGCACGAGGCTCCCTTTCTCTGCATCCTCGCCAGCACTTGGTGTTAGTTGATGTGCTGCTGCAGCCATTCCGACAGGTGTGAGGTGATAGCCCCAGTGCCCATCAGCAGAGGAGTGGATAAAAAGCAGTGGTATATCTACACCATGGAGTACTACACTGCTGTGAAAAAGAAGGATCTCTCACCCTTTGCAACAGCATGGAGGGACCTGGAGAGATTGTGCTCAGTGAAATAAGCCACTCAGAGAAAGACAAGTATCACATGATCTCACTCATGTGGAATCTAATAAATAAAATAAATCTAGAGACATAGAAGCACGGGACAGACTGAAGTGGAAGCTCAGAGGGAAGGCGGGAGAGGGTTGGTGGTGGGGAAGTGATCAGCTAAAGAGCTTGTGTGCACATGTGCCTAAGCCATGGACACTGCCAACAGTGAGGTGAAGGTCTGGAGTGGGGGTGGGGGGCAGACTAGAAGGGGTCAGTGGGGGAATGGGGGGCATATGTAATAATTTCAACAATAAAGATTTAAAAATAAATATAAAAAAAGAACTGAGATGGATTTATAGTGTCATCTAAAATAAAGCATGACTGAACTATAGACACCCTAAATTTTTTTTTTTTTAATTTCTTATTCAGTGCACATAAGACCCCCATGGTTCTTACTGGCTTTGCCTTGCTCACGTCCCTGCCCTGGGTGTCTGTGCCCCTGCCCAGGCCTGGGAAGTGGATTTATTAGGCAGTTAGGGATGTATGCCTAGATCTCAGGACAGATGCTATATTTGGACTTGTTAGCACGTATCGGAGCTGAATGACATGGGCATGAGCTGTAGCATTCCACAGAACTGGAGATGTGGAAGCAAACAATAGAAAAAGAAAGGATCTTTCATTCATCAGTTTATTTTGTTTATTAGATTCCACATATGAGTGGGGTTTGCTGGATGAGAAAGGTGAGCCAGGATAGGGAGAAGGAGTCTTGTTGGGAAAATGTGAGGAGTAGCTGGGAAGGCTGAGAATACCCAGCAGGGGGTCATCCTAGGAGATCTGGGGAGCTTCCTGAGGGGTCAGGGTCACAGTGAGCAGAGTAGGGTTAGATGTCCACTTCAGCAGTGGTCCTCAGGGATGCCCAAGAGCCAGCGAGTGGGCTGGAGGACATGAGACGTGAAGCATTGGGAAGTAGGCCATGTTCTTGGTGCTCATTCACGTGTGTCAGACCACGGGGGGAATGTTCACCAGAGGGTATCTGGGAAGGGTACAGGGCTTAATCTTTCAACTTTTGTGAACTCACTGAAATTATCTACACTAAAGACTGGGTCAACCGAACATCTGGTTGTCCAGTCCTCCTTCCTGACAAAGCCACAGTGGCAGGGGGCTGAGGCAGAGGCGGTTAGGGGTGATCAGACCAACAGGGTAGCAGGGGCCATCAGGCTGGCAGGGGGGAGCCGTTAGGGGTGATCAGGCAGAGGTGGTTAGGGGTGATCAGGCAGGCAGGTAGGTGAGTGGTTAGGAACTGACGTCCCAGGTTGTGAGAGGAATATTTGACTGCCAGTTTAAACCAGCAGTCAGACATCCCCTAAGGGATCCCGGATTGGAGCGGGTGCAAGCCAGGCTGAGGGATCCCCCCTCCCATGCACAAATTTCATGCATCAGGGCCTCTAGTGTGTGTGTGTGTGTGTATACCTAAGCAACCGTTAAACCATTCCACCGGTAACTATGGTGCACATTGACCACCAGGGGGCAGACACACTGACCAGTGGTGTTAGCTTGCTGCTGGATTTCAGTTGAGCCAATTGGGATTGGGTGAGACAGGCTGGACATGCCCTGTCTGGCCCTGATCGTGCACTGGTGGGGTCCCTCAGCCTGCCTGTGCTCTCTCACAATCCAGGACTCCTCGGAGGATACTGGAGAGCCGGTTTCAGCCCAATACCTGCCGGCCAGACTGAGGGACCCCACCGGTGCACAAATCCATGCAGTAGGCCTCTATTTTCAAATAAAAAGTATTCCCAGTAGAATTGAAAGTAAATAACAGGGAAGTAGAGATGCGGCTTTACCACGTCTGTCCATCCTTGGCTGGGAACAGCCCAGCAGCGCCTGGAGGAGGAAAATGAAAGCCAGAGCTCAGTTTGGCAATCGTGTCAGGAGTAAGGAATAAGGATGCCCTCGGAGGAGGAGGTGTGAGGGCGGGAGCTGGGCGGGCAGGATGGCCAGAGCGTGGTGTGTGGGGGGAGAGCGGGAGGGAGCCAGGAGGAGGCAGGCCTGGTGGGAGGACGCGGGGCCTCTGTCCCTGTGCTGTGCTCAGTGGGGTGTTGCAGGAGTTCCCACCCAGTGGTCTCTTTCTCCGGGAGCTGAGGGTATCTGCTCAGTCATGTATGCTCAGCTATTGCAGATTATACACGATAAGGCTCAAAGGGATTATTAGGCTTTTCAGAAAACTTTTGCCACCAACTTTGGAGTCAGCAGTCCTTGGCTCAGTCTCAGTTGAGGGTAGAATTCAGCCTTAGTTCAAGCTGAGAATCTGGATCTTGGAAATGACAAATTAATCTGTCATTTAAAAAATCTGTTAATTCCCTGACTTTCTTACTACAAAAAAGTCTACTTCCACTCTGTTGATACTGTGAAACAGACTACCCTTAATAGTGTTAAATCCAGAATCAGTAAATGAAAAAAAATTTCATTGGAAGAGTTCGTACATGTGCCTGTTCACTTTCTCTGAGGTTTCCCCCCAAAAACTGCAGTGTATTTAAAACAACCCATAATAATAAAAGCATACTATGCTAATTAGAGCGAACAGCCAAACGTCCTTCCGGACAAAGCTGCGGCGGCTGCAGGGCCGAGGGCAGGCGCTGTGGTGGCCGCAGTGGCAGCAGCACGGAGTGATCGCTGGCTGCCTCCCCTGAGGGCTCCTGGAGGAGAGGGGGCAGGCTGGGCGGAGGGACCCTCCCCGGCATGGCTCTTCCTGCAGCACTAGAGAGTGCATCTGGAGAAGAGGTGCTTTCGCCGGTTGACTGGTTCCTGGGATGCCACATTTATTTTGTTTTCCGAGTGTCCCCGACTGCAGAGGGTAGTGATGGCACACAGCACCACCACATGTTGTTGTTGTTTTTAAAACTAAGCATTTGGCATTGAAATTAAGTTTGTCGCAAAATAGCATTATTTACTTTTTGTTTAAATTGTAATTCCAGTGAGAAAAGTTTCCAACTCCTGTCTTTTTATTTTGTATCATCCCAATATTTAGTTCCCTGGAGTGTTGGTCAAGTAGCCACTCATGCCCTGACCGCTGTGGCTGTGGCTCAGTGAATAGAACGTCGGCCTGCAGACTGAAGGGTCCCGGGTTCGATTCTGGTCAAGGGCATGCACCTTGGTTGCGGGCACATCCCCAGTATGGGGTGTGCAGGAGGCAGCTGATTGATGTTTCTCTCTCATCGATGTTTCTAATTCTCTATCCTTCTCCCTTCCTCTCTGTAAAAAATCAATAAAATATATATTTTTTAAAGTAGCCACTCATTCCTGCAGGATAAATTTAGCCAGAAATAGTTATCCAGTGAAATTCTGTGCTTTTTCTAAAGTATTCAGACCATATTTGCATGTCTTATCATTGTAGACCACGTCATTAATTAATATATGCCTGCTCTTGAATGGTTAGGCTTTGTAACAGTAGTGTTTCTCTTTATTCTGAAATCTCCGGACAGCGAGAGGGCAGTTTGGTTTTATGGCTCCCTAAGTCTGTTCCTGACTGCTGGACTTTGGTTTTTTGTATTCAGCATCAAAGTTAGCATTTTTAGTTAAAGTGCTCTGCCCTGACATCATCCGTGCCAAGTGCTAACGTCGGTCTGTTTTAGATTTGCAAAGAACCTGGAGCCAAAATGCCCATAAAGACACATGGATGTCTGTGTCAGCAGGAGAGGAAAATAACGCATCTATTTTTAAGGTAGTGGAATTCTGAAGTCGGACCGCTTGGTTGAATGCTTGCCATAGTGACTGACATTCCACACCCTCACAGAGCCTCTGCTGCCCGCTGCTGCCTGGTGTGTGTGTGGACACTTGGACAGGAGGAAAGCGTTCTTTAAGAATTGTTTATTTCTTGTGTGTGTGAGAGTCTGTTAGACTTGAAGTTATGTGTAAGGTAAAAAGTAAAATAAATATTCTAAAGTTAATGTCAAAATGGGTAGGAAATTATAATATAATTTTAAATTACAAATGTTTTAAGCTTTAAATATTGAAAAATTAGCCAGGTTCTTTTGACATTGCTTTTTAACCATAAAGTAACAGAGGGGAGGGGGGAGGCTTAGTTTTTGAGTATCAGATGTCTGGGGTGGCGGAAGGTAAAATAAACGGATGGCAGCTCGCTTCTGCACTAAGACGGGGGGCGTCACACTCCTTTTATTCGGGCGGCACTGCGTGGTGCTCGGTGGAAACCTGACAGGTGAGAGGTCAGAAACGGCTCAGGGCCCACTCCCTGGCCCGGGCCCGGGAGCTGGCCACGGTGGACGGGGGCTGACCTAAAGGAGGAAAACGGCACTGCCCGGCAGTTGCTGGTTGGTTCTGTGGATTTACATTGTGTGTCCTCCTGTGCTAGACACAGCTGGCCCTAGGAACCAGTGACAAGTGAAGAGCTTCCTGGTCTGATGGGAGTCAGACCTGTGGCTCCCCATTCCGCTGGGAGGTGTTAGTATGTGTGAGCAGCGTCGCAAAGTATTAAATCCCGTGAATAGTATACAGCTCTTGCTTGGGAACTGCTTCAGGATTTAACTTGCAGAACTGATCAAAGTCAAATACAGATTTTTTGGTAGGGTAATATTTAGATGTTTGGATCAACTATGGATTCCACCTGAATTCTGAGGGACAGGGTAGTTTTTATACATATACCCTGAAGATCAACTTAGGGATAAAGGGCATCTATGATAGAGTTCCATATTATTGTTTAAAAAATAAAGTTCTGTTTTAATACCTTTGTTTCATTTTCTTTTATCTTTAATTTGGCGTGCATGAGGAGAGGAAATTGAGATAAATGAACATGATGAAAAGGTCACCTAAAATAAGAATACAAAAACTTAGAACTGTACAGAGTATAGGCAATCAGTTGAAAATGCAAGCTGATGTATTTTACCTGGTGTGGGCACCAGCCCCTTAAAGTGCATCGTGGGACTCGATGTTCAAACCAGCGGCCCAGCTTCGTCAGACAGACACTGAGGATGACCTTGTACTGAGGGCGCTGGGAGCCCTGTGTGACTGCCCCCGCTCGCAGTGGAGCGTTGCCGGGCCGCCTGCCTTCCTGGGCAGGAGAGGGGAGTGTCTCGGCGTGGCTGCCGGAGATCTTAAGAAGACAGCTGTTTGAATGGAGAGCAGTGGTTTACAAGCCTTTTAACCGCATGTCATTATATTGTTAAAAACACCGAGGAACTCTGGGTTATACCTATCAATACTTGCTCTAGTAGGCATTAGGCCAAACATTTTAAACATTTATTTACTAAAAGTATGTCTTAATTTACTCACACATGGTTTTATAACAGCCATGATCTTTATTTGGAATTATTGGTTTGCTAAATTATGTAAGTCTTCTAGTCCTTGACACTTTTATTGTTTTAGGAATAGTTCATCCTTACTCCCCCAGTTCTTTACCACCCAGTTGCCGTCCATGCTGTGCATATGAGTATGTAAGCTCTTTGGTGTCTCTTCTTGTCCCCCCACCCCCACATCGAGGTATGTCAGTCTCTTCCATGCCTCCTTGCTTCAGGTCTTATTTTGATACTATCTTTACATGTCTTTTTTTAAACCCTATTTGTTGATATCCCCACCAACTTTAGCAGAAAGTATTTGTAATTATTGGGAAGCTAAAAAACTCACAGAGGTAGATAATAAGTTTTTCAAAAGTCTTACTTTGATCTAAAAGCTTGAATTTCATCATTGGCAATAAACACTGCCAGTTGGTTTTCTTGGAGTCACATGTTCACTTCTTTAACGTTCAAGAAAATTTCTGCCAAATAACCAAGTCTGATAACTCACACTTGTCATCGTTTTCAGTAAAAATGGTGTTCAGTGGTAGAGAGTCAATAAAGTCATTATTACCCACTTCTCACAACCCATGTGGGCGGTCAGGGTTGGGGCTAGTGGTGGTGGGTGGTGGCAGTCAGGGTTGGGGCTAGTCAGTAGTGGTGGGTGGTGGTGGTGTATCGTGGCCCCTGCGGTGCTCCTACCTGTGAGGCAGAGAAATCGGTCCTGTGGCCTCAGTGCTAAGGGAGCGCATTGTCGGCTGAGGGCCCAGTCAGCCAAGACTCCAGGCTCCCACCGAGCCCTCTGTCTTCAAGTGAGGTTTCTGTACCTCCTTAGCGGTGGGTCTCGGGCACCTGAGACGCAGGCACCTGGGCCTCGAGCACCTGGGACATGGGCCCCAGGCCGTGCCCAACCAGAGAGAAGAGCATAGTTCAGGCATCGCTGACACTTGGAAGTGGTAAGACGTTGAGGGAGGAGCCATTCTGTGGAAAGGGCCGGAAAAGAGGTGCTGTTTGAGCTGAGTCCTGAGGAATCCATTTGTTTGTTACTCAGAAGGTTTTTAATGCTCCCCCTTTCCTCCCTCCCCAGGCTGTAGAAAAGAATTCAAGAACTTGGAAGTAGGCTCTAAGTCTCATGACCCAGAATCCCATCCACAAATGAAAACCCCTGTGATAAAGAGGTAAGGAGAGGCATTGGGAACAGTAATGTCTTTTCCTAAGGGGGTGCATCAGAGGAACGCTGTGCTAACCAGAGGCCCAGTGCACACTGCCACCTGCAGCCGTGGTCTGCGGCATGGTGATGCCCATCTTTTTGGGGTCAGCTAGCAGGACGTACACTAAGGGGAGGGGCCACGGGTGCTACACGGTTGTTTCAATCCTCATAGATCCTTACAAAGTGGGTGGTATTTTGCAAGAGAAGATTTGGGACTTAGATGAAGTAATTTGTCCAAAGTAGGGAGCTCAAACCTGACTGCAGCTCTCGTCTACCTAGCAAAGCCTCAGCTCCTCATCACTATGTAATGCCCATGATAAAAATGACCAGGTGAGCAGAAGTATTTTTATCTCCACCTGGGATGTTAATTACTACCTAAGTAGACGTTATCTTGGTGAACTAGATTATTTTAAATTAGTGTCCTATGCTTACGTGTCAAGATTAAAGTCCCTCCGTTACTAGTTACTATCAACTCTGCAGTGCTGGTTGGGAAGTGTCTAAGGGGAAGGAAGTGTTTGCTGGGACTATCTTCCTGAAGTCCCGAATGTGTCTGCTGGGCGGTGAGGTGAGCGGCCAGCTCCTCCAGCTCCGCATGCCTCCAGGTGGGGCTGTAGCTTTGCTTTGTGTTTCCACTTCAGGCCCCGCGGACGCGAGCCCAGCGGGAAGCTGCTCCCTGCGCCGGGCCCACCTGTCCTCCGGGACTTTGCAGCCAGTGAGCACCCCTCGACGGGGGAGCAGAAGCTTGAACAGGCCAGCGAGGGCCAGTTTCCCGCGCGGCCTGATGGAGGCAGTTCCGAGGGGACAGGTCTACGTGCTCACACTGATGCTAGTGCTGCTTCTGGAATGAGAACGAGCAGTGATGAGGTCTCACCAGCCTCGGTGTGGCCCATGCCCAGGAGAGCTGCCCCCCTCGCCTGGCAGTGCACTGCCACGGACTCGTGTCACCCAGAGGGCCACAGGGCTCCGTCCACTCACAGAGCCGACGATTGCCAAGTGCCAACACTCACTTGCCAGAATCCACCCCCCCCTTTGCCACCAAAAAGGTATGCTGTGCCGGGCGTGCCACAGCTGGGGAAATCCGGCCCTGAACCAGACGCCAGACCCCCAGAGCCACTCCGTGCTGGGACGGCGGCCGCACCGGGCTCCACGGCGAGCACCCCATCCAGGGACGAGAGGCCCAAGCAGCCGGTCCCAGCGCGAGAGCGCGTGGGCGCCCCCCGGAGCCACCCGGCCAGCGCGGCCAACGGTGCCCCAGCAGGCCTGGGTGCAGGGGGCGCTGCTCTGTGCCAACCAGCAGCAGGCCGGAGCCCGGCCTGGCCCGGGGACACCGTCTCCCTCACCACCTACTTCTCCGTCGACAGCTGCATGACCGACACGTACAGGCTGAAGTACCACCACCAGAGGCCCAGGCTCTGCTTCCCGGAGAGCTCCGGCTCCGGCTCCGGCTGCGAGAACTCGGCCCCGGGACCTGCGCTGCCGGACAGTCTCGGGGCGAGCTGCCCTTCTGAGCACAGACACAAGCCCAGCGTCCATTGTGACAGGTGAACCACGACCCGCAGCCTCACGCGCAGGCCATCGCAGCACGGGGGAGATGGACGGACCGCACTTAGTGAAGCATGAGGTTAAAGCCATGCTGTTTCCAAGTCATCTGTCACTTCAGCTCTCTCTCGTACGTTGTACCTCGAGACAATCAACTTACTGGGTTTTAGAAATCCCATGAGTCATCTTGGCTTGCCTCGAAAAACAGACAATCAGGGATGTGCAAAAAGTCACTTATTGTACGTATGGTTGACTAACAACGGAGTCTGTCCCTTTGTTTGTGGCTGTAGGACCCGAGTGAGAATCGTCGGACCTCGTGTGGAGATGGCTGCACCGCTGGCTGAACCGTGCCCGGAGGGTAGTCGGCAGGCACACAGGCTGGGCTTTCTAACAAGCACTTCTCGCAGGGCCAACGGACACTTGGCCTTCCCATGGGTTCCGACCGGCTCATGAAATTGATAGCATTTGGGGGAAAAGCCTTAATGATAAAGACATTTTTAAAATATATATATTTTTTTACTGATTTCAGAGAGGAAGAGAGAGGTTAATAGAAATAGAAACATCATGATGAGAGAGGATCATTGATCAGCTGCCTCCTGTACACCCCACACTGGGGATTGAGCCTGCAACCCAGCATGTGCCCTGACTGGGAATCAAACCATGACCTCCTGGTTCATAGGTCGATGCTCGACCACTGAGCCACACTGCTGGGCAATAAAAAATTTTTTAAATTCAATACTCAAGGTCAAAACAGGAGAAACTTAATTTTGCTCCTAGAACTCTTTATCTTCAGAATGCCTAGTTAACATCAATTTGGCCTTTGACTGTTGTATCAATAAACAATACTTCAGCCAGGTAAGGTAAAAATAATAAAGTACTTAGCGTTAGTATTTATTTATCGTGTTACTTTTTTAAGCTTTTGTATGCAATGTGAACGCTTTTTACTTTGGGTAGGTTTACTGTGGGCTGCTAGGAACCAGTGTGGGCAGTTGACCTGGTGCCCTGGGGACCTCACTGTGACCGCTTGGACTTCCCTGTCGTCATCTCTTCTGAATCTAGGATGGCAGCCTGTTTTGTTGATTTTGATTCTTGTATCTGAAAATCTTACTGGGTTACCAGATAAAATTGTTGCCTTTGATTTAGAGGGTTTAATTTTAATGAAATGTCGTTTTACCCTAACTACGTTCATGGAGAAGGCTCTATTTTTAAATAAAATAATCTTCCATTATCACGAACTCACAAGTGGGAGTTCCTTTGTCTATTACTTTAGTAATTGTCGTTTTGTTCTGAGGAACCCAACTGTGGCTCAGCTGAGTTTCACATTGTCCACTTCAGAGAACGACACACCGAAAGCTTTTCTTGCCTTTGCCGATGGTAGTTTATAGGTAGGACTTGGTCACTCTACAAGCTGACTACTAAATTTAATACTTTGACCAATTTCAAAAATTAAAGTATTCCAAAGTGTAAATGACTAACAATACTTCCAAATAGGAAGTAATTGCTTATAAAAGTCTAACTTACCCAGTTTTCAAATCTTACAGTTGTCTTCCACCAAGAAGGGTTTTAATGGCCTTTTTAACCATGACGGTGATTATCACCTCTCTTCATTTAGGAATACTTGAATATCAACTGAATTAAATTTTATCTTTGAATTAAATTTTATCTTTTAAGAAAGCTTATTTTAACATGACTGAGTATGGAGCATTTGTAAATACTGTAAACTTTGTAAAATTGTATTTGAAATGTCAGTGTAAATAAATAGTGCTTTTATAACATTGTAAAATACTAGAAAACGGGCTTCAGATATTTTTAATGGCTCTCAAAACCTTTTGTGTAGGTTTTTATTCTACTGATCAAGATGTTCAGTTGAGATGTATTATTATTTGAAATAGTTAAAGCAATTTCTGATATTTAACAACAATCTCATAGATTTGAATTTTCACTCACAATTGAGTTTAAACATCAACTAGAAATGTCCCCTTTGGCTTGTAAGGGCTGTCCAGTCGGAACATCTCGAGTCATGTACCAGCTTGGACAGGTTAGAAATGACTGTCCGTCTCTATGTGATCCAACACTCCAAACAGTTTGAGTGCTTACTTAGTAACTAATAATTCACATGTACAATTTTTATTTTTAGGGTGCCTATTTTTTATAGGTGTCTTCCGCTTATAAACTTACTATGGTAAGTTCTGAAATAATGCAACCAATTGTTTTCCAAATATTCTATTTTCATGTGAAATGAGTTTTTCCAATTCAAATTTTTGGGAGTTTTTTTTTTTTTTAAGATAAGCTGTTCTTTGTTGGATCTTTGCATTCATGAATTTCTTCTCTCCCCTCCCCCATGTGGATTATGTATTTTATGTGAAATATGTCAATTTAAAGTTCAGGGGACATGGAATATCACTGACCATCAAGTGTCATCACGGGAGGCTCCCAAGGGAAAGGGCAGTGATGCCGGAAGCAGCCCCACGGGAGCTGGCAGGCTCGGTGAGGAGCCAGGTATCACTCCAGGCCTGTGATGAGGGCTCTGGCACACAGCTCCTCCACTCCGCCAGAGCCGTGGGGAAGCAGGCGTGTGCCAGGGAAGCGTGGATGTTGACACTTGAACGTCATACAATTTTTACATGTCCGGAGATAATCTGTTCTCCCCCATTGCTCTCTCAGCTCATGGGCCTTAGAGAGAGAGGCAGCGGGCTGGCTGTGGCCCATTGGCCAGTTTCATGAGCCTTGTCCTGGAGCATCGTCCACACTGGATGCCTTCCTGACCCTCGGCACCTGTGGGCTCTGAGTCTGCAGTTGGAGACTGGGCACAGGCAGCACTTCACACCGGAGCACTTTCAGGCTAACGGCCTTCCTCACAATTGCTGATGTGCCAGTTCATTTCAAATGGTTGTGGACAATCGTTTTACTTTTAAGCTTGTGAAATTTATCAGATTAAAGTCATATTGCTGTCATTCTTGTGGTGTCTTTGTCCTTGACAACGCAGGTGTGCCAGCGTTCTTGGCGTCCCATTCCCCGGGTGGAGGCTGAGAAGGCGGCACTGCTTGAGGCCACAGCTCAGTGGCAGTGCCATTTCTCACTCAGCACCTGGAGGACAGGTTCCGCCTCACCTGCCACTTCTGGTGCCATTCACAGCCAGGCCCAGCTCAGAGCCTCCGTGTACCCGTGCAGAAATGCTTCGAAGGTGCCATCGATGGATGGAGGCTGATTTTAGGCGCGGAAAGGTAGTATGCAGTGCAAGCCCATGTGTGACAACAGTAAGCAAGCTACATGAGAACTTCCATCCTGTCACAGCCTCACATGTACATCAGACCAAAGTCAGCTGCACAATAAACTTTATTGGACAAAATTACCAGCCAGCAGCACAGAAACAATTCATACAATGTTTGGATACGCAAGGAAATTTCAGGTCTGTTTCTCTGATGCTACAAACTTTGCCCAAGAGGTTTTCTTCAGACATATCAACGGTGCCTGGAGGCACTGTTGTTAACCTGTAGGTGACAGGTCCCACTGTACCCCAAGTGCCATCCTGAACAGTAGAGGACGCAGAGTTCACCAGATCTATGCCTTGATTTGAAAGAGGGCCTATCCCCCAAAATGTAGGCAACTCACATACATCAAACGTCCCTCATTTTGACAAGAGGCTGTTCCGGGCATTGTCTATACTGGAGTATCTGTCTTGTCACATCTGAAAGGTTTGTTGTAGCTGCCCTGCAAGTGCGACCCTCTCATCCAGTGCCAGCTGTGCACTCCGAGAAGGTAAATTCTTGTTTAGATAAAAACCAAGGTGCTGAGTTCCAGGAAGGCAGTGATTTTTGTTTTGTTCACTGCTGTACCTGATCCATACAAGTGCTCAAATGTTTGTTGAATGAATAAATATGCTGATTTTGCTGAATAGTTACAGTAATTATAAAAAAGGTGTTTTGGCCACAAGTATTCTTAATGTAACCCCAATAATAAATAAAAGGACTGAAACACACTGTCCTATTTTAAGGAGTTCAAAAGCTTAAAAGGAAGAGGGGGAGCACTGGGCAGGAAGAGCTGCCCATTAGCTTTCCACTACTGGTTACTACATACTTTCTCCAGGGGCCTGGCAGCCTGGCAGCCAGGCAGAGGTCCCCTCAATCTACAACTTCAGCTGGACTCTTACAGACCTGCATTTTCTGTATAGCTTTTCTTTTCCTAAAATTCTCCCCTTGCTTTCTAGGAATTTAATTTTAGATACTTCACCTTAATAATTCACCATATATAATATTGCATCATACTGTAAACCCTGGTCAACCCTTAAAATGTTAACGGAGTCATTGCTGTAGTTCTTAATGAATACACTAAGCCTTTCTGTACAACTATTTTAATTCAGCTCCCGAAAAGCCACCAGCTATTTTGAAGAAAGTTTTTAAACATGAATCAAAGAATCTAGTTTTCAGGACTTAAGTTATGAATGGGTGAGGTCACTACCCATTTATTATAGTCCCCCAAAGAGTAAGGAATGTGTAAAAAGAAGGTCCCTTAAGAGTTTGAAATTCTTCTGTTGCACAATCCTGTCTTTGTTCAAGAAGTTGTAAGTCATGTTCAGAGTTCAGTCCAGGAGCCAATTTCTTGATGTCGATACCAGGCAATCCATCTGTAAAAACCGAGTATTTGTCAACAGTGTTTACTTTTTCTTCCCATAACACTTTATGCCAACTTCTGAAATTGACTGTCTCGGTGACTTGCCTATTCCGGATGAATGACATTGACAAGAGCAAAAAAATAGCCCGAGCCATTGACCAAAAGGCTTGTTTTCTACCCAGAGCTGAAAATTCAGGTGATTAAAAAAAAAAAAAATCATTACACTTGGGGCACATCTCTACCAAAAAGGGGGCGGTGGGTGGAGAAGAATGGATAACTCTCTTTACAAGTGGCCCCAGGGAGGATTTTACAGAATCACCAACTCCCCCATCCGCCACCCACCTTCCCCCTGCTCACCTGCCAGAGCCAAGAACCCGGAGACAGGGGCCTCGGGTACCCGCTTTCGCTCCCCAATCTTTGCCAAAACGTGGGCAGCCGCCTATCCAGAGCGCTGACTCCCCAGCGTGATGACGAGGGCGGTCACCTTACGGGGAATCGAGAACCCCGGACCAGGCGGCCTCTGACCCCTTCGCCCACAGGCGCCTCCGCTCCGGCTTCTGGGCTCCACTGGACCCTCAGCGCCCCCCCTTCAGTCCTGCGTCCCCCTCCTCCTCTCCTTCCTCCCTCGCGGCCGGCACTGCCCTCGGGGGCGGCTGGGAAGAGGACTGGCCGGGGGAACCGGAGCTCGGAGCTCGGAGCTCTGCCCGCGGTGTGGGGTGTGCGGGGGGTCCGGCCGGGTCCGGGGGGAGAGCTAACGCCACTAACATGGCAGCTCTGGGGGTGAGCTCGCCTGGGACCCGGGCCCCCGCGCGGCGGGCCCGGTGCGGCCGCAGGACAGTCCCGGGGCCTGGCCGCCGCGCGGGGCCTCGCCCTCAGGCAGACCCGCCACTGGCGCCGCCGCCCTCGCCCGGCCCGGCCCCGCGGTGCGCCCGGAGCTCCAGGCTGCACGGCCCCCGTGTCTCCGGGGCGAGCACCCCCCGCCCGGCTCCACCGCGGAGCACCGGGGCCGCACTCGGACCCGCGCCCAGCCCGCTCACCACGGCCACAGGTACACGACCAGCAGCAGCGCCAGGTCCACCAGCACGAACAGCCAGAGGTCCAGCCAGTACGAGTGCGCGGGCAGCCGCCCCGCCGCCGCCGCCGCGGGCGGGGCCTGGTGGTTCTGCTGCGGCGCCGCTGTGGCGCCCGGCCCTCGCCGCTCGCGGGGCCCGTTCCGGCCTTCCCCCGCCGCCGCGCGGCCCTCCATGGCGCCTCCGCCCGCAGCCGGAAACCGCGGCCCGCTTCCGCCTCCCTGCGCCCATCGGGAGCCGGGCCTCCGCCTACGCATGCGCCGCGCCGCGCCCCGCCCCGGAAGTGGCCCCGCCCCGCCCCCGCGCTCCGGCCCCGCCCGTGGCCGCCGCGTCCGTGACCGCCGGCAGGCGCGGAGGGCGGGGTGGCCGCCGCCCACCGGCCGCCCCTCCCGGCCTGCCCCGCCGCCCGAGGCCTCCGGGCGGGAAGCCGGCCTTTCCGGTTTCCCTAGAAGAAGTGTTCGGCCGGGCCGGAAGTAGCCCTCACGTCCCGTTCCCGGCGGTGACGGCCCCAGCGGCGCGGCGCACGGCTCCCCCTCCGCGTCCTCCGTCCCCTCATCCCGGGCGGGCGCGGCGGGGCGGTTCCGGGCTCTCCCCGCGGCCCTGCCCGCTTGCTCTGGGGTTTGTGAGGAGTTGGAATCCCACCGGCGCGAGCCTGGGGCCCGGGCGGAAGGGCAGGCACCTCGCGGGCGCGAACTTGAGTGGAACCGGGGTTGCCCGGGCCCGGCCGGCGGGGGGCGCCCAGGACGGAGCTTGGCCGCTGCACCGGCAGGAACCCCTCGCCCCTCTGGGTCCCAGATTACCGCCAGGTGACGGGCTTCGCGAAGAGCGTCTTCCTGCACAGACCCTCACGGGGTCCGCCCCCAAAGGGCCGGGGCAGAGGCCTCCTCACCTGGGCCGCCGCCGGGGAATCGCGGGAGGAGAGCGGGTTTGCCTGTACGGGCTTCTCCTCGACACTCCTCGCCCCTTGTCCTCCTGGGCCAGGGCACCTCATCTCGTTTCAGGAAGAGGAAGGAAGGTCCAATGCCCTCCGTGCACCTGCTGTTTCTAAAGAGCGTTGGGCTCAAAATAGTCCCTTTGCCCAGTGGCCTCGTTGGGGGTGACAAGGACTCCACTTCCTGATGGTCAGAGCGGCTGACCAGGTGGCTGTGGACAGAGGGTGGGGTTGCTGGCAAGGGGTCTCAGATTAGAATGGAAGGAGTAAAGTGGAAGCTTGTAGATCTGAGCACATTTCCCCACATCCCATTAGATCCAGCCTCCGTCCCGGGAGGCCCATTTATCAGATGGAGAGCGTTCACCGTGTCCTTCAGAGGGTTCCTGTCGGTGATTTCTTCCCAGAGACGTGCATAGAAGCAGTGTTCCCCCCCAGGATTGCACAGCCCCTCTCTTAGGCTAAGAGACCAGGCGAGGGGCGTGTGGAGGACAGCAAGGCTGACTATACACCTCTGAGCACTGTGCTCCCAGGATGTGCACAATGATAGCAAACTTGCTCTGTTTCTCTGGGAAGATGTAGAACTGCCTTTACTGACTGACGGGTTCCCAAGCCTGGGAAAAGGGATCTCAATGCTGAAAAGAACTTAGGACTGTGAGGCACAAGTCAGGTTCTTATAACATCTACTCTGTATGTTTACGTGGCACTACTTTAAGGACAAAGGATTCAGGTTGTAATTTGGCTGATCTTGAAGGTGGAGTGCCTGGTGACCAAGGGCGTCAAGAATCCGAGTCCATATCGTCCTAGCCATCTGGGCGGGGACCTCTGTATGCCTTGTCACCAAAGGAGATGAAAAGGCCAGTGTTGTTCATGGCTGAGATCCGTCAGGAACGTGTGACCATCAGGTCGGGGTGGTGTGCCTTGTCACTTGTCGTGCTGGCATCTGCACATCTCCATCCCTGTGTGTGGAGCAGAGCAGGCTGTGGAATAATGACATGGGAGCTAGCTACAAGGTTTGGTTTTATTACCTGAGCATCTCAGTCCGGATTGTTGGTCTACCAATAGGTAATGTTTGTTTTTTGGCAACTAGTCAGGGGAACCACTGAGCTACCTAAGGTTGCACAAGCATGGCTGGAGAGCCACACGTCACAGCTAGTGATATGGCAAGTGTCCATACCATAAGAAGCCCACTGAGACTGTTCATAACCTTCGTGAGGGGTTTGAGGATGCTCCCTGTGGAATCAAACCCAGGGTGGCTGCAGTGCTGCCTTGGTACTCGACACAAGCAAGGCCCAGCACCGTGCTGTATTCAGTGCAAGGAGAAAATGCCCTTCTGATGTGTCTGCCCGAACTGAAACAGTCCTTGAGCTTCTAAAGGCATTTCTGTGGGGTGTGTGTGTGTGTGTGTGTATGTGTGTGTCCAATTGGCTCAGCAAAAGAAGAAGTGACACTGTTTTGGTCATGGAGGCCACACGTTGCCATTCATCCAGTTTCCAGAGTTGGTCCTCCAGGTCCCCCCATTGGCAGGAACACAAATGAGTGTTTTCGCTCCTGCCAGTGGTCTAAGTGTTGACATAGCCAGCACTCAGACTGATTAGCGAATGTGGCCAGGGTTTGGAAAGTTGGTACAGGGGATGTCTGTGCTTGACCTTTTGAGAAATCAGTACGAGTTTAAGCTCATAAGAGTGAGACACAGCTTGGGGAAGAGCCGTGGTGAAGAACCAGAAGGAAAACAGGATAGATTGAGACCAGCAAGTTCATGTCAGCCTTTTCATAAATGGCTGAAGACAGTGGAGGTTTGGTTAAAAGGAAGATCCCTCCCTGTTGTATTTCCCTGTAGAAGTACGGAGACCCAATAGGGGAGGAAGGAGGTGGAAGTGAAGTTTCTTGATCTGTAATCTTGGGAAGAGCTGTCTGCTTTGTGTTTGTGTCTGCCTCTGGGGCGTGGGAATTGGTCCAGGAGTCCTAACTTCAAGGTCACCTTTTGATAGTCTTCTAATGATCCTGGGAGTGGTGGCCACACCAAGCTAGTGTGGCTTATGTGAATCCAAAGTACTATTTTCTTCATTTTGATGGCAGTAGGTCATAAGCATCTCCTAAGGATTTCTTCATAGCCGTGATGTATGTCCCATCTCCAAGTCAAAAGGGATGGCAGGGCTTAAGGTCAGTGGAGGCCACACCCTTTTACCTGTTGATGCTATCCTACAGGTATACTAGTTAGTTCCTGCATGAATTGAGTCACTGAAGCCAGTAATGGGAGGATCAGAGAAGCCAGGAGGCACAGGCAACCAGACACTCTTCCAAAGGGCGACCTATGTCTTCCACCCGGGGGTTCTGTGAGGACCATGGGGAGCGCGCTGGCCGGTGAGTCCAGGTCCTGACAGTTCCCATAAAGCCTTGATTCCTGGACTTCTGGTTCCATTTGCCCTGAGGATTGGGGTTGGTGCTGGGAATGAAATATTGGTGGTTCGCCAGCGTTTTTGCAAGGAAGACGCTTACTTCTGCTGTGCAATGGCTCCCGGGTCTGAGTCAGTCCATCCAGGAACATCATGTCTGGATGTTCTCGCCTCTGTGGCCCTTTGTGCACACTCTCCGCCTCT
The DNA here is from genome assembly GCA_036971965.1 of Nyctalus aviator. NCBI lineage: Eukaryota > Metazoa > Chordata > Mammalia > Chiroptera > Vespertilionidae > Nyctalus > Nyctalus aviator. The sequence goes on along the minus strand of CM072927.1, from coordinate 965,145 downwards.
GTTGCATCTGCTAACTTCTCTGCTTTTGTGGCGTCCGTCCACCAGTCCTTTCCCCAGTCCATCCACCAAACGTCCAGGCCAGAACCAGTGGGAAGAGCCCACAGTGGAGGCAACTCTAGGCTCTGCTTTTAGTGCCGCGTGGGCAGCCAGTCAGGAGGGCCTTTCCTCACGCCAGGTTTGGGAGCTAGGGCGGGTGGCCCGGCTGGACACTGAGACCCTGGCCCTCGGACAGAAGCCCCAGAAGGGAGGGATTGGCCTGCGTCAGTCTCCAGCTCTGCCTGCAGGGCCCGACCAAGCGGAGTGGCCAGTCTGTCTTCGCCACGCCCCTTCTGGATTAGAGTGGCCAGAGAAAACGTGCGGCCAGTTCTCAGGAAGAGTGACTCCGGTCTTTCTCTTATGAGGACTGCTGTTTCTATTTCTGACGGCTGTAAGGAAAGGAGGGCTTAACAGCTGACCTCTCTAGACCCCAGCACCCTCAGAGGGTTCATTTTTGCCTTCTGCGGACAGCACCCCTCAACACACTGGGTCAGCTGGCCTCAGTCGCACCCAGAGCTCACCACTGGCCTCAGCAGAGGACTGGACGGGCTTCGTGGGCACGGCGCAGCATCAGCCCCATCCCGAGCGAGGCTCGCACTCTCCTGGCACCTCTGTGGGCTGCCAACTCATGGTCCATATCTTGGGCCACCCCAGCATCCTTAGGCCCCTCTGTCCCATTCCCTTCTCCATCATTGCCGCTTTACATCCGTGACAGTTCTCTTTGAGAGCCGGACAGTTGTAACCCATGCTGTTGGTTGCAGCTTCTCTTCTGTCTTCGTCTTAGCCTCTCGCACTCCCATCCGTCGCCCCACTCAGCCCAGTGCCCAGCAGCATGTCTGCTCAGCCACTCAGCACCCGAGTGCCCAGCAGTGCCCCTGCTGAGCCACCCAGCCCATCCCCCTCATGCCCAGAGCAACGCGGCTCAGCTAGTCAGCCCCCGGGCCCAGAGTGCCTCCCCCCCTTAGCCAGATTTCCGTCTCTGTCTTCCTGTGGACACCCTCTCTGGCCTGTGGGCTATGGTACTTCTTGTTCTCACTCAACTATGTGCTTCCCCACCTGTCCCAGCCCTATCCACTCTTTTCACTGTAAACACACCTTCCTAACATTCCCCCTGCGATTCACACCCATCCCCCGTTCTCAGTCTGTCTAACGTGCCAATTGCAAACACAGCTCATTCATGTGTCTCCAGCATGTGGTGTGGTGCTTTCTTCCTGGGCAGGGTTGTGTCTTGAAGGCCAGGCAGGGGGTGACGTTCCTTCTGTGTCCTTCACCTTCTCGGTCTGTAGCACCTCCTGTTGATGCCACTGTATTGGATGGGTCACTTTTCAAAATTGCTGTACATTCTGCTAAAAAGTAGTGGAATTTCCTTACCAAAAACAGCCTGCGCATCGACTTGCTTTGCAGCACTAACTTAGTGAATCGTCTCCCCTGTCAGAGTAGTAAGTGCTCTTTAGGGGGAGCTGTCTTCTTTACCATCTTCACGGCCTCCACAGTCCCTTGGGCAGGGAAGAAAGTCAGTATTTATCCAGTTATATTTTGTTGTTTTAGCAACCACCACACAGTCCTGTTCACAAGTAATTGCTGATGGTCTCTTCCTGGCTGAGCAGCGTATTGGTCCCTCCCGCCAGGCTTCCTCAGGTGCTGGTGACGGACACGCACGTGCTGCGGTGGACAGCTCTGAGGAAGCGGTGACCGAGTGCTGGGCACTGAGGAGCCTGGGAGACACAGGGGCAGGATCACCCAGCGCATCAGCAGAGCCAGCCTCTACCACAGCACCGTGGTGGGTGGCCGGCAGCCTGGCCCGGAGCCAAGGTGGGCATTCCGCCTGGGTGCAGGAGGGCCACGCAGGACAGGCTGTGAATGAACGGCCTCCACCTGCTGTCCACGCACTCACAGATCTCCGCAGTGGAGCGCGCTCTCATTTATTTCATATTACAGCGGTTAGAGGAGATTTCATTTTAAACTAAAGGACATTCTGCTGCTAAATTTTTAAGGATTAAAACCTACTCAGTGGGGCAAAGGTCACTTAATTGGCAGGAGGTATAGATGACAAAGATATGGAACCCACAACCTTAAAATACCTTCATGCTCATCAGCAGAGCAAACAACCAGCTTTTGTTTTATTGGGAGGCGGAGGGACAGTCTTGGGGGGTGGAGACTGGAGGTGAGTCAGCACAGGGCCCATCTGCTCTCATGCAGTGATGGCACGGGCTTCCAGGCGAGGGTTTGCCGATGCCATAGGTGCCATCCGGAATAACTGCAAGCTGAGTGGATGCCAGGTGGTCAGACACTCACCAGATTTGGGCATTGTTGTGTGGGAGAGGTCAGCATGTTAACAGCGGTTACCTCAGGAAATGGGATCACAGGTCATATTATTGCTGTGCTTTTTCATAATTTCTAAACTTTCTCAAAGAAAATACATTAACCAGAAGTTGGGGAGAAAGTTTTTTAAAAACAAGTTAGAAAATAAAGGAGGCCCCCTGGGCCCACGCTCTTACTTGGTGATTTCTAATGTGGGATCCTGGCAGGAGCATGTCTGTGGGGTTGCTGTGAGGGGTGACTGTAAAAAGTAAACTTTATAAAGTCTTAATGTTGCCAGCTCACTATAGAGTTCTGCAGAGATCCTAGCTCCTAGCAAGCGAGAGGCTGTGCTTATACATCACATCCTTGCTCTCCCTACACCAGGCAACCTGAGCTTGGATCTGCACCCACAGGTAATGAATGTCAGATGGCACAGTGCTGTGGGGACAGTGAGCCAGACTACTCTGGTTCAAGTCCTGGATCAGCCACTTCCTGGCTGTTGTATTGGCCAAGTTCCATAACCCCTCTTCCTCAGTTCCCCATCTGTTAAGTGAGGGTTGCTGGTTCTTGTGAGGAGCTGTGAGCATTAACACGTGTTGATTTTTAAGAGGCACTTCAACAGCATCTGCTCATTAAAGACATCATGAAGGTGAGGCAAGGTGCACTGAACTTCACCTTAGCTAGTGCTGTGTTCTGTGGATAAAACACTTATTTATAGTTTACAATGCTCTCTTCATTTTTTGGAGCCATTTTGAATTTTAAAGATATTTTAGGTCTTGGAAACCAGCCTTTTCATGTCCGGTTACGAATTAAAATAAGGATGGAAAGAACACATCTTTATTAAGTGTGTGACAGGCCTTCCATAACTCGGGGAGGCCACATAACCGGTGAGTGGGGAAGGAGGCCCATGGAAACATGAGTTTAGATGCTGTGTGAGTCTATGAGAGCTTCAGCCAGGTCCCTGTAACACCTATCACAGTGGTTTCTGCTGGTTTCTACCTCCAGATTCTGGCCTAGGCTGGATTTGAAGCTCTGTGGGGACTACACGGGTCTGCCTTATCCATCACTGAGTTCAGATTAGCTAGAGGGGGAAAAGTTGCTCAGCACAGGGCTGTCTGTGTGTATGTCCCAGAACACAGGTGGGGAGGCTAGATGACTGCCTGCAGGCCCAGGTATCATCCAGCTACAATGATTAATGTTTGCTGTGTGTGAGAGGGACATGTGTGTACAGAACTGAGACCATCCTGGTCTTAGAGAGCTCATGGCCTGCAGGCAGCAAGTGAACCCACTGTATCCAGAGCACTGGTGTGATACTGGCAAGCCCTTTTGTGCTGTGGGAACACAGGAGGCACACACAGGGCCATCCTCATTTCAGTGATTCTGTCCCAATGACATGTTGAAACAAAGACATTCTGAGTCATGTTTGTGCTTTGATATCCTTATTATCTTGACATCTTTAAAAAAAAAAAAAAAAACAAACAGCCAAAACCTTTTGGCTCAGTAGTGGAGCATCGGTCTGCGGACTGAAAAGTCCCAGGTTCAATTCCAGTCAAGGGTATGTACCTGGGTTGTGGGCACATCCCCAGTAGGAGGTGTGCAGGAGGCAGCTGGTGGATGTTTCTCTCTCATCGACATTTCTAGCTCTCTATCTCTCTCCCTTCCTCTCTGTAAAAAAATCAATAAAATAAATTAAATTAAAAAACACAAACAAACAAACATAGAAATGATAACAACTGGACAGCAAAAATGGGGAAACAAAGAAATGATCCCCATAGGAAAGAAAAGGAGGAATTGCCAGAAAATGAACTAAATGAAATGGATGCAAGTAATTTGTCAGAGTAATGGTTGTACAGATGTTCAAATATTTGGATGAAAAATATACAACTCAATGAGAATTATAAGGAGTTAAATGAGAATTTCACCAACATGAGTAAGAATCAAGAGGAAGTGAAGAATGACATAACTTCGATAACACAATAGAAGGTTTCAATGGTAGACTAGAAGAAGTTGAGGACTGAATCAGCGAGTTAAAGACAAGGTAAAAAATTATTTAAAGGAAAACCAAGCAATGGCAGTAAGCACATACTCCTTGCGCTGAAGCACTTTGGGTGTGTTTCTTTGAATGAAGGAGAGCATGGTTCTTTGGCTCTGGGGCTTCCTGTGGTGAGTGTTGTCAGTGGAGCAGAAGTGTCTGAGAAGAACCCTTTACAGCACTGTCCTCTGGGACATGACCTTGGGACTGAACAGAGGCCAGGGAGAACTTCCTCCCTTGCCAGATTCCACTCCTCCTCCCCACACAGGAGTCCTGCCCACTTACTACTGGGCGGGACTTACCTTCCCTCTTCTCTCCTGGTAGCCTGGCTGCCACTGAAGGCAGGACTTCCACAGCGTTCTCAGTGGGAGTGAGGAAGGATCAGGAAAGCCCTTGGAACACTCTTCTGATAATTTGCTCCATGGTCCTACATTTTGCAACTTCTGCCACTTCCTGCTGACTCTGCCTACTGATTGTGATGTTTCTTCCACCTAGTAGCCTGAAGGTGATTGTTGAACTTGGCAGTCATAAATGTACATCACCTTGCACGTCAGTACATGCTGAGGGTCACTCTATATATCAGTACACAGTGAATGAGTGTCACCCTGCACATCCACACAGAATGAGTGTTACCCTGCACATCAGTACATGCAGGACAAGTGTCACCTGCATGTCAGCACAGAAGAAACTCTTTCATGTTATCACATGCTAAATGAGTGTCACCCTTTATGTTAGCACATGTAGAATATCAGCCTGCACATTAGCACATGCAGAATGAATGAATCTGTTGATATTTTTTTAAAATAGGAAGGGAGAAGGATACAGAGAAACATGCATGAGAGACAAACATCGATAAGCTGCCTTCTACACACTCGTACTGAGGATGTGCCTGCAACCAAGGTACATGCCCTTGATCAGAATGGAACCTGGGACCCTTCAGTCCACAGGCCAACGCTCTATTTACTGAGCCACACCGGCCAGAGCTGATGACATTCTTAACTACCTTACCAGTGGCATCTATTATTGAATACTTGATGCCTGACACACAGTGCTGTTATGAAACCAATGAAAGCCACTTTGGGGATTGCTCGGGAGGACAGAGGAGTGTTTGCGTTGCTTCTGTTTTGTTTGGAAGTTGGTATGAAGAAGCCTTTGCCAAGTATTGCAAAGGCCAACTGCAGCATGTCCAGCTTTCTGAAATCCATCTGCCCCTGGAGGCCTTAAAAGAGCTCATGCCCATGACCAGCAGGTGGCAGTCTCATCCTAGAGTTGAGAAAAAGCAAGTGGCATCAGAGGGTCAGGAGCATTTCATACCCTTGGAAGTCCCTCTTCTTCATTTTTCCTGCCTTCCCAGACAGCATCACACCTAACCTGCCCCTCTGCAGGAGTCAGGGCTGACTTCCGGCCAGGCTATCGCTGCTGTGGGAAAATGGCTATTACAATTAGTCCCAGCAGGCTCACAAGAACAGGGCCTGTGTAAAATGCACATGTGGGGCCTCTGGTTAAGAGTTTCCTGAGTGTAAGTGCAGTCACAGCCATGAAGCAGCCATGTCTGTATTATAGCTCCTGTGACACAGCACACCACTTAACAGTCACTGCATGCTGCTCACAGACCATAGAATCTGGCATTGGTAGGAGATTTAGAGACCATCTAGTTCAGTGGTTCTCAACCTTTTTAATGCCGTGACCCTTTAATACAGTTCCTCACGTTGTGGGGATCCCAACCATAAAATTATTTTTGTTGCTACTCCATAACTGTCATTTGGCTACTGTTATGAATTGTAATGTAAATATCTGTGTTTTCTGATGATCTTTGGCAACCCTGCTCATGACCCGCAGGTTGAGAACCACTGCTGTAGAGCCTCTTAAAGAGGACTGAAGTGTTCCAAAGAGACCAAGTGACTCACCTGTGTCCTGAGCTGGTGATGTCACAGACTTCCCTGGACTCAGGGTCCTCACTCCCAGGCGAGGCTCTTCCCCTGGCTCCAGGCTGGTGATGCCCCAGGATGAGGCCCCTCCCCCAGCTGGTGATGCCCCAGGCTGAGGGCCCTCCCCTCAGACTGGTGATGCCCCAGGCTGAGGTTGTCCCCTCACCCCTTCGCATTCCCATTGGTCAGACACACTTTGCTCTGTTCTCCCTACAAGAGAATGGCATAGGTGTGAATTACATTTATTGAGTACAAACTGCTGGGCATCTTGCTAGATGTTTTATATATAACTAGAGGCCCAGTGCATGAAATTCATGCATTTATGCAGGGGGTGGGAGTACGGGGTGGGGGTTCTTGGCAGGGGGCTCCTCTTGAAGTCCAGGAGCCCCCAGGGAATGTCTGACTGCCGGCATAGACCCATTGGACATCCAAGTGCTGCCACGGAGGCAGGAGATGCTCCCACTACCTCCAATGCACTCGGCAGTCATGAGCCTAGCTTCTGGCACACTGACCACTAGAGGGTAGCTCCTGCATTGAGTGTCTGCTCCTTGGTGGTCAGTGGGTATCATAGTGACAGGTCATTCCACTATTTGGTTGATTTACATATTAGCCTTTTATTAACACTTAACAATTGCTCAATTAACAATCTCAAGATGATTACTATTTTTCATGGGAGGAAAATCAAGGCTGGACACTTGCACTTGAGTTATTGAGTAGAAGACAGAGTATGGGAAATCTGGCATTCCCACCCATTCCTGAGCCCAGGAAGAGGCAGCCTGCATGCCTGGGCATGGCATCCATCTTCAATCTGTGATGGCAGGAAACATAACTTTGTCGACTCTCCTTTGCTTCCTTCTTTCCAAGATTTCAACTTGCCCAGAACCATCGTTGAAGTGTCCTTTTATTTCGAAGTTTCTTTCCTGGCACACTCTGACGGCTATCTTGCTTCCATCCCGTCTTATGGACACATCCAACTTGTCTACACCCTGCATTCCTGCAAGTGGGAGGGGTGCAGTGAAGTCCGAGCCAGTTCTGCCTTAACTCAGGATCACCATTAATCACTATTTGTGGGGGTGGGGGAGGGGGACAGGCTGGGGTGGAAGACCAGAGGTCATGGCACTGTAGATGGGCAGATGCTTCTGTAGAAAAAGTCCCCGCCCAGCAGGTCCTCAGCCCCAACAAGCTATTCTCTCTGAATTTGAGAAAAAATAAATGGAGTATGGAACTACAGAACCTTAGAACTGAGTAATTTAAATGAAGTGATCAACCTTTTTGTCTCAGAGTTAAACCAAATTCCAGATATGTCCAATGAAGGAATAAAATGACATTCATCCATGTGTAAGCATATTCAACTTTACTTCTGCAAATATAAGATTCTTTTCTTACTGCAATTCTGCTTTCCACAATGGCTTCATATTTTTAAATATATATATATTTTATTGATTTTTTTTTTTTTTTACAGGAAGGAAGGGAGAGGAGTACAGAGCTAGAAACACCAATGAAAGAGAAAGATAGATCAGCTGCCTCCTGCACACTCCGCACTGGGAATGTGCCTGAAACCAAGGTACACGCCCCTGATCAAAATCGAAGCTGGGACCTTTCAGTCCGCAGACTGATACTCTATCCACTGAGCCACACCAAATGGATTCAGATTTGGACCTTTGTCCTTATCTTTGCTTTTTGACACATTTCTGACTGTCACCGACATGAGGAAGTCAGTGATTATTACAGTCAAAGTCATTATCATAAAACCTACGTATTCCACAAACGTGAGCTTCTGGTCCCTGAGCTGCAGGTCACAGTGAAGGCAGCTTTTTGCTCTGAGGAGTGTCACAGGTGTGTCTTTCCATCTGGGGCAGTGTGTGAGTGGCCAAATGTTGGAGCAGCTATTAAAACCAGTTACACCAGGGCCTCCCTGAGGAACCCCAGGTTGTCGGGGGATTGTTCCAAGGTCATTGCCTGGCCTGTGACTCCTGCTAGTGCCCTCCCTCACTCATCCCATGCCTTGGCTTTGCTGGTCCTAGAATGCACTGTCTCAGGCCCAGGAGCAGCCATATGCACCACCCTTCTTCCCGTTATAAAAAGGAGCTGTGGGAGAAGTGAATAAAGCTGGAAAAACCAAGATGGCGGCATAGGTAAACACCTAAACTGCTGCCTTGCATAACAATTTCAAAACTACAACGAAAAGACAAAAATGAACATCATCCAAAACCACAGGAAAGCTGGCTGAGTGGAAATTCTACAACTGGATTGAAAGAGGAAAGCACACGAAGAATCAGAGGAATTGCAAAAGGCTGAGGTACAGAGACACACATGCGGGTGACTGAGTGCCTGGCTGGCTTTCTCTAGCGGGAAAGACAAAAGCTTCTGACTGCACTGAACCCCATTTCTGGGCAAGACCCTGGACACCCAGGATTATATGGAGATGAATCTGGACTGTCAGGCAAAAACTCAGAGGAGCCGCAAAAGGCAAATGTCTGGAGGCGAGTGCGCAAAGAGAGGACAGACTGCTGAGTGCGCTGCTGGCTTTCTCTAGCAGGTGGGAAATGGAAGCTCCCCACTATGCTGAACTCCAGTTCCGGGTGAGAATCTGAGAATCCAAATTCATTTTGGGAGAAACTGGACTGTCTGGCAGCGGGAGAAACTCGAGGGCAGCCTACTCTTAAAGGTGCTTGCAGTGATTACCATGGGACACTGAGACACAGGGGCCTCATTGGGCAGGGCTGATGGAAAGCCAAGACTGTCTGCTTAGTCCTGAGACTCTGCCACATCCAAGCTGAGCTCAGAGGTTTTTGCAATTTTACAAGTCTTGTCTCATAAGGCTGTGTTTAGCACAGAAATTCTCCCAGCATAGACACAGCTGATCCTCACAGCCAATTGTTCTGGAGGTCAATTCCTTCTAGTGACATCAACAACAATCAAGCCTTAACTAGAGCAAGGCTGTACACACAGTGCACAAAGGGTGCACCAAGAGTGTCTATCTCAGATAACTGGATGCCGAGCTACTGAACCATATAGGACACCTAGCACACAAAGCTACCCTACCAACTCAGGGAAGCAGTGAAAATGTGGAGACAAAGAAAGAGATTACAAATGAAAGAAATGGAGGAAAACAAATGACTGGATATAGATTTCAAAACCACGGTTATAAGGTTTTTCAAGAATTTCCTAGAAAAGGCCAATAAATTTAGCAAGACCCTTGAGGATATGAAAAAGGACCAACTAGAAATTAAACATACACTTGACTGAAATAAAAAATATACAGAGATCCAACAGCAGACTAAAGGAACACAAGATTCAAGTCAAAGATTTGAAATACAAAGAAGCAAAAAACACTCAGTCGTAAAAGCAAAAAGAAAAAGAATCCAAAAATTGAAGGTAGTATAAGAAGCCTCTGTGACAACTTCAAGCATACCAACTTCTGAATAATAAGGGTAGCCAGAAGAAGAGAGAGAGCAAGATACTGAAAACCTATTTGAAGAAATATTGACTGAAAACTTCCCCTACCTGGTGAAAGAAATAGACTGACAAGTCCAGGAAGTGCACAGAACCCTAAACAAAAGGAATCCAAAGAGGACCACACCAAGACACACCATAATTAAAATGCTAAGGGCAAAGGACAAAGAGAAAATATTAAAAGCAGCAAGAGAAAAACAGTTAGTTACCTACAAGGTAGCACCCATATGGTTATCAGCTGATTTCTTAACAGAAACTATGCAGGTCAGAAGGGAGTGGCAAGAAATATTCAAAGTGATGAATAGCAAGAACCTACAACCAAGATTACTGTACCCAACAAAGCTATCATTCAGAATTGAAAGTCAGATAAAGAACTTTACAGATAAGAAAAAGCTAAAAGAGTTCATCAACATCAAACCAGTATTATATGTAATGCTGAAACAAACAAACAAACAAAAAAAAACAAACAAAAAAACACACAAAAAAACAAATAAAAACAAAAAACATTGCAACCTATAAAGAATTTTTGTGAGTTTATGAGCCAAACTGTCGACATATGCAGGGAAGAACCTTCAATGGATTGAGATAATGCTTCAGAGAATGCAGGGTTACATCAAAATGATTTCCTTTCACTTTCATGGTGGTAGCTTTAGAATGCCTTGGGATTTTTATAATTGCCAATTGTTTTGGTTGCTATATGGCATCTAAAAGTTCTGCAACCAATTTTTCTTTTTTTATGGGCTGCCCAGAGCCTCGCTTCTTCCATAACATTCCAAAGTCATGAGCTACACCAAATGCATAGCGACTATCAGTGTAGAGATTGGCTACTTGACCTTTGGCTAATTGACAAGCCCGAGTCAAAGCAATGAGTTCAGCTTGCTGGGCAGATCTGATTCCAGGCAGATAAGAACTTTCAATTATATCCACCATGGAAGCTATGGCATATCCAGCTTGGAAATGTCCTTGTTCATCCTTTAGATAAGATCCATCTGTGAACCAAATTAAGTCAGCATTATCAATAGGAGTTTCCTGTAAATCATTCCTAGGAGCAAAAAGGTGGTCAGTAAGTAAAACACAATTGTGGGTGTCTCCATCCTGTAAAGAGGGTAATAATGTGGCAGGATTAAGGTGATTACACCTACTTAAAGTAATATTAGGTGCAGAGAGCAGGAGTACTTCATAAGAAGCCAGTCGACTGACAGAGAAGTGTTGAATGTGATGAGAGTTCAGCAAGGATTCAACAGAATGAGGAACATATATAGTTAAAGGGGAGCCCATGACTATCTCTTCTGTCTGTTTACATAACAAAGCTGTAGCTGAGATGGCCCTCATGCAAGGAGGGTGCCCTTTTGCCACTGAAACTAGTTGCTGACTATCATACTCTATAGGTGTTCTGCCCAAGTGTTATCAACCCCAAAGACTACCAGGGAGCCGAATCCAATGCAATTGCAAAAAGCCTGAATTTATTTCGGACTAGTCCGAGCCCAGTCTCACTTACACCAAGGAGGGCATGGCGGGAAAGAGGAAGAACTTAACATATCAATGGGTTTTATAGGGAAGGTGGTGCCGCTACCTTGGCTGACCTGATTGGTTGGGTTAGGCCTAGGTTCCAGTTACCTGGAGCTGGACCCGCCCCACCCTGCCCTCTCACCCCGCCTACCCTCTCGCCCCACCTGCCCTCTTACCCCGCCCTGCCCCTTCACACCGCCCTGCCCTCTCATAGGTCTATGGTGGTTTCCGTGTTTCTGAGTTAGAACTCCTAAAAAATTGCCCTTACTTTCATGTGTGAAAAGGAAGAAGGGAAGTTTATAGTTTGGATGCCCCAGAGCAGGAGCTCAGGACAGTACCTCCTTCAGAGCCTCTAGAGCTTGTTTCCCTTCAGGGTTCCACTGAATTGGATCAGGTGTATCTGACTTTAACAGGCATAGAGAGGCTGGGTTATCAATGAAAAGTTTGGAACCCAATTTCTACAATATCCGGTCAAGCCCAGGAATCCTCTAAGCTGCTTTTTTGTTTTTGGAAGAGGGAAAGATAGGATTCCTCTAAGTCTTTCCGGGTTAAGCAGTAGCCCATCCTTTGATATGAGGTGGCCAAGGTATTTTATTTGAGGTAAGCAAAATTGAAGCTTATCTTTTGAGACCTTATGTCCCTTTACAGCTAGCTGCTGTAGTAAGTAAATTGTATCCTTTTGAGAGTCTAGTAATGTCCTGGAGCATACAAGTAAATCATCCACATACTGAATTAGAGTGGAATCTCTAGGAAATTTAACATCATTTAGATCAGCTTTTAATATCTGGGAGAAATAGGTGGGACTCACTGTATATCCTTGGGGCATTACAGTCCAAGTAAATTGTCAATCTTCCCAAGTGAAAGCAAAAAGGTATTGACTGTCCTCTTCTACTGGAATGCTGAAAAAAGCACTACATAAATCTATTACTGAAAAATATTGGCAGTCCTCAGGAATAGTTGATAATAAAGTATGTGAATTTGGAACCACAGGATGTCGGGGAATAGTTATCTCATTTATAGCTCTGAGATCCTGCACAAATCTCCACCCTTTCCCATTTGGTTGCTTTACTGGAAAGAGAGGAGAATTACAGGGACTTGTACATGGAATTATAAGTCCTCTTTTTCAGAAATCTTGTATAATGGGCTTAATTCCAGCTAGTGCATCAGGTCTTAGAGGATATTGGCGAATATTAGGTAAAGGCAAAGTACTATCAATAGTTATTTTAATAGGAGTTGCTGACTCAATCTTGGCAATATCTGTACTGGAATGGGCCCAAAGTTGCATTGGAACTTTTTGCAACAAATGCTCAATTTCAAGATTATTTTCTTCTGGTGAAAGTTCATTTAAAATCATTATTTTCCCAATTGGTTCAGTATCTGATTCATTTAGTTCTAAATACATTTCACCTTTTTGGAAAAAAGATATATGAGCATCATGAGTTTTAAGAAAATCTCTCCCTATCAGGTGAATTGGGGCCGATTTGACCAATAAGAATATGTTTTGCCCTGTAACATCCCCTAGTTTAAAGGAGACAGGCTCTGACTTAAAAACAGTCATTGATTGGTTAGACACCCCTACCATTGTACGGAAGCTTGCTCAGAGGGAGAGGGGAAGTTGCATGGGTAGGGTTAAGAACAGATAAAGTGGCCCCAGTATCCACAAGGGCTTTAGTAACTTTTCCTTTTATGATAATTTCAATTTCTCCCAAAGTATTAGTAAGGAGAAGAGGAAGTACCCTCTCATAATCCTCGAAGCAGCCCGATGCTTGCTTCTGTCTGTTTTCTCTTTTCAAATCCCATTTCAGTTTTTTACAGTCTTTCTTATGGTGGCCTGGATTTTTGCAGTAAAAACAGACTCCTTTCTCTCCTTTTCTTAGAGACTTTGGAGTAGAACTGGCTTGGTTGCTTAATTGTTGAAGCTGTAAGTTCATAATTTGGGTAACTTTATCTTTTTCTTTCTTTTGAATAGTTTTAAATAGCTAATCAGCCAGAAGAGCAGTTCATCAGCATGGGTAGTCTGCCATTTCAATTTATGTTGTTTGATCAGAGTTACAAGTTCTTCATCTAGTCCTTCCAAAAATTCCGAATTTAATAAGGGATCATTTTGATGTTCCTTGAAACTGTCTGGCGACAGACCTGAATATCGTTTGAAAGTCTTTTCAAAATGTTCAAAGAAATCAAGCACTTGATTCATCAGGCTTTCTTTTACATTGCTGGATCTTGGTCTAGTCCGTTCTCCAAGGAAAAAAATCAGTTATGGCTTGATAAAACCGGTGGGCCAATTCCCTGCATTTTTCTCTATCTGTCTCTTTCTGTTTTAAAAAATCACCTTCAGGAGTATGCCAGTGAGCCTTATTCAGCCATTCTGTTTCCTTGCTCTCAGAAACCAGTAGGTGTATTAATTGGAACATGTCAGAATAGCCAGGATCATATGTTCTAACAGTTAAATCAAATTCCTTTGCAACTCATCAGGGTCCTACAGAGGGTCAGGAATATCTTTAGCTAGATTTCTTAAATCTGTACTAGTCAAAGGAACATATACAATTGCTGGATCCCCTCTACCTGAGACAGGCTTTTCCTGGAGCTGTTAGAATTCTTGAATCATCTTTCTCTGAGTCTGTATTCTCAATTTCCCCTAGATCATCAGGGAATGGTAGTTGAGGAGATATAGAAGGAGGAGGAAGAGAGATGGAGGGCAAGTCTGCGCAAGGAAGCTTAGACAGCAAAGGGTATAGGGGAGGAGCAGTGAGAGGGGGAGGAGTGGGATCTTAGCACTTACTTGCTTCAGTGACCTTCTTTAGTTCAGAGACAGTCTCCAAAATTTTCTTATTAACTTCTAGTAGGGAAGATATTTTATCCAATCCTCTCCTAGAAGCCTCCAATTTCCAATCAAAATAAGCTTTCCATTCATTTAATTTAATTTTAGAGCTGGCTTTTTCTAATTGAGTGTGCAGAAAAATCAATTTGGGGGTGTCAAAAGTTCCCCACTTTGGCCATTTCAAGTTGGTATCATTTTTAGTTAAATTTTCCCATTTTTGTAGATACTTGCAAGTTGAAATTCCGTATAAATTGTACATGTACCCTGCTGGAGTGTTAACAGGGGCTGGGATGCTTGGGGTTTAGCAACCTCAGAGGTGCAATTTCCCATCTTTTAAAATTTATTATTATTATTGAATATCTGCAGAGTCTGAGCAAATTTTTCTAGGGGTGTTATGTAGTGGGTTGCAAAGTGTACTGCTTATGGGTTGAGCTCCATGAGGCTGTCACCCTCATGTCGAAATTCAACCCTCTTATGTGCCTCGGTTTCTCTCCTGGCTGTCTAAAACAGCCAGAAGGTCTAGGGGCGCTGGCTTACCAGGCCTTATGGGCGCTCCCCCAGAAGAGCCAGTCAGTTAATTACAGCTGAGTTGGGATTTCCCTAGGGGCTCCTTCACGTCATGAGGGATGACCTCCAACACCTCCACAAGGTTCTTAGTCACCTAAGAACACCCGAGAATCGGGCAGGAGGGAGGATGTGCCCCTTTATCTTCGGAGCTGAATGAATTCAGCTCTCATAAGTTTAGCGAAGGTTTTTGCTCAGACTCTCAGAAAGCAATTCCAATCAAAGAGACAAAATCAAAACCAGCCACCTGGTTTTTCCTCTGAGAGGGCGGGGCTAACTCCTGACTCCATTTTGTACTGTATCCTCCATTTTGTATAATTATGGCACTGTGTAACTTGACCCTAGCCCTCACCCAACCAATCGGGGTCAGCCAAAGCAGTGACCTCACCACCCATCCCCTGGACCCCTATAAAACCCTTTGATCTGTTGAAGCTCGCTCTCTTCCACCTCAAGGATGCGTTGGTATAAGTGGGACTGAGCTCGGGCTAGCCTGAATAAATGGCTCTTGCTTTTGCATCAGACTCAGCTCCCTGGTGGTTTTTGGGGATCACCAAATCTGGGTATAACACCTCCATTCTTGCCTTAACCTGGGTTCTATTAACCCTTAGTCTTAGTTCCACCTCGAGGATTTTAAAACATAGCTCAAATAAAGTCAGACCCTCTACCAAAACAAGGAAAGGTCCCGGATCCAAGAGACAACTCACCCAAATTCACCTGATACTGTGGGGAGTCAGCGGGGCTCAATGGGCCCCTTGCTGGATCCTAGCACTGAGTCCTAGTCCACAAGGTGGTCCTGGGTGAGCTTCTTTGGAATCCTGCAGTGACTATGCCAAGTGTTAATGGGAAAAAAAACACATTGAAACCTGTAAAGAATTTTTGTGAGTTTATTTGAGCCAAACTGTGGACATATGCCGGGAAGCAGAACCTCAACAGATTGAAATAATGCTCTGAAGAATGACAGGTTACATTTCTATATTTATACATTGCAATCAAAGGAAGGAGATGTAGGTGAGTTACATGAAATCCATTGGTGATAGATTAGGGAGGTGGGACAGAGCGAAGCGGGAAAACCTCTGGAATAGGATAAAAGGTGAAATGATGAACATGAGCTTCTTTCACAGAGATGGATACAGGATACTCTAACGTAATTAACAGTTGACAATTAACTTCATAACAATAACAATGAGGGAATGTCTCCAGGCCATTTGTTGTGCCCTGAGAGGTCCTGGGGTAAAAAGGAAGTTACAAGTTACCCAGATATCTCACAGATATGTTATCTTAGAAGCAGGAAGGCAGATGGGCTCAGTAAAGAGATCGAAGTTGATCTTTGTCAGGTGAAATATCCGTCTAGGACATGACTACCCACTATAACCCCCGTTTGTAGTTAGATATTTAATTTCCAAACCATCTTTTGTGGTAATTTTAGGTCTCTGAGTTTGCAAGACTGCCACACAGGCCTTCCCTGAGCTTGTCAGGTTAGCATGTGGCTCTTTTTTTTTTTACACTTCCTAGCACCTAGTGTGTCAGCTGGGTGACCTGCAGACAGGGATTGGGATCTCCCCCCCTCCCCTCCACTCTAATCCCAGAGGCCCCAGGGTGTGTGTGTGTAGGGGGAGGGGGGCTGCTCCCCTCCCACCCACACATCTGCACCCACACAGAGGCTGGCGGGTCGCATGGTCTCTGCTCCCCAGGCCGCATCCCATACCATAGGTTTCTGCCTTTTTTTTTTAATTTAAGAAAAGCTTTTCTTTTGAGCCCATTTCCAACTTGCCATGACCTTCCAGCCTCAGTCTCACGTTATCTCCTCTGGGCGTGTTGTCATCATAGGTCCCATCGTGCTGTCTGCCATCCACACTGAGCTGGCTCACTGCCACCCCCAGGTGACCCACATCCATGTGGAGAAGCCACTGTCCCTCTGGCCTCCCAGTACCTGACCCTTAAAACCTTCTTCTGAGTCAGCAGCACCCTCATCGTGCCTCCTCCTTTCTCTTTCACACAAACTTGTCTTTAACACTGTCTGCATCCACTCCCATTTTCTCTTGTCTCCTCGCCTGAACTTTATCCCTGCAGCCTCCCTGCAGCTGCTCATCGGGCCCTGTTATGCCCAGATTTCATGATCCCTAAAGACCACCAGGGAGCAGAGTCTGGTGCAAAAGCAAAGAGCCTTTATTCAAGCTCAAATCCTGTCTCTCCGCCTCTACCTACGCAGCGGCAGGATGTAGAGAGCCCCAAGTTCTAAGAGTACAGCTTCTTTATAAGGCTTAGGGTTGGGCGATGGGGTGAGGGCCAGGATCCAGTTACACAGGTGGCTGGATGCAGTTAGCTTATTTGGCCTTCTGCATTCCTATTGGCTGATTTAAAGGTGGGTTAGGCAACTGGAACTATTTTGTAAGAAACTGCTCTTTTAAAAAATGCTTGCTTTCTAGCCTGCTTTAGCCTGTTTGAAGATAATGACCTGTGGGCCAGAGACTAGATATGCCCATAATCTCAATGCCATGCCAGGTGCATTTTTCAATTGAATAGAACTGTGTTGTTTTCAAGGCCAGTATCAAGATAACCACTAAGTGCACATGGGTTCTTCAACAAAAAGGGAAGTTCTACTTATAGCCTTGCTCTGCCCTTTCAGCACCACACCACCCTGATCCGAGGCCCGGCCTCCACCTCCCAGAGCCTGTGTACCTGCCTTCTGCCCTCCACCGCCTCATGCTCAGCAGCCACGTCCATCTGTCCACCTGGCCCAGTTCCCTCGCTTCCTGCCCTTCCCATGAGCCTGTGTTCCCACAGTCCTGCCCTCCCTTTCCTCCCGGCCTGCCCTCCCCCCCCCCACCCTCCATCCCCTCACAAACCTGCCCTCCTTCCGCCCCCTGCCCCCTACCCCCAGCCCCCACCCTCCACAAACCTGTCCTTCCTCCACTCCCTACCCCCCACCTCCCGAAAACCCGGCCTCCGAAACACCCCTCCCCCTCATACCTGCCCTCCCCCCACCCCACAAACCCGACCTCCCACCGCTCTGCACAGAAAACCACAGCATGGATGCCACGAATCCAGGGCCACCCCCCAGACTGCAATCTCCGTGGGAGCCCCAGCCCTCACCCCCCGCCGGTCGAGCTGTCCATATCCATCGGGGGTCGCAGCACTTAACCCCCCACATTCTAAGCCACATTGGCCGCCCTCCTCCTTCCCATATCCCTGCTGGTTATTCAGGCGCCTGCCTTCTCATCGGGCTCACCTGCCTTCTCTCTGCCTCACAGGGAGTGCCATGGGCTGTGCATGGCCCAGGGGGCTCCACTTCCTACTACCGTGGTCCTGACCAGCCACAAAGGTTCTGAGCCAGCCACGCCAACCCTAAGGGGCCACAGTAACCCTGAGTCAGCCACTAGCCATCCATGGAGACCCTAAGCCAGCCATGGGAGCCCGGAGCCAGCCACGGAGGCCCTGAGCCAGCCACGGAGGCCCTGACCAGCCACAGCTGCTCAGGTCAGGTCAGTTTCCAAAAGAGGGGTGACAGCAGGCGGTCACAGCCAGTGTCCATGGCTCCAATACCAGGAAGCATGTACGCACAAGTGCAGGGGAGGCATACGTTGTGGGAAGTGAGCCTGCGAGGCGTGGACACGGACAAGAGCCCAAGCATGGCTGCCGCTGCTGGACAGTCGGTCCTGGCTCATTGGAGTGCTGTTCTGGGGCCACTGAAGAGCTGGGGCTTTTGTTCTTAAGATACTGGTGTTCATGCTGGCGGGTAGCAGCACAGATCTATGCACCGACTGAGGGTCAGGGCCTCAATCAGCGCCCGGGTCATCGGGCCTCCGACACAGTAGACAAGCCAGCGAGCAACCCGGCAGCTTCTCCACTTCCTGACCTGGCGGGCACTGCCCCCCACTTCAGACACGCAGAGGTGAGCTGAGCGAGGAACAGGTACTGGGAGCCTTGATTTTCAAAAAAGCATGTAAAAATCTAAATCCCATGTCCTATGAAATTTCCAATGAAGTTATAACCAAACTGGATTTGAGGGCTCACTTTTGCAAAAGGGTAGGTATTCTCCAATCTGTGTGTTTGCATCTTGTACTCACATCTCTTTCCAGTTCTCATGTGTCTGCCATGTGCACACCTACGGCAGGACAGTGCTGGGTCATGGCCAGGATGAAATACACGGTGATTGTTACCTTCATGGTATGAAAAAGGCAGTCAAAACTAAAGCTCAGAGAGAGTCACAAAATACCAACCCCTCTCCGCCCCTGATGCACACCCTCCTGAACTGCAGCTGCTGGAAGGAAATGGAGTGCTACATCCTGTGAGCACATGGGAAAGTGGTACTTCACATGAGAACATGAGAAAGTGATATGTCACATGAGACCATGAGAAAGTGGTCCATCACATGAGAACATGAGACAGTGATACAGTGTGTGAGAACATGGAAAGTGGTACGTCACATGAAAACATGAGAAAATGGTATGTCATATGAGAAGATGAGAAAGTGGTACAGTGTGTGAGAACATGAGAAAGTGGTATGTCATGTGAGAACATGAGAGAGTGGTACATCACATGAGAACATGAGAAAGGCATATGTCATGTGAGAACATGAGAAAGTGCTATATCACATGAGAACGTGAGGAAGTGGTATGTCATATAAAAACATGGGAAAGTGGTACGTCATGTGAGGAGGTGAGAAAGGAAGAGGCTGGACCACACCATTGGCGGTGCAGGTGCTGATGAAGGAGGGCGGCGGGGGCCCGGCCGGTGTCTGCGCTCCTTGGTCTCAGGTCCCGGCGCCTGCCCAGAGGTTCCGCCCGGGGCGGGGGAGAGGAGGACGGAAACCTCCCAGCTCCTCGGGCCTGGAGCCCCGGCAGTCGGACACGCAGGCCAGGCCTCACCCGCACGTGGCCGTGCCGTGGAAGTGACCCTGGGGAGAAATGCCTGTTTCCAGAGACCAGGCCGGAGAGGACAGCTAAGACCAGGATGCTGACCGCGCTGAGCCCATGGCCGGTGGGAATATGAATTTTCCACGTGCTTTTCTACTTGTAAGCTTTCTGGGCGAGTATATATTGTTTTTATAATAATATGTTTCACAAAAGAAAAATTTTAAAACCAGTGCAGGGTTGTTCAGACCCCTTGTGGGCTATGCTTTGAGTTAACCAAATGTGTGAAAAAATACCACACAGCCTGTCCACACACACGGCGAAATAGCTTTTTCCTCTTTAAAGGAGAGGCCCCTTGTAAAGTGATGTGGGAACGATATTTATTCATCTTTTACAAAAGGTCAGATTCTTTCAGAACACCCATCGGGGTACAGCTGAGAGAGGGCGCCCTGCTGAGCCCGAATGAGCTTTCCCTTCTGGGATTTGGGACGCGGGAGCTGGGGGCGCGCATGGACGGTCGGCCCGGAGATCACGGCCCTGGGGGGGTGAGGCGGGAGAGACAGCACCCTGCGGGTCCAGCCAAACTGCGGGCACCGTTCACTCCTTTTTGAAGATCCTCTTGGCTTCCACCCCTTCGTACACGTATGTCTGAAAGGTGGTGACAGACAGGAGGTGTTAACAGCATTAAGATTTAAGGATAAAGAGAAAAACATTAGATTAGATTCACGTAATATTATCACTTTGAAGTGAATTCACGGTGCTTTTCCTTGTTCCTGAGAGTAGCGTTTGTGCAGACACAGACCACATCTCCTACAATCATGCCGTGTGCCCAGCCGGCATGGCTCAGTGGTGAGCATCGACCTATGAACCAAGAGGTCCCAGGTTCAGTTCCCAGTCAGGGCACATGTCTGGGTTGTGGGGTTGATGCCCAAGTGTAGGACGTGCAGGAGGAAGTCCATCAATGATTCTCTCTCATTGATGTTTCTCTCGCTCTTCCCTCACTCCCTTCCTCTTTGAAATCAATAAAAATATGTTAAAAAGTAAAAACTAAAAACATTCAGTTTGTCATCACATTTCAGTTAAAATAGGCATTGATGTATTGGACATGAATGTAAGTTTGCTCAATAAACAGGGGTCAGAAGAGATGTATGTTGTTAAAACCAGAGGTTGTTGAGGAAAGTAGTCTGACTATGGAAGCTGTAACTCGGCAGCCCCGAGGATGAAGTGACGGTTGCCGAGGTGTTTGCGGAGGGAAGCAGCGGTGTCCTCAGAACTCACCTGGACCAGCTCGCCGCCCACGATTTCTCGGACGGCGTTCAGCTCCTTCCCGTTGTCCACCCGCTTGAATCTCCCGACCAGCTTGTCTCCCTCCAGGCTCCAGGTCCCCTGCAGGACAGGACAGTCACTGGGATGCCAGGCGCTGCTCCCAGCCGGGTGGGGGAGTCTCCCATCTTCATGATGACCGTGGGTGGTCACGCTCTCCGTCTCATGGGGGAGACCCCGACGGGAGCCGACCCAGCCGCCACTCAGCCCACGCCTGGCTTACAGGCCTCCTGGATAGAGCGCAGGACTCTGGGTGGTTCTGGTACCCCGGGCCCCGGCACCCTGCTGGCTGTAGCCAGGGACTTGTTCCAGTAGCTCTCTCTGTAAGGGACACAGCGGCCAGATGCCAACACTTCCATGTCATTGCAAGCACAGCTTTTGACCAGGAAAATTCTGAGGACGTACAAGTTTCCAAAACATCAATGACTCCTCAGAACTTAATGTCACAAACGTGACACGGTGTGACCCACGGTGAGCAGGAGGCCTTGGCCTCTCTCAGTCACAATCATTTTATCATTTAAATTACACTTGTTAGATGCTGTCTGCTTAGAGAGCTAAACGTTTTGGTTGCAGTCAGGTAGGGAAAGCTGATCTATGACTAGGTCTACCAGTCAATGCTTTTCCTAATTCTTCTTGTTCAGGCCGGTTCCTCACAGCTGTGGTCGGAAATAAAGGTGCACCAGCCCCTCCCGCTGTGTGACACGGAACGTGGTAAACGCCCAGGTGAACCAGCCCCTGAGCTCACACCAGGGCGGCAGAGGCCTCGCCGTGAACTTACCGTGAGCTCCGTGCCGTCTGCAAGGCTGTAGTTGAATGTCACCCCAAGCTCAAAAGCAATCTCGGCGGTGCGGAAGGCGCTGGACTCTTTGATGGTGAACTTGCTTCCCGCCTGGCTGATGACCAGCTTCAAGTTGTCGTGGGCCGCCAGCTTCCTCTTCACCATGTTGATGCCTGCAGGCGGGAGGGGCCTGAGGTCAGCGCCGTTCATCACCGTGTGTGTGTGTGTGTGTGTGTGTGTGTGTGTGTGTGTGTGGTGTGCGTGTGCTGTGTTTATATTGTGTGTGTGTGTGATGTGTGTCTGTAGTGTGTGTGTGTATGGTGTGTGTGGGGTGTGTGTGTAGGGTGTGTGTGTGTGTGAGTGTGTTTGTGTGTTGTGTGTGTGTGTGTGTGTGGTGTGTGTGGGTGTGTATGTATGTGTGCTGTGTGTGTGTGTGTCTGTGTGGTGTGTGTGTGTGTATGGTAAATGTGGTGTGTGTGGGGGTGTGTGTGGTTGTTTGTGTGAGTGTGTGTGGTGTGTATCTGTGTGGTGTGTGTGTGGGAGGGGGTAGAAGGCCCGAGGGTTTGGCCTTGCAGCCAGGCAGGTGCTTCTACAGAAAAAGTCCCTGCCCAGCAGGTCCTCAGCCCCAACAAGCTATTCTCTCTGAATTTGAGAAAAATAAATGGAGCATGGAACTACAGAACCTTAGAACTGAGTAATTTAAATGAAGTGACCAACCTTTTTGTCTCAGAGTCAAACCAAATTCCAGATATGATCAATGAAGGATTAAAATGACTTTCATCCATGTGTAAGCATATACAACTTAAATTCTGCAAATACAGGATTCTATTCTTACTGAAATTCTGTTTTCCACAATGGCTTCAGATGTTGACCTTTGTCCTTACCTTTGCTTTTTGAGGCATTTCTGACTGTCACCGACATGAGGAAGCCAGCAATTATTACCGACAAGGTCATTATCATAAAACCTACAGATTCCACAAACACGAGCTTCCGGTCCCTGAGCTGCAGGTTGCAGTGCAGGCAGCTTTTTGCTCTGAGTAATGTCACCGGTGTGTCTGTCCATCTTGGGCAGTGTGTGAGTGGCCAAGTGTTGGAGCAGCTATTAAAACCATTTACACTGGGGCCTTGAGGAACCCCGGGTTGTCTGGAGGTTGTTCCAAGTTCATTGCCTGGCCTGCAACTCCTGCTAGAGCCCCCCCTCACTCATCCCATGCCGTGGCTGGACCTGTCCTGGAACTCACTGTCCCAGGCCGGTAGCGGCCGTGCACACCGCCCTCCTTCCCTTTGTAAGAAGAAGCTGTGTGTGACTCCAGTGGGACCATTTGCAGTAGGATTAATCGGTCCCAATCAAGGCAGTTCAGCTCTAGCACAAGGAAATATCTGCATCTTCGTGACTCGGGGACAGCACCCAAGGCCTTTGCTTCCACTAGTGACAGTGTCTCCAGCGGGAGCCAGGAGCCAGGAGCCGGGAGCCGGGAGCTGGGGGCTGGGAGCCGGAAGCCGGGGGCTGGGGGCTGGGAGCCGGAAGCCGGGGGTTGGGAGCCGGGGGCTGGGAGCCGGGAGCAGGGAGCCAGGGGCCGGGAGCCGGGCGTGCCCTGCTCTGCACCAGCACGCGGCCGGAGCCGGGGCAGGGGGTGAGGAAGAGTGTGGGAGCAGAAGAGGGAACCAGGACAGGGGAAGCCTTACCCATCTTCTCCATGAACTTGTCATAGTTCTCGTTCCGGTCGATCTTCCAGGTCCCATCAAACGCCATGGTCTCCGCTGGAGTCTGAGCTTGTTGCTGAGACTCAGGTCCGCACCAAGGAGAGAATTTATTCTGTTTCTTATCTTAGAGCCAACCTCGCGTTGTGATGTGGAAGTTTAAAGTTCAGGAGGTCACCTCACCTCACCTAAGTTTCTCGAATGCAAAGCAATTTTTGTTCCTATAAATCTATAAACCCCTCAGTTCCTCTCCTGAACACTCACTGCATTAGAACACGGCAAGCACACCTGCTCTTTCTCAAACCACAGCTGGTGGGACGTTTGTTTGGAGAATTAGAAGCCATAGGCTCTGAGGGAGGCTTTTTTGCTCCGAGGTTCAAAGTGCAGTTGATTGGAGATAGCCTGGAGCACAGATCAAGTAACAGCTGGGCAGCGAGACCCCGTGGCTACTCCGTTCCCAACAGCAACTTCCTTGTCAGTGAGGCTCTCTGGCCAAGTGCAGCTGCGAGGCCCCAGTGATAAGACACTGAGACTAACAAACCAGTTATAGGACACTTCGAGCGTGGCCCTCCCTGTGTCGGGGCTGCTGGGAGTTTGCCCCCCGCACCTGACGGGGAGCCTGGCCCTGGGCAGACTGGGCCGCTGGTGCTTTGCCCTGGAATGGTGATGGGCCCGGGGTGGGAGGTGAGGATGGGGAGATTCTAGAGGCAGAAAGGAGGCCGGGAAACATGAGAACTCCATCAGAGAGCAGCTGCAGGTCTGTCACACCCACCGCTCACTGACCCCTTTCCCTGCTCCCCTCTCCCTGCCCTGACTCGGCACACCTGGTGGGGGCACATCCCATACCTTAGGTCCCCCTTATTTTTTCTTTTTAAGGAAAGCTTTTCTTTTGAGCCCATGTCCAATGGGCCATGACCTTCCAGCCGCGGCCTCACGTTATTCACCTCCTCCGGGCGTGTCATCATCATCGGTCCCATCGTGCTGTCTGCCATCCACACTGAACTGGCTCACTGCCACCCCCAGGGGACCCATGTCCACGTGGAGAAGCCACTTTCCCTCTGGCCTCCCAGCTCCCGATCTGGCACTTCATGCTTCGTCTGGTGACCCTAGGTTGCCGTCCGTCATGGGCCATGGGCAGCCCTCCCCCGCAGCCACAGCTCTGCTCACTCAGCCTCCCTCCCAGGCTGCACGCCAGGGAGAAGTCCGTTAGCACGGCCTCTTCCTCCCCCAGGCAGCCCTCCTGGTTCTGCACAGTCTACGGCCATCAGGGTGCTGGCGCCAGTCAGGAAGCCCTCGCACCTTTCCTGTGCCGAGCAGGTCCCTCCCTCCGCGTCTCCAGGGCACCCCTTTCCTCAGCCCGGAAACCCCACCTCTCGCCCTGCTTTTCTCCTGACACCCGCGTGGCCAAGAAGCCGCTCAGTGGCATGTCCAGTAAGCCAGCCTCCCACTGGCCGCCTGCTCGTGGCCTGCCAACCTCACTCTTGCGGCCTCAGCGGACCCGTCTTCATTTCCGGTGGCGGTGGTGTCAGGTCCAGGTTTGAGGGTGGAGACGCCCGGAAACCTGTAGAAATTCGGTGCAGAGGATGCCCATGTTTCCCAATTCCCGCCATTCCCGCCGGGGAGCAGCAGTGAGCAGCAGGGCCCTCGCTGGCTGCTCCGATTCCAAGGGGTTCCCGCCTTGCAGCCAAATTGAGGGGCGCCCTCCGCAGGCTCCCTGTTGCAGATACCCGGCCTCAGAGCTGGTCGCAGCCATAGCATACATACCATTTGTAAACACTCTCAAAATGAACAACTATCATAACATTTTCCCATTCCGTTAAATACTCCTTTACATCATTAAGAAAACATGTTAGCCCAGCCACGCGTGGCTCAGGGGTTGAGCATTGACCTATGAACCAGAAGGTCACGGTTTGATTCATGATCAGGGCACAGGCCTGGGTTGCAGGCTCCATCCCGAGTGTAGGGTGTGCAGGAGGCAGCCGATCCATGATTTTTTCTAACTCTTGATGTTTCTCTCTCCCTCTCCCTTGCTCTCTGAAATCAATAAAAATATATTTTAAAAAAAAGAAAAGAATTTAATTATAGGCTAAGGAGCAGTCAATGCATGTAAGAAAATAGTAAGAGGCATAAAGAGAAAATGGAGCCAAGGACTCCTAACCCTACAGCTGGACAGAAAGAAGTGCAGTAATGTTCAGGACTCTGGTAGCTTAAGTGTGGGCGTGTACACTCACACATACGTGTATGCGCATATTCCATATAGTCCCATGCACACAGGTGTGTGTATGTGTGACACACATAGCTCCATCTGGCGCACACACGGGAGGGGTTTGGGAGACCACCAGGGAGAGAAAGACCAAGCACAGGATGGGAGGGGAGAGGAGCAGAGGCAGTAGGGACGCCCGGGTGGCGGGCAGAGGCGCTGAGCAAGCTGTCCCAGTGCCAGCGGGGCTGCATGCGCCCTATCTCCAGGCGGCATCGGGGCAGGACTCGCCTCAGGGAGCTCTGAGTGCAGATAAGGCCCCTGCACACCTCAGTCCGTTGGACATTGACATTTGCGTGTGTGTGTGCCCCCCCCCCCCCACCTCCCCACAATGCTGCTGTCCTTGGCAATAGCAATTTGCTTCTTAACTCACCCACTGATAAGGATTTGGGCTAGCTCAGATAGAGTCACTCTCCTTAACCACTTAATGGGCCTTTCACTTTCTGTCTGTTTATCCTTCACTCCTCGTCCACCATCTGTGGCTGCAAGGTGAAGAGCACAGCTATGGAGCTGAGCTGAAATGCACATTCATCTTGTCCACGGGGAGAAGTGTTTTCCGGCGGCCCAGCCAGTGCTTCCGACCGTGAGAGTAACGGTGCTCGCAGGCCTTCGGGCGGGACCCGGGCACCTGTGCGCTGAGATCTCCCCGGCCCTCTGACGGGTGCGACCACCTGGAGTCCCAAGGTCACGGCTTCACTCCTCAATGTCAGTCACTTTTTAATTCCGTGTCTGGGAGGGACTTGCTTACTCCATGAAAGAATGCTTTTCCCAGCCTTCAACATGATGTCACGTTCCACCGGCCTCCGCGGTGGGCAGGCTGCAGGTCCCAGCCTCCTCAGGGGGAGAGGGCTGTGAACCGTCCTTCCTGTGGCCCCAGCGGGGGAGGGGCATGGGGCAGGCCGGACAGACCCTCAGGCCCAGTCCACTAGCAGGCCTCCTCTGCCCATGCTCACTGCCAGCGCCCTGGCTTCTGCCCACAGCAGCACAGCCCAGGGTCGTCGACTCCAGGCAGCCCTCCAGCCTCTCAGGTCACCCTCTGTGTGGATGACCCCAGGCTGGTCTCCTGCCTCCCATGTCCGTGTGGTCGCTGAGCCTCTGCTGGAGGGGGAGGTGCCTGCCAGCGCTCACCCCACTGCTCTCATAGCTGCTCAGGGCCCTGGCCCTGCGTTGCTACCTCCTATCCCGCATTGGGGGAAGCTAATGAGGCACTCACTTCCAGGACAGAATCATGTGTGTGTGTGTGTGTGTGTGTGTGAGTGTGTATGTGAGTGTGTGTGTGTGTGTATGTGTGTGAGTGTGTGTGTGTGTGTGTGTGTGTGTGTGCGCGGGCGCGCACGCATGCAAGGGGGTAGAAGGCAAAAAACTCAGCAACCAAACTTTGTGCCAAAGACACAGAGACGCACATAATGGTAGGCTCTGGAGATTTTTTGAAATTTGTTTTCAAAGTTTTTTTTTTTTAAGCTGGTACACTAAACGGGTAATCTACTCAATAAACATTGATTATCTATTTAGTTTACAACACACAGAGCAGTTATTGGTGCCAATGGTCAGAGATAGCTCCACAGGCGCTGGCAGCACTTTGGCCCATGGGGTGAGGGGTTCAATGACACGGGGCGGGCATGCCGGGGAGCTCCCTGTGGGTCTGTGCTCAGTGGGGATCTGGGACCGGTTGGCTTCAGTGTGTCTCTCACTTAGACGGGGTCGGTCAGGGTCCCCCCTGAGCCAGGTGGCCCCCTCGGGGTGGGACAGTTTCTGGGGAGGCCCAGCTGTGAGCGGACACTCAGCAGCCTGGCGCTGGGGGCGGGGGAGGGGGTCTGTCTGTAGGGAGGAGGCAGGGGACTCCAGTGGAGGCTACCCTGAGGAGGGACCCACAGCGACCTCTGCAGTCGGCCTCGTGCCCTGTGTGACCCATCGCCTCACCTCACAGGGAATGGGAATGGCTCCTCAGGCCCCGCTGGTCTCTGAGAAAAAGGAAAGGTTAATGGAGGGACTATTGAGCCTCCTGGTGGCAGCTGTCCTTGTGATCACAACTGCTGATCCCCCTGCCCCCCAGCCCCTACCCTGGGCTGCCCTAGGGCCCTGGGGGGACTGCTGAGCTTCTTTCAAGTTTTGACCTATTCTTTCCCCAATATTCAACATCCAATGTACCCTCATCAGAAAACAATGAATTATCTACCTAATAAAAGAGTAACACCCTAATTGATCGTACCTTTGCAATGCCCACCAGCCAATCAAGAGTGAGCATGGAAATTAACCCAACAAAGATGGTGGGTTGATTTGCATATGTGGGCACTGAGCAGCCGGGGGTGGGGTGGGGTGGGATGCTTGTGTCTGGTGATGACCCATGCATTCTGCATGCCCCCAGCTGCTCAGGGCCTCTGAGAAGCATAGGAAGGCAGAAAGAGGCTCTGGGACAGAAAGGCGGCTCTGGGCTGAAGCAGAAAGGTGGCCCTGGCCAGCGTCCCTCCCACCCAAGGCTGCTGCACTTCCCCATTTCCTCTCAGACTTTGGGGAGAAGTCCTAGCGCCATTGTGTTCCCTCAGCCCTCCCTTAACTCCTGTGAGAGAACAGTAACTGGGTGTGACTGGGATAGAGAGGTGCTGTGGGAGAGGTTGATGGAGGACTGGACGGCTTCAGTGAGGATCATCCATGAGAGAACCTGCATGATCCCTAGTCCCAGCTCCCGTGGGTGGTTGGACTGTGTTCCAGCACAGCATGCTGAGGGAGTGTGCAGGCCCCGGAGGGTGGCGGCGGGGTGGGGAGGCTGGGAAGGGGTGTGCTCTCCAGTGATCAGTGGCCTGAAGTGGCGTCTCAGAGACCAGAGCTCAGCCCGCTGGGCGCCGTGTGCTGGGGAGGTGAGAGGAGTGGTGAGAGGGGAGGACCCCCTCGACGTGGTCCATTAGGAGGATGCAGCCACTCTGAGGGGGAAACTCCTGCTGAGGCCGAGATGAGAGGAAGCCCTGGGATAGCCATCGCATCGCCCTGCCCCAGGGCCCATGGACAAAGAAGGGAAGCCAGGAAACTGAGGGGGGGCAGTGAGAGGGAGGACAGTGTCTCAGCTGTCTCATTCCAGGGAGCACATGGGAGCACTGAGGTGCAGGTGGGCAGGGCCAGGGCTGGCGTCTCCACTGATGCTGCTGAGGCCTGGGAGCTCAGGTGGGAAGTCAGTGACTAATAGGCCGGACGGACCGGAGCCGAGAGGGCTCAGGCCCCTCAGAACAGCACCTGTGACCCCGGTGAAGCACTGAGCCTCGGCTGAGATTAGAGGGCAGGGTGGGGGGCGCTGAGCCTCGGCTCTGAGATCAGAGGGCAGGGTGGGAGGCGCTGAGCCTTGGCTCTGAGATCAACAGAGGAGGCAGCTTAGAGTCATGCTGGGAGGTGGACGCCAAGTACCCACCTGAAGGGGCTCATCAAACACAAACATGACGTGGGTTGAATTCATCTGGGTGTGGTTCCAATGGTCATGTTTCATCTCCTCACGGCAGAGCTTCCATGTTTCTTCCAGGACAGAACTTCCCGCAGGACCCTGCCCAGTGAGAGCCCTCTCCCCCTCGCCACTGCGGGCAGGGCCACGGCCCTCACAGCTCCAAAGCCGGTGCGCTGCTTCACCGACACTTTCTCTGCTCGCCTACGGCAGGGCAGGCCGCGTGGGTGCCAACTGCTATGTCCAAGTTCATGGTCCTGAAGACAGACGGGAGGACAGCCCAGCCCCAGCCCAGCCTCATCCAGGAGCAGGTGGCACCTGTCACGCCACTGGAGCTTCCAGCGTGATGCTGAGCGTCTGCACTGGGAGGACGTCCACATGGCCTGGCGGGCCCGGTGCTGCCACAGGGCCCTCTGGGAGGGACAGGGAAGGAGCACGAGGGTGGAAGCAGAGGCCGGGCATGTGTGTGTGAGAGAAAGGGAGAGGGAGGGAGAGGGAGAGGGAAAAGGAAGGAGAGGGAGAGGGAAGTAGAGGGAAGGAGGGAGGGGGAGAGGGAGAGGGAGAAGGAAGGAGAGGGAGAGGGAGGTAGGGGGAGGAAGGGAGGGGGAGTGTGAGGAAAGGGGAGGGAGGAAGAGGGAGAAGGGAGAGTGATGGGGAGGGAGGGAGGGGGAGAAGATGGGGCAGGTACATTGGCTTTGCAGCCTCCACTGCAGGCTTGGAGGAGGAGGAGGAGGAGCCCAGACTGAACAGGGCCCTGAAGCTTGGGGCAGGGGACCCCAGAGGAGCTGGTGGCCTGGCTGGTGTGGTTTGGATCTGAAAGGCACGACGCTGCAGTGGTTGTTCTAAGTCAGACACTGTGGTCATGTCACCCCACCATGGGAAACGGATACGGTTTTGAACGGAAATTTGGAAACATGAGTCGAGAAGAGACACTGCCCGGGGGACGCCCACGTTTTGTTGTCCAGCTGGTGCACGTGGGGTGTCCCCTGGGCAGTGTCCGGCCACGTGCTCGGTGCATCCCCGCCAGGCACACCCCGTCCTCACTGTCCCAGGGCCCTCTGCGAGGGAAGCTCAGCGCCGGCCTTCAGACCTGTCTGTGCGGGAACAGCTGGGCCTCGTCCTGCCGTCCTCGCCGTCCCCGCCATCCCCCCGTCCCCCCGACCCCCGACCCCACCGTCACCCCCGTCCCCCGTCCCCCCATCCCCCGTCCCCCCATCCCCCTGCCCCCTGTCCCCCTATCCTCCCTTCCCCCCGTCCCCCCACCCCACCGTCCCCCCCGTTCCCCCTACCCTGTCCCCCCGTACCCTCGTACCCCGCTCCCCCGACCCCACCATCCCTCCATCCTCCCGTCTCCCTGTTCCCCTGACCCCACCGTCGCCCCCGTCCCCCGTCCCCCGTCCCTGCTGTCCCCCGTTCCCCTGTCCCTGCTGTCCCCCATCCCCCCGTCCCCTGTCCCCCCATACCCTGTTCCCCCGTCCCCCCGTCCCCCTGACCCCACCGTCCCTCCGTCCCCCCGTCTCCCTGTTCCCCCGAGCCCACCGTTCCCCCCGTCCTCCTGACCTCTCGACCCCACAGTCCCCCTGTCCCGCGACCCCACTGCCCCTCCGTCCCCGTGTCCCCGCCGTCCCCGTTGTCCCCGCTGTCCCCACTGTCCCTGCTGCTGCAGACCCTGCTGGTCCTGTGACCGCTTGGGACGCCGCCCGCCAGCTTCCACTCCTGGGACTCGGCGTTCTTGTGGGTGTGAGTCCCTGTCACCGGCTGACCGCAGAGAACGGCCAGGAGAACACGCGAATGCTCACTGCAGTCATGCTCCACCGACGTTTCAAAGTCCAGTGACATACAACACAACACAGCCCTGCTGTGCTTCGGGGTGAGCATCAGCCCACGCACCAAAGGGTCTAGGATTCAATTCCTGGTCAAAGGCTTGTACCTGGGTCACAGATTCCACGCCCAGCCTTGGTCACGGTGTGATCAGGAGGCAACCAATCAATGTGTCTCTCTCACCGATGTTTCTATGTCTCGCTCTCCCCTCTTCTTCCTCCCCTCCACTCTATAAAAATCAATGGAAAGTATCCTTGGGTGAGGACTAAGCACACACACACACACACACACACACACACTCCTCAATCCCCCACCACAAGAACAGATCTTTCAGCCACACCTTTCTCACCCTCACAGGGCCATGCCACGGCTCTCCCAACCCGGGGTCACTCTGCCCCTGGAACCTCGTGGCTGAGGCAGGCCCAGAAGAGACAGTGGGATGCTGACCAGAGGCTGGGCAGTGATGGAGAAGGCCAAGGGCCCAGCAGAGCCGCCATTGGGACCCCTGGTGGAGGTAGGGCAGCTCTCCAAGGTCCCCGGGTCACTGGCTGCAGTGAGCTAGTTGGAAAAGGGAAGCTTGTTTCTTACAGGAATTTGCTGGATTGGGTGACATAAAGCCTAAACCACTCCCACTGGGCAAAGGGACACAGGGCTGGGACGTGGCCATGGCTCTAGGAGCAGTCACTGCAGGAGATAGCACAGCCCAGATCCATTTTTCCCTTGACCCCTTCCTACTGAGCCCTCAGCCATGCAATCTTGTCCCTTTGTTTAGAAAGAGGGATCGAAAATGTGCTTGTGGGAAGCTATACGATGACTGAGAGCTTAGTTTCTGTTTATCTCTCTCTCTCTCTCTCTCTCACACATACACACACACACACATAAACACACACACACTCCAGCCACACACACACACACTCCAGCCACACACACACACTCCAGCCACACACACACACACACACACAAACTCCAGCCACACACACACACACACACACACACACACCAGCCACACACACACTTAAAATGAAGCAGGTGGAGAGGGAGATTATACATGACCATTAGCCAGGTCTCTTTTGATGCTGTGAAGCCACGGCCTGCATGGCCTTGGGTTCAAAGACTTGGAGAAAGGGTTGACACACAAATTAACACACAAGACAAGAAATATAAATTTGAAAAACTAAATGGGGTTAGCCAGTTGTGAGCTTCGTACAAGGAACCAAGTTCCACTGAGTCTCCATTCCCATCTGCTTTTATTTACTAGAATACACAATTACCTTTCAGGAATGCAAACAGACATGTGAAAGGTGATGTTTGGCAAACAGTAAGAATATCAGGCTGGGGGAGTTTGCTTTAGGCCATCAGTAATCAGCAGTAGGTAATAAAATGCAGATATTCAGCCCTGCGAATAAAGAAAAGCTCCATTTGGCCTCCTGACGGATTTCTTGCTTTTATATTAATTACTGTTGATCTTGGCTTCCGGCATTTCCTCCTTCTTTACTTTCTTAATAGATGTTGATATGCCGCTTGCAGAGCTCGGGTTCTTTTAGGATTTTTATTCTGCATCTGAGACTAAAATTAAACATATAAGAAAAAGAATGAGACAGGCAATAGTGGTTATGCTAAAAGCAAAAAGTAAAGAGATCTGGTGAAAAGGAGTAAATTATTTTTTTAAATTGTTGCCAGGCATCTAAGGAGTTAGTTTTTAAGTTTGCCTGGGATAATTATACAATATGCTGCTGTAATTCCAAAATAGCAATCTTAGTGTTATTTATTTTAAAAAAATATATTTTATTGATTTTTTTTTACAGAGAGGAAGAGAGAGAAATAGAGAGTTAGAAACATTGATAAGAGAGAAACATCTATCAGCTGCCTCTTGCACACCCTCTACTGGGGAGGTGCCTGCAACCATGATACATGCCCTTGACGGAAATCAAACCTGGGACCTTTCAGTCCGCAGGCAGATGCTCTATCCACTGAGCCAAACCGGTTTTGGCTTGCTCGGTGTTATTTTTACCCCAAGCACCAAGAACGTGATTTTTTAATTTGAAGTTATCATTTTAAGCTACATCATTTTACTGGTGCAAGTGCAGCAGCTGATTTCCATTGATTATTACTATACACAGACTTATAGGGGCTTCAATCCACAAAAGAAAAAAAACCCAAAAAACCTGTTCTTAAGTTTGCTGCTGGTGGGTGCCATTCATAAGACATTTTACATAATGGCTTAGTTGGGGGAGGTCTTAGCAATAGTAAGTTCTCTTTGCCTCTCCCAGGAGCAAGCATTCAGGTTTTTGCTTCCCCCTCCTTTGGTGTCGATGCCTCTTTAATTCTAACACAAAGGAGTAGTGGTTTGATTCTGTTTCATATAAAAAGGGAAGCTGGGTGGGGACACCCATGTCATTATACTTGCCCATATACTCACTATACTAGGTGGGGGATCAGCCCAGGTAAGGGATTTTACCCAGGGAGGACTTCCCTGTTGGCCCTAGGTAGTATTACCGCACAGCTGGTTACTATCAGAATGGCAAGAAAGACATTCTCAGGCATTCTTGGGGTTTTGGTCTCCTCAGAAATCATCCAGCTTTCTGGACCATCTTCTTTATCACTCCCCAAGTCATCTCTGGGCTGATTGTCATCTGCCGTTTTCTTCTTCCACTGCAGTTCTTCTGTCTTCAGTGTGTTGCCTGGGGCTGCTGCTATCTGTGGCTGGGGTAGATTGTCTACAGCTGTACGGTGTGGCTCCAGGTGCAAAGTCCTCATTAATCTGAGTAGTTCCTCTCTCAGACCCATGTTGCAGTTTAATATTTCTTGTGGAAATCCACACAGGTTTGGAGAAATTTTCTGGAAATATACAAGCATATCCTCAACCAAATGTTAGCAATGGGTCGAGTCCCTCCCATAAACCAGACTCGAGATCTTTCCATTTAACTAGACCATTTCCCTTTGTTTTATTCTAACACCAGTGTAACTCCATGGTGTCTTGCCATCAGCATCACAAGTGAAAAAAATTAAAGTAATTAAGGCTTGGTCCAGCCTACCCACAGGTGATTTCTCCATCATAATGCCCCCTTTTTATAAGGCTTGTATTATTACCAACAAGGGACAAAGGTTAATAACTCAGATGGGATATCAACTTGGTCAAGGTTTAGGAAAAGATAATCAGGAGATTAAAGAATCCATTTAGGCCAAAGCAAACACGGGAAGATAAGGACTAGGATATCAGCCTTTTTAGGAGTGGTCACTGCTCAATCTCCTCACCCCCACGCTGACCCTATACAATGGAAAGATGATAGACCTATATGGGTAGGTCAGTGGCCATTAACCAAGGATAAATTAAGTAATATTCATGAATTAATACAAGGACAAATAGAGGTTGGTCACATAGAACCTTCCAATAGTCCTTGGAATACCCCTATATCTACAATCCCTAAGAAGGTAATAGGAAAATGGCGATTGTAATGCAAACTTAGAACAGTTAACACTACTATACATTCCATAGGAACTTTACTGCCTGGACTCCAGCGCCTTCACAAATCCCTCTAGATTGGTATTTTATAGTAGTAGATCTTAAGGATTGTTCCTTCACCATTCCCTTGGTACTGCAAGATAAACAAATATTTGCCTTTTCATGCCATCTATTAATAATATAGAGCCTATGAAAAGATATCAATGGAAAGTTTTGCCTCAAGGAATGGCCAATAGCCCTACTTTATATAAGAAATATGTAGCTCAATCTATTCAGCCTTTAAGGGACAAATATTCCCAGTGTTATATTGTCCATTACTTGCTCCTAGCGAGTCCATGGGAAGATCAGACTTTAGCAATGTTTTCTCAATTAGAAAAAGAACTTCCTAAATAGGGCTTCAAAATTGCTCCAGAAAAAGTACAGAAAGAAATGCCTTTTAAATATCTAGGTACCGTAATTGAAAACCAATGTATTAGGCCTCAAAAGGTAGAAATACGAAAAGATTGCCTTAAAACCTGAAATGACTTTCAAAAATTATTAGGGGACATTAGTTGGTTAAGACCTTATCTAAAAATCTCTACAGGAAAAATGTCAAATATATTTAATATACTTAGAGGTGTCTCTAAATCTTTTCTCACCCTGAGTATTGACAGATGAAGATAGAAAGGTGTTACAAAGAATTGAGCAGGCAATCGCCTTAGCCCAAGTGGCATGGGTACTGTACTGCCTAACCAAATTCCTGTAGAAACACTTGTCTAGCCATATAGGGGATCAGGGCGATTGCTATTGTATTATGGAGATCTAAATTGTACTTCCTGGAATGAGTTGAACGAGGAATTTACTTTAGGACTGGCAGGGTGGAAATTCCCCTATTAACAACGGGGCTGAGGAGTTCCTATATTTTGATTTCCCTCCAGCGGTTTCCTTGTGGCTGGCCATTTCCTGTATCTTGATTTCTATGAAATTTAGATCTTTACTGACTGGCCCAATGATTCCCCTTCTGACATCTCGGACACAAACCTGCATTGGGAGGTGGAATGCTCACGCCTTCTCCTAGAGCGCCACCTTGTGTCCTCTTGGTTGCCTACATTCTTTTTTGAAACGTCCTTGTCCTCAATTGTAGCAATTTTTATTTTTTTGTTGTTATTGAGGCAGCTAGTAAGCTTGCCTGAAAAATGCATGCCTGACCCCACATTCCAACATGCTCGAATCATTTCTGTGATGGTACTATTTTTTCTTAGAGGCGCTAGACATTTCTTACAATCAGCATTGGCATTTTCATAAGCTAATTGCTGGGTCAAAATGTCTCCTGCTGTCCCATGCTGAATCTGCCGTCTCATTGCTAGAGAGAGGCAAGCTACAAAGTTAGAGAATGATACAGTGGCCCCTGCATGCACTTCCTAAAGGCTCCCTCAGGTTTACCTTTTGCTGGTAAAGTTCACCAGGCTTTTCATTCACAAAGTCTAATTTGCTCATCCGCCTGTTGAGCGTATTGGAGCTGATTCTGAATGGCACTAAATTGTCCCTGTCCTGCAAGCATCTCAGAAGTTATCTGAACATTCTGAGACTTGAAGAAGCTTGTTCTTGACATTTCTCTAAAAATTCTCCTTTCCATAGCAAATAATCTCCTCCACTCAGTTACATGAGCCAGAGGATACCAATCATAAGGAGCTAGAAATGCATCAGAAATGTTAGTTGTAATTTCTCCAGTAAATGGAGCATTAGGGCCATTTTGTATCACACTACCACGCAAGGCCTTTGTCATTTTAAAGTAAAATATTTCATGCTGTCTTATTATTTGATTTTGGAATTATGGGTTAGTTACCTGTATAATAGGAAAAGCAAGTCTATTCTTCACTGTCACATCCTTTAATCCTTCTCGGGTAGCTCTTTGCATAGGTGATTCTATTAGTGGCGATTTAAATGTTTCAGAATCAGGATAAGAAGGCCACTTCTCCAATTTATCTTTCTGCTTCTCTTTAGGAATGGAGGGTGCATAGGGAGGAGGTCTTTCTTCTCTGAAAAGCTCTAGCAAATGCAATACCATTTCCCACAAGGAGAAACAATTTGGAGGCAAACTTTTCCCCTGCTGCCGAGCTTCTTTCAAGTTTTGACCTATTCTTTCCCAACATTCAACATCCAATGTACCCTCATCAGAAAACAATGAGTTATCTACCTAATAAAAGGGTAACATGCTAATTGACCATACCTTTGCAATGCCCACCAGCCAATCAAGAGTGAGTATGCAAACCAACTGAACAAAGATGGGTTAATTTACATATGTGGACACTGAACAGCCAGGGGTGGGGTGGGATGCTTGTGTTGGTGATGATGCATGCATTCTGCCCACCCCCAGCTGCTCACGGCCTCTGAGAAGCATAGGAAGGCGGAAAGGAGGGAGGCTCTGGGGCAGAAAGGTGGCTCTGGGCTGGAGCAGAAAGGTGGCTCTGGCCAGAGGGAAGGCAGTGCCTGCAGCCAGAGAAAGGAAGTCCCATTCTGGCACAAATCTTCATGCATGGGCCTTGTAGTGTTCTAAAATAGGCTATAGAAACTGTAAAAGAAGATCTCCTAACACTGCAATTCCCTTATCCTTGAGCATGCAAGCCAAAAGTTTACAAGAAAGTCCCCTTTCAACGAATTCTGTCCCATTATGATCTGACTGAAACAAAAGAAATTACTTGAGCACTTACAAATCTGTGGGTTTCTGCAGCTGACACGAGTTTTACATTCTGTTAATCTTCCACCTTCGGACCAGTGATTTCTTTTTCTCTGCTCTTTTTTCTCCAAATTGCAGTTCAAGGATGCCAAATGTGAAGCCATGGCCCATGTGGCCTTGGGTTCAAAGACTTGGAGAAAGGGCTGACATGCAAATTAGTATACAAGACAAGAAATGTGAATTTGAAAAACCAAATGGGGAAGCCAGTTGAGAGCTTGGTACAAGGGACCAGGTTCCACTGAATCTCCATTCCCATCTGCTTTTATTTACTAGAATACACAATTGCCTTTTAGGAATGCAAACAGACATGTCAAAGGTGATGTTTGGCAAACAGTAATATTATCAGGTTGGGGGAGTTTGCTTTAGTCATCAGCAGTAGGTAATAAAATGCAGATATTCAGCCCTGCGAATATAAAAAAGCCCCATTTGGCCTTCTGACCGGACTTCTTGCATTTATATTAATTGCTGTTGATCTTGGCTCCTGGCAGATACAAATAATTAGAATTTTGATTCCATTCTGAACGCCTATGGATTTCCATTTTGAACAAGTGGCTTGTGAATTGGAAGTGTGTTGCATTGTTCCTTTCGAGGCTGAATGTAGCTTGGAATCAGAGCATCATCTCTGCCCATTCAATGGGCTTGTCCACTCGATCTCCTGTGGCTTACACATGGAGTCATCCACCACCGGCCCCTGTCACTCAAGGCGCGTCTGATGGGAGGCAGCACGACCGGCCACAGGATGGGGTACGGAGCTGCTGGGCTGCTCTTCAGTGGGAGGGCGGCCTCAGGGAGGGGTGCTGAGGGTCAGTGGACCTTCCAGAGGTCAGTGATTGTTCATTTGGAGAAAATCACCATGAAATGTCACTGGACAAAGGGCAGCCAGTCTTCTTTCTCCATTGACTTTTCCCCCCATTTATTTCTCCTCTGCTAGTAAAACCTTTTTATTTTTATTATTGTGGACGAAAGGAGCCACATGCTAACCTGACAAGCTCAGGGAAGGCCTGCGTGGCAGTCTTGCAAACTCGGAGACCTAAAATAACCACAAAAGATGGATTGAAATTAAATATCTAACTACAAACAGGTTATAGTGGACAGTCATGTCCTAGGCCGATATTTTCCCAAAGATCAACTTGGATCTTCTTTCCTGAGCCCATTTGCCTTTTTGCCTCTAAGATAACACATCTGTGAGATGTCTGGGTAACTTGTAACTTCCCTTTTTTTGGAGCCCCTGGGGCACAACCAAATGTGGTGGGCGCCAGGACAGATCATATTCCTCATATTCCTTCTTTATCATGTTAATTGTTCCTGCACTCACCTGAGTACACGTCCATCATTTTACTTTTTATCCAATCCCAGGGGTTTCCCACCACTTTGCTTTCTCCCGCCTCCTTACTCCGTCACCAACGAATTTCATGTAACCCACCTATGTCCCTCCTTTGCAATGAATAAATACAAATGTAACCTGCCATTCTCCGGAGCATTATCTCAATCCGTTGAGGTTCTGCTTCCCAGCATATGTTGACAGTTTGGCTCAAATAAACTCACACAAATTCTTTACAGGTTTCAATGTGTTTTTTTTTTTGTTAACATTATTTTTTAAAATGTATTTTTTTAGTGTTGATAGTATTACAGATGTCCCCATGCCCCCCAGGCCTTCACCACCCAATGGCCTGTGCCCATGGGTTACGCACATTTGGCATATAAGGTCTTCAGTTTATCTCTTCTCGCCCCCTGCCCCCACATTGAGGTGTGCCAGTCTGGTCCATGCCTCCCTGCTTCGGGTCTTATTTTGTTGGTTCTTTTTTGTTCATTAGATTCCACTAGTAAGTGAGATAGTGATATTGTTTTTTCTCAGTTTGGCTTATTTCACTTAGCATAATATTTCCCAGCTCCTAAAAACTTTTAAAGAGCACTTCTACTCACTGTTTGTACCCAGTGTGTGGGTGGGTTTGGGGAAGGGGGTGATGGTCATTTTTAAATACAACTCAAACTCTGGTGCCCTCTAATGGCCCGGAAGCCTGAA
Source organism: Nyctalus aviator (assembly GCA_036971965.1). NCBI lineage: Eukaryota > Metazoa > Chordata > Mammalia > Chiroptera > Vespertilionidae > Nyctalus > Nyctalus aviator. The sequence goes on along the minus strand of CM072927.1, from coordinate 926,139 downwards.
TGCTGGCTGCAGGCCAGCTCTGTGCACCTGGCCTTCAGCCCTGCTGTGCAGGCTCAGCTCCTCAGCCACAGGAAGGGGCTTATCCAGGCAGAACCTACAAGGCCCATGACCCTGAATTGAACCCCGCCTCCTGCCTCTGCAGTGCATGGGAAGGCCCTGTGCCCAAGGAACAAAGGGGTCACCGTGAATCCCAAACACACCAGCCAGCAGGGTGAGTGACGCCCGTCTCCATGCTTCCGGCTGCCCACCTGACCCCCACCCACGGACTGGGGCCTCTCACAGTGACAATGAGAGGAGGACTGAGTGGAGTTGCATCCACTTGGAAACCGGGAAGGTGGGCTGGCATCCGGCTGTGCATGTGGCCAGCACCCTCCCCCCTCGCCCCTCCCCCCACACCTGCACCTCCACTCACGAGGCTGGGCCTGCCCTCCAGAGCGCAGCTGGGCTCTCGGAGGGAAGAGACGGGAAGTGTGGCTGCCAGTGGGTGGCAGAGGACATGGCTAACAAGAGGGCTGCTGCTGGGAGGAGTCTGGGCTGGGAGGACCCTGGGGAGCCAGATCTAAAGTCTCTCCATCTATTCGACTCCTTCCCTCCACCTGAAACCCACACCCGATGACCACTGTGCACTCACATGTGGTTGTTCATTCTGCCTTTTATTTTTACAAAGCGTGGCAGCCCCGGGGACACCGGACAGCGATGAACCTGCCCTCTGGGGCCACCCTGACGGCAACTTGTAGGGCTGGTCCCCTGGGGGGTGGTCCCCTTGAGTTCCTTCACAGGGACGTGTCTCTGACATGCTTCTCGCGGTGGGGGTGGGGGGTGGGGTAAGACGAGAAATCAACTCCCACAGTTATTCAAATGCTAAACACAATATACATAGGACCTCCGTTATCCTAGTACAAAAATAGTGCCAGAAACTATATATTTGTTCAAATATGCTGAAAAGGTATAAGAATACAAATAGATATGAACAGTGGCTAGTGAGGACTCAAAAGGTTTTCTTGTCTTAACCTGAAATAAAAATTTCTATTTTCACTATTTACACGGCTTTCCACAGATTCACTCGGACGCGTCCACAGGCCTTAGGAGGGGGTGCGGACGGCCTGAGCACCACCCTCCACGCCGCTCCCGCAGCAGCAGCCCGCACCCGCCCGCGGCCCGGCGGCGGCGACAATCTGGGCCAGGCAGGCGCTCGCGGGTGGCGACCATCCGCAGGAAGACAGGTGTCCTACCAGATCACCGAGGGTGCGGAGCTTCTTGGAAAGCTGCGTGACCACACGTTACCAATGAAAACACACGTGACACACGTGCCTAGGTCCCATGGCCACACGCAGGCTCAGCGCTGAGCGGCCTCACCAGCGCCGCCCAGGGGCCGAGAGCGCCTGGTGCGCGGCGGGGCCAGGCGGGCGGGGCGGTGGAGCTGCCCTGTGGCCGCGGGCACTCGGAGGCCATGGTAGAGCCAGGGTGTCCTCTCGTCGCCAGTGACCACAGGACAGAGCAGCAGCATCGTGGTGGGCCGTGAAGTCTGCGGAGCACGGACGGTGAAAAATGCAGGAGATGTAATATCCCGGGGCTGTCACACGTGCTCAGAACGGGACACAGCGCGTCCCTTGCAGCTGGCCGTCCCCTCGGAGCCACAGTCCGGCGGGTTCCCGCGCACCCGTGGCCAGCAGGGCGACTGGAACCTTCTGGAATCAGGAGCCAGGGCCGCTCACCAGCCTCTGCGTGGGAGCCAGAGAGGCATGTCTGAGGGACCGCACGTGGGGCCTCAGCTCCGTGGCCGCGGGTCCCAGGTGGCAGTGGTCTGGCCGCCGGGGGACAGAGCCGCCGCCTGTGATGTCCTTGGGGAGTCGGAGGCTTCTCCCGCACACAGCGCCCTTTCCCCGGCTGGCGACAGAGGCTGGGACCCCCGGACTCACACAGGCCTGCGGCCCGCCGGGCCCCCACGGTCACAGGTTTTAAACGCCTGAGAGGAGGGCGCTGGGGCGGAAAAGGAAGTGAGGTCACGGCATCACGGTGCTCAGCCAAAACCACAGCGCCCTCCTCTGGACAGAGCAGGCCGCCACTTGGGGGACACACAGGTGAGGCGGAGGCGGCACATGGGGCAGGAGGGGGGCCGCTGTGATTGGGGGGACCGCTGTGAGCACAGGAAGCAGCTGCTTATTTGTGCTGCTTAAGCACTGCTGGATTGTTTTCCCCACCAAAGACTGTACACCCACCATTTCCCACTAGGAAGCGGCAGGAGAGCAAAGTCACACAAGAATGGAAACTTGGGGCCACGTACCGAATAGAAGTCCATGAACGGAATGATTTTCCTAAAAGTTAAATGGCCGAAAGCAGCTCTGAGGAGGGTCCTTCTGTGGGGGCTGAAGCGCCAGGCATGGCAGCGCCCCTTCTACTGCCAAGCGCGTGAAGTGAGACTGACCAGTCCGAGGGTAAACCGAGCCGCTTCTGACCTAAGTTACCTCTCCGCCTGTTCAATGGACCTCACGCCCCCCAGACAGCTCTGCGGGGCTTTCACAGGCTCAGAGGCGTGTGTAGGGTCGGAATGGAAGCTGTGATGCAGACAGAGGCATGGTCACAGTGCACGGTGACAGGGGGCTATTAGAGACGCCACTTCAGACAGTGTTCTACACGGAGGAACACGCGTGCACATGGGTGTGCACAGGGTACAGGGGCGTGGTTCAGGGGCAGCCTGGGCCAGACACCCTTGTGCCCCCAAAGAGGCTCTTCAGCTCATCTGTATGACATGAAATAGGAATGGGGTGACATCCCGAACATACCAGTGTCACGACAACCACACACACGGCACCACACAGTCCGTAACTTGCAAACTGGCCTTTCCCACAGAGGAACGGCCGTAAGATTCCCCTCCCCCCGCCTTTTTTTTTTTTTTTTTTTTACCTGAGTGGCAAGAATGCAGAGGCATTAGCTCAAGGTGCACAGACATAGGAAACTTCACATGTCGAGTGTTAGGCAGTTTAGAGGAAAATGCTATACATGGAAACCTTGTTTCACGAAAGCTTTGCTAATGCTGTTACTGCCCCCCACTACCCACCCCTGGGAAATTTCCCCCCAAAACAGTGACAGAAACTTGGTGTTGTTTGGGGGAGGGGAGGTAACAAACCCAGCAAACACCTCTCTTTCTGCTCAGTGCAGACATTTGCACGGGTTTGGAGCAGACTGTCTTCCCAGAAGCAGCACCTGCCCCGCCCTGCGTCTCCAGGACAGGAGCACACGCTGCACGTGGAGCTCAGATTCTAAAACGTTCACATTTCCCACGTGGCCTGGAAGATAAGGTGTGGACAGAGCTCCAGCCCGGGGCCAGGGTGCAGGGCACATGCCCACTCCGCGACCCGGGCGGGCTGTCCTCCAGGCCACGCTGGGCGATGCCGTCACCAGCAGCCTGGTGACCTCCTCGGGCGGAGTGGCTTCCTGCTGCCCCACGTCCAGGGGGCCTTTGGCTGCGCGTTCTAATCTGCAGCCACCGCTCCCGTCAGCTCTGGGCTCCAATCGCCACTCGGTTCCTGACTTCCCACCGAGGTGCACGCTGCCTGCTGTAAGGCGAACGGAGGAGGTCACACAGAGAAGGGACAGAACCGGTGGCCGTGGCGTTCCTGGGTCACATGGTCTGGTGATCGGACCAGCGATCGTCAGTGAGAGGGCACCTTTGCTTTACACCCCGCCTGGCAGCACCTCCCACTGGTCTGGGAGTGCTCAGTGTTTGAACATCACACATTGCTGACAAATCTCCCCCTCCCCCTTCTCATCCACGCAGCCCCGATTTTTCTCAACCTTATGCAGGTTTCACGTGCCACGAAATATATTCCATTTGCTCGGGGCCTATTTTTGAGAAAGAAAAGATTCCAAACATTCTCGAAAGGTCAGCAATCCCAAACCCACAAAACCAATTACTTAAAATTCCCAAGCCAAACAGCCCACGCTTTCAGCACCGATTCTTGCGTGGACCTGCGGTGGGGGGGTGGGGTCCGTGCAGAGCCTCAGGGGAGCCTCAGCTCAGTGGGCAACACACACACAGTAGGACGCCCCCGCACACAGTCTGCGGTGCTCTCAGAAGCTGTGCACACACACCGGGACAGCGTGGGGAGGGCACAGGCAAGGGGCCGTGTCCAGCCGGGCCGGGCAGGCCGAGGTCATGATATCCCGCCCAGGGGCCAGGCGGTCAGCTGCGCGGGGTGGAGCCGCTGGCCCCATTGACCAGCGCGTCCTGCTGCTCGGCTAGCGCCTGCCACTTCTGTCTGTTGTGCCTGCAGCCGTCCAGCAGCGGGGAGCAGTCGGGGGACACGCACGCCAGCGCCTGGGGAAGGAGAGAGAGCCGCCTTAGGGGGCGCCAGGCAGCAGCCGCCCCGGGTGCCGGCTGCACCGCTCCCCGTGGGCAGCCGCGCTTCCCCAGGCTCTGCCAGCACCCAGGAAACCACGGCTGTGCCACAAGGAAGGTCCCCGGGGAGTGGGTACGAGCTGACAGAGCAAACACACGTCCAAACCACAGCACTGGCTGGGAGGCCCGGCGAGCCGCTGGCTGGGAATTAGGCGTTTTGCACAGACATTGCTCTGCCTGCAACTGGCCTGGTTTTTGTGTTTTTCTATAAAATGTTTTTTTCTTATCATGTACTTAAAAATCAATTTTACCCACAATTACAATAAGGATGAAATTGTAATTCTCTGTGGTGTTATTTTTAGCAACTTATAGTGCATAAACATTTGGGGAAAAGGATGTTCACTGCAGATTGCTTCATAATAGAGAAGCGTTGACTTGAGCACCCAACAACGGGGTTGGGGATGGGATACCATTTACATTTAGAAAGATGAGGCAGCGTTTATTTCTTGTATGCGGGGCATTAAAAATCTAAACTAGGAAGCAGTTGTGTTAGGGAACATCATCACCTCGAAAATAAAGTGCCTGGAGGTGGGACCTGCAATGTCCTCCAGCCCCTCCTTTCCCCTCACAGACACTTGTTAGCACTGGTCTCCGGGAAAGAGCTGGACAACAAGCTTCTCTGTTTAGATCAGACTTAATGTGCAAGAGCAACACCGACAGAGAGCATGCCCGTACATGTCCTGGGGCGGACAAGGCAACAGTCCCCATGTGCCTGCACCACTGGGACCAGCACACGGCAGGCACTCGCTAGATGGCTGCCCTTGGTGGAGTGAAGGGTAGGAGGAATTGCAAATGCAAAGTGTCGGAGTTAGCAGCCCACCAGTCTGCACGGAGATACCTCATACAGCTGCAGGCAGATGGCGTCGATGAAGCCAACCTGCATGCTGGGGATCTTGTTCTTCTTCTCCCTGTTCATCAGGTCCTGGAGCACAAGCACAGGATGGACACTGAGACATGCAGCCACGGAAAGAGGACACTGCCCGTCCCGGGCCAGGGGAGGGCGGCCTGGCGCCTGCTCACCACCTCCTGACCTGTGCTCGTCTCCTCAGCAGTGCCAGCCTCCAGCACTGCCCGGAAAGGAGGCCTGAACCTCAGCCTTGTCTGACTTGGTGGTGACCTTCCCACATCACCCAGAACTGACCATTGCCCTAGAGCTGACCCTGCCCTAGAGCTGACCCTGCCCTAGAGCTGACCCTACCCTAGAGCTGACATTGTCCTAGAGCTGACACTGCCCTAGAGCTGACCCTACCCTAGAGCTGACATTGTCCTAGAGCTGACACTGCCCTAGAGCTGACCCTACCCTAGAGCTGACATTGTCCTAGAGCTGACACTGCCCTAGAGCTGACCCTGCCCTAGAGCTGACCCTGCCCTAGAGCTGACCCTGCCCTAGAGCTGACACTGTCCTAGAGCTGACACTGCCCTAGAGCTGACACAGTCCTAGAGCTGACCCTGCCCTAGAGCTGATCCTGCCCTAGAGCTGACCCTGCCCTAGAGCTGATCCTGCCCTAGAGCTGACCCTGCCCTAGAGCTGACCCTGCCCTAGAGCTGACACAGTCCTAGAGCTGACCCTGCCCTAGAGCTGACCCTGCCCTAGAGCTGACACTGTCCTAGAGCTGACCCTGCCTAGAGCTGACACAGTCCTAGAGCTGACCCTGCCCTAGAGCTGACCCTGCCCTAGAGCTGACCCTGCCCTAGAGCTGACACTGTCCTAGAGCTGACCCTGCCTAGAGCTACCACTGACTTGCAGCCCACCATCATCCTAATGTTCATTGCTGATGTTGAACTGAATGATGATGTGCATTTGGAAGACACTCAGGCCGTGAGCTGAATCTGCTGTGGATCTAACACCTGCTCGTGGGATGCGCGGAAGCCACAGTGGAACAACTCAAGGCCTGAGCTCCCGAGGGAGGCTCTGCAGGTGCCGCTGCTGCTTCACCCAAGAGCTGGTTACGAGACCAGGTGGGCGGCACTGATGTGGGAAGCACCATGTCTGTCTGGGGCTTTACGTCAAGCACATCCTCCCTGGCTGTCACCACCACTCTGCCCTCCACTTTCTGCACAGACTCTGAGCTTCAAACAGCTCGCCTCACACTGCACAACCGGGAGAGGTGATGAGACACAGCTGGGCCTGTTAACCATGGCCGTTTCCCCCGGGCCTAGTCAGTGCCCATTGGAATTGGAAAAAGAAGGCTCTATGCTTCATGTGCAGGAAAACTCGTCTCAAAGGTTCAAGAGGATGACTTTTCTTGTATTTGAGATTCATACTGCATGTAAAAGGAAGTATGTATTAAGAAAAAAGCCCTTCAAAATCCATGTGCCCCCTGGGAATTCACCCTAACAGGACGCTGACCATGTTCAGCCATGCAGATGCTTATCACGGTGCCATGTGGAATGGTGAACATCGCAAACACCCACCAAGGGAAGAGGGTAAGCGATGGTTAGACCCGTTTTATGTCACCACAATAAACAATATATAGAGGGTGGCATTGTTAGAATGAAAAGTGGCTGAGGATACTTAAATGGAAAAAGCGAATTACAAAAAAGTAGGTATAACAGGATGGGAAACAGAATGAGGAGAAGCGTGTTCCTAAGAAAGACCTCCCTGATACCCAAAGAGGAGTTTATAATGCAGAAGCGTCTGAGGCGTTATTTGAAGGATTCCCAGCCACGGGGCCTCACACTCACCATGGGCTCTATGTTGAGCTCCCTCCTCTCTTTGTCTCCTTGGTCAAAGAACTCCGCCGCCACCAGCTCTGCGATCTGCAATAGACAGCACAGGCGCTGGGTCACTGGAGGACGTTCTGATCTCCAAAGTTCAGTGGCTCTTTGGAGTTTCAGATAAACAGCGTTAGAATGTTTACCGGTTTTTCAAATGTTGCTAGTTTATATAAATCGAACAAAGGGTGTACCCTGTATTTTTGATAGAAACCTTAAAAGTTACAACAGCATTTTCAATTCTTTCCAAGGACAAATAATACAGAAAACATAGGCTCAAAAGCAATTGAAATGAAGAAAATACAAATATTTTATATTGTATTATTAAAAAAGGGTAATTCTACATAGTTGCACAGCTTTATATACTAAAACACCAAGGAGGCTTTTAAAATGTGCCAATGTTATAAACTATAGAATTAGGAGTATTTGTCATGTATAAGTACATGGTAAAATGTTGATAAAAATACCAAGTTATGAATTTTGCAAACAGAATATTAGTTGTACCTTTCAAGACCTATATATCTATTCCTAACACTTTTACCTACTACACTCTCACAAGAAACTATGCCCTAGATTTTGTTTAATTCATTTGTTTATTATGTTACCATATGTGTATAGGCATTAAAAATAAATTGTTTGGTTTTATGTTTTTGAAATATATATGATTTTAAGCTAAAAAAAAAAAAAAGGATAATAAAACCGGTCAGACCTACAGCTTTCAAACACATCAGTACACTTAGGACCAGGCAGGAACGGAAATGAAATTGTATCCCATTTGCTTTGCTTATACTGTCTTTTGCCACGCAGAAGCTATCTTAATATTTCCATTTTTTTATGGAATCAAATGCATTTGTCTTTCTGTGAAGGTCTCCTCATTCCCGGGCTGCAGAAGACTGCACAGTGTTCTTGTTTAGCACCTGGCTTACTTCCCTGCACCAAATTCCACGTGGAGTTTACCTTTGCAGACTGGACCCCACTCTGCCTCTCGCTACCTGGCTGTGGAGACAGGAAAGGCACCCTCGCGTCATTTAAGTCTGCCCCGGCCTGGCTATTGTAAACGCCACCTCTACTGTACAGCGAGTGTTCTGTGCAGTGTGTGATGTCCTATGGCCTCTGTGTCTGTCGCCCTCACCACCTGCTTTGATTATAGAGGTCTTACGGTGTTGCTTTGTAGGTCCGGACCCAAGCTCACCTCTCTGCCTTCCCAGGTCTGATGTGGAAGAACAAAAAGGAAACAGAAATGCCGATGCTTCCCTGTTGCACTATTAAAGGGACATGCTAACGCCACTGCTAAGTGAACAGAAGTGGAACTTACCAAAGTCAAACTTACCAGCCCTAAGCAATGCCCTCCTTCACACACCTCCCCCCTCATTCTAAGAGCTACTGAATCTTCCACGAAGAAAACTGATGGCTAACTGCCTGCTTGTCACGCCACTTAGAAATGACATCATAACGTCCACAAATATGCCAGAAGCCGCCTTGCAGAGTGAAGACATATCTTAGTTTGATTTTCAAAGATTATTTTCACTTCATCAAACGACATACCCGTTGCTGAATGGGCCAGGGTTTCGTGATGGCAGAGAGGTCGCACGCCGTCATCAACATCGCCCTGCAGAGGGAGGGGGAGAAGCCCGGCAGCCCCGTTACCTCTGAGCAGCATTTGCTCCCAGCAACAGTCCCAGTGGCAGGCTAAGCCAAACCCTCTCACCCGGGAGCGGCAGTTTATAGAGGGGAAGACACAGGTTTACACAGAAATGTGACTGATGCCGGGGATCAGGGATCACTATTTGGGTTACCCAGTGAAAACTGGAATTTGCCCTAAAACCACCTCCATTAGCCCGAGACAGCAAAAAAAGAGAAATCACTGCCATTTGGGCAAAACCTGCCCCTTCCTTCATTCTTTCCACCTTGGTATTCCATTCTCAGTGACCACCTGATGGAAACACACTGATTACTAACGATGAGCCATTCAATGGCAACAATCCTACAGCAACACAGTCCACTGGTAACATACCCTACTGGTGACACACCTTACTGGTCAAATAGCCTAGCACAGGCTATAGTAATATAGACTACTTTAGCACAGCTTACTGGTCACATAGCCCACTGTGACACAGCCTACTATAACACAGCCTACTATAACATATCATACTGTGACACAGCCTATTGGTCACACAGCCTACAATATAACACACTCTACGGAGACACAGCCTACTGTAACACACCCTATTGTGACATAACCTACTGAGACAAAGCCTACTGTAGCAGACCCTACAGGTCATACAGCCTACTATGACACAACCTACTGTAACACTGCCTACTGGTCACATAGCCGACTGTGACACAGCCTACTGTCACACATCCTAGTGTAACACAGCCTACTGTGATACAGCCTACTTGCCACACAGCCTACTATAACACATTCTACCGAGACACAACCTACTGTAACACATAATACCGAGACACAGATTCCTGTGACAGTCTACTGAGAGACATCCTACTGGTCACAGTTTACTGTGACACAGTCTACTGGTTACATATCCTACTGTGACACATCCTAGTGTCAAAAAGCCTACTATGACACATTCTACTGAGACACAGCCTACTGGTCACACAGCCTACTGTAACACATCCTACTGGTCACATAGCTTACTGTGACACAGCCTACTAGTCACATAGCCTACTGTGACACAGCCTACTGGTCATGCATCCGACTGTGACACAGCCTACTGGTCAGATAGCCTAATATGACATAGCCCACTGTAACAGCCTACTGGTCATACATCCTACAGAGACCCAGCCCACTGTAACACATTCCACTGTGACACAACTAATGTGACACAGCCTACTGGCCTCACAGCCTACTGGTCACACAGCCTAGTATAACACAATCCATTGTAACACAGCCTACTGGTCACACAGCCTACTATAACGCAGTCTACTGAGACACAGCCTACTGTGACACATTCTACTATGACACAGCCTATTGTAACACATCTTACTGTGACACAACCTACTTGCCACACAGCCTACACATTCTACTGAGACACAGGCTACTGTGACACATTCTACTGAGACACAGCCTCCTGTGACAGCTTATTGAGACACAACCTATGCTGACACATCCTACTGGTCACACAGCTTACTGTGACACAGTCTACTGGTTACATATCCTACATGACACAGCCTACTGGAACACATCCTACTGTGATACAGCCTATTGTAACACATCTTACTGTGTCATAGACTACTGTACACGCAGCCTACTATAACACATTCTACTGAGACACAGCCAACTGTGACACATTCTACTGAGACACAGCCTACTGTGACAGCCTACTGAGACACATCTTACAGTGACACAGCCTATTGTAACACATCTTATTATGACAGAGCCTACTGCCCAAATAGCCTACTATAACACGTTCTAGTGAGACACAGCCTATTGAGACACATGCTACTGTGACAGCCTACTGAGACATAGCCCACTATAACACAGCCTACTGGTCACAAAGCCGATTGTGACACCACCTACTATAACACTGCCTTCTGGTTACATAGCCGACTGTGACACAGCATACTGTGACACTGCTTACTGTCACACATCCTAGTGTAACACAGCCCACTGTGACTCAGACAACTGGCCACACAGCCTACTGAAACACAGCTACTGTGAAACATTCTATTGTCGTTCAACCTACTGTGACAGAGCCTACTGTGACACAGTTTACTGGTCACACATCCTACTGTGACACGGTCTACTGGTCACAAGCCAGTGACACAGCCTATTATGACACAGGCTACTGATAAACATCCTACTGTGATGCAACCTATTGTGACAGAGCCAATTGTAAAACAGACTATTGGTCACACAGCCTACTATAACACATTCTACTGAGACACAGTCTACTATGACAGCCTACTGAGACACAGCTTACTGTGACACAGCCTACTGATCACACAGCCAACTGTGACACATTCTACTGAGTCACAACCTATTGTAACACATCTTACTGTTACACCACCTACTGGCCACACAGCCTACTAAAGCACATTCTACTGAGACACAGCCTACTGTGACACATCCTACCACGACACAGCTGATTGTAACATATCTTACTGTGAAACAGCCCAATTGACAGAGCCTACTTATAACACATTCTACTGAGATACAGGCTACTGTGACACATTCTACTGAGACACAGCTTCCTGTGACAGCCTACTGAGACACAGCCTATAGTGACACATCCTATAGGTCACACAGTTTACTGTGACAGAGTCTACTGGTTAAATATCCTACTGTGACACAGCATAGTGTCACACAGCCTACTGTGACACATTCTACTGAGACAAAACCTACTGAGACAAAGTCTACTGTGACATATCCTACTGGTCACATGGCTTACTGTGTCACAGCATACTGGTCATAGAGTATACAGGACACACAGCCTACTGGTCACACAGCATATAGAGCAACAGCCTACAGGGCACACAGCCTACTGTGACACATTCTACTGGTCACACATCCTACTGTAACACACCCTACTGGTCACAGATCCTACTGTGACACATTCTACTGAGACAGCCTACTGTGAAAAAGCCTACTGGTCACACAGCTTACTGTGACACATTTTACTGGTCACACAGCTTACTGGGACACAGTCTACTGGCCACACATCCTACTGTGACACATTCTACTGTGACACCCTCTACTGCGACACAGCCTATTGAGACACAACCTACTGAAACACACCCTACTGTGACACAGCCTACTGAGACCCAGCCTACTGTAACACCCACTACTGTGACAGCCTACTAAGCACAGCCTACTGATATCACAGCCTACTGTGACACAGACTATTGTAAAACATCTTACTGTGACACAGCATACAGGCCACACAGCCTATTATAACACATTCCACTGAGACACAGCTTATTGTGACACATTCTACTGAGACACAGCCTACTGTGACAGCCTACTGAGACACAGATTATTGTGACACAGCCTGTTGGCCACACAGCCTACTATAATACATTCTAATGAGACTTAGCATACAGTGACACATCCTACTATGACACAGCCCATTGTAACACATCTTACTGTGACACAGCCTACTGGCCACATAGCCTACTATAACACATTCTACTGAGACACAGCCTACTCTGACACATCCTACTGGTAACACAGCTTACTGTAACACAGTCTACTCGTTACATATCCTACTGTGACACAGCCTAGTGTCACACAGCCTACTGTGACACATCCTATTGTGATACAGCCTACTGCAACACATCTTACTGTGACATCTAACCAATCTAACCAATCTAACACCCTACTCTGACTCATCCTACTGGTCACACCCTACTCTGACTCATCCTACTGGTCACACAGCTTACTGTAACACAGTCTACTCGTTACATATCCTACTATGACACAGCCTAAAGGTCACACAGCCTACTGTGACACAGTCTACTGAGACAGAGAGTAATGTGACACAACCACTGCCACACAGGCTACTGAGACACAGTCAACTATGAAACATGCTACTGTGATGCAACCTACTGTGACACAGCCAACTGGTCTCACAGCCTACAATAACACATTCTACTGAGACACAGCCTTATGTGACACATTCTACTGAGACACAGCCTCCTGTGACAGCCTACTGAGACACAGCATACTGTGACACATCCTACTGGTCACACAGCTTACTATGACACAGTCCACTGGTTACTATCCTACTGTGACACAGCCTAGTGTCACACAGCCTACTGTGACATATGCTACTGGTCACAGAGCCTACTGTGACACATCCTATTGTGACACAGCCTATTATAACACATCCTACCAATCACACAGCCTACTTTGACACATACTACTTGTCACACAGCTTACTTTGACAAAGTCTACTGGTTACATATCCTATTGTGACATATCCTATTGTCACACAGCCTACTGTGACACACTCTACTGAGACACAGCCTACTGTGACACAGTCTGTCACACAGCTTAGTGTAATGAAGCCTACTGTGACACAGCCTACTATTAAAATGACATACTGTGACACATTCTACTGAGATCCAGCCTTCTGAGACACAGCCTAGTGTGACACAGCCTATTGTCACACAGCCTACTTTGACACAGCCTATTGTCACACAGCCTACTGTGATACATCTTACTCTTCCACATTCTACTGAGACACAGCCTACTGTGACATAGACTACTGAGACCTTCTACTGAGACACAGCCTTCTGTGACACAGTCTAATGTAACATCCTACTTTGACACATTCTACTGTAACACACCCTATTGGTGACACATCCTACTGTGACACATTCTACTGAGACAGCCTACTGTGACACAGCCTACTGGTCACACAGCGTACTGTGACACAGTCTACTGGCCACACATCCTATTGTGATACATTCTACTGAGATACACCCTACTGTGACACAGCCTACTGAGATGCACCTAATGAAACACACACTACTGTGACACAGTCTACTGAGACCCACTACTGTGACAGCCTACTGAGACAGCCTATTGGTCTCACATTCTACTGGTCTCACAGCCTACTGTGACACAGCCACCGTGACATAGCCTACTGAAACATAGCCAACTGTGACACAGCCTATTGTAAAACATCTTACTGTGACACAGCGTACTGGCCACATAGCCTACTATAACACATTCTACTGAGACACAGCCTACTGTGACATATTCACTGAGACACAACCTACTGTGACACAGCTTCCTGTGACACAGCCTATTGGTCACACACCCTACTATAACACATGCTACTGAGACCCAGCCTCCTGTGACATGTTCTACTGAGACACAGCCTACTGTGACACAGTCTACTGGCCACACATACTACTGTGACACAGCCTGTTGTGACAGCCTACTGGCACAAGAGCCTACTGGTCACACAGCCTACTTTGACACAGCCTACTGGTCACACAGCCTACTTTGACAAAGCCTACTGATCATACATCCTACTGAGAGACAGCCTACTATAACACATTCTAATGTGACACAACCTACTGTGACACAGCCTATTGTAACACCTCTTACTGTATCACAGCCTACTGGACACACAACCTATTATAACACCTTCTAGTGAGACAGAGCCTACTGTGACACAGCCTACTGTTCAAACGACATATTGTGACACATTCTACGGAGATATAGCCTACTGAGACACAGCCTAGTGTGACACAGTCTATTGTCACACAGCCTACTGTCACACAGTCTAGTATAACACAGCCTACTTTGACACAGCCTATTGTCACACAGCCTACTGTGATACATTCTACTCTTCCACATTCTACTGAGACACAGCCTACTGTGACATAGACTACTGAGACCTTCTACTGAGACAAAGCCTTCTGTGACACAGTCTACTGTAACATCCTACTTTGACACGTTCTACTGTAACACACCCAACTGGTTACACATCCTACTGTGACATATTCTACTGAGACAGCATACTGTGACACAGCCTACTGGTCACATATCCTACTGTGACACATCGTACTGATAACACAGTGCACTCTGGTACAGTCTACTGGCAACACATCCTACTGTGATACATTCTACTGAGACACAGCCTACTGTAACACCAAGTAAAGAGACAGCCTACTGGTATCACATTCTACTGGTCTCAAAGCCTACTGAAACATAGCCTACTGTGACAGAGCCTATAGTAAACGATCTTACTGTGACACAGTGTACTGGGCACATAGCTTACTATAACATATTCTACTGAGACACAGCCTACTGTGACATATTCTACTGAGACAGCCTACTGTGACACAACCTACTGGTCACATATCCTACTGTGACACATCGTACTAGTCACATAGCTTACTGTGACACATCGTACTGGTAACACAGTGTACTGTGGTACAGTCTACTGGCCACACATCCTACTGTGATACATTCTACTGAGACACATCCTACTGTGACAGAGCCTACTGAGACACAGCCTACTGTAACACCCAGTAAAGAGACAGCCTACTGGTATCACATTCTACTGGTCTCAGAGCCTACTGAAACATAGCCTACTGTGACAGAGCCTATAGTAAACGATCTTACTGTGACACAGCGTACTGGGCACATAGCTTACTATAACATATTCTACTGAGACACAGCCTACTGTGACATATTCTACTGAGACACAACCTACTGTGAAACAGCTTCATGTGACCCAGCCTATTGGTCACACACCCTACTATAACACATTCTACTGAGACATAACCTACTGTGACATGTTCTACAGAGACACAGACCACTGTGATTCAGCCTACTGGTCAAACAGCCTACTGTGAAACAGTCTACTGGTCACACATACTACTGTGACACAGCCTGTTGTCACAGCCTACTGGCCACAGAGCCTACTGGTCACACAGCCTACGCTGATACAGCCTAATGGTCACACAGCCTACTGTGACATAGCCCACTGTAATATATCCTACTGGTTTTACATCCTTCTGAGAAACAGCCTACTATAACACATTCTACTGTGACACAACCTACTGTGAAACAGTCACAGCCTACTGGAAAACTGTGACACAGCCTATTGTAACACCTCTTACTGTGTCACAGCCTACTGGACACACAGCCTACTGTGACACATTCTACTGAGAGCCTATTGAGACAGTCTACTGTGACACAGCCTATTGTCACACAGGCTACTGTGACACAGCCTAGTGTAAAATAGCCAACTGTGACCCAGCCTATTGTCACACAGCCTACTGTGACACATCCAACTCTACCACATTCTACTGAGACACAGCCTACTGTGACATTCTACTGAGACACAGCCTTTTGTGACACAGCCTACAGTAACAGCATACTTTGACACATTCTACTGTAACACACCCTACTGGTCACATATCCTACTGTGACACATTCTACTGAGACAGCCTACTGTGTGACACAGCCTACCAGTCACACAGCCTACTGTGACACATTCTACTGAAACACACCCTACTGTGACACAGCCTATTGAGACACAAGCTACTGAAACACACCCTACTGTGACACAGCCTACTGAGACCCAGCCTACTGTAACACCCACTACTGTGACAGCCTACTAAGACATATTACTGTAGCACAGCCTACTGATATCACAGCCTACTGTGACACAGCCTACCATTACACAGCATACTGGAACACATCCTACTGTGACACAGATTATTGTAAAACATCTTACTGTGACACAGTGTACTGCCCACACAGCCTACTATAACACATTCCACTGAGACACAGCCTACTCTGACACATGCTATGGAGACACAGCCTCCTGTGACACAGCATACTGGTCACACAGCCTACTGTGATAAACTCTGAGTAACAACCTACTGTAACACATCTTACTGTGACACAGCCTACTGGCCACACAGCCTACTATAACACATTCTACTGAGACACAGCATACTGTGACACATCCTACTGTGACACAGCCTATTGTAACACATCCTACTGTGACACCGCCTAATGGCCACATAGCCTACCATAACACATTCTATTGTGACACAGCCTAATGTGACACATTGGGCTGAGACACAGCCTCCTGTGACAGCCTACTGAGACACAGCCTACTCTGACACATCTTATTCATCACACAGCTTACTGTAACACAGTCTATTCGTTACATATCCTACTGTGACACATTGTACTGAGACACACCTTAGTGAGACACAGCCTTTTGTGACAGCCTATTGCAACACATCTTACTGTGACATAGCCTACCAATCTAACACCCTACTCTGACTCATCCTACTGGTCACACAGCTTACTGTAACACAGTCTACTCGCTACATATTCTACTGTGACACAGCTTACAGGTCACACAGCCTACTGTGACACAGTCTAGTGAGACAGAGTAATGTGACACAACCACTGGCCACACAGGCTACTGAGACACAGTCAACTGTGAAACATACTACTGTGATGCAACCTACTGTGACAGAGCCTACTGTGACACAGCCGACTGGTCTCACAGCCTAATATAACACATTCTAATGAGACACATCCTAATGTGACACAACCTATTATAACACATCTTACTGTGAGACAGCCTTATGTGACACATTCTACTGAGACACAGCATACTGTGACACGTCCTACTGGTCACACAGCTTACTATGAGACAGTCCACTGGTTACATATCCTACTGTGTCACAGCCTAGTGTTACACAGCCTACTGTGACATATGCTACTGGTCACAGAGCCTACTGTGACACATCCTATTGTGACACAGCCTGTTTTAACACATCCTATTGACACATAGCCTACCAATCACCCAGCGTACTTTTATACATAGTACTACTTGTCACATAGCTTACTTTGATAAAGTCTACTGGTTATATATCCTATTGTGACACATCCTATTGTGACACAGACTATTGTAACACTTCGTACTGTGACATAGCCTAACAATCACACAGTCTATTTTGACACATCCTTCTGGTCACACAGCTTATTGTGACACAGTCTACTGGTTACATATCCTACTGTGACATAGCCTAGTGTCACAAAGCCTATTTTGACACATTCTACTGAGACACAGCCTCCTGTGACAGCATACTGTAGCACAGCCTACTGGTCACACAGCCAACAGAGACACAGTCTACCATCAAACATCCTCCTGTGATACAACTTACTGTGACACAGCCTACTGGCCACACAACCTACTATAACACATTCTACTGAGACACAGCCTACTGTGACAGCCTACTGAGACAGCCTACTGGCCACACTGTCTACTATAACATTCTACTGAGACAGAGCCTAATGTGACACATTCTACTGAGACACAGCCTACTGTGACAGTCTACAAAGACACAGCCTACTGTGACCCAGCCTACTGGTCACACAGCCTACTGTGACACATACTACTGTTACAAAGCCTATTGTAACACATCCTACTTTGACATAGCCTACCAATCACACTGCCTACGTAGACACATCCTACTGGTCACACAGCTTACTGTGAAAGTATACTGGTTACATATCATATTGTGACACAGCCTAGTGTCACACAGCCTACAGTGACACATTCAATTGAGACACATTCTGCTGAGACACAGCCTATTGGTCACGTAGCTACTGGTCACAGAGCCTACACATTCTACTGAACACAGCCTACTGTAACAGAGCTTACTGTCATAAATCCTAGTGTAACACACTTACTGTGACACATTCTAATGAGACACACCCTATTGTGACATAGCCTACTGAAACACAACATACTGAAACACACCCCACTGCCACACAGCTTACTGAGACTCAGCCTACTGTAACATCCACAACTGTGACAGCCTACTTAGGGAGACTGCTATAGCACAGCCTACTAGTCTCACAGCCTACTGTGATACAGCCTACCTTGACACAGCCTACTTGAACACATCCTACTGTGACACAGCCTATTGTAACAAACACATACTACTGTGACACAGCCTACTGGCCATACAGCCTACAATAACACATTCTAATGAAACACAGCCGACTGGTCACACAGCCTACTGTGACACAACTTACTGTGACACAGCCTACTGCTCACACATTTTACTGAGCCACAGCCTCCTGTGACACATTCTACTGAGACACAACTTACTGAGATACAGCCTACTGTGACAAAGCCTATTGTAACACATCTTACAGAGACACAGCCTACCCGCCACACAGCCTCCTGTGACACATTCTACTGAGACACATCCTATTGTGACACATTCTACTGAGATAGTCTACTGTGACAAAACCTACTGGTCACAAGCGTACTGTGACACATTCTGCTGAGATACAACCTATTGTAACATATCTCACAGTGACATAGCCTATTGGCCACAGCCTAATATGACACAGGCTACTGAGACACATCATATTATGAAACATCCTACTATGATGCATCCTACTGTGATAGAGCCTACTGTGACACACCCTACTGCTCACACAGCCTACTATAACACATTCTACTAAGACACATCCTACTGACACAGACTATTACTATATCGCATCCTACTGTGACATAGGCTAACGTTCACACAGCCTACTTTGACACATTCTACTGAGACAGCCTACTTTGTCACATCCTACTGTGACACAGCCTATTGTAAAACATCCTACTGTGACATAGCCTACCAATCACATAGACTATTTTGACACATCCTATTGGTCACACAGCTTACTGTGACACAGTCTACTAGTTACATATCCTATTGTGATAGAGCCTAGTGTCACACAGCCTACTGTGACACATTCTACTGAGACACAGCCTACTGTAACACAACCTACTGGCCACACAGTCTACTGAGACACAATCTACTGTGAAACATCCTACTGTGACATAGCCTATTGTAACACAGCCTACTAGTCACACAGCCTACTGTGACACATTCTACTGTGAAACAGCCCATTGTATCACATCTTACTGTGACACAGCCTACATGACACACAGCTTACCATAACACATTGTACTGAGACAGCTTACTTTGATACATTCTTCTGAGACACATCCTAATGTGACACATTGTGCTGAGACACAGCCTCCTGTGACAGCCTACTGAGACACAGCCTACTGTGACATATCCTACTATGACACAGCCTATTGCAACACATCTTACTGTGACATAGCCTACCAATCTAACTCCCTACTCTGACTCATCCTACTAGTCACACGCTTACTGTAACACAGTCTACTCGTTACATATCCTACTGTGACACAGCCTACAGGTCACACAGCCTACTGTGACACAGTCTACTGAGACAGAGAGTAATGTGACACAACCACTGGCCAGATAGGCTATTGAGATACAGCCTACTATGAAACATGCTATTGTGATGCAACCTACTGTGACACAGCCGACTAGTCTCACAGCCTAATATAACACATTCTAATGAGACACATCCTAATGTGACACAGTATATTGTAATAAATCTTACTGTGACTCAGCCTACTTGCCACACAGCCTACAATAACACATTCTACTGAACACATCCTAATGTGACACATTCTGCTGAGACACAGCCTTCTTTGACAGCCTACTGAGATACAGCCTACTGTGACAAATCCTACCAGTCACACAGCTTACTGTGACAGTTTACAAGTTACATATCCTACTGTGACACATCCTAGTGTAACACAGCCTACTGTGACACTTTTTATTGAGCCACAGCATACTGAGACACAGCCTACTGTGACTCAGCCTATCACACAGCCTTGTGTAATGGTGCCTATCACACAGCCTACTGTGACACATTCTACTGAGAGCCTACTGAGACACAGCCTACTGGTCGCACAGCCTATTGTCACACAGCCTACTGAGACACATCCGACTCTACCACATTCTACCGAGACACAGCCTACTGTGACATTCTATTGAGATAAAGCCGACACATTCTACTGTAACAAATCCTACTGGTTATATATCCAACTGTGACACATTCTACTGAGACACAGCCTACTGGTCACACAGCCTACTGTGACACATCCTACAGTAACAGCATACTTTGACACATTCTACTGTAACACACTCTACTGGTCACACATCCTACTGTGACACATTCTACTGCGACAAACTCTACTGTGAAACAGCCTATTGAGATACAACCTACTGCAACACAGCCTACTGATATCACAGCCTACTGAGATCAGACAACTGTAAAACCCACTACTGTGACAGCCTACTTAGACAGATTACTGCAACACAGCCTACTGATATCACAGCCTACTGTGACACAGCCTACCATGACACAGCCTACTGGAACACATCCTACTGTGACACAGACTATTGTAAAACATCTTACTGTGACATAGCATACTGGCCACACAGCCTACTATAACACATTACACTGAGACACAGCCTACTGTGACAGCTTACTGAG
Organism: Nyctalus aviator; assembly: GCA_036971965.1. Taxonomy (NCBI): domain Eukaryota; kingdom Metazoa; phylum Chordata; class Mammalia; order Chiroptera; family Vespertilionidae; genus Nyctalus; species Nyctalus aviator. The sequence goes on along the minus strand of CM072927.1, from coordinate 905,134 downwards.
ACACAGCTTACTGTGACACAGCCTACTGGTCACACAACCTACTGTGACTAATTCTACTGAGTTACAACCTATTGTAACACATCTTACTGTGACACAGCCTGTTGGCCACACAGCCTACTATAACACATTCAAATGAGATTTAGCATACAGTGACACATCCTACTGTGACACAGCCCATTGTAACACATCTTACGGTGACACAGCCTACTGGCCACATAGCCTACTATAACACATTCTACTGAGACACAGCCTAATGTGACACATTGTGCTGAAACACAGCCTCCTGTGACAGCCTACTGAGACACAGCCTACTCTGACACATCCTACTGGTCACACAGCTTATTTTAACACAGTCTATTAATTACATATCCTACTGTGACACAGCATAGTTCACACAGCCTACTGTGATACATTCTATTGAGACACAGCTTAATGAGATACAGCCTTCTGTGACACAGCTTACTGGTAACACAGCCTACTGTGACACATCCTATTGTGACATAGCCTATCATAACACATCCTACTGACACATAGCCTACCAATCACACAGCCTACTTTGACACATACTACTTGTCACACAGCTTACTTTGACAAAGTCTACTGATTACATATCCTACTGTGACACATCCTATTGTCACACAGCCTACTGTGACACATTCTACTAGGACACAGCCTACTGAGACACAGCTTGTCACACAGCTTAGTGTAATGAAACCTACTGTGACAAAGCCTACTGTTCACATGACCTACTGTTCACACAACCTACTGTGACACATTCTACTGAGATACAGCCTACTGAGACACAGCCTACTTTAGCACAGCCTATTGTCAGACAGCCTACTGTGACATATCCTACTCTTCCATATTCTACTGAGATACAGCCTACTGTGACATAGACTACTGAGACCTTCTACTGAAACACAGCCTTCTGTTACACAATCTACTGTAACATCCTACTTTGACACGTTCTACTGTAACATACCCAACTAGTCACATATCCCACTGTGACACATTCTACTGAGACAGCCTACTGTGACACAGCTTACTGAGATGCAACCTAATGAAACACACACTACTGTGACACAGTCTACTGTGACCCAGCCTACTGTAACACCCACTACTCTGACAGCCACTGAGACAGCCTACTGGTCTCACATTCTATTGGTCTCACAGCCTACTGTGACACAGCCTACCGTGACATAGCCTACCGAAACATAGCCAACTGTGACACAGGCTATTGTAAAGCATCTTAGTGTGACACAGCGTACTGGCCACAAAGCCTACTATAACACATTCTACTGAGACACAGGCTCCTGTGACATGTTCTACTGAGACACAGCCTACTGTGATACAGCCTACTATGACACAGTCTACTGGCCACACATACTACTGTGACACAGCCTGTTGTGACAGCCTACTGGCAACAGAGACTACTGGTCACACAGCCTACTTTAACACAGCCTACTAGTCATACATCCTACTGAGAGACAGCCTACTATAACACATTCTAATGTGACACAACCTACTGTGACACAGCCTATTGTAACACCTCTTATTGTGTCACAGCCTACTGGACACACAGCCTATTATAACACTTTCTAGTGAGACAGAACCTACTGTGACACATTCTACTAAGACACAACCTACTGTGATAGCTTACTGAGACACAATCTACTGGTCACACAGCCTACTTGACACATTCTACTGAGAAGCTACTGAGGCACAGTCTACTCTGACACAGCCTATTGTCACACAGCCTATTGTGACACATTCTACTAAGACACAGTCTCCTGTGACAGCCTACTGAGACACAGCCTCTGTGACACATCCTACTGGTTACACAGCATACTGTAATGCAGTCTAGTGGCCACACATCCTACTGTGATACATTCTACTGAGACACACCCTACTGTGACACAGTCTACTGAGACCCAGCCTACTATAACACCCACTACTGTGACAGCCTACTGAGACAGCCTACTGGTCTCACATTCTACTGGTTTCACAGCCTACTGTGACACAGCCTACCGTGACACAACCTACTGAAACAGCCTACTGTGACACAGCCTATTGTAAAACGTCTTACTGTGACACAGCGTACTGGGCACATAGCCTACTATAACACATTCTACTGAGACACAGCCTACTGTGACATATTCTACTGAGACACAACCTACTGTGACACAGCTTCCTGTGACAGCCTATTGATCACACAAACTACTATAACACACACCCTCAGTAGAACATGTCACAGGAGCTTGTGATGCAACCTACTGTGACAGAGCCTACTGTGACACAGCCAACTGGTCTCAAAGCCTACTATAACACATTCTACTGAGACACATCCTAATGTGACACAGTCTATTGTAACATATCTTACTGTGACACAGCCTACCGTTCACACAGCCTACAATAACACATTCTACTGAGACACAGCCTTATGTGACACATTCTACTGAGACACAGGCTCTTGTGACATGTTCTACTGAGACATAGCCTACTGTGACACAGCCTGTTGTGACAGCTTACTGGCCACAGAGATTACTGGTCACAGAGTCTACTGTGACAGCCCACTGTAGTATAGCCTACTAATCATACATCATACTGAGAGACAGCCTACTCTAACACATTCTACTGTGACTCAACCTACTGTGACACAGTCACAGCCTACTGGAACACATCCTTCTGTGACATAGCCTATTGTAACACCTCTTACTGTGTCACAGCCTACTGGACACACAGCTTATTATAACACATTCTAGTGAGACAGAGCCTACTGTGACACATTCTACTGAAACACAGCCTAATGTGATAGCCTACTGAGACACAGCCAATTGGTCACACAGTCTACTGTGAAACATTCTACAGAGAGCCTACTAAGACAGTCTACTGTGGCACAGCCTAGTGTAAAACAGCGCACTGTGACACAGCCTATTGTCACACAGCCTACTGTGACACATCCAACTCTACCACATTCTACTGAGACACAGCCTACTGTGACATTCTACTGAGATACAGCCTTCTGTGACACAGCCTACAGTAACAGCATACTTTGACACATTCTACTGTAACACACCCTACTGGTCACATATCCTACTGTGACACATTCTACTGAGACAGCCTACTGTGTGACACAGCCTACCAGTCACACAGCCTATTGTGACACATCCTACTGGTCTCACACCTTATTGTGACACAATCTTCTGGCCACACATCCTACTGTGACACATTCTACTGAAACACACCCTACTGTGACACCGCCTATTGAGACACAAGCTACTGAAACACACCCTACTGTGACACAGCCTACTGAGACCCAGCCTACTGTAACACCCACTACTGTGACAGTCTACTAAGACATATTACTGTAGCACAGCCTACTGATATCACAACCTAATATGACACAGCCTACCATTACACAGCCTACTGGAACACATCCTACTGTGACACAGATTATTGTAAAACATCTTACTGTGACACAGCATACTGCCCATACAGCCTACTATAACACATTCCACTGAGACACAGCCTACTCTGACACATGCTACGGAGAAACAGCCTCCTGTGACACAGCATACTGGTCACGCCACCTACTGTGACAAATTCTACTGAGTAACAACCTATTGTAACACATCTTATTGTGACATAGCCTACTGGCCACACAGCCTACTATAACACATTCCACTGAGACACAGCATACAGTGACACATCCTACTGTAGCACAGCCTACTGGCTACATAGCCTACTATAACACATTCTACTGAGACACTGCCTAATGTGACACATTGTGCTGAGACACAGCCTCCTTTGACAGCCTCCTGAGACACAGCCTACTCTGACACATCCTACTGGTCACACAGCTTACTGTAACAGTCTACTCATTACATATCCTACTGTGACACAGCATAGTGTCACACATCCTACTGTGACACATTATATTGAGACACACCTTAGTGAGACACAGCCTTTTGTGACAGAGCCTACTGTGACACAGCCTATTGCAACACATCTTACTGTGACATAGCCTACCAATCTAACAGCCTACTCTGACTCATCCTACTGGTCACACAGCTTACTGTAACAAAGTCTACTCATTACAGATCCTGCTGTGACACAGCCTACAGGTCACACAGCCTACTGTGACACAGTCTACTGAGACAGAGAGTAATGTGACACAACCACTGTCCACACAGGCTACTGAGACACAGTCTATTGTGAAACATGCTACTGTGATGAAACCTACTGTGACAGAGCCTACTGTGACACAGCCGACTGGTCTCACAGCCTAATGTAACATTCTACTGAGACACATCCTAATGTGACACAGTCTATTGTAACACATCTTACTGTGAGACAGCATACTTGCCACACAGCCTAAATAACACATTCTACTGAGACACAGCCTTATGTGACACATTCTACTGAGACACAGCCTCCTGAGACACAGCGTACTGTGACATGTCCTACTGGTCACACAGCTTACTATGACACAGTCCACTGTTTAAATATCCTACTGTGACACAGCCTAGTGTCACTCAGCCTACTGTGACATATTCTACTGGTCACACAGCCTACTGTGGCATAGCCTACTGTGACACAGCCTGTTTTAACACATCCTACTGTGACATAGCCTACCAATCACACAGCCTACTTTGACACATACTACTTGTCACTTAGCTTACTTTGATAAAGTTGACTGGTTACATATCCTATTGTGACACATCCTATTGTCACATAGACTACTGTGACACACACTACTGAGACACAGCGTACTGTGACACAGTCTGTCACACAGCTTAGTGTAATGGAGCCTACTGTGACACAGCCTACTTCTCACAAGACCTACTGTGACACATTCTACTGAGAGCTACTGAGACACAGTCTACTGGTCACACAGCCTATTGTCACACAGTCTACTCTCGCACAGCCATATGTAAAACAGCCAACTGTGACACAGCCTATCGTCACACAGCCTACTGTGACACATCCAACTCTACCACATTCTACTGAAACACAGCCTATTGTAACATTCTACTGACACATAGCCTTATGTGACACAGCCTACTGAGGCGCAACCTACTGAAATACACTCTACTGTGACACAACCTATTGAGACCCAGCCTAGTGTAACACCCACTACTGTGACAGCCTACTGAGACTGCTTACTGTACCACATCCTACTGGTCTCATAGCATACTGTGACACATTCTACTGACACACAACCTACTTTCACAGCCTATTTTGACACAGCAAATTGGTTACACAGCCTACTGTGACACATCCTAATGTGATAAATCCTATTGTAACACATCCTATTGTGACATAGCCTACCAATCACACAGCCTACTTTGACACATCCTACAGGTCACACAGCTTTCTATGACATAGTCTCCTGGTTACTAATCCTACTGTGACACAGCCTAGTGTCACACAGCCTACTGTGAATAATTCTACTGAGACACAGTCTACTGAGACACAGCCTACTGTGAAACAGCCTACTGGTCACACAGCCCACTGTGACACAGTCTATTGGTTATATATCTTATTCTCATACAACCTGCTGGCCACACAGCCTACTGAGACATAGCCTACTGTGAAACAACCTACTGTGATGCAACCTACTGTGACAGAGCCTACTGTGACACAACCTTCAGGTCACACAGCCTACTACTAGACATTCTACTGAGACACAGCCTACTGTGACACATCCTACTGTGACACGGCCTAATTTATCACATCTTACTGTGTCACAGCATAATAGCCACACAACCAACTATAACACATTCTACCGAGACACTGTATACTATGACAGCATACTGAGAAAAAGCCTAATGTGACACAGCCTTCTGGTCAAAAAGCTTACTGTGACATATCCTACTGTGACATAGCCTATTGTAACACATCTTACTGTGACACAGCCTACTTGCCACACAGCCTACAATAACACATTCTACTGAGACACAGCCTTATATGACACATTCTACTGAGATAAAGCCTTCTTTGACAGATCCTAATGGTCACATTGCTAACTATGACACAGTCCACTGGATACATATCCTACTGTGACACAGCCTATTTTAACACATCCTACTGTGACATAGCCTACCAATCACACAGCCTACTTTGACACATACTACTTGTCACATAGCTTACTTTGACAAAGTCTACTGGTTACATATCCTATTGTGACACAATTTATTGTCACACAGCCTACTGTGACACAACCTTTCACATAGCTTAGTTTAATGGAGCCTACTGTGACAGCCTACTGCTCACACGACCTACTGTGGCACATTCTACTGTGATACAGCCTACTGAGACACAGACTACTGTGACACTTCCTATTGTCACACAGCCTACTGTCACACAGCCTAGTGTAACACAGCCTACTTTGACACAGTCTATTGTCACAAAGCCTAATGTGACACATCCTACTCTTCCACATTCTACTGAGACACAGCCTACTGTGACACAGTCTACTGTAACATCCTACTTTGACACATTCTACCGTAACACACCCTACTGGTCACACATCCTACTGTGACACATTCTTCTGAGACAGCCTACTGTGACACAGCCTACTGGTCACATAGGCTACTGTGACACATCCTACTGGTCACACAGATTACTGTGACAGTCTACTGGCCACACATTCTACTGTGATACATTCTACTGAAACACAGCCTACTGTGACAGAGCCTACTGAGACGCAGCCTACTGAAACACACCCTACTGTGACACAGTCTACTGAGACCCAGCCTACTGTAACATCCACTACTGTGACAGCCTACTGTGACACAGCCTACCGTGACACAGCCTACTGAAACATATCCTACTGTGACACAGCTTATTGTAAAACATCTTACTGTGACACAGCGTACTGGCCACATAGCCTACTATAACACATTCTACTGAGACACAGCCTACTGTGACATATTCTAATGAGACACAACCTACTGTGACACAGCCTCCTGTGACACAGCCTATTCGTCACACAGCCTACTGTAACACATTCTATTGAGACACAGCCTACTGTGATATACCTACTGGTCACACAGTCTACTGGTCACACATACTACTGCGACACAGCCTGCTGTGACACAGCCTATTGGCCACAGACACTACTGGTCACACAGCCTACTTTGACACAGCCTACTGGTCACACAGCCTACTGTGACATAACCTGCAGTAATATAGTCTACTGATCATACTTCCTACTGTGACACATTCTACTGAAACACACCCTACTGTGACACAGCCTATTGTAACACCTCTTACTGTGTCACAGCCTCTTGGACACACAGCTAATTCTAGTGAGACACAACCTACTGTGACACATTCTACTGATAAACAGCCTACTGTGACAGCCTACTGAGACACAGCCTACTGGTCACCAGCCTACTGTGACACATTCTACTTTGACAAAGCCTATTGTAACACATCCTACTGTGACAAAGCCTACCAATCATGCAGCCTACTTTGACACATCCTACAGGTTACACAGTTTACTGTGACATAGTCTCCTGGTTAGTAATCCTACTGAGACACAGCCTGGTGTCACACAGCCTACTGTGAAAAATTCTACTGAGACACAGCCTACTGTGAAACAGCCTACTGGTCACACAGCCTCCTGTGACACATCCTACTGGTTACACAACCTCCTGTGACAGATCCCACTGTAACATAGCCTATAAATCACACAGCCTACTAGGAATCTTCTTCTGGTCACAAAGCTTACTGTGACACAGTCTACTGGTTATATATCCTATTCTGACACAACCTGCTGGCCACACAGCCTACTGAGATACAGCCTTCTGTGAAACATGCTACTGTGATGCAACCTACTGTGACAGAGCCTACTGTGAAACAGCCTACTGGTTCTCACAGCCTACAATAACACATGAGAAACATCTCACTGTGTGACACAGCCTATTGTAACACATCTTACTGTGACACAGCCTACTTGCCACATAGCCTACAATAACACATTCTACTGAGAGACAGCCTTTTGTGACACATTCTACTGAGACACAGCCTCCTGTCATAGCCTACTGAGACAAAGCGTACTGTGACACATCCTACTAGTCACAGAACTTACTATGACACAGTCCACTGGTTTCATATCCTACTGTGACACATCCTAGTGTCACACAACCTACTGTGACATATTCTACTGAAATACAGCCTATAACAGAGCCTACTGTCACATTTCCTATTTTAACACATCCTACTGTGACATAGCCTATCAATCACACAGCCTACTTTGACACATACTACTTGTCACACAGCTTACTTTGACAAAGTCTACTGGTTACATATCCTATTGTGACACATCCTAATGTCACACAGCCTACTGTGACACACTCTACTGAGACACAGCCTACTGTGACACAGTCTGTCACACAGCTTAGTGTAATGGAGCCTTCTGTGACAAAGCCTACTTCTCACACGACCTACTGTGACACATTCTACTGAGATACAGCCTACTGAAACAGCCTACTGTGACACATCCTATTGTCACACAGCCTACAGTGACATATCCTACTCTTTCACATTCTACTGAGACACAGCCTACTGTGACCTTCTACTGAGACACAGCTTTCTGTGACACAGTCTACTGTAACATCCTACTTTGACACATTCTACTGTAACACACCCTACTGGTCACATATCCTACTGTGACACATTCTACTGAGACAGCCTACTGTGACATAAGACTACTGGTCACACAGGCTACTGTGACACATCCTACTCGTCACACAGCTTACTGTGACACAGTATACTGGCCACACATCCTACTGTGACGCATTCTACTGAAACATGCCCTACTGTGACACAGTCTACTGAGACCCAGCCTACTGTAACACCCACTACTGTGACAGCCTACTGAGACAGCCTACTGGTCTCACATTCTAGTGGTCTCACAGCCTACTGTGACACAGCCTACCGTGACACAGCCTACTGAAACATAGCCTACTGTGACAGAGCCTATTGTACATCATCTTACTGTGCCACAGTGTACTTGCCACACAGACTACTATAACACATTCTATTGAGACATAGCCTACTGTGACACATTCTATTGAGACACAACCTACTGTGATACAGCCTATTGGTCACACACTCTACTATAACCCATTCTACTGAGACACAGCCTACTGTGACACAACCTACTGGTCACACAGTGTACTGGTCACAAATACTACTTTGACACAGCCTACTGGTCACACAGCCCACTGTAACATAGCCTGCGGTAATATAGCCTATTGGTCATACATCCTACTGAGGGATAGCCTACTATAACATTCTACTGTGACACAACCTACTGTGACACAGTCTATGGTGACATAGTCTACTGGAACACATCCTGTGACACAGCCTATTGTAACACCTCTTACTGTGTCACAGCCTACTAGACACACAGACTATGATAACACCTTCTACTGAGACACAACCTACTGTGACACATTCTACTGAGACACAGCCTACTTTGACACAGCTGATTGGTCACACAGCTTACTATGACATAGTCTCCTGGTTACTAATCCTACTGTGACAGCCTAGTGTCACACAGCCTACTGTGAAAAATTCTGAGACACAGCCTATTGTGAAACAGCCTACTGGTCACACAGCTTCCAGTGACACAGCCTACTGGCCACACATTCTACTTGATACATTCTACTGAAACACACCTTACTGTGACATAGCCTATTGAGACACAACCTACTGTGATACAGCCTATTGTCACACAGCCTACTGTCACACAGTCTAGTGTAACACAGCCTACTTTGACACAGCCTATTGTCACACAGCCTACTGTGACACATCCTATTCTTCCAAATTCTACTTAGACACAGGCTAATGTGACATAGACTACTAAGACCTTTTACTGAGACAGCCTTCTGTGACACAGTCTACTGTAACATCCTACTTTGACACATTCTACTGTAATACACCCTACTGGTCACACATCCTACTGTGACACACTCTACTGAGACAGCCTACTGTTACATAGCCTACTGGTCACACAGGCTACTGTGACACAACCTACTGGTCACACAACTTACTGTGACACAGTCTACTGGCCACATATCCTACTGTGATACATTCTACTGAGACACACCCTACTGTGACACAGCCCACTGAGACTCAACCTAATGAAACCATACTGTGACACTGTCTACTGAGACACAGCCTACTGTAACACCATCTACTGTGGAAGTCTACTGAGATAGTCTACTGTACCACAGCCTACTGGTCTCAGAGCCTACTGTGACACAGCCTACTGAAACATATCCTACTGTAACAGCCTATTGTATAACATCTTACTGTGACACAGCGTACTGGCCACATAGCCTACTATAATACATTCCACTGAGACACAGCCTACTGTGACACATTCTATTAATGCACAGCCTACTGTGACAGCCTACTGAGACATAGCTTACTGTGACACAGCCTACTGCTCACACAGCCTACTGTAACAAATCCTACTGAGTCACAACCTATTGTAACACATCTTACTGTGACACAGCCTACTGGCCACACGGCCTACTATAACACATTCTACGGAGACACAGCCTAATGTGACACATTGTGCTGAGGCACAGCCTCCTGTGACAGTCTACTGAGACACAGCCTACTCTGACACATGCTACTGGTAACACAGCTTACTGTGACACAGTTAATTGGTTACATGTCCTACTGTGACACAACCTATTGCAACACATCTTACTGAGGCATAGCCTATCAATCGAACAGCCTACTCTGACATATCCTACTGGTCACACAGCTTACTGTGACACAGTCCACTGTTACATATTGTGACACAGTCTAGTGTCACACAGTTTACTGTGAGACATTCTACTGAGACACAGCCTACTAAGGCAGAGCCGAATGTGACACAGCCACTGGCCACACAGGCTACTGAGACACAGCTTATTATGTAACATTCTACTGTGATGCAACCTACTGTGACAGAGCCTATTGTGACACAGCCTACTGGTCACACAGCCTACTATAACACATTCTACTGAAACACATCCTAATGTGACACAGACTATTGTAAAACATCTTACTATGACACAGCCTACGTGCCACACAGTCTACTCTGACATATTCTACTGGTCACACAGCCTACTGTGACACATCCAACTGTGACACAGCCTGTTTTAACACATCCTAGTGTGACATAGCCTACCAATCACGCAGCATACTTTTACACATACTACTTGTCACAGCTTACTTTGTCAAAGTCTACTAGTTACATATCTTATTGTGATACATCCTATTGTCACACAGCCTACTGTGACACAGTCAACTGTAACATCCTACTTTGACACGTTCTACTGTAACACACCCTACTGGTTACACATCCTACTGTGACACAGCCTACTGGTCACACAGCCTACTGTGACACAACCTACTGGTCACACAGCTTACTGTGACACAGTCTACTGGCCACACATCTTACTGTGATACATTCTACTGAGACACACCCTACTGTGACACAGCCTACTGAGACACAACCTACTGAAGCACACCCTACTGTGACATAGTCTACTGAGACCCAGCCTACTTAACACCCACTACTGTGATAGCCTAATGAGCAGCCTACTGTAGCACAGCCTACTGTGACACAGCCTACCGCGACACAGCCTACTGAAACATATCCTACTGTAACACAGCCTATTGTAAAACATCTTACTGTGACACAGCGTACTGGCCATACAGCCTACTATAACACATTCTACTGAGACACAGCCTACTGTAACACATACTACTGAGACATAACCTACAGTGACACAGTCTCCTCTGACACAGCCTATTGGTCACACACCCTACTATAACACATTCTACTGAGACACAGCCTCCTGTGACATGTTCTACTGAGATATAGCCTTTTGTGACACAGGCTACTGTGACACAGTCTACTAGTCACACATCCTACTGTGACACAGCCTGTTGTGACACAGCCTACTGGTTACAGAGCCTACTGGTCATACAGCCTACTTTAACACAGCCTACTGGTCACACAGCGTACTGTGACATAGCCCGCTGTAATATAGCCTACTGGTCATACATCTTACTGAGAGACAGCCTACTATAACACATTCTACTTTGACACAACCTACTGTGACACAGTCTACCGGAACATAGCCTACTGTGACACAGCCTATTGTAACACCTCTTACTGTGTCATGGCCTATTGGACATACAGCCTATTATAACACCTTCTAGTGAGACAGAACCTACTCTGACATATTCGACTGAGACATAGCCTACTGAGACACAGTCTACTGTGACACAGCCTACTGGTCACACAGCTTACTGTGACACATCCTAAGGTGACACAGCATATTGTAACACATCCTACTGTGACATAGCCTACCAATCACACAGCCTACTTTGACACATCCTAGTGGTCACACAGCTTACTGTGACACAGTCTACTGGTTACATATCCTATTGTGACAAAACCTAGTGTCACACAGCCTACTGTGAAACATCCTACTGTGATGCAACCTACTTTGACAGACCTACTGTGACAGAGCCTACTGGTCACACATCCTACTGTGACACAGCCTAATGGTCACACAGCCTATTGTCACACAGCCTACTGTGACACAGCCTATTGTCACACAGTCTACTGTGATGCATCCTACTCTTACACATTCTACTGAGACACAACCTACCGTGATATAGCTTACTGAGAAATTCTACTGATACATAGCCAACTGTGACACAGCCTACTGTAACACAGCCTAATGTGACACATTCTACTGTAACACACTCTACTGGTCACAGATTCTGCTGTGACACATTCTACTGAGACAGCCTACTGTGACACAGCCTACTGTGACACAGCCTACTGATCACACAGCCTACTGTGACACATTTTACTGGTCACACAGCTTACTGTGACACAGTCTACTGGCCACACATCCTACTGTGACACATTCTACTGTTACACAACCTACTGTCTCACAGCCTACTGCCACACAGCACACTGAGACACAGTGTACTTTAAAAGTCTGGTGAGAGCAAGACTTTGGTGGGTCGTCCTAATTCACACACACAGTGACTTTGAACTATTGGCCAGTGTCTACTGGAAAAATGACAGGAGGTTGTTCTTGGTCTTGTTGGAGAAGGACCATGCTGGCCTTTGGGTCTGGGAGCAAGCACTCCTGGACTCAGGATTGGGCCTGCCCCGTGAAAACGTGCCCGATCCAGACGTCTGCACTTTGTCCTTTGGGTTTGTTTGGAGGGACAGGCAGGACGGCATCGCTGGCAGAGAGCACTCAGGGCGCAGGGCCGAAGCACTTGCTGCTCGGGTACCCTGGCTAAGAGTGCTTCCCCTCATCCCACTGTGTCAGCTCTCATGGCAACACTCCAGAGGATTGAGTGCACAGGGAGTTCCCGGGGGCTTACACCACCGCAGGGACTTCCGTGGAGCCCGCCATACAAGTAGCTCACCAAACAGCATTTTGTGCATATATGCCAACCCCCCTGCGAAGTTACGGGTGCGAGAGTGATAGTGAGTGGCCCGGCCCGCGAGACCTTGAGGCCACAGGGAGGAGAGTGAGCAGCGAACCCTGAGGCACAGGCTCAGCTGTGCATAGATTTGGTTTTGTTATGGAGAAGAGCTGGTGGGTACTCATCAAACACATGGTATCTCTATACTTTCCAGAGGCGCTGCCCTGAACCCTAAAACTGTTAAGCATGCAGGACAGACAGCCGGGCCCTGAGGGCTGTTGCTTCATAATTCCCATCTTCACGCTCAAGAAATGCACCATCCCTAGTATTGCTCTGTCTTGTTCCTGACTCTGTTCTTTCTCCCAGAGAAGACTCTTGCTCCGCAAAGGCAGTCAGGGATGGGACCCAGAGCTGGGGGGACAGCGGGGTCAGCTGAGGGGAACACACCCGGGCGGGCCCAGTCCCAACCTCTTGGCTCTGCCGTCATCCTTCAAGAGCAGAGGCCACCTCATCACCAGCTCCTGACTCCTATGCCTTTAGGTGCTCCTTGCAGCTCTCTCATCCCCAAATCTGAGATGTGAACACAGAAGCCAATAGAGCCAGGTGCTGATGCCCCACCCATTCTAACGCCCCCTGCAGAGCAAAGGCCCGTGCCTTCACTGGGCTCTGCACACACATTTCTTTTTGTTGAATGTTCACGTCCTGCCCTTGGTCCAATGCTGGGGAATTCCCCGGCCTCTAGGTCACCAGGTTGTGACAAGTGATTGCAACACAACCTGGCACTGATCACATGAACCGGAAGCCAGACCTCGGCGCAGAGGCAGACGAAAGGACACTTACAGAAACAGCTCCTTCTGGTGTGGGTCTCCCAGGTTGAACTGGTTTTTTCTTATAAGTTCAAAAAACTCTCCCCGCCTCCTTGGAAAGAAAGAGAAACATTGGTCATTCTGAGGAGACCCTAAGGCTTATTTTATCCCATGGTCTACAAAGAATCATTGACTCACTTTTTTGAGGGAAATCTCCAATGGATTTTATCCATCTTAGAACCCAACATAAAAGTCATCATTTAAAAATTGTGAATACCTCCCTTTCCTCCTTATAGAATCTTCTTTGGGTGAAGCATTGAACCTCACTGTGCAGATCACAGATACTGGTAATCTCATTCCTAAACACAACTTCATGAAAGTGAGACGGCCTGGCCAGCACGGCTCAGTGGTTGAGCATTGACCTATGAACCAGGAGGTCACGGTTCTATTCCGTTAGGGCACGTTCCTGGATTGCAGGCTCCATCCCCAGTGGGGGGCGTGCAGGAGGCAGCTGATCAATGATTCCCTCTCATCATTGATGTTTCTATCGCTCTTCCCCGGTTGGCATCTCAGGAAGCCATGATGCCAGACACCAGGAAAACAGAGAGCTTATGGAACAGAATGAATAGCCTGCGACTGAGAAACAGCAAGAAAATGCCGGTTCCAGAGAGACCTGTGGCCCGGGAAGGTTACAGGTGTTGTGCTAATTCTTAGTTAGGTGGCCATCTTTACCATCATGTGGAACCAGCTGAAATGAACTCAGTTCTCTGTTGTCTGGCTGGGGTTAAGGTGCTCCCTAATCAGGGAAGCAGAGACACCGGCGGCAGCTCCCTCTAAGTGCACACGCTCCTGTGTTTGCTATTTGTGCTGACTTCCCATCAATGGCCTACATGCAGGCATAACTCCCCGCATGGGGGAGAGAGTCCACATGTCCAGGGAAATCACGTGAGTGGGACCATCTTCTCCTCTCACTGCCCCACGAAGCATAGACCGGGGTCCCGTGTGCAAACCACAGCCTGCCCATGCGGCGCAGCACACGTCACCCATGAATGCACGCTACATCCTGAGTCAGTAACGTCCCAGTTCTACATTCCCTCCTCTAAGAACTGCACGCAGTCCTAGGATCCGGACGTGGCCCCACATGGAACAAGGCACACTCTTCCCACAGCCTCTCAGCACCGGGCGCTGGTGAAACTCACTTGATGTACAGCGCCAGGTCTGTGGCCAGGATCGCCTGCTTGATGATCTTCAGCGCAGTTTTATATTCCTCGATGGAGAGCCCGCTGAGGATCTGGTTCCCCTTCACAAGAGAAGAAAGCCACGGTCAGCACCCCATGGGAGCGCCCGCAAGGACTCAGCAGAAGACGTGGTCACAGGCAGACCACGGGCCGGGGGTTTGGAGTCGTACATACGGGCCACCCGCTTCCTGAGAGTGAATGCCTGATGCCACCCTGTCCTCTGCTCCCTCGGCCTGGTCTCCTAGGAAACTTCAGGTTCCTGCCTTTCTGCCAACTGCCCAAACCCCGGGCCTCCGTCCAGCCTACACGCTAACTATCTGGCCATGGCAGCTTGCTTACTGCATTGCAACTGCAAGTGAAGTTTAAAAACCCAAAGCCACACTAATGGAGAATGGAATGGTGAAACTTCTGAACAAGTGATGACTAACACATTTTTTCTCTCTATGGCATTTGTAATAAATCCAGTGACACGTGGACACACATTTGTGTAATTTTAACTTAATATCGAGAGCAGCGCCTATTCCCAGTGGGAAGCACGATGTGAAACCAAGAAGGACTCTAAAAGGGACTGATCCCGGGCAAACACTCCAGCGCTGTCGCTGCATAACCACTGTGTCCTGTTGCCTGGTGTTCAAAGCAAACCTCTCGTCCTGAACCGGGTAAAATGTGCCTCGGTTTTCAGAATAAACTGAACATCTGCACGGCCCCAGGGCTGAGGGGAAGCAGCGGCTCAGGCTGGGACGCGGGCAGCAGATGCTTCTGAACACGGGGCCCTTGGGGTGCCGGGCCTGGACAAGACCTGGCTTAGCAGAGAGCTGGAGGCTGGACTGGAATCAGCATATCCCTAACTGATAAGTCTAGTATCACAGTCATAAACATTCCTTAAAAATAGCAAATCAGCCCCATTTTAGATTCTGGACTGAACAGAAAACTGTTCAGAAAATACCTTCTGGTACTTTCATTTAGTGTAAGGTCAAAGCATTTCCAGGGGAAAGGACCTATCTGAACCACAATGTCTCCGGTGCTATCTGTATACCCCCCTTCCCCAGGCAAAGGCTGTAAACCCCTGTGTGGGGGGGCCTCCAAGGATGAAGTGTGGGGGAGGGGGTCTGCCTCGCGGTGTGGGACCTGCCGTAGGAGGATGACCTGGGCGCCGGCTGCTCACGGCAGCTGTAACTCACGCTTCTCATTATAATGTCATTCGTGCACACAACAGATCATGTGAGTAACGGAGGAACAGAATGAGAAAATAAAAAATATTCCCTCGGCAAAAACAACCATTGCTAACAGGTCAGCGTACGTGTCCTCAAGCTTACTTCCCTCCATAGAAATACGTCTAGCGTAGCATGTCACGTGCTTTCTCACACTGATAAACACCCACCTCCACCAGGCTGTTGAACAGCTCATCCCTTAACAATGTGTTTGTGGTCAGAAGTTTTAGTAAAAAGAGGAAAAGGTTCTTGAGTGCTATATCACCCACTTAATTTTACCAAAAACCAAAAAACAAAAAACCAAGTTAATCGAGAGCCAGAAAACACCAGCTTTGCTTGCCTCTGAACAATGTGGAGTAATGAGATGTTGGGAGCCATCAGAGTTGATACAAGCAACTCCATCTTAGAAAATACAACTCCATTTTGGGAGTTAAGTTTCCAACTCCTCTTACAACTCACATTCACCTGAGATCACGTGGTACCCAGCGGTTTGGCCAGAAGCTAAAGATAACTTATCGCTTAACGACACATCCTGCTCTGGAAGATCCCTACAACATCCCCTCCCTGATCCTCCCTCCCATAGTTTGCCCTGCCTTGGAATGTCCCCGCGGCAACTTCCCCCTACAGCCTATATATATATATATATATATATATATATTGCAGCTTCATCAGTAAAATTCGAGGCTTGATCAGAATCCTGTCTTGCCTCCATTTCTTCGCGTCTCCTGTCCTCTATCATTCCCTTCAAGGTGCCTCCTTGCCCCCACATTCATCTCCTGCTGGTCGGGACAATGAAGTAAGCAGACCCCTTGTCGGGCAGCTGACAGCTTAGGGTGCACAAGGGTGAGGCTGTAGGGGCCTCGGCCTTCCATACCCAGAAAAGAATGACGCACACTGGAGAATTATGGTCCTGGGTCTGAACCAAACACCTAACCCCCCCCCTCCGCCTGCCCCCCCCCCCCCCCCCCCCCCCCGAGTTTACAAAGCCTCAGGCAGCGCACTCCGGGCCTCACCGGGCTGTTGAGGACCATCAGGCACTGGTCAAAGTGGTGGTGCTCCAGGGTCGAGTGGCAGTACAGCTGGGCCAGTGGGTGCTCGCTCCTGGGGGGAGTGGTAGAGAGAGGGCTCAGAGAGGACGGTCAGGCGCCACATGGCTGGGCAGTCGCTCTCTTCTCATTGGCTACCTAAAAGAGAGGCTAAAATCCCTCAAACCGACCACTCTCTCCTTTGGCTGGGAAGAGAGGGAGGTCATCTCTGGGAAATAAGCATAAAGAGTCAGGCTGCTCTGAACGGCTGGTTCAAACTGTGAACAACCCCATCGACTTTTGTACTGAGGACAAAGTACTAATTTCTCTAGACATGAAAAGAAGATCCCTGAATCTTGTACCAATAATTGTTTTCTTCTTAAAAAAAAAAAAATATATATATATATATATATTTTTTTTTTCAGTAATATATATATATTACTGATTTTTTACAGAGAGGAATGGAGAGGAATATAGAGTTAGAAACACTGATGAGAAACATCGACCAGCTGCCTCCTGCATGCCCCCCATGGGAGATGTGCCCACACAAATATACATGCCCTTGATCGAAACTGAACCTGGGACTCTTCAGTCCGCAGACGCTCTATCCACTGAGCCAAAGTGGTTTTAGCCCAATAATTGTTTTCAATGTCAAGCCTTTAATTCACTTCCCTGAGGCCACAGCTCCTCAGAGCACCTGATCGCAAGGCCCTTCCCAAATATCCCCTTGTCTGTCAGGGCGGAGTGTTACCTCTACTGAACTAGTCTTTAAAGTTTCCTCTGAAGCCCTAATTCAACCTAAAGCAAAATTCTTGGCAATTATCTCATGGAATAAGATTCTCAACATAAACATTTTCCCACTTTAGGCCAGAAATGTTATCAACACAATACCGGACTTGCATTCCCTTCCCTCTCCCCATATCCTTTAAATAAAATCAGCCCAGCTGGTGTGGCTCAGTGATTGATTATCGACCTATGAACCAGGAGGTCAGGGTTTGATTCCCAGACAGAGCACAGGCCGAGGTTGAGGCATGCAGGAGGCAGCCAATCCATGATTCCCTCTCATCATGGATGTTTCTCTCTCTCCCTCTCCCTTCCTCTCTGAAATCAATTAAAATATATTTAAATAAAATCAGAGTAAGTTACGGGACCTTGACCGATGCACTTTTGCTGTGGGTTTTGCTTTAAGAAGGACCGCCCCGCTGCTGAACAGGACCTCCTGCTGTCTGGCGGGGCGGCCCCCTCACCGCTGGATGTAGGAGTTGTTCACGCCACGGTGGTCCAGGTCGTGGCTCAGGGCGGCGACCAGCAGGGCCAACACCTCCAGGTCCGACAGCTTGCTCTGCATGGCGGGCAGGGAGGAGAGAGAGAAGGAACCATGAGGGTGCGAGAACACCTCGGGCAACCTCAGTGCTCACACAGCCCTGCTGTGATGTGGTGGGAGGCCCGCTCCGCAGGGAAAGAGCTGTGCCTCGCCTGCAGAGCGGGGCTAGCGCCGTCACTCACCTCCAGAGGGCGAACATGCCTCACTAACCACCTGCCCCCACAGCCAATGCCACTCCTTCCTACAGTCTCCGAATGCATGTGGGCTAACCACATGAACTCTGAATCCCAGCTTCTTTGGACCTTTAACCCCTATAGATTCCGTTGTTCCCATCTCTGCCCCGAGGGACTGTGCCAAAGGCACCAGACAGTGAGAATACTTGGCAGAAGAATACACAAAAGGGGATTAGGAATGAAAAGTTGTCTTTAAAAGTTACATAATAGCCTGGCTGGTGTGGCTCAGTGGTTGAGCGTCAACTGTGAACCGTGAGTCAGGGGCTGATGCCTGATCCAGGGCACATGCCCAGGTTGCGGGCTTGATCCATCAGGAGGCATTCAGGAGGCAGCCCATCCAGGATTCTCTGTCATCACTGATGTTTTTCCCTCTTTCTCCCCTTTCCTCTCTCTGAAACCAATAAAAAAAAATTTTTTTTAAAGAAGTTACATGATATATTCCAAAGCTAATTCCAGGTTATTTCTGAGCGGCTGCCATTTGTATTCTCAGTACTGCTATTCTTCTTCATAAGAAATACACAAATTGAAATTCCTATCAGCTCTCTTCTGCTGGAATTCTCAACACTCTAAGTGGCACAGTCACAGCACACACACATTGGCATTGGTTTTTCCTTGCCAGAGCCCAGATGGCGTTCGGTGGTTTAACCCTCCTGACCTTCCCAGCCCTCCGACAGAAGTGGAGCCCACTCCCCATGGGCGTTTCCCTCAGCAGGGAAGTGGGACTCTAACATGTGGCTCCCCAATATGCCCTGCTCTTGCCTCTGGGTTAAAATGCGCCCCCTATGGGAGCAGTGAAGAACAGCAGTCCCAGAATTCAATAATAACAAAGCATGGAAGCGCCCTGGCTCGTGTAGGTAAGTGGTTAAAGCGTCGGCCTTCACACCAAAGGGTTGTGGGTTTGGTTTCTGGTCAAGGGCACCTACCTGGGTTACAGGTTCAATCCCTGGGCCCGGTCAGGATGAGTGCAGGAGGCAACCTATCAATGTGTCTATTTCTCTCTTTCTCTCTTCCCCCGTTCCTCTCTCTAAAAATCAAAAGATCCTTTGGTGAGGATTGCAACAACAAAAAACACTCACCAGGCGAGCACAGAAGCTCTGGATCGAAGAGCTCTGTGAGGGGCCTGGGCTCACGCACCTAGAATGACTCGTTGGTTCCCGCCGACATGGGGATCTAAGGACGGAGCTAAGCACAGAGCCTGGCCTGGAGGACCTGGCTGCTGGAACAGTGTCTGCATTGCTCTCTGGGCACAGGGCGCGGCCCACGCATTTGTGAGCTTAATGGGGCGAAGAGAACCCGCAGCAGGGGCCTGGGCGCGTCTGTGTAGCCCCTCTCAGCACCCGCGTGGCGTGGATTAGCCCGAGGGAGCAGTGTGACTGCAAGCAGGGGGACACTGCTGCCGTTTCCCTCTGAGGGTGTGCCAGCTTCCCAAGCACCACTGGAATTTAACGGGGAGCTATTTAGAGAGCATGCCAATGTGCCATGTACATTCCACAGGAAAGGAAGTTGTCAAGCAAGTCCTTTGCCATCCTAGCCTTCTTTCCTGAAAATGCACTGTATTTTGTAACTGGCAACAAGCAATACCCTCAACCATCATCGAAGCAAAATGAAAAAAAAATACTTGAGAGAATGTGCTGTAAACTTTGCCACGAGTCACCGAACGTCTTCGGTGGACGCCGGGCTCTAAGGTACCTGGATCTTGCCCGCCTTCAGGGCGGCGAACATGCACTGCGCCGTGTTGAAGGCGTGCCGCCAGTTGTGGTAGGCTACGTTCTTCCGGTAATTCTTCTTCACGCTCAGGATCCAGCGGCAGAGGACCTGCGGGAGGAAAGCAGGCACTGGTCACACGCTCATCGCGGCCAGGCAATGCACATGCACAGCCGCCTCTGGCTCCGGGAGGTGGGCACCAGGATGGAATCACCTAACAGACATGGACACCACCACGCTGAGAGGGACCACGCTAAGGTCATGTGGCTCCTAAAGGGCGGGGCCCAAGTTCACACCTGAGCATCCGATGGCAGAGCCCAACCTGCTAACCAATCAACTAACAGTGCTCAACGCAAGGCCGCCCTGGGGAGGCCGTGGGACTGGAGGCACCAGCCAGCTTTCTGAAAGACACAGAGTCCACATGCCTTCAATGAGAGAGCCCCACAGGAGGAGTTCCCCGTAGGAGAGCCCCGCCAGCAGCCCCGCCAGTCCTCCCAGGTGCCAGCCACCTGCTGCACGACTTTAGTGTCAGGCTCGGGGCTGAAGGGGCGGGATTGGGCACACCCTGAGCTCCTGGTCCCTTTTGCACTGGCTTGCATGCTCTGACAGAGGCACTGAGCGGTTACCAAAAAGCAATGGAAAAAGAACCCATGCGCCCCTTCCTCATGCTTCATCTGGAAGTTCTGCACCAGGTTGAGGTCAGTGAACATCCAGATAGTACACACACACACACTCACACATGTTCATATGTGTACACATGTGAACATGCTCTCACATACACGTGTGCGCTTCATCTGGAAGTTCTGCACCAGGTTGAGATCAGTGAACATCCAGATAGTACACACACTCACACAAGCTCACATGTGTACACATGTGCACATGCTCTCATCTGGAAGTTCTGCACCAGGTTAAGGTCAGTAATATTCAGATGGTGCACACACACACACACACACACACTCTCATGTGCACATACACACACACAAACATGTACACATCACACATGAGCCTCACCTTGTGCTTCATCTGGAAGTTCTGCACCAGGTTGAGGTCAGTAACATTCAGATGGTACACACACACATGCACACACCCTCACATGTGTACACACAGGTGCACACACTTGCAAGCATGCACACACATACATAACACATGTGAGCCTCACCTCGTGCTTCATCTGGAAGTTCTGCACCAGGTTGAGGTCGGTGAACATCCGGATGGTGCACAGCGCGGTTTCCAGGTCCGACAGCTCGAAGTCGCTGAAGCCGAAGTCGGTGATGTGCAGGCTCTGGGCGGAGGGCACCACGGCCTCCTGGGGAGGGACAGTGCGGGAGCTGGCTCACGGCCTGGGCTTCGCTGCGGGAGCAGCGTGTGTGCTCTCCTCCGAAATGGACACACGGAGACCCTCATCGAGGCGCTGGGCGCAGGGAGAGGGTGCTGCCCGGAGGCTGAGCCCAGCACAGGACGTGGCTGGGGCCTCCGGGGGCCCTGCAGGCCGCCAGCCTGTTCAGACAGATGACTGAGCGGCCGTCCTGGGCCGTGCCAGGGCCGGGGGTGAGGATCGAGGGGCAGCGCAGCGAGGACTCTGAGCATTTCACGTTTCATTCCCAGGCACCCCCTCGGACAGAAACAAGCTCCGCCGGGGCTAGCCTCCCGCCCTGGAGACGAGCAGGTGTCCCGTGCCTTGCCCTGGGGGTGCTCACGGACAGAGCCCGGCTTCGGGTCTGGGCCGGGCCTGAGAAGCTGGGTTTGCTCGTGGCGGGACCTGCGTGCCAATTCCCCCCCCCCCCCCACCGCCCCTCCGGTGTTGCTCCGAAGCTCGTTAAATGCGGCAGCTGCACCGAGGCACCTCGCTCGCTTCCCTCGATCTCATCCACATCCTTCTCTCTCCCGGCAGGAGCTTCCCACCCACAGGAAGGGCAAAAGGTCAAAATGCGGCAGAGCTGACCCGGCTGGGCACACCCGTTCCCTCTGCGAGGTTCATGGTACGTGGTTTCCAGTGTCTCCTGACCACAGGGATCTGCGCTCCCGCTGTGACCGCTGGCAGCTGCGGCTTGGACTGCGCCCCCAGGAAGGTCTATGGAATGGACACAGGGGCCCTCCTCCCCTCCACGGGGTCTGAGCCATCAGCGTGGGCTTAAGGACCCTGCGCCCCACAGAGATGCCTCCACCGGGTGGGAAGATGCAGCTGGGACCTCTCCAGTGTGTGACGGAAAGTTAGTAAAAATCACCAGATGGACGATGCTGTTAGAATTGGGGAGTTTAAGCAAAAACAAAGGGTTTCCGGTTTCTCCCTGGAAAGGCTACACGGAGCCCAACTCCCAGGAAGCCCCAGGGGGCCAAGGCCTCGGCTGAGCTGCGGGGTCTCCCCTAGACTTCCTGCGGGGCCTGAGGCCCAGCACCGACCCTGACAGGAGTCCCCACACCCCCTCCCCACCCCGGCCACCCCTCCAGCGCCTTAGCCGATGGGGCTCGGCGTGGAGAGGCCACAGGAAGAGGGGTTCCCTACTCCCTCCAGCGCCCAGGTTCTCTGTGAATAGCTGGGTGTCACTGCTCTGCTCCACCTCCATCTTCTGTGAAGCAAAGAGGTGAAATAGTGACCCCCTTGGCAGTCAGTCCAGAGCGTTCCCTCCAAGAGGGCACCTCCCTTCTGCTCTGTGACCTTCGTGTCGGACTTACACTCAGCAGGTGTGTTTATACTTCACGCACGCCGCCTGCTTCCCCCTGCATGCACACTCTCCCACCCAAATGCCACGAGGAGGCATGCATCTGCCCCGTGAGTTCCAGACCGGGGACCGCGTGGCTGCGAGGGGAGGGGCTGGATGTCACCAGCAGCCCCATCCGCACACCTGGGCAGTGTATCACCCTCCCCCCCCCCCACTCCACACACACATCCTGCTCCGGATGCAGCCATGTCCCCCAGGGTGTCTGTCTGTGAGCTGGAAGTGTCCTTTGTTCCTTCCACGAGGATGCTCTAGGGCTGTGGTTGGCAAACTCATGAGTCAACAGAGCGACATATCAAGAGTATGTGAACAAAAGAAGCCACATGCTAACCTTACAAGCTCAGAGGAGACCTGCAAACTGGCCTGGCAGTCTTGCAAACTCAGAGACCTAAAATAACCACAAAAGATGGTTTGAAAATTAAATATCTAACTACAAACATGTTATAGTGGGCAGTCGTGTCCTAGGCCGATATTTTCCCTGACAAAGATAAACTTAGATCTTCTTTACTGAGTCCATTTGCCTTTTGCCTCTGAGATAACACATCTGTGAGATGTCTGGGTAACTTGTAACTTCCCTTTTTCCGGAGCCCCTGGGGCACAACCAAATGTGGTGGGCACCAGGACAGATGCCTCAAATTCCTTCTTTATCATGTTAATTGTTCCTGTACTCACCTAAGTGTGTGTCCATCATTTTACTTTTTATCCAATCCCAGGGGATTCCCACCGCTTTGCTTTCTTCTGCCTTCTTAACCCATCACCAATGAATTTCATGTAACCCAAATGTCCCTCCTTTGATGGCAATGTATAAATACAGTTGTAACTCGCCATTCTCTGGAGCATCATCTCAATCCGTTGAGGTTCTGCTTCCCAGCATATGTCGACAGTTTGACTCAAATAAACTCACAAAAATTATTTACAGGTTTCAGTGGTTTTTTTTTTGTTTTTTTGTTTGTTTTTTTTTTGTTAACAAGTACAACGATTGAAATTTCTTTTGAGAGCTGAAAACTGACTTCTTTGCATGGGCCACCAAGTTTCAATGCAGCATGTGACATTCTGTGGAAGAGCCACACTCAAGGGGCCAACGAGCCACTCATGGCTCTTTAGCAGCAGTTTGCTGACCACGGTTCTAGGGCTACAGGAAAAGAGCCAGCCTCTCCCTGCTACCCGCCAGGCCAGGGGTCGGCCTGACCATGGCCAGCTTCCCAAGCTGGCCTCCCGGGCAGGCGGCCATGGCGCCCAGAGCCTTGAGGTGTTGGGTCAGTGATGCGGAGGCTCGTGACTCTTAGGACCCAGGACTGAGCCGCCATGAGGAAGTCCCTGTCAGTTACAGCTCACGCTTCCTGTCCGCCCTGGTGGCTTGGAAAGGTGATTTAACCTCCGTTTTATGGAGAAGACTCTGCGTTTCACCAGGAGCAGGGAGGGCAGAGGGCGCCCTTCCCGGGGCATACAGTTCTGCATTCCCATGCGTCCTGCAGCTAGAATTTGCCAGTGAGAGTCTAACTTTGTTTCCCTTTGGGGGATAATGCAATTGAGTGCGCCATGGTGTTGGAGATGGACAGAAACCATGCCTTTTAAAGAGCCGGTAAAGCACCAGGCATCGGAGATGTGCCCGTCTCATCGCTGAGCACCCACCGCAAACCTGCCACCGCCGCCTCCCGGCCCCCAGCCCGGCTCACTCCTCCGCGGCTGCGGCCTCCAACTCATGCAGAGGCGGGTCAGTGCTAGTGCGGGGGAGCCACACCCCGGGTTCAGGAAAACTGCTCATGTTAGTCTGAAGCTGATACGACAGACCGTTATTTAAAGCTACACCCCTGGCTCATGCTTGGCCAAAAGTTTGACCTCGGCTGTGGTTTGAAAACACTGCCTTCAGCCGTCGTGCTCATGCCCCGTCAAGAAAACAGCCTTTGCGTCACCGTCCACGTCCACGTCCATAGGACGCCAGCCGGTGGAGTAGGCTCTGGGGAGGCCTGTACCCAAGCAGAAGCCCACAAGCTGCCCGACAGCCACCGCGTCACACCTCCCAGGAGGCTGATGGCTCCCCTCCCCTTCAACACGCATGGGACGCGTGCTTTTAAAGAAAACTCGCACACGGTGCGTTTACAAGGCCGTCAGCACCTCTCTTTCCGCGAGAAGGAAGTGAGTCCATGCACAAATGAGGGAGGAAGCCCCTGTACATTGGCCCCATGCAGAGCCCAGCTTCAGAGCACAAAGAGAACGAGGCTCACCAGGATTCGTGTGTGTCCTTCAGTAACCACAGCAACGAACTCAAGATGTTCCCCTCTCTCTGGCATCATAAAGGTGATTCCTCTAAGTCTCAGCAGGGCAGAGTCACAGACTACAAAGGTTGGATCATGAGTGTACAGTTTTTTGAAACCATATAAAGAAGGCATGTAATAATGGCAAGATTAGGTGGAACTATGTGTATGCTTGTAAGGAAAACTTGAGAGTGAATTTGACTACAACTGGGACGGGTACCCATAGATCTGGGTGACATCTCCAGAACAGAGCTGTGGTCTTTTGGAGCTAAGAACATCAGTAGAGCCCTGGCCTGTTTGGCTCAGTGGATAGAGTGCCGGCCTTTGGACTGAAGGGGCCCAGGTTTGTTTCCGGTCAAGGGCACATGCCCAGGTTGCATGCTTGATCCCCAATAGGAGGCAGGCAATCAATGATTCTCTCATCATTGATGTTTCTATCTCTCTCTCCGAAATAAAGAAAGCATATATTAAAAAAAGAATATCAGTAGCAATAATCCACTAGTAACATCAAAGCAAAACAGGATTAGCTTAGTGAGTGAAAGAGGAGGAATGAAGCTGAAGCTACTGTCTTATCCAGGGAACCAGCTGCAGCCGGTCACGCCCTGCACGTCTGTCTGTAAAAGATGACACCTCGATGACCTCCAGGTGTCTGAAGGGCCCGGTCTGTCCCAAGTGCGTTCCCAGCACCATGTGAGGAAGAGGTGTCTTCCCGTTCGCCATGGTTACAACAGTGCAGTGACACTGGTTAATAAGACCACAGCATCAACTCTTCTTTGTTATCGTTTGCTCCAATCTCTCCCTTAATGACTTGCTATTGATAGAGATTTTCCCTAAGAGGGAGGGGTGTGGTCATCTGACAGGAGGGGCTGGGTGGCACTGAACACTGACCGAGGCATCAGGGCTGTGGTCTTCCCCTCACTGCTGTCCCCTGCAGTGATTGCACCTCACACTGTGTCTGATGGAGGGGTCCCCCCGATGGAGGGCTCCCGCCTGGCGGGGGGCACCCTCTCCCCCCAGGGAGGATCCCTGCCTAGCTCCGGCTCTGAATGCTAGGGCGATGAGGCCCCTCTGGCCTGGGGAACCTGCCTACACGCTCAGCTGCTCCCTCCCCCGCTATTTGACAAGCATCTCGACTCGCCTTTAGAGACATTTCCCGCGGTTACAGAAGTGGAGCAGGAGCTGAATTGGCACCGGCTCCAGGACAGAACCGGAGCTTCGTTCACACCCTGAACTCCAGGACGTGCCTGTTCCCGCCCTTCTAACGAGAGGGAAAGGCAGAAATGCAGCCAGCTGATCCATCCAACACCCTGTTACCTACATAGACAAACACCCCGTCTGCCCATCCATCAAACACCCCGTTACCCACATAGACAAACACTGTGCGTCCGGTGACTTTCCAATAACCAGAGCCCGGTCAGCAGCGGGGCGCCTTCTATTTCTATCTCAGTAACCAGGGCTATTAAAACGTCCACGGCAAATGGGTTGCTTACGGCTCTATTTGTGCTACACCCAATCCTAAGCCAAGAGAGGATTAGATTAATAATAGAGAACTCAATAAATTAAAACAAAACAAAACAAAACAAAACAAAACAAAAACCCTCAGGGAAAGCAGGCTGAGAAAATAAGGATTCTGAGTTTCCTATCAACAAAATCATTTTATATAAGCAGTGAGCTTTCCTAGCACAGGCATACGTGTTTAGTATACTTGGTGCACTATTTCATTTTCTTCAGAACTAATTTTTTAAAATAAAAGTTAAAACTTGTGACAGCTTTTTCACTTATTTTAGGTTTAAGTTGGGATAAACAGTCAGACACACGACAAAGCCAGCAATTTTGTAGTTTCTGGGGGACGCACACACCTGTTTCGGGGCTGCACAGGAATCGTTATGAGGCTGAGAGAAAATGAGAATTGCAACCAGATGCTGAATTTCCACCAATTTAAAGAGTCCTGTGACCTCCCAGCTTTGCAACCCTGAATTTCTGAATGCAGCTGCCAGAAATCTATTTTCTGAATAGAAAACAGATGGTTTTGAACAATACTGCAATTTTTAGTCACTCCAATGCATTGTTCTTTTGCTAAAATTATGAACATAATTGAGAAAATAATTTTCAGGTTTTTCTGAAAGACTATTGCTATTTTCAAAGTGAAAAGCAAGTTTAATGGCCTGGTGTTTGTGTAGCAGGGTCTTTGGGAATTCCTCTCTATGCTAGTTGGTATTTATCTCAAACCACACAAGGCAGAGTGTAATCGCGACCTCGTTTTAGAGCCACCGGAATGACCTCCGTGCCACACACACCCAAGAGCGTGCCTTCTGTGGCAGGTCCCAGCCCACAGCAGGCAGCAGCCCCAAGGCCAGCGTTCTGGAAGGGCTAGCCACCTGGGCCAACCGAGCCTGCGGTGAAGGAGTCTTCACATCTACAAACCTTTGCCAGTAATTGGGGGGAAAGCTAGTTTCTTCAGATAGCATCGAGAGCAAAGCAAATACAGCCAATTTGATGGCTAACCCCAGGGCAGCCAGCCTCTTGGGAAAATCATCCCCAGCTCCTGATGCTCCTCCTCCTCGCTCCTCTCTCCTCCACAGGTGGCTCAGCTCCTCCTCAGCCATGGAATCAGATCCAGCCCTGCCGCTCCCTGCCTTCCCGCTCGCTCACTCTGCGCGTGGGCAGGGGCCGCGGGCTCTGGCCCGGACCGCCTGGGCTTACCCCGGCACATCTCTGCCAATGGGGCGGCCTGCATAGGATCCCCTAAAGGCTCAGCCTCCAGTTGCTTAAAAATCTCAATAACAGCAGCGTGTGGAGTTGTTGTGGGTTAAACACAGAGCTAACACGGACTTCACACAGGCCACGTCAGTGGTAAACACTCCCTAAATGTAGTTTCTTCTTCTTACCCCCCTTCCCCTGTTCTTGTCTAGGGGGTGGCTCTCGAATGCCCAGCCACGCCCAGGCCTGGATGGCGCCCCGTCCCACACTCTGGGCCTCACCCACCTGCTCCCTCCCTCTCTGTCCAAGCACGTGCTGGCCTCTTGCTCGGGAGCAATCCCTGCTCAGAAGCCCAAACAGAACCGAACTACAAACCTCCTGACTCATCGCACCTCCTCCTCTCTCTTCCACACAAACTCGTCTATAACGCTGTCTGCGTCTGCTCCTGTCTTCTCTTGTCCCCTCACTTGCCCTCTGTCCCAGCGGCCTCCCTGCAGCCGCTCATGGCCTCACACCCCCTGGTCCGAGCCTGGCCTCCACCTCCCAGAGCCTGTGCCTGCCTTCTGCCCTCCACCGCCTCCTGCTCAGCAGCCTCGTCCATCCGTCCACCAGCCCGGCGCTCTCTCCTCCTGCTCCTCCCGGTGAGCTTGTGCTCCCAAGGTCCTGCCCTCCCTACCCTCCTGGACTGCTCCCCCCCTCGTCTTCTTCCCCCCGCTCCACCCGGCAAAGCCGCCTTCCCACTGCCCCCTACGATAAACCTGCCCTCCACCCCTGCACACCTGCCCTCCCACCGCCCCGCATGGGAAACCACGCCTGGATGCCATGAATCCAGGGCCACCCCCCAGAATGCCGCCTCCGTGGGAGCCCCAGCCTTACTCCCCGCCGGTCGTGCTGTCCATATCCATCGGGGGCCCCAGCACCTAACTGCCCACGTTCTAAGCCACATCGGCCGCCCTCCTCCTTCCCATTCCCGCTGGTTATTCAGGCGCCTGCCTTCTCGTCAGGCTCACCTGCCTTCTCTCTGCCTCACAGGGAGCGCCATGGGCTGTGCACGGCCCTGGGGGTGCACTGTGTGTCCTGGCTCTAGTTCCTGCCACAGAGACCCTGGCCAGCCACAGCCACCCTGAGTCAGCCATGGTCATCCTGAGCCAGCCACGGAGACCCTGACCAGCCACGGTCACCTTGATGACTAGCCACGGCCACCCCAAGCTAGCCATGAGCCAGCCACAGATATCCTGACCAGCCATGGAGACCCTGAGCCAGCCACAGCCACCCTGAGTCAGCCATGGTCACCCTGAGCCAGCCACAGAGACCCTGACCAGCCACAGTCTCTCTAAGTACAGGGAGGCCTCTGTGGCCCAGATGTGCAGTCACAGGAGAAAACGCAGGAGCTGCCCAGAGGACTGGGCTTGGCGGTTTCAATGCTGATGACCTGGACAGAGAACCCCGTGACTGGCCACGCCCTTCTCGCTCCTTACCTGACCCCCGTCACATCTCCCATGGACCCGATCCCTGAGGCCTCAAATGTAAACTCAGAGGCCGGCCGTGGCTGCAGAGGCAGAAATGCCTCAGACTGTCATGGACCTCCACCAAGACAGAACCCAGAACCCAGGGCACTCCAGCACGGAGAAGCCAGGCACTGGCTCGGGGGCCGATGCAGACCGCCTCACAGCCATGAGGGCAGAGGTGACATTGCTCGGTTCTCAGGACACAGGCAGGGCCTCAGTAACAAACCATGGCACCCGCCTTCACGACCCTAACCCCCAGCCACTTTGCAGCTGCCAGCCCCTCCCTTCTCCCTGGGAACTGAACCCGAGCTTACTGTTGGCCTAAGACAGACGTGAAGATGAGGACAATTGATAGAAAAAACCCAGAGCCATCGAATGCAGGTCAAGGTTCATGGAAGTTACTACCTGCGCTTTGTATCGCCGGGGACGGCAGCCACAGGAAACGGTGGACTGCGTGTTGTGAGTGTCACCTAACTCTCCGCCCGTTTGGTTTGGCCCACTGTCTCGGGCCGTTACTGGCGGGAGAGCTCCCCCCTCACCCCCCCGGAAAGGCGTGTCTATGGAGAGCGTGCTGTGTCATTACCGCTAAGGCCTGCAGCTCCCGGGTCTCCTCCTCAGCAGCCGAGGCATGATAGGACAGGACCTGTGGGGAAGCGGGAACAGGTTACAGACCGAGGTTCACACGGGTGCCGCTCACACCTTCCGGAGAAAGAACTGGACCCCTCAGACCGCCAAGCCTGGTTCTGGTTCTGTTTCCTTCAAAGAGAGGAACCCAGACTTCAATTCGGTTGTTCCGGGAAACAAAGATCAGACACCCCTGGCTCCGTGTCCGAAGAAAACGGCTCACTGCGGTCTGACACTGTTACATAATCACATAACAAACACACGATCTAAAGCCACGCTACTGGCTCAAATCTGCAGACAATTTCATTTCAACTGCGTGTTGTGTGTAAAATCCTGATTTCAGTTATTTGTGCTTGTGGACAGAGTTAGGGAAGCAACCTTTGTGAAAACTGACATCTTAAAGCCAGCCGCCAGGAGGTGGCTCAGGGAGGCTGCCGCTGCAGAATCCGTTTAGACAGCATGGCTGGGACAGGGAGGCCGCAGACCCAGGGACGCGGGGCGCCCGGGCGGAGCGGTGTGGCCTGGGGACCCGCCCGCTGACGGCTGTGGCCACCCCCGAGCAGGGACTGTCCTAACTTGGCTGAGGCTCACCCAGTGAGAGGAGGGGCCTGGGTGCCAGCTTCCCTCCCGCCCCCCCGCTCTAAGCTTTCCACTTCCATTCTAGAACTTTCCATTCCTAACCCAGAGGGTTAGGAAGTCAGGCTCACCGTGTCTTATAACTGAACCTGAGGAGCAGCAATGCCCGTTTTCAAAAGTGAGGCCCTTTAGCAATGCGACAATATTTCAGACATCTTTCTAACCAGGGTGGTGGTTGGATTTAAAATGTCCATCATACTTTTAAAACGTATTTTTGAAAGTTAGATTTGACAGTGATAATACAAGATTTATATGAAAAAATCCCCAAAACTTTTAGGATCATTGTTAAAAAGGCACCCATTTTCAGACCTTTGAAACTACAGGTACACATGTATGTGTGGCATTTGAACATGTATGTGTTTGTGTATTTGGAAGTGGGTTATGGTCTGAGATCTCATCTGAGATGCTTTTCTAGCGGAAGTGTGATGTGTTCATTTCAGGGAGTGGAGAACCAGCTGGCTACTGACCAGTCTCAGCATAGAAAGGGTAACTGTCTAGCTCGTCAGTCGGGGGCTGTTTATTAGGGATGGAGGGAAGGTTACCTCCCACCACGAATCCCGGCTCCTGGCTCCTGGAGAAGAGGCGAACATTCGAGGGTGTTCTACACCAACGCTGAGTGACGGGGAGACATGTGCACCCTCTCATATCCGCTCCCCTGGACTGGCCCGGGTGGCGGGAGAGGATGTGTGTGTTACATGAAGTGCACGTTTTCATGGGTGCTGGTGAGGTCCCCCTGAAGGGGGCCGCCCTCCCCTCCCCACCCCCCGGAGGGACCTGCCTGGGTCAGTGCCCAGCCAGCATGCCCGGGGTCCGGGATCCCCATGGACGCTCAAGAACACGCAGATCCCCCGCCTCCACCCAAGACTCACACTCCAGAGTCAACCATGATCCCTGAACGGAGTGTCTGATGGCGGCGAATGGCCAGTCTAGGAGTGTAAGCTGTGCCAGATGCGTCTTTTCTTTTCCTTATTTCTGCTGCTCTGAGAGCACTTAGCATTTCTGTCTGTTTTGTTTTTCTTGTTAATCCTCACACAAGGATATTTTTCCACCGATTTTTGTTTTTTAAGAGAAAGTGGAAAGGACGGGGAGAGACAGAGAGAGAGAAACACCGATGTGAGAGACATATCTGCCTCTTGCACACACCCTGACTAGGACCAGCACTCGAGCCTACAACCAAGGTACATGCCCTGGATTAAAATCGAACCTGGGACCCTGCAGTCTGCAGACCGACATCCTATCCACTGAGCCATTGTTTTTGAAACTGTGACTAGAGCGTGGCAAGGTGAAATGGGCCAGATGGCTGAGGAGCAGCTCTGTCCGTGGGAGTGGATGGCCTGGGTCAAGCAGACAGACTGAGCGAGAGTGGGCCCGGGCCCGAGTGGTTTGGTCACGTGACCTTGATCAGGACGGACACGAAGAGCCCCGGCTGTGCTCACCTCCAGGGTGACCATCTGCTTGGCCATGGCACGCTCCACTGCCTCGTACATCTGCGTGTTCTGGATGCCCAGGCCACAGAAGATGACGAAGGCCTCCAGGAACTGCTCGTCGTTCCGGTTGAACGGCTTCACCTTGCCGGTGCTCTCCTCCATCTTGTTCACCAGTTGGCACACCCCTGTGACGACCACAGACAGGAGCCGGCATTACTGAGGTCACAGCGCTCACTGATGTCACCCCACAGACCCTGACCCTCCTCTGAGGTGCGCCTGGCAGCTCAGGACAGCGGCGGCCCTCCCTGTGCAGCACCAGCTGGAGAGGCCACGGGAGTTATCCCACCAGTCTGCACTCACCAGCCTGCACTCCACGTGGCCAGAGAGCTATCCACACCAGCCCTCACTCCACGTGGCCGGGGAGCTATCCACACCAGCCCTCACTCCACGTGGGCCGGGAGCTATCCACACCAGCCCTCACTCCACGTGGGCCGGGAGCTATCCACACCAGCCCGCACTCCACGTGGGCCAGAGAGCTATCCACACCAGCCCGCACTCCACGTGGGCCAGAGAGCTATCCATACCACCCCGCACTCCACGTGAGCCAGAGAGCTATCCACACCACCCCGCACTCCACGTGAGCCAGAGAGCTATCCACACCAGCCCGCACTCCACGTGGGCCAGAGAGCTATCCACACCAGCCCGCACTCCACGTGGGCCAGAGAGCTATCCACACCACCCCGCACTCCACGTGAGCCAGAGAGCTATCCACACCAGCCCGCACTCCACGTGAGCCAGAGAGCTATCCACACCAGCCCTCACTCCACGTGGGCCGGGGCTCTATCCACACCAGCCTGCACTCCACGTGAGCCAGAGAGCTATCCACACCAGCCTGCACTCCACGTGAGCCAGAGAGCTATCCACACCAGCCCGCACTCCACGTGAGCCAGAGAGCTATCCACACCAGCCCTCACTCCACGTGGGCCGGGGAGCTATCCACACCAGCCTGCACTCCACGTGAGCCAGAGAGCTATCCACACCAGCCCTCACTCCACGTGGGCCAGAGAGCTATCCACACCAGCCCGCACTCCACGTGAGCCAGAGAGCTATCCACACCAGCCCTCACTCCACGTGGGCCAGAGAGCTATCCACACCAGCCCGCACTCCACGTGGGCCAGAGAGCTATCCACACCAGCCCTCACTCCACGTGGCCGGGGCTCTATCCACACCAGCCCTCACTCCACGTGGGCCGGGGCTCTATCCACACCAGCCCTCACTCCACGTGGCCGGGGCTCTATCCACACCAGTCCTCGCTCCACGTGTGCCAGAGCGTGGGCTGTTCAAAAAGTCCTGAGCGCTATCCTCTCACAGACGCGACCTGGCTATTGGGCGCTGGGCCCCAGAGACAGCCTGTCCTGTGGGGACCAACTGGCTTGGTGCACTGGCCAAGGGGAAGATTTGGACGCACATCCGGACTCTGGGCCAGGCAGCCCGCCTCTCCTTCCCAGAAAGCAGGGCGCAGCGCCCAGTTACACACAAAGTGGGACACGGACAACAGAAATCACAGGATGCCCTCAGGGCTCATGAGGGCCTGCGTCTCGGAGAATCACACGTGCAGACGGCTCCCGACACTTCACATAGAATGACGCTTTGCATAGAAATAAAGACAGGATGCATCTCTGAAGCAAACCGTGACCTCTGTCCCAGCCTCTCTTTCAAGGTCAAACGTGTCATTAACAGGCCTGGACGAGGACATCCACGTCCTGACCGACTTCCATGGAACCATCCGCCCACGGAGTCTGAGCCTCCTGGTCTCTGTGAGGACTGGGTGCCGCCTCACTCCCCTTCTCGTCCCTACATATTCTCATATATCCTCAGGGTCCTTTGGAGGTTTGTTATTATTGTGTTTGCCCATTATCTCTTGTTTTAACCCCTTCCCAGTTCATTATCTTTTGATTGCCTTCCTTGCTTTCTTCCTTCCTATTATTCATTTATTTTGGAGGAGGGGTCAGCATAGAGAGTGAGAAAGAGAAGGCCCTGCTTTTCTGATGTCTTCAGGTGACCACTTTTTCAAGCAATTCATTTCTTAATAACAAAACATTTAAAACGATATTATCTCCCGTGTGTATAGCTTTGACCGTGTACCTCGAATGTTTGTTGTATAGACACAACCATCAATTTTCTAAAATGCTCCCTAATCCGTGGGGGATACATCCAAAGTCCCCTAGTGGAGGCCTGAGACCATGGCGAGTCCCAGACCCCCGATCCAGTGTGATTTTCCTGTACACACGCATTTTCCCTGTATACACGCTAGGATGAAGTATAATTGATAAATTAGGCACAGTAAGTAATACTGAAATAAGACAATGCTAACAACAGGCGGAGCATCTACAGGTGGAGATGGGGGAGGGGAAGGGGTAGTCACATCCCACATGAGATGGCGTGAGGCTCAAATTTCATCACCGTCCTCAGAAGGGCATCCAACTTAAAAGCTATAAGTTGCGCTGAAACCGGTTTGGCTCAGTGGATAGAGCGACAGCCTGCTGACTGAAGGGTCCCAGCTTCGATTCCGGTCAAGGGCATGTACCTTGGTTGCGGGCACATCCCCAGTAGGGGACATGCAAGAGACAGCTGATCGATGACTCTCTCTCATCGACGTTTCTAACTCTTATCTCTCTCCCTTCCTCTCTGTACAAAATCAATAAAATATTTAAAAAATAAATAAAATAAAAGGTATAAGTTGCCTACTTCTGGAATTTTCCATTTCATGACTTAGGACATGGAGTAGTTGAAACCATGGAGCTACCACTGCACTCTCCTTTTGACTCTGGGGTTCCTCTCTGTTATTCAGGAGGACACGCTCAGTTTCTGACAAGGCTTGCTCCTCCCCACTGACCCTGTCATTCTGCATGTCCAGCTGTAACGCATCGTGGGGGAAAGTGGCTGCCAAGTCCACTCCCCAGAAGCCACTGAGCTCCTGTTGTGTATGTGAATATCAACAGTATTTGTGAAACTGGGATGCATATTTGACAGGAATTTGCATTTTTAACTATGAGATAAAAAGTCTACATATGCTGATTAGATCCATTTCATTTCTATAGTAATCAATGCTAATGTTTCCTCATTTCCCCTCTTTCTTTAACATTGAATGGATTGCCATTTTGTCCAGTTCTCTTTGTATTTTTAACAGCTTTGGCTTTCATATGTCAATGGTGTTTTTTAGTTTATTAGAAGCACTTAGGACAATTATACTTTCTTCTGTGGATTTTAAGTCTAATCAATGTGGAGACCTGCTGGGGGTGACCAGCAGACTCCGAGCAACAGGTGAATGAACTAATCTGACACACTTGCTGTGAAAGAGAGGGCTAAGGGATGGCCTGGCCAAAGGCACCAGGCAGCTCCTACGGCCTGCCTTGCTAGGCTTTCATTACAGTTTGAAATAGAGTTTATCTTTAAACACAATCCGGAGGGTGAGCAATCTTGGGAGGATTAAGATTGCTCTGGGGATTAAGAATCCTCCAGGATTCCAGTAAATGCCTGGAGTCTGTGTGTGCACAGACTTGCTTGGAGCAGTCAGGGAATAATCAGGGGCCCCACCCTCAATGATCCCCTAGGCTCCCCGAAGTTGGAATTCCAATAAACAGGACCAGCAGCCTTCCACACACTTCCCTTTCCTCGGAATGTCCTCCTGACAACTTTCCCACCCCGTCTGGTGCTTCCCCACAGAGACATCATTTTCACCTTAAATCCCACTTTGTCTGATATTATTCTCTCTATTCAAATGTTGCCCCTTTTAGTGAAATGCGTTATTGCAAGTGGCACATTCTTCAGATCTTTCAGAAACTCCTCAGCGTTTCTGGCCCAATGAGGCAGCCTTCTCTGTTTCCTGGTGCAATATGACATCTGTCTCATTTTTCTGTTTCTTCAATCAATGTTTGAAACCTTAACATCCATATTGTTTTCACTTTGTAGATTTTCACTTGGATAATTTTAAGCTATAATTTCTTCATGTTATTTCTTCTCATTTCATTCCAGTTATTACTGTCTCGTTTCCGGGTGCTTCACCGGGCATTTTTAATAAGCATTATAACCAGAGCATAATTCTCAGTTCTCCAACGGGGGCCATGCTGGGAACTTTAAACATTATAACATCGAGTGCTCCCTGGAGGCCACAATGCAGCTCAATCACGCCCGCACAGGGAAAATCCTAGCGTATGTTTTATAAACAACGGAGCCATCAGTGAGAGAGCCGACTGGTCAAGTTTAACATGAAACATAAAATAAAGCAGAAGTCAGCATGAAACGCATGTAATTTTAGGACTTTGTGCTCTGGAAATCAAACGGCGCCCCACGGGTGAGTGGAGGCGGCGGGGAGAGGATTTGGACTCACACTCAGTAATAATGACCACTCCTCAGGCGTCCCATTCAGCAGTGTGAGTAGAACCCTGTGCTTTGCATTAGACTTTTCACTAAAGAAGACATGGAAACACCAGTCATTTACCGTGGAGATGGCCCAAACTTTTTATTTCTTTGGATGGGATGAATTCCTTTTAAAAAATGCCCTGGAGTGGTGTGAACAATGGAAGGAGCTGGTGCAGACAATGGGAGGAGTTGCTGTGAGCCATAGGAGTTGGTGTGAATAGCAGGAGGAATTGGGGAGAACAATAGGAGTTGGTGTGAACAATGAGAGTTGGTGTGAATAACAGGCAGAAGAATTTCTGGCAAATACAATATGGAGGAAAGGCATGTTTAGCCTAATCAAGAGGGGAACTAGCTGGTTCAATAAATGAATGTTGTCTAGGAAAGTATTTCCTTTGGAAGCAAAGCGGCGGAAACACTCTCAGCCAGAGCACCGAGGAGACATGTGTGAGAAACAAAGCCTCGGGGCACATCGGCCTGACATCTGTAATGTCATCTCCTCGGCCACGGAAAGGGTGAGCGGGGGAGGGAGGGAGAAGACAGAAAACACATGGCCTGCCTGTGTTCTGTGTAACTCCGTGGGGATTCTCCATTAGAAGGACACGATTCCAGAATCGGGTCTGTGACAGGCAAGAAGAATTACCCACCGCCCTGATGTTCTCCAGGCTGCCTCTGGGGTGCAAAATCTAGGCAAGCACGGACATTCTTTGTCTGCCGGCTTACAGAGCAGCGGGAACACAGGAAATTTCCTTCTTGGACTTGGAACCAACTCGAGTTCCCGCTAAAACCCCACCCAGGGAATCATTTTTAAACCCTTCTTATTTACAGGGAATTTTCCTCTCCAAAAACAGCATCTGCTTCTTGCGCTCTGTTCTCGGGTGGGGCCACAGAATGTACGCCAAGGGAAGTCCGATGGCTTCCCCCGGCATTTTTAATTGCTTTTGCTCACTCGTTGACTGTTTCACCCCAGAGCCTAGAGAAGGAGGGTGCTCGCTAGATCCTCTTGATGAGTGAATCAATACACCCTACAATCTGAAGCACGTGTTCAAGAAAGAAAAGCCAGAAACCAAGAAAACAGACTCTAAGCCAATGCACATTATCAACTGGATGTGTCTTAGTCTACTAACTCTCAACACATCATCCTTAAACAAAACTGCTGTTACAACAGGATTCCAATCATTACAGAAAGCACATCATAGCTAGTAAGACAGGCACCACATGCCTGTGGTTAGCTGAACATCCTTTTCTCATTTCCATTTTTACCTTTTACACATTTTATTCTTTCAATTTACACTTGAGAGTCAGAAGTTCCTGGGAACGCGATATCTTTTTCTTCGGTCAGGGC
This sequence comes from Nyctalus aviator, assembly GCA_036971965.1. Classification (NCBI taxonomy): domain Eukaryota; kingdom Metazoa; phylum Chordata; class Mammalia; order Chiroptera; family Vespertilionidae; genus Nyctalus; species Nyctalus aviator. The sequence goes on along the minus strand of CM072927.1, from coordinate 866,486 downwards.
GGCGTGGAGGGTGATGGGAATCTTACTTACCGATGACTTTGTTCTTCTTCCCGTTTTTGATGGGCGTACAAAGCAAACTCCGAATGCCCTGCTGGCTTACGCCCCCCATGCCTTCATTCTAAACAAAGCAAAAGCAAAACTTACAAAAAGAGTGACTTTCCCATTAGATGCTGTTACGTAAACTATATTGGACACCTGAGCCCACTAACACAGTCATCTTATCAGCTGGAGTGATAAGAGTGCAGAAAATGCACCATGTACAATGGTATTCACATGAATGCAATGGAAAGCAGTTAGTCTTTATATTGTTAAAAATACAAATGACCTAGCCCTGGTTGGTGTGGCTCAGTGGTTAGAGAGTTGGCCCACAGACCAAAGGGTCACAGATTTGATTCCTATTCAAGGGCCCGTGCCTTGGGTGCAGGCTCAATTGGGGCACATGCAGAAGGCAACCAATCGATGGGCCTCTCTCACACCCATGTGTCTCTCTCTCCCTCTCCCCTCCCCCCTCCCTCCTACTCTCTAAAAACATCAATCAGGTGAGGACATATAGATGATCTAGTTTTCTTTTTCCCCCTATTTTAAATGTTCCCAGCAGCTTACAGGGCTGGCATGCACTGTGCCTGGAGGAGGCGTCTCTGGTAGCTTAACAAGAGGAGCAGAATGCAGAAGAGTCAAACCCTCCCTGCTTCAGACACCATGTGTTACACACTGGCCGTCTGCGGACACATGCCCACCGTGTCCCCTGCCCACACTGCCAACTTCTAAGAGGCCTCTGAGATGTGAGATAACAGCAGCAAGGCAGCTGCCTCCACATGCAATGCTTCTCTAGAGTAAAGGAGAGAAAACGCCAGGATCAAAGTTTCCCATGGCTGAGAAAGGGTCTTTGCAGCCTTTTTTTTTTTTTTTTTTTAATATATTTTATTAATTTTTTATAGAGAGGAAGGGAGAGGGATAGAGAGTTAGAAACATCGATGAGAGAGAATCATCAACCAGCTGCCTCCTGCACACCCCCCACTAGGGATGTGCTTGTAACCAATGTACATGCCCTTGACCGGAATCGAACCTGGGACCCATCAGTCCTCAGACCGAAGCTCTATCCACTGAGCCAAACCAGTTTCGGCTGCAGCCTTCTTGTCAGGGAACACAGACCTTCCTTCTCCACGAAGCTGCTCCACGTGGTGGACCACCAGCTACGTCCCTTCAAGCCACGGGAATCTTACACTTATGAGGATAAACCCACAAACACTAGCAATCCTGTCTCCGGGCCATCACTGGCATGAAGTAGGCAATAGATCCATCATCTCATGTGCCAATGAGTTATTTAAAAGCTGATAAAAGGACACCAGAAGTACTCAAGCATCGCTGACCGGCTCCCGGCTCCCACAGAGGCCGTTCCAGGCCGGTCCTCCCATGGAGGTCCCCGTGAGCACGGGCGGGCAGGCCGCCCTCCTCCAGCCCCTCCGGTACTCACCGCCCAGGGGAACCTCCGGTCCTTGCTGACGTCCGGGATGCTGAGCGCCTCCATGGTGCGGGTGACGTACTGCGCGAACATGTAGTTAACCGGGCCGGCATCCCGCTCCCTGTGGGAGGAACGAGTGGGCGCTCTGGGCAGCCGAGTCAGAAACGGACACGCGGGGACACACCAGCCTGACAGCACTGGGCGCGCGTGTCCCACCGGGAAAAGGCGGCTTCCCACGCGCGGCCTGCCTTTCAGCTTTGGTGTTCCTGTAACTGAAACGTTCTGGGAAGACAAAGACCCATAACTTTCCAGCGGTCCCCAGCAAGTCTGTAAACGTCCCGGCAGCCTCCTGGCCGTGTGAACGGGCTGCTGGCTTCTGTGCCGTTTACTGTACACCCGTCTGGACTCCCGGCCAGGCCTTGTTTCACCCGAGACAGTGACTGAGGCCAGCCTTTTCCTCCGCAGGTAATCTCTCCACGTGCCCGCCCCACGACCGCCCCCCATCCCAAACCCGGGGGAGCGACATGCGGAGACTTTACCCAGCAAGCTCGCTCGCGCCTCTTTCCTTGGAGACCTTTTATACTTTTAAAATTGTAAAAATCATAAACATTCATCTTCTTCAGGGATTCTCATAAACTTAAAATACGTTCCTAGGGACCACGCGTCCGGTGTTCCATGGGGTGAAAGAGAAGGAGGACTTGAAAAGCCACCTCTCTGCACCCCGGTAGTCTGGAGGGAACCCCAGGAAAAGCCGGATAAGCCTGGGCTTTAGGCTCAGTAACAAGCTGTAAGCTGCGAGCACTCTGCCAGCAGGAGAGTCCAGGACAGGAAGCAGGCTTTCGGGGAGATAAGGAAAGCAGAGGTCACTGCGAGAGAAGGGGCGGAGAGGAAGTGATAACAACACCATTCACGGCTTTTATTATCCTATCACCATCCTGTTCACAGCCAGATGGAACCCAAAATAGTTATGCACCTGCTGGGGAGGATAAAACCCGACTGAGAGACGCTGACATGGAGAAGCAGAAACACGGACGTGACTTTTAAAGCGAGAGAAACCCGGTCTGTTAATCCCCGAAGCTTCTCAGTGTCCTAAGGGTCGCTTCGGGGAAGAGTGGCATTGGGAGTACTGGTTCGGCGATTGCACTTTCCTCTCGCCGAGGAGGGTTGGGGTCCTCTCCCCTCCCACGCTCTGTGGGTGCAGCCTGAATGTCCAAGGCCCGGAGGCCCGGTCAGCATTCTGCGGAGCCTGCCCACGGGTCATTGGGCGTGTCATCGCTGTCACGGCAGCCGTGGTCTGGCGCTCACACATGACTTTACTGACAAAGGTAAGTGGGCTGGTGAGCCAGGCTTGAAGCAGCAGACACATGCTGCCTAGAAGGAGTGATTTGCTCACGGCTCCCCTCTCCCTCCACGGGCGCTCGTTTACTGTAAACCCCCTGGCCTGCAAGGTGTGGCCTAGTGAGGGCGGGAGGGCCCACGGTCTGTCAATGAGCGATTTCAGGAAGAGGATGAAGACTCTGATGGTGACTGCGAGCACCAGGCCAGTCCTTTGTCAAGATGCAGAAGCTATTAAACATAATTCTAATCACAGTTTTTGCAAAACTCAGCCTCATATCTAATTTTTTTTTTAAAAATCACTAAGAGGTCTTTAATTGCATCATTAGAATAGCAGTTAAGTTAAAAATGTTTAGCAGAAATAAGGCATTAGCATTAAATAATTTTCACTACTGTAAAATCAGTTAATGAATCAGTTTAAATGATGATGCGAATTAGTTTCCTTTAAGGTAAACTAGCTATATTTTTTTTAAAAATATATCCAACTAGCTATATTTTTTAAAAAAAGTATATTTATACCAAGACTGTTTTGAAGGGATTAAAAACATAAATGAAAATATTACCTCCATTTTGCTTACAGAAAGGGAATATGGTATTCACCAGGAACAAATCAAATATAGAATAAAAAAGTAAAGATGCTGTACAGTAAGACTTCGCTTAAAGAAAAAAAAAAAAGCATATTCACCAGTAGGGGTCACTATTACACCAAGTCACTGGGCTAGTTCAGCTATCATCCAGGAGTTAGAGGACCCCGCTGAATTAATAAAAAAACTCAAAATGCGAATGAAAATAATTACACATACAAGATGCTGCACAAATATTCAAAGGCAAATGTGGGTACTTCATAGTTTTACATATTGAATATTCCTATCACACCCATTTCCTAATCCCATAACATATGGACACTCTTAAATATACATGTTTATATCTGTACCTATATACATTCATTATGTATGCAAGCCAAAAAGTAAACTGGCTTGATATTTATGTGTCTTATCTAGAAGCTTTCTAAAATGCTCTTTATAAAAAAGCAACAAAAATGTCACAGCATCCTGACATCAAAGTAATACAGATCGGTGCTTGTCCTGAGAATGAGAAACTCTGCCCCTGACTGAGGCGGTCCGGCCCGAAGCCCACAGGTGGAAGGCAGGGATGTTGTTCAGATAATGCCCCATTTCCACGATCGAACGATATCATGTCAGCGATTTCTGGAAAAATGATTGGGAGGAAATGAACCTGTGACCAGCCCTCCCGTCGCGGAGCCTGGTGGACGCACCCCCACCCCGGCAGGAGAGCCTGAGACACGCCATGGCCAGCGGCTCAGAGTGCGGGCTGTGGGAGCACCCACCAGTCTCCTCCGCGTCCTTTTCAAAACCCGGAGCGCACAGACACACCGGGGCCAGCAACACACAGCCTCTAGCATCTGGACACTTTGTTGTTTCTGAGCCACCGTTTAAAAATGAATAAGGATTTAAGCATCACAAAGAACACAAAACACCAGTGAGCCCAACGGACACCTGAGCACCCTCCAGCCCCGGGTCGGCCGCAGCTGTGACCGGCCCAGGCTCCCTTCTGCAGTCACCCCCTGCTGACTCCAAACCAGAATGGAGTCGCGGAAAAGCATGCTTAGAGACTGTCCCGTGTCCAGGGAGGCTCCACTGCAGTGAAAGATCTGAGTGAAATAGCACGCTGGGGGCCTAGACACACACACACAGATACACTGATTCAGACAATGTTGGGCCTGCTCACAGGACGCACTGCCCCACCTGTGCTGTGGCCACTCGCTCCGGGAAGGAATCCTCAGCTGGAGTGAACACACACAGAACACAGCACAAACCCCAGGCTTTAGCACAGAAAGGCCAGCAGCATCTCCGTCTTGAGTTAGTGGGGTCACGGAAGGACGCTGTGATCTTTTACCTTGTTCCCATGCCAGGCGCTCGCTCCAGTTCCTCCCGCTCCATGTGGAACACGCTGGAAAAGGCGTCCTGGGAACACAGGGACAAGGCGGAGTAAGCGTGAGGAGGCAGCACAGACCCGGTCCGAGGAGCGGCCGCGCTGATGGTTTTTACATTTGTGCACGTCCTCTCCGAGGGCCTGGACCAGCATGCACTTCACCTTCATCGCCCCGCACTCCGAAAGCCGGTTCCTGTAATTCTGATCTCCCCGGGCCAGAAGGCTTATCTGAGCCCTTCCCCCCGCCCCCCCACTAGGTATTAATAAATGTTAGCTTCAAAATTTCTCTCTATTTCTTCAAAACCCTCCGGTTTCTGCTTTTATGCAGACACTGATCACTGCTGCTAGATCCCAGGAGAAGAATGGCTTTTTAAAGTCCCACAATTCAGCCGAAACCTGTTTGGCTCAATGGATAGAGCGTCGGCTTGGAGACAGAAAGGTCCCGGGTTCGATTCTGGTTCAAGGGCATGTGCCTTGGTTGTGGGCATATCTCCGGTGGGGGGTGTGCAAGAGGCAGCTGGTCGATGACTCTCTCTCATCAATGTTTCTAACTCTCTATCTCTCTCCCTTCCTCTCTGTACAATATCAATAAAATATATTTAAAAAAAAATAAAGTCCCACCATTTGTGGGCTCCAAATAGTCGGGGAGATCTGAGCAACATAGAGAAACACTTCAGAAGTTACACTAAAAGGCAGGCACTCACGCCTGGACGAAGGATCAGAAGGAAGCGGGAATAAAACACTGATGTTGGCTAAGGTGGGGGAAGGGGCAGGAAAGAGGAGCACATTGTTTTCCTTGCTCACGTTTTGGGTTTGGCTCACGTTGTGGAAATACTTTCAACCGATAACTAATTGCAATATCAATCAAGTCCCTTAATTCCCTATCTGATCCCAACAACCGAGTTGTTAAAAGCAAAGGGCATTAGCGGGCAGGCTGCCGGGCTTTATTCAAAGCACCAGGGAGCCCAGTCAGACGCTGCCATGACGGGGTGAACCAGGGATGCGTGAGCCGAACGCCGATCCAGCGACAGTGACGTTGTCTGAAGAAGGAGGGCCTGCACACAGTAAGTGCTAAAGAGCAGTGGCAGGGGAGCGTGGTGAGCTGACATCCTGCATTGCTGAGTGCCGACCCGGACTTTAAAAGATAGCTCCTATCTTATAATCATTTCCGCATTGCAGGTTTTATGGCTGATGAAGCACATGAAGCAGTGTCTATGAGAATACTGGTTATCTTACAGGACAGTAAGTTCCTAATAGATATCCTATTAATGAGAAACACACATACACACACACACTGATTCAGACGCTGTTGGATCCTACAGTGCAATATTACTATCTAAAACAACTAAAAAATGTTAAATATAAGCATTAAATATAGTTTATTCTGCTTCCTCCCAAAAACATGAACTCAGCTATCACACACGGGTGGCAGCTGGCCGATGCCAGTGGTAACCCCCCCTATTTCCCACTAGCCCCCCATAAGGAGCCTCTCGCCAGGGTCTAACGCGGAAGGAAGATGAACAACGGCAGCAGTGGGTCAGGGGCTGGGAGGGGAGAAACGGCAGGAAGGAAGAGTGCCTTCCGCCAGCCCGGATTCTAACGGCAGCTCAGCAGGCCCATCGGCCCATCGCGAGGTAACCAGCCTCCCACAAGAACAACCTCCCACACATCTCTCTTTTTCTTTTTCTTTTGAATCCTCCCTCGAGGCTATTTTCCCATTGATGTTAAGGGAGAGTGGGAGAGAGAGGGAAAGACAGAGAAACATCCATGTGAGAGAAACACATCCATGGGCTGCCTCCTGCAGGAGCCCTGGCCGGGGCCTGGGCCAGGGAAAAGCCTGCAACCGAGGTGCGTGCCATTGACCAGAATTGAACCGGGACCCTTCAGTGTGCAGGCCCACACTCTACCCACTGAGCCAGACTGGCTAGGGCACACATCCCTTTCTTTACGTTACAGATTCGGTGGATTGAAATCTACCACTCAGAACCATTTAGTGGTTTCCAATGTTGGTAAAGGATCAGGGACCCACGGGCAGCTCTATTAATGTGGCCTCTATTGGACATGCCTTTGGTTTTTAAACAATTCCGTCGAAAGAAAATGTGGCCTTGGCCAGTTTGGCTCAGTAGATAGAGTGTCGGCCTGTAGGCTGAAGGGTCCTGGGTTGAATCCCCGTCAGGCACATGCCTGGGTTTCGTGCTCGATCCCCAGTAGGGGTGTGTGCAAGAGGCAGCAGATCAATGATTCTCTCTCATCACTGATGTTTCTATCTCTCTCTCCCTCTCCCTTCCTCTCTGAAATTAATGCAAATATATTTAAGAAATGAAGTGAGAAACCTATTTAAAAAATAAAATAAAATAAAATAAAATAAAATAAAATGTGCTACCCAACCTGTTCAGAATTGGGATCTCCCTGTTCCTAGCAGCGGGGACACCGCTCTTCCAGCCACGGAAGGTCGGCAATAACGACAATGCGTTTCCTCACGGAGGCCACGGGGCCCTAACCACAGCCAGCACAGGCCACGCCCACGGAGACCGCTTCCCCGCACCCCCACCTGTCTTCAACCAGGACGGGTCCACTGTCATCAGCCTTGCATGACCCACCACACAGGGTTGGAGAGAGGGTTCGAGACGAACATGGGGTTCACGAGCAGTGGCCCGAGGACTCCCCGTTCCTGTCTTCCTAACGGGAACGGAGCCACGCACTGTACTCACGGCGCAGTCTTCGTCCACGATGAAGATGGTGCACTTCTGCACCTGCATGAAGGAGATGATGGTGGCGGCGATCTTCTTCAGGATGACCTCCAGGGACTGCTGCTCCTCGAAGATCAGGCTGGCCAGGTCCAGCAGCACCTGGCAGAGACACCACACACCGCACGGTTACTAAACAGAGGCCCGCTGAAACTGGCAGGGTCCCTCGGCATGGCCTGCAGGATTGGGCTGAAACTAGCTCTCCGACATCCCTTAAGGGGTCCCGGATTGCTAGAGGGTGCAGGCCACATGGAGAGACCCCACCAGTGCACGAATGGGGCTGGGGAGGGTTGACCAGCTGGGGAGGGACAGCGGGAGGGCTCCAGGGCATGTCCAGCCCATCTCACTGAGTCCCAATTGGCCAGTCACCTACTGGTTGGAGCATCTGCCCCCAGTGGCCAGTGCATGTCATAGTGAGCAGTTGAGCGGCCATATTATGCTTTGGATTGGTTGAATGGATAACCAGTCGAATGGACACTTAACACATTAGGCTCTTATTATAGGAGGATTGATTGCAAACACTGAAGCAATATAATGATATATATATATATATATATATATATGAACTATAAGTTGTTTATATATATTTAACCTAACAAAGTTACGAGCAAGTTTACATTCTGCTTACTAACAATTGTTATTACAGTTAGTACAGTGGTTCTATCATAGACTCTTAACCCAGCCAGAGACTTTAGATTTTAATTCTTGTCAGCTTTGTAATTTAGGGGAAATTTCTTGAAAATGGGGATAACAGTAGTACCAAATAGGAATGCTGTAAAAACTGAGTTAACATTTATAATGCATTTTGAACAGTATAGACACATAAAACACGTTGTTAATAAACAGTAAGTGTGTATTAACATTTATTGACATTTTCACAGGACAAATTAAATACTGTCCAAAGTAAACAAAGTATTAAGAGTTATTTTTTAATTTTCCTGGTAATTTCTCTTTCCTTTGTATCTCACAGAATTTCCCCCAATTTCTCAAAGCATGTGTGTGATGGGGGGGTAGAAAGTGTATTACAGAACATTTATTGGAGGCGATACTGTCCCAGGCCAGGCCTGAAAGAGGAGTAGAAGCATTATGGTGAAGTGGGGGGAGGGGCTATTTCAGTCAGAAAGAACTGAACTGAGAGAAAGCAGCACATTCCTGGCCTCGATCAGGTTTCACGTGCATCTGGAGTGTGAGGAGGAGAGCCGGGCAGAGGAGGCTGGAGAGGGAAGCAGAGAAACAGCCCCACACCCTGTGTGTCTCCTGGAGCAGTTTGGATGGTGACAGTTTGCAGGAAGAAAGTGACAAGTCACAGTTGTGTTTGTAACCATGGGGACTGAGTGAATGGAGATAAGCATGGAGCATGGGACAGTCAGGGAGATACTGCAGTTGAAGGCAATGGAAGGTCCAATATCTTATTAATACAATAAATGTTAATTTTCAAAAGAGAAAAAATAGACAGCCAAGGAGATTAGTTATCAAAGAAATAATAATGAAAAAGAATCACGTAAAACAGAAGAGCATAAGTCTCCAGGCTGAGATGACCAGGTATCAGCAGGATGAATTAAAAGGAAAGAAAAGTCAAACTGTGAAATTAAGTTAACAAAGCAAAGATAAAGAAACAATCCAAAAAGCTTACAGACATTTAAAAAGAAAAACCTACAAAGAGCCAAGAATCAGAACAACATGGGTACTAGTTAGAAGGCAAAGCACTACCTTTAAAATCTGAGGAACTGATTTTTTTTCATTTGAGAATTCTGTACCCAGTAAAACTGGCAAGGATGGTACAACAGACATTTCCATACACGTCAGGGTTCTGAGGGCTTGCCTCATGGAGTTACTTGAGAACACACAGCAATACAACAAGGAGAGGAGCTGAGGGAGGAGCTGCGGGATCCGTGGCTGCAGAGGAGCCTGAGCGTGAAGGGCAGTGCTATGCTGACACCTGGGCAGCAGCCATGGGGGGGAATGGTTTGGCTTGGAAGAGGCAAGATGAAGAACATCCACTTGGAGATCTCCGAGAAAAAGAACTCCTCAGAATGCCTAAGTCGTGGAGAGTCTCGGTGTGGGCGGGCCAGCAGCATGTGAGGGAACAAACAGAGCAAACAGAGTGAGGGAAAAAGGATGGAATTCAGAAACACCCAGAAAAACTGACAGGAGCAACATTTTCACAGTCACGGTGCTTAAACATCTTATTTGAAATTGCAGCTTTAGAATTAACCTAGACAAAAGGTAAAAAAGAAACCACAAAAACCCACACCGTTAATCATGGCTGTAGACAATACTGTATGTATGTCATCCGTGTGGGCAGCATAAAAGAAAAAGCGCATAAGGGAACGCGGAGGTAAAGGAGCAGTGGTTGGGAAGGAGAGATGAGAGGCTGAGGCTCCAGTCTTACAAAGCATGGAACCAAGAGATGACGTCTGTAGTCAATGGAGCGAGAACAGAAAGCCTTTTTTTTTTTTTTAACACAACAAATGCAGCCCACCCATGACACACAGCATTGACGGATGGAGCTGGTCAGCTAAGGGTCATGCGAGCAAAGGTTGGTGTGAGCCAAATACCCTCCCCTGCTCGTTAGTGAATACTGTCCACAGTCACACTAGCGAACGTGGGAAGAAGAAAACAGAAGGAACTGTTAGAGGGAACAACACACGTGTTTAGAAACGGAATCTGTGCTGTCTGGGTTTTCAGTCACGCACACAGGTTGGCTAGAAATCACACACATACATTAGACAAACGTTAACACGTTTTAGGAAGGATCTCTGAGCTCTTGCTCTGGTTCCCGGACTTGCCTGGTTCCTCTTGTTCTCCAGCAGCGACGTCTCGTAGAGCTGTGCGTTGTGCAGGACGATGCCACAGAATGCCAAGTATGCAGCAAAGTCCTAGGAAACGGGCCAGACAACACCGAGTGAGAGCCGTCTACCCACCCCCCCGGTCTGGGGTGCTGCTTGGAACGCAAGAGGCACCCAAAGTTATGCAGAGTGGACATAAATACCGGAGAGCCCAAGGAGAGGTGTATTCTGCATAAAACTAGGATATGAGGCAGAGCGGGTGTGAGCTACATGGCACCCCCTAGTGGGTGACAAGCACTAACACAGCCTCCTAGGTCATACGTGAGGTAGACATGAACGAGGAGAAAGAGGGTGGGTCCTGAGACCTGGTCTCTTTATTGGAAATGGAAACCTGCTCTGTGCAAAAACCCAGGGTGGTCTCTGACGGTAAGTTGCGGATCCATGCTGAGAAGATGCAAGTAGCTTATAACTTCTTCCCGGGCAAAGAAAGCTCCCATGCTCCATAGGAGAAGCTGGCAATCACAGCCTCTCGAAGGCTGCAGATTTAGTTGAATTGTGCTCCTTACAACAGGTAACTATTGTCCTCAATGTACTATACTCAGGTGATGTCCTCACTTATACTGCTTGTTGGTTAAACTAGTTCTTTACCTGGCACGCTGGATCCACAACCTAAGGAGGCCACCCTTTCCAGAGGATTCACAAGGATGGGCTATAAACGGACAATGGCAAGAAAGCTGGCCTAACCCTAATCCTAACCCCTAAATCCTAACCCTAATCCTAACCCTAAACCCTAACCCTAAACCTAACCCTAAACCCTAAATCCTAACCCTAACCCTAAACCCTAACCCTAACCCTAAACCCTAAATCCTAACCCTAAATCCTAACCCTAACCCTAAACCCTAAACCCTAACCCTAAACCCTAAATCCTAACCCTAACCCTAACCTTAACCCTAAACCCTAGATCCTAACCCTAACCCTAACCTTAACCCTAGCCACGTGTCCAGCAAGCACTCTCAGGTGGGAGAGTAGATGCCCCAGGACCCTGACTTTAAAGGTGCTCTGATCTGAGCAGCTCAGACGTGGAGACCGACACCAGGGCCAGTCCAGCCCCGGCCTGGACACAGAAGCCACTCCCGTCTTGTCTCCCAAAGGCCTAACCTTCAGGGAGAGACGGAAACAGCACTGGGCTTGAATAGGAGTTGGAGGGCCTCTAGCATCCCTATAACGACCCTTCACGACAGGACTGGCAAACCCTCCAGTGGATACCGCCATGACCAGGCGTGTGTGGGCTGTGGTCCTGGAGCGGAAGCAGGTGGTGTGAGACAGGCGTGCCTGTCACAGGATGATGGGACCGCCCTCTTTCCGGAGCCGGTTCACATGCCCGCCTGAGTGCGCGCACTGGCGCCCCAGTCCCTGTGCCAAGCTTAGAGGACACCATGACGGGGCCTCATGGGAGGGCAGGCCCAACTCCCAGCTGACCGGGGGTGCTGACCTTGGAGCATGGCTCCAGGGATTTCACTCGAGGCTGAACTTCCTTTTTTTTCTTTTAAATACATTTTTATTGAGGAAGGGAGAAGGAGAGGGAGAGATAGAAACAACAATGATGAGATTCATGGATTGGCTGCCTCCTGCATGCTCCACACTGGGGATGGAACCAATAACCCCAGCATATGCCGGCCAGGACAAGATTTCCTTCCTTCCTTCCTTCCTTCCTTCCTTCCTTCCTTCCTTCCTTCCTTCCTTCCTTTTTTCCTTCCTCCCTCCCTCTTTCCCTCCCTCCCTCCCTCCCTTCCTCCCTCTCTCCCTCCCTCCCTTTCTTAAAATATATCTTTATTGATTTCAGAGAGGAAGGGAGAGGGATAGAGAGTCAGAAACATTGATGAGAGAGAAACATCAATTAGTTGCCTCCTTACCCACCCCTGCACTGGGGATGTGCCTGCAATCAAGGTACATGCCCTTGATCAGACTCAAACCTGGGATCCTTCAGGCTGCAGGCTGACGTTCTATCCACTGAGTCACACCGGTTAGGGCAAGGCTGAATTTCTTAATTGCAGTGATGAAAGGTAGAGAGCAAACTAAAAGTCCACGTCACCCTCTGTATGGCCCCAATGTGTGGGTGTGCGTGTGAGCGCACGCACACACACACACACACACACACACACACACACACACGTGCTGTGGGCGAGGCGTGGTCACACAGGGCGGGGCTGACTAAGGAGGTACCACAGCCCCCCCTGCAGGCCACTGTCTGCACAGGAAGCCATCCTGACCACCTCAGATCACGTGAACCCTCAGGGTGTTCAGTGACGGGCATGTCAGCAGCAGCTCCCTCTGAGGAGACATCACACCGGACACGCAGGCACTCCGGTACCTTCTCATCTTTCTCGGTGAACGTCCCGCCGTCTCCAGACTTCTTGTTGATGGCCTGGGCGACGCCAACCACCTGGTGTGAGGAGAGAAAAGGGTCCGGAATGATCGGTGTGAGTTCACAGGCGCGTCTGCCACCGATTTCTGCAGGTGCTTCCAACACAGCCACCGTGGCTGCAGCCCGAGCTCAGCCCCGCAGCCGAGCGAGCGAGCTGCAGCCTCCACCGCGGCCTCCTCGCCGGCAGTGTGACAGTGTCTGCCTCCTGGTCCCACACCGCCTCTGACCTGGGCGTCCCCGGCCTCCCAGAGCGCCGACTGGCCATCGCAGCTCAGCAGCTGCCCAGGCCCTTCCTGGGGCCCAGCACTGCGGCTCCTCTCTCGTCCTCAGGCTGCGGCACGGAGGGCGAAGCGAGAAGAACGGACCCCCTGAGCCACCCTTTCCCACAGGGGGTCTTGTCATGATGCCGGGGTTCCAGCCCCCCTACTCCCCCGGGAACCTGAGCCAAGACCTTGCTTCACCCCGAAAATGAGACCTTTATGTACAGGAGCAGTGAAGACCCTCCCGAGTCTTTTCAAACATCCCCTGGGCTCAGTCATCCACTCAGAAACAGGTATTTTATTCAGCAAATGGTTTCTGGGTGCCGGTTACGGACCAGGCCCTGTGAAGACACGGGCGGAACAAGACAGGTGGCAGATGCCATGATGGTGACGTTCCAGTCAGTGTGAGGCTCGGGAGGGAGACTCCCCTTCGCCACCCCATTTTACAGGCCAGCTAACAGGAAGTGAGAGGCAGATGTGACCCATGCAGGCGCCCTGTCTCTTCCAAACCCCAGGTGTCCTCACGTTACAGACACCTGCACGCCGCAGGCAAACAATGGCCCCACACACGGCCTCGTCCTAACTTCTGGAGCCTGGGAAGAGGCCCCTTACGTGGCAAAAGGGACTCTGCAGATGCGTTCAGTGGAAGGTCTGGAGATAGATCACCCGAGTCGTGTGGGGAGTGGGGGGCCCAGGGCCGGAGCAGGAGGCGGGACAGCCTGTCGGAGATGGGAAGAACGGGGCCGCAGGTCTGATGGCAGAGGAAGAGCCATTCGCTAAGGGATGGGCAGCCTGCAGGCAAGAGGAGGGCTCCTCCCGGCATCAGCCCAGGAGCACAGCCCGCCCGCCGAGGTTAGCCAGGGAGAGCAGTCTGGGCTCCGGCCGCCACACCGTATGACGGCGCATTTGTGTGGATCTAAGGCACCGCATCCCCACAGACTTTCACGGCAGCACGGCACTCAGTTGGCCCGTGAGAGCTGCTCTCACACTCCTCTCCACTTCTCACCCCTCTGCACCCCATCCTGCACCCGCTTCACCAGCAAGACCTCACTCTCTCCGAAGCCTTGCAATCTCACTGCTGATGGCTTTCCTGCTGTTAGTCCATCTCTGACATGAGGCCAGCTCTATCTTCCTGGGACACTGCTTTGGGCATACAAGTTACCCCATCACTAAAATGTTTTAATGCTCCACCCACTCACCCATCCACCCACCCATCCATCCATTCATCTATCCACCCACCCATCCACCCCACCCATCCACGCATCTATCCACCCCACCCATCCACCCATCTATCCACCCCATCCATCCACCTATCCACTCATCCATCCATCCATCTATCTACCCACCTTCCCCCCATCCACCATCCACCCATCCATCCATCCATCCATCCAGGATAAAAATCGCAGATGGATTCCACACCCTCAACTTGCACTGAGATCACTTACGTGGCCTTTGAGTTAGAATCCTGCAACCTTTGATCACAGATTTCCTTGAACTATGACCTTCCTCTCTCTCGTCTCCAAAGAGCGGCCCGCAGACCCTGAGTCCCGTGTGGCAGTCCTAACGCCAGACACCTGACAGCAAGGCCTTTGGCCTTGAGCCTCTGCTCACACACATCCCGAGTCTCCAGCCAGCTTGCTTCCGGAGGACCCGGCGTGGGTCTTGCCCTGCCAGTGGCCTGGGCCTCTGCGCTGTCCTGATGCACCCATGTCGGACGGATGCTGTGGGTGACCAGGGAGACGTGTCTGGGGTCACTGTTTAGGCTGAGGTACTTACTGGACAATCCACATCTGAGTGAGAGTTAATAGACCTGCCCACGTCCCCCTGCCTCTGCCTTGGTACTAAGAGATCTGCCTACACCGAGAGGCTGACATGGCGGCGCTGAGTCTGTGCTCTTCATCAGCGTTAGTTATGAAGTTAGCACAGCCCACAGGGACTTTGGGAAAATGGAAAAGAAAAGCCTGCGACTACCGTGTTTCCCCAAAAATAAGACATCCTCCGAAAATAAGACTTACTTACAGGTTTCCTTCTGAGTGAAATATAAGGCATCCCCCCTGAAAATAAGGCCCCCCTAGGCTAAACATGAGAGATTTGGTCCACTGATTCTGAAAGAAATGGAGTCACAAGAAATTCACCAGGAAATTCAGGAATTGGATTGTTATGATGATGTTCCAGAAGATGATGACATGATTGTCATTGAATAAATGAGTAAATTCTTGATACTGTAGGATTCACAGTTTGTCTGGTTTGTGTTGACAACTACGGTACTACCGTACCGTATACAGGTAATAAATTTCCTTTATTTTCATTTAACAATAAATGTGTACCGTATTCTTCTTCATGGAAAAATAAGACATCCCCTGAAAATAAGACCTAGCACATCTTTGGGAGCAAAAATTAATATAAGACACTGTCTTATTTTCGGAGAAACAGGGTATTTCAGCTTCTAATTTTAAAAAATATAGAAAAATTACAGAGAGCAAGATGGTAAACACCATGTCGTTGTCAACCAGAACATGGTACTGAGGGCAGTGTGAAAACTCAGCTGTGACCCGGTCAGGAAGGCTCAGTGGTTGGGCATCCTTCCATAAACCAAGAGTGGCTGCTTGGAGCCCCGCACGGGTCACATGCCCAGGATTCGGGCTTGGTCCCCAGGAGGGACTATGCAGGAGGCAGCCTAGGGCAAAGTGCGGGCAGGCCTGCCGTGAGCAGACTCTGAAGCGCCATTCCATAACAGAACCACCCAGCCCGGGGTCCCCAGCGCATTCAGAGCTGTCTCCCCACACCCTCACAGCACGCTCACATGGTTAATGCATATTTTCACCCAACGCAATGGAACAATTTCAACATGAGAACTTTGAGAAACAAAGATGAATCCAGAGTGGTGTTTTCTTTGACTGCGATTATAAATCTCATGACACGTTCTTGTGGCCAAGAATCACTCATGCAACATAAAAAAGTCCTACATTTCAGGGAGAAACAGATAATGGTGCCATTTCAAAAGTAAGCAGTTCTTGCAGGAAGAGCCAGAGGGTGACAGCAGTCAGAGCCGCGGGGTCTGACTGGGGTGAGGGTACGTGTTCTAGCTCTTGACGGGGGTGTCAGCCACACAGATGTAAACACGCTGGTCAAAACGCATCAGATTGTACATGCAGATCCGTGTCTTTCACTGTACGTAAATTTTAGTCGGTTTTCAAAACAGGATTTAAAGGTGAAACGTGAACTTGTCATTGCTGGCGGTCCGTGTGCCGGGCCTGCTGCCTCGGTGACGGTGGCGCAGGCTGAGGTGTGACCGTCTGCGGGGTGCTGTGAGCAGGACGGATGCCCCCAGACGGGGCAGGACACACCCAGCCCTGGACCAGTGGCCTCTCTGCCCTCGCAATGCCCTGGGGAGCGACCCACCCGCTGGCTGAGTCAGGGGAATGTTTGGCATAACTTTTCATCCTCCTGTTTATTCCTGTCCCTTCGCTCACAGAACCCCTCTGCCCTGCCCGGTGCCAGCGTCTCTGCATCTCGTCCAGCACAGGGGCTCTGCCTCCTCACTCAGCTGTCTGCCCGGGCGCAGAGCGGGGTTCTGCGTCAGATGTGGCCACTGTGAGATGCCCACCAGGGGCCCTTTATCCTATTTTTAAAAGACACATTCTTATCAATTTCAGAGAGAAAGGAATCATCAGTGACGAGAGAGAATCATGGATGGGCCTGCTGCATGCCCCACACTGGGATGGAGCTGTACCCAGTCCTGTGCCCTGATCGGGAATAGAACCGTGACCTCCTGGTTCATGGGTCAATGCTCAGCCCCGGAGCCTCCGCAGCTGCTCCCCAGATGCCCTTTAAAAGCCGCCGGAGACACAGGTCACGTAGCGGAGAGCCTATGTCCCAGGGGGTCATGTCCAGGGGGAGAGGGGTCCAGTCCCATCCCCTCTGGCTGGGCGACACGCTGAGGAGCCATAGCAGCCTCTGAACCTCGCGGTGAGGCTTGGGGTCACCGTCACCTTCCTGTCTCCGCCCCCTGGGGTGGGTGCTTCACGTGCCAATGGCCAGGGAGCCAGGGGAGGCGCCAGGAGTCGGGGACTGGCTGGGCTCCTGCTCCTCGGCCAGCGCAGACCAAGCGCTTCCTGCCACACAGTCAGACTCTTTCCTTCCGACGGTCTCTGCTCCATTAGGAACACGCTAACACCGAAGCCACCTCGGCCTGCGCAGAGCATCACACCCGGTCCCAGCATCAGGGTGACCCAGCCGCTCGCCACCTCCACAGCCGCTGCCAGGAGCGCCCGGCCGCCCTCACAGCGAGGTCTGTTTTCCGGGCAGCGGTGTCCTGCCAGGACCTGGCGGGCGAAGCGGGCTCCCCCTGGGCAGGGCTGTTGGACTTGGACTCGGCCACACCGGGATCCAGTTTGTTCCAGCTTAGCCTGCCCTGGGGACAGGCCCGCGCCTCACTTGGAATGAATGGCTCAGGAGGGTGTCCCCCAGGTGCTCCCGACCCACCCCTATGGGAAAGGAAAGCAATCCCATCATCAAAATCCTGACGAGGCTCCTCTCACTCAGAGGGGCGAGGGGAGCGCGAGCCGGCATCCCCGGGTGGCCCCGGGGCCCCCCGAGGCAGCTGGGCGCCTTTGTAGTTTTTCACGCTCAACAAGCCCTTCCCCTGGGACACAGGCCACAGCCCAGACACCCTTTCTTCTCCAGGTTCCTCCCTCCACGGGGACGGGGAGCCCCGGCAGGTCCCCGCATAGAGAGGCCAGAGCAGAGGTCTGACTCTCCCGCACCCTCGGGTGGGTGGTGGTGGGGCGTCACTGTACAGCGGACACTCCCCACCCCTCACCCCATGGCCCTGCCAGACGCAGTCCTGGAACCACACTGTCTGCAGACCCAGCTCTCAGGAGGTGCGGCTCCAGCCCAGACTCGTGTTGTGAAGACTGAGGCGGTGAAGAAGCTGTGTGGTGGCTGCTGGGGCACAGCCGCCGGGGAAAGGCCAGGGAAGGAGGCGTGTCCTGGTGAGAGCAGCGCGGCCGCAGGACGGGGCCGCGGTCTGGCTCCCGCTCAGACTCCTCGCAGGAAACGCGGGGAGACGTCCTGAACGTGGCCAGGCCTACACGTCCCCCTAAAATGGGGGCGATGCTGCCAGCGAAAGTGGGGATGGCTGACCCTGAGACCCGGCCCTGTGACCATGCGCCCCTCACCCGTCCGTCCGTCCGTGTCCGTGTTGGCTCCTGCATGAGTGAACGAACGGGCTCACTCAGGGCAGGTACCCGGCCCGCTCTGGGGAGCGCCCTGCCTGCAGTGCTGGTGCCCAGCGGAAACAGGGCCCAGAGAGCCCCGCAGGGTGCCAGCGCTGAGAGCAGGTGTGTGGGAGAGGGGAGCAGGGAGCAGGGAGCGGGGAGGCTCTGGATCACTGAGGACAGCCTGGAAACGCCTTCCTGGGATGTATCTGAGGGAAAGCTTGACGGAGACGAGGCTGGAGGGTGTGGGTAACAAGGGGCAGAGACACCACAAGGGCAAAGGCCCTGGGCACAGCTATTGGATTCGCTGAGAAACAGCGGAGAGGAGGGGCAGGGCGCCACGGGAAGTTGGGGGCAACTGGGCCTGCAGGGAAGGGCAGTTGGGGGGACCAGGCCTGCAGGGGAGGACAATTAGGGGGGACCAGGCAGTTGCGCGGGAACAGGCCTTCAAGGGAGGGCAGCGTATGTGGGGGGAACCAGGCCTGCAGGAGAGGGCAGTTGGGGCAAACAGGCTGACAGGGGAGCAGTTAGACATCAATCAGGCTGGCAGGGAAGTAGTGGGGAGGTGATCAGGCTGGCAGGCAGAAGCGGTTAGGGGCAATCAGGAAGGCAGGCAGGCGAGCAGTTGGGAGCCAGCAGCCCTGGACTGTGAGAGGGATGTCCGACTGCCCATTTAATCCCCATCCCAATGGGCCACCCAGGGTAAAAGGTCAGTTGAGGGGGCCCAGATTGGAGAGTGCAGGCTGGGCTGAGGGACACACCCCCGTGTACGAATTTCATGCACTGGCCTTTAGTATTTATGTAAAGATATAAAGGAAGATGTGTGTGTATATATATGTATATACAAATAATTAGATATTTAGCTAAAAATGCTCCTTTTTCAAACTGTTCAAACATATCATAAACCCTGCTGTATTTGCATCAAAGAGTTCTAAGTGTATCATCACATGTGATGAAAACCATCACGATGCTAAAACAAAGCAGAGAAGGAGGGAAGGCCTCTGACTCCAGGTGAGATTTCCACTCAGGACCTGGAGCGGACAGCCAGCCCAGGAAACAGGTGTTTCTGCTCAGAGGCCTCCCGGCTGCCTCTGCAGCTCAGATCCTCAGCAGGCTCTCGCTGCTGTTTCAGTGTCCTGCCCGCCACTCCCCCTCCCTGCTCCCCGTGAAGCACCTAAAAACACAGGCTGTCTACTGCAAAGAAAATTCAAGGTTGAATTGCTTTGCAATTTTTGCTTTGCAAAAGGGTGAATTTGTTTGGAAAAGAAGAGTGAATTTGCAACGGAATATTTCTCTA
Organism: Nyctalus aviator; assembly: GCA_036971965.1. Taxonomy (NCBI): domain Eukaryota; kingdom Metazoa; phylum Chordata; class Mammalia; order Chiroptera; family Vespertilionidae; genus Nyctalus; species Nyctalus aviator. The sequence goes on along the minus strand of CM072927.1, from coordinate 846,999 downwards.
TTATTAGACAGAAAAAGGATGCACTCTCTCCACATCACCAGGACGTCACAGGGGAGGCCGCACCACAGAACTAGGTGATCCCAGCGGCAGAAAAGGCCTTGCTGTGCCCGCTCCTCCTGCCTGAACGTACAGATCTGTCTGGTTAGAGAACCAACTGATGCGAGTGGCACCCATCAACACGGGCCTGTGCCAGGCCCCTGAACCCCGCGGGCTGGGGAAGGAGCTGAGGAGCGTTTCTGAAACCCCTGTGCCCTGCAGCCTGTCTTCTCTGTGCCATGGGCTCGGGGTGGGCCCCTCTGAGCATGCCGCTGGCTTCACAGGACACGGACATTTCTGCCCCTGGGAACCCCGGCCGCCGGCTACTGGCTGGATCCCCCAGGGACGTCACAGAGGATGTGGCTCACTCCTCCTTCCTCTTTCCCTCTGAAAGGAGCCGTCCCCATGGCCACCCGCCCTGTGAACTCCGAGGGCCAGCAGCACACTCGGGCCTCCCCTTCCCCCTATCTCCACCTTCCAGACCTCCTATGCATGGAGCCACGTCAGACGCAGAATGCTGAGAAACCCTCCTTTCCACCCACGACCCTGGGATCAGACTGCCAGGCTCAAACCTCAGCTTCGCCAGTTTTATAGTATACTAGTGGCCCGGTGCACAAAATTCATGGACATTAAAAGGGAATTAATCAGAGGAAATATTTTAATATTGCTATTGGCCCTTTCTCTATAATAGAAGTGTCAGAGATTAAAGAAAATTAGTAAAATGTATATGAAAATCTTCCTCCTGTCAGAGTCTGGGGCATGCCATGGGACCCAGAGGCAAGTCCCGCCCACCACCCACACCCCCTTCGAAAATGCAGGAGACCCAGACCCGGCAGGCTCCACCCCCCCATCAAGCCCCTCCAGGCAGGGGACACAATCTCAGGTCCCCTGTCAAGCCCCACGAGGAGAGGAGCATGGTCTGAGGTCTCCCAGCCCAGCGCTGGGCAGGGGGCGCAGCCTCAGGTACCCCGGCCCAGCACTGGGTGGGGGGGCGTGGCCTGAGATCCCTGTCAAGCCCCATGGGGCAGGGGGCCCAGACAGGCACCAGGCAGCCTCAGGCCCCTGCTGTTCAGTTGTGACATTATAGCATCCTAGCTAATTTTCATATTTCTCTATTATTAGATAGATTCATTGATGTCAGAGAGGAAGGGAGAGGGAGAGAGATAGAAACATCAATGATGAGAGAGAATCACCAATGGGCTGCCTCCTGCACGCCCCACACTGGGGATAGAGTCCCAACCCAAGCATGTTCCCTAACTGGGATCGAACCATGACCTCCCGGTTCATAGGCCCATGTTCAACCGCGGAGCCATGCTGGCCGGGCGATACTCTATGATTATAAATTCTAAAACAAAAAATATTTGTCACAGAAGTTTATTATTATTATTGCTTTTAAAAAATATATTTTATTGATTTTTTACAGAGAGGAAGGGAAAGAGCTAGAGAGCCAGAAACGTCGATGAGAGAGAAACATCGACCAGCTGCCTCCTGCACACCCCCTACCGGGGATGTGACCACAACCAACGTACATGCCCCTGACCGGAATCGAACCCGGGACGCCTCAGTCCGCAGACCGATGCTCTACCACTGAGCCAAACCGGTTTCGGCTGTCACAGAAGTTAAGGACTCTGAGATCCAACCTCTAAAACCCCCCGCTGCCTGAGGATGAGGATACGGTGGAGAGAGCGCCTGGAGGCCTCGTCGGTGGGTTACAACGCTGCCCAGGAGAGGTGGGGTCCTGGGAGGAGAGGGGGGGTACTGGGAGGAGAGGGGGCCCAGGGGAGGAGAGGTGGGGTTCTGGGAGGAGAGGTGGGGTCCTGGGAGGAGAGGGGGGGTACTGGGAGGAGAGGGGGGGTACTGGGAGGAGAGGTGAGGTCCTGGGAGGAGAGGGGGGGTACTGGGAGGAGAGGGGGCCCAGGGGAGGAGAGGTGGGGTTCTGGGAGGAGAGGTGGGGTCCTGGGAGGAGAGGGGGGGTACTGGGAGGAGAGGTGGGGTACTGGGAGGAGAGGTGGGGTTCTGGGAGGAGAGGTGGGGTTCTGGGAGGAGAGGTGGGGTACTGGGAGGAGAGGTGGGGTACTGGGAGGAGAGGTGGGGTTCTGGGAGGAGAGGGGGGGTACTGGGAGGAGAAGTGGGGTTCTGGGAGGAAAGGGGGGGTACTGGGTGGAGTGGTGGGGTTCTGGGAGGAGAGGTGGGGTACTGGGAGGAGAGGTGGGGTACTGGGAGGAGATGGGGGTACTGGGAGGAGAGGGGGGTTCTGGGAATAGAGGTGCGGTTCTGGGAGGAGAGGGGGGGTACTGGGAGGAGAGGGGGGGTTCTGGGAGGAGAGGGGGGTACTGGGAGGAGAGGGGGGTACTGGGAGGAGAGGTGGGGTACTGGGAGGAGAGGGGGGTACTGGGAGGAGAGGGGGGGTTCTGGGAGGAGAGGGGGGGTTCTGGGAGGAGAGGGGGGGTACTGGGAGGAGAGGAGGGGTACTGGGAGGAGAGGGGGGTACTGGGAGGAGAGGTGGGGTACTGGGAGGAGAGGGGGGGTTCTGGGAGGAGAGGGGGGGTACTTGGAGGAGAGGTGGGGTCCTGGGAGGAGAGGTGGGGTCCTGGGAGGAGAGGGGGGTCCTGGGAGGAGAGGGGGGTCCCGGGAGGAGAGGGGGGGTCCCGGGAGGAGAGGTGGGGTCCCGGGAGGAGAGTGGGGGTACTGGGAGGAAAGGTGGGGTTCTGGGAGGAGAGGTGGGGTACTGGGAGGAGAGGGGGGGTACTGGGAGGAGAGGGGGGGTACTGGGAGGAGAGGGGGGTTCTGGGAGGAGAGGGGGCCCAGGGGAGGAGAGGTGGGGTTCTGGGAGGAGAGGTGGGGTACTGGGAGGAGAGGTGGGGTACTGGGAGGAGAGGGGGGGTACTGGGAGGAGAGGGGGGGTACTGGGAGGAGAGGGGGGGTACTGGGAGGAGAGGGGGCCTAGGGGAGGCGAGCGTGCAGCGAGGTATTTACAAGCTGTGAGGAAACCCTCTCTTTACAAAGCCATGGAGCCTCTGGGCGATGACTGATGGCTCCTCATCTCAGGGAATGCTCAGGCCAGTGTGCTGTGGCCGCTTCACACGGGGTCACCACAGGTCACACAGGGCGGAGAGGACATGGGAGCGGGGGTGAGGGGTGGGGTTTGGGGGTATGGACTCCAGGAGGCTGGGACCCCGCAGGAGGCTCAGGGGAGTGTGGCAGCCATGTCTGGGGGTCCAGCTGACCACGTCCACCAGATCTGGAGGGAGCAGCCACCCTGGCTCAGAGGGGGGTTATGGATCCACGTGAGCCACGTCCAGTCACCCCAGGAATGGCTAGGCTCCCAGGCCAACAGCGCCACCTGTGGCCAGGGACGGAGCCGACTCCCAGGCCTCAGCCACTCTCCCAGCCCTGCACTTTCCTCACAGGTTAACATGCACAGCCACAGGGCCTTCTGTTCTGTCATCCTCACCAAAGGTATTTTCCCATGGATTTTCTTAAGAGAGAGAACAGCAGCGGGGGACAGCGGGGGATAGTTGGGGAGGGGAGGGGAGAAAAGGAGAGAGAGAGAGAGAGAGAGAGAAACATCGAAGTGAGAGAGGCACATGGACTGGACCCCTCCCACATGCATGGGACCAAGCCTGCAAACGAGCACTTGCCCTTGACCAGGAATAGAACCCAAGACCCTTGGTCTGAGGGCTGATACTCTAACCACTGAGCAAACCGGCCAAAGTGCAATTCCCCGCCTTGGACATGGGTTCGAGCCACGCAGGTCCACTTACACGCGGGTTTTGTTCATTAAACACACTGAAGTATTTGGAGAGTTGCGACCATTAGAAAATTATTGCGTGTGAACCGTCACATTCCTAAGGATCCTGCAGCTAGACAACCACACATGGAAGGAGCATCATTCAGCCACTTAAACCACAACGTGCAGTGAGCTGATCATAACCACGGCCACAGTGACACGTCGTGGACAGAACGGAGCCGTGAGGGGAATGGCAGGGGAATGGCACTCCTAAGTCCCAGGAAAGCCTTTCCGGATCCAGTCCTGGAACTGAGTCTAAACCTAAAATGCTGAGTGGAACACGTACGCGCTTTGTTGTCCACTTGTCACCGTGCTTGTATGTCATACGTGTGTGCAACGCATACGTGTGCAAAGCAAGGTTTTTCCCCCAAAAGAAAAATGCTTTCAAACGGCCTTTCACCGAACGGAGCGCCTACCTCCTCCCGGTGGTTCTTGATCGGCATGCAGAGGATGCTCTGCGTCCGGTACCCTGTGATCTGGTCCACTTCCGCGTTGAAGCGAGGGTCCTGGAAGGAAAGAGAAACGACTTCAGTGACTGGCCCGGGCAGACGCCGATCAATTTCCCGGCTTATCCGGCCAGAGGAATCCAGCCGTCAGCTTTCCGTGCTGCTCTGCATGCCAGCTCTGTTGTTGTAAGAGGCACCAAATCACGCAAGTTCGTATCATTTTTGACAAAGATGAATCTAAGTCCTTCTGAGATGCTAATGATTATGAGAACCAGAAACAATACAGATTCAACGTGCTCAGAAATAAAGGGAATTCAAAGCATTAACGGGTTTGGACAGCCTCAGTCACCCCAGGGGCATTCAGCTTGCCCTCCCATCTCGCCGCCACACTGCTCGGGCACCGCCATGCCTGGTTCGCGGCCCCGAAACTGCCCTGTAACTCCCCCCCACCCCCCGACCTTCCCAACTTTGCTTTTGCTTTCCTGGTGATAGATTCACAATTCTTAGCATCCTGCTCTACTCTCTCCGGTGTTCATACAAATTTAAACCATATCTTTTCTCCCTTCTTTGACATGTAAAAAAGCGCCTGGCCTGAGCTGGTGTGCTCAGTGGATAGAGCGTCGGCTGGGAGATGGAAGGGTCCCAGGGTCGACTCCAATCCATGACACATTGCCTCGGTTGCAAGCCCTGGTCTGGGCTCCTGCAGGAGGCAGCCCATCGATGTGTCTCTCACACTCACATCCATGTTTCTCTGTCTTTTTCTTCTTTCTAACAATCAACGGAAAATATCCTCAGGGGAGAATTAAAAAAGCCACCTGGCCTCAGTCACACTGCAAACAACCCCTTCATCTTTGGAATGCTTTTCCCTTTTCACAAAGCATACCACGCACGTCCAGTGATCACAGGGACTCTGGGAGGTGGGACAGGTCTCCATGCGGTGGAGAGACAGGCGCAGGCTCTGTGCGTTAAGCTTTGGCGGGGAGGTGAGAGGTAGGCAGTTCGCCCCAGGAGGGCTGTGCCTTGGTTCGTCCGTCTGTGGGTCCCCGTGCAGCCGGGAACCGAAGCTAAATGCACGAAGGACTTTGTCCGCCCTCGGCATCGTCCTTACCAAACGCGATGACCTCGGCTTGCTGAGCTTTAAAGCAAGCGCGCGGCGGGATGGTGGGAAAGCACGCCGGCGGAAACGGACAAATGCCACTCCGCGAGGTGAGATCAGAAGGGAAATGCATTCCAGGATGTAAACACTGGAATGAGAGCTGAGTGCGGCCTGGGAAGTTATAGGCTCAGCCTAATAATAGCACCGCTGTGCTCTCTCTGCCTCTGCAATCCCCTCGGAGCACACGGAGAGCCGCGCGGAGCGGCCGCCTCTGCGGAGGTCAGTGCCATTCTGTAAGGAGCCTGAAGCCGTGCGGAGCCGAGGCCGCGAGTGAAGTGAGTGACTGCACCGATTCACTCAATCGGGGTCAGAAACGAGGCCGTTTCCCCCAAGAGAACCAGACCTGGCATTGAAGGTGATGCCAAAGGAAGAGTGATGAAATGGAGGTAATCAGTATAAATAGTTAACATTGTAAGTAGACACTACTGTATCTTTGCCTTCTTCTTGCAAATACGCTGAAAGTTCTATGGAGACACAGTGGAAACCTTGGCTGAAGGTCTCTGAGAAATAGTTCTTACCTGACACTGATGGCAAAGTACCTAAAGAGGCTGAGAACCGCAGGCAGGGTCGTCTGAGACCATCGGAAAATACAGGTATTACATTACGGTTCATAACAGTGGCAAAACGACAGCTATGAAGGAGCAACGGGAATAACTTTATAGGGGGGGTCACCACCACATGAGGAGCTGGATTACAGGGCATGGCATCAGGAAGGCTGAGAACCACAGGTGTAGAGGGTTTTTGTGGTCTGGGACAGTGTCTGCGCCTCTCATTTCAGAATCTCAGTAGAACCTGGAGTTCACGTGGAGGGAGCACAGACAGGGCTGCGCACTGAGGTCAGGGGAGAGGTGAGGTCGGGGAGGGGTGAGGTCAGGGAGAGGTAAGGTCAGGGGAGAGGTGAGGTGGGGAGAGATGAGGTCGGGGGAGAGGTGAGGTGGGGGGAGAGGTGAGGTTGGGGAGAGGTGAGGTTGGGGGAGAGGTGAGGTCAGGGGAGAGGTGAGGTCAGGGGAGAGGTGAGGTCGGGGGAGAGGTGAGGTCAGGAGAGGTGAGGTGGGGAGAGGTGAGGTCGGGGAGGGGTGAGGTCTGGGAGAGGTGAGGTCGGGGAGAGGTGAGAGGTCAGGGGAGAGGTGAGGTCGGGGGAGAGGTGAGGTCAGGGGGGAGAGGTGAGGTCAGGGGGGAGAGGTGAGGTTGGAGGAGAGGTGAAGTCGGGGGGGAGGTGAGGTCGGGGGAGAGGTGAGGTGGGGGGGGCGAGGTCGGGGAGGGGTGAGGTCGGGAATGGGTGAGGCCGGAGGAGGGGTGAGGTCAGCTCTGTGACGGGCCAAGACCGAACCCTCGTGAGGGAGGGGAGCCAGACAAGGTTCGCTCAGCCCCATCCTGACCCAACCCCCAGCCAAGCTCTTACCAAACTGCAGTTTTAAATACATGCGCAAAACATTACAACTCAGCTTCCAATGTCCCACAAACCAGTGCCACAAGCCACAGGGCATCATCCACAGCACGGCCAAGTGCCCACCACCCACCACGCACCCACCGCCCACCGCCCACCACACTGCCCAGGTCCCACCACCCAGCACCCACAGCACTGCCCAGCATCCACCGCCCACAGCACCGCCCAACGCCCACCACCCACCGCCCACTGCCCTCCACACTGCCCAGGTCCCACCACCCAGCACCCACAGCACCGCCCACCGCCCACAGCACCGCCCAGCGCCCAGCACCCACCGCCCACAGCACCGCCCAGCGCCCACCACCCACCGCCCACAGCACCGCCCAGCGCCCAGCACCCACCGCCCACAGCACCGCCCAGCGCCCAGCACCCACCGCCCACAGCACCGCCCAGCGCCCAGCACCCACCGCCCACAGCACCGCCCAGCGCCCAGCACCCACCGCCCACAGCACCGCCCAGCGCCCAGCACCCACCGCCCACAGCACCGCCCAGCGCCCAGCACCCACCGCCCACAGCACCGCCCAGCGCCCAGCACCCACCGCCCACAGCACCGCCCAGCGCCCAGCACCCACCGCCCACAGCACCGCCCAGCGCCCAGCACCCACCGCCCACAGCACCGCCCAGCGCCCAGCACCCACCGCCCACAGCACCGCCCAGCGCCCAGCACCCACCGCCCACAGCACCGCCCGGGCCACCGCGCTCCCCCCGCAGTCCTGCCCGCGAGGCCCTCACCTCGTAGGCGTCCTTGATGTTGAGCGGCTCGCCGCGGGCGGCCACGTGGCCCACGATGCCCTTGTTCCACTCGAGGCGGATGCAGCTGCTGGACGCCTGCTCCAGCGTGGAGCCCTCGGCCACGTCGAAGAGGCGGCTGACCAGGAACTTGTCGTTGGAGCTGTCCTCGCACACCAGGAAGAGCGAGTAGCGGTCGGCGGCGATGAGGCCGTGGATGTGCAGGAAGATCTTGTGGCACAGCGCGGCCACGTCCAGGTGGCTGGAGATGTCCTTCACCAGCTCCAGCAGCCGGGCGCACTGGTCCCCGTCGCCTTCGCGCTCCAACCGGCAGGCCGGGAGCGGCATCTGCTGCTGCTTGTCCGCGTCCGAGAGGAAGCTGACCGCGCCCTCCGCGTCCTTGACCACGATGGGCCGCAGCGGCCGGTCGAACTCGGAGGCGGAGATCTTTCGGGCGGGGGTGCCTGGGGCACCGGCCTCCGCGCGGGGGCCGGGCTGCGGGGGGCTCGGGCAGGACTCGGCGCGGCCACGGCCACCCTCCTTGCCGACGGGGATGGCGTGGACGCGCTCAGCGAACCAGGCGTTGACCATCTCCCTGAAGGACAGAGAGGGCAGTTACCTCCGGGCCAGGCACGGGGCGCCCCGAAGCTGCAGACCCCCCCACCAACGCCCCGGGTAACGGTCCGCTGTGCCATCGGGAACGTGAACAAGGCAGCTTACTACGGCAGCCGCTTTTTAAAAAAAACTATGAGAAACATTGATCCAAAGGACATTGAAGTTAAACGTGATTTTAAATATGTCGTTTATGCACATGGCTGCAGATGTCTGACCTACAACACGCCAAACCCATCACATCTGCTTCTCCAAACCAGCAGAGATTCCCGCATCAGGCTGCACTGGACGACGCGCTCAGGAGACAGACATGCGGAGGTCAGTTTGTCGTTTAAAAAAAACTCATCCTGAAGTTAAACGTGTAGAAGTTAAAAGCCAACGTGGAGCTAAGTTTGTCTTGCTGACAGGCTCGCTGTTGGACGGCTTTCTCCATGTCAGTGCACAGGGATTCGATTGAGAAGAGGAAATGATCAGCAATGTGAGGGGGCTGCAGGAAGACCGTGCACTTCCGGGTACTTCCCCGGGCCGGCCTGCTCCGAGCCGAGCAGGAACTTCCCTCCTGCAGACTGTCAGCTGGTGGGAAGGTGATGACTGTAAAGTAGGCAATTCTTAGGTTCACACATTCAGCCCAAAGCTTTAAACCATTCGTTGCTAACGTGCTCTCCTGCGAAGGAAACCTACTGAATACCGACCCCGCACATCAAGGCGTGGCTGATTCAAAACCCCCCTCCTTGCAAAGCTGTCATCTCACACTAACCGGCAGCCATTCCTCTAGACATTTTAAAGCTCTTCTTTTGAGACTAACTTCCAAGGAAACCCATAAGACGCAGAAGAACACGTTTATCTACAAGTTGGACTTGTCTCACACGAAGCCTCTCTCCCCAAACAAGTAAAACAAAATCCCCCCTCCCCAAACCTAGAGGAACAGCTCCCTCAGAACCTAGGTTGTGAGTAATGCTTGATGTTTTCCAAAAGGAAAATTCTCCTTCCGAAGATAAACACTTCAGAGCATTTGCCTGCGGTGAGAGCCGCGCAGCCGGCACCCGTGGTAACACACAGTTAACTGCCAAATGGACCGTCGGGAACGGCCTGGCCCTCACCAACGTGAGGAGCGCCACGACATGGGCACGCAGTGGCCTCTCGGGCGGAGTGAGCAGCGATACCACCTCTTTGGGGGCCACCAGCCATATCGAACAGCTTTAAAACGCATTTGTCCATGTCCCAGAGGCGGCACGCGGTGACAGGGGAAGGGCTGGGACTCACGGCAGCGGTTTGTGAGAGCAGAGATCAGAACCACCTCACCCCCACGGGAGGCTGCCCACACGCACGACGGGACAAGTGGCCGACGCGGACAGAGGGCGCATGTGGGATGTGGATGATCACCACCACTGACTGGGCGGGAAAGGAGGTGTGGGAGGAGGGCGGAGGAAGACTGCCTTACCTCAGAGCTCACCATGGAGTGTCCCTTCATCATTTTACTGTGAGCAAACACGGAGAAATGCTCCCAGTCCAGCACGGAACGGGGAAAGAAGATAACAGATATTGTAAGGATGACCCACAGTTTTAAGTGATGGGTACAGTTATAAGAGCCCTGTGAAGCTCTCTCTGTAAGGGACCAGAGTGGGCAGGTCTACTGCACAGACCACAAGCATACCCTACAAGCACAGCCTTCAAAAAGGGCATGTGTGCTGCCCTGGCCGGTGGCTCCGGTGGTTGAGGATCATCCTCTGCCCCCAAAGGCTTCAGGGCACATACCTAGGTCCTGGGTTTGATTCCTGGTCAGGGCCCATATGGGAGGCAACTGATCAATGCTTCTCTCTCACATCGATGTTTCTCTCTCTCTCTCTCTCTCTCTCTCTCATCTCTCTCATCTCTCTCAATATATCTTCAGGTGAGGATTAAAAGAATTAAGTGTCCTAATGCTTTATAAATCCATGTTGTGGCTTTGAATAAACAGTGACAACAAATGCATTGATTGAAATAAGGCTGTCTTCAAACAAGGACATGAGGGTGCCATACTCTGCGGAAGGTCTCTATGCCTCTCACAATCACACCGTTGGGTCCGACATTGGTGCCGAAGATGCACCAGTCTCTCAAAACGCAGGCGACTCCAGAATAAAACCATCCTGTCCAATGTGAGGCAGGGAGAAAGCACTGTCTACAAGAACATGTGTCACATGACTTAACACATGTACATGGAACTTACACTGTTCAACCAACGAAAACATAGGCATTTTAATCATTTCAGCTACCAGCCTCAACTTTAGCCACTGCATATCTTACCTTCTGATTGGAAGATGGGGATGTTTTTTTCTTTAATCAAACCACCTTCTATCCCAATCTGTTCACTTCCACCTCCTGCCCTGGACTTGGCCAGAGCCCCTGGAGGTGGCCACGGCCTCTCCTGTCCCCCCACTCCCCATATTACCCCGTATTCCCCTATTATAAGTGGCCTTTTCAATCCTCTCTCCATCCAAAGGCAAGTAATCTTGTCACAAAGTGATCTCAGCATCTTCTGTTGTTGTTGTTCATCCTCACCCAAGGGTATTTTTCCCATTGATTTTTAGATTCTTAGAGAGTGGAAGGGAGGGAGGGATTAGAGGGAAGAGACAGAGACAGAGGGAAACATCGATGTGAGAGAGACACATGGATTGGTTGCCTCATGCATTTGCCCTGACCAGAGCAGGCACATGCCGTTGACAGGGAATCGAACCTGAGACCCGTCAGTGCGAAGACTAGTGCTCTCACCATTGAGCAGCACCAGTAGGGGTGATTTTAGCATCTTCACTATCCCACTTGGCTTCTCACTCGAACTGAGAATGGAACCCAAACTCAAGCACATGAAGCTCTACGTGTGCCCAGTCTGGGCCCCTCTCCCCTCCCATCTCATGGCTGATCACAGCTCCCCGCTTCTCCTCCGCTCAGCCAGGCCCTCCCTGACCTCCAGCATAGCTGGTCTCACCCAACCCCACCCAGTTCTCCCTGAGGGTCACTGATCCTGGTTATTAACCGCTGGTGCATCGTCTGTCTCCTCCACCAGAGCGACCTGTCCGTCCGATTCCCTGCTCAGCCCTGCACTTACAAGGTGCCTGCCACCCAGTATGTCCTCCACAAGTAGTTCATTTTTTTAAATATTGTAATTGATTTCAGGGAGGAAAGGAGCGGTAGAGAGAGATAGAAGCCTCAATGATGAGAATCATGGATCGGCTGCCTCCTGCAGGCCCCATGTGGGGGATGGAGCCCCCAACTGGGACAGGTGCTCTGATGGGGAATCGAACCGAGACCTCCTGGCTCACAAGTTGACACTCAACCCCTGAGCTACGTCGGCCAGACAGAGCTCAGCAGGCAGTTCCCAAGGGAATAAGGAAAAGGTCCCAAGGTAACTGCCTTGCAGGAACAGCAGGCCGTGGATGTCCGAGAGCCTGCACACGCGCTCAGAAATCAGCATCCCGGTTAGCGGTTCCTACTCTCCGTCCCCTGCCGCGCCCCCCCTCCCGCCCCCCACTGGGGGCCGGTGTGCGCCTCAGACAGAGGCGGGACTAACCTCGGTCCCGTGTCTTTGCTGCTGAATTTAATGGTCTCACACGTGTTTGCTGGGAGAGAGGAACTCAGTGTTAAATGACACAGGACATTCAGTCATTCAATCGACCTTTTCCATCAACCACAGTCACAGGAGAGGGGGTTTCTTGCAACCACATTCTCAGTGATCTGCTGCCTGGAGCAACAGGCACACGTGTCACGTCACACGTGTGCGGAGGAAAACACGTGTGACGATGACATCACAACAGCCAGTCAGGAACCGACCACAAGGAAGGGGATGCAGCCTCGCACCCGCCGCGTCCCTCACACCACGCCGTGGCCTGCGTGGCTGCTGGAGGTGGAACCAGCCCTTCCCCTTCAGAGGACAGTCCTCCGGCCCCTGGTCCCCGTCCGGTGCCAGTCCCCTGAGATGGAAGTTAGAATTCTCCCACGAGATGTGGACTTGCTCGCAGGGGGCAGAGGACACGGGGGCACATTCTCCTGGGACACAAGCCGCGGGCGGCAAAGGGTGTGCCCGTTATAGGGCAGCTAGCGCGTGAAGGGAATGACATCCGGGAACTTGAAAAGAGAATTCTAGCCAAAACCGATAGATAGAGCATCGGCCTGCAGACTGGAAGGTCCCAGGTTTGATTCCGGTCAGGGGCATGTACGTTGGTTGCGAACACATCCCTGGTAGGGGGTGTGCAAGAGGCAGCTGGTCGATGTTTCTCTCTCATCAACGTTTCTAACTCTCTATCCCTCTCCCTTCCTCTCTGTGGAAAATCAATAAAATATATTTACAAAAAGAGAATTCTACTCCAATAACTACTCTCTGGATTAAGAAGGGCTCTTGGGAAGGCGGAGGAAGTCTTCACGTAGTAAATATTTAAGAGCAGTGTTTTGGGGGAGAAAAAGGTTCTCTTGATCCAGCTGTGAACGTCAGGCTGGGAGAAAAGCATTGTATATGGTACGACTTTGCCAGGAAATTCACTGCTTATTCTAAAGATTAGCACTGAGTGTGCTCGATCATCTAAACTTTATTACATCTAAAATAACTGTACCTTCATAACCTGCAGTTCCACTTTTCAAGACAGAGTCTCAATCAAAACCCTTTCTCTGATATTTTTCTGCTTTAATTGGATTCCTTTGCTTCTGGAATAAATTATTCTCTGGGGGGAGATCCCTGGGCTGGTCCAGGGCACGGGGGAAACAGCTCACTGTGACCCCGTGTACCAGCCACACCGTGACCCCATGTACCAGCCACACCGTGACCCCGTGTACCAGCCACACCGTGACCCCGTGTACCAGCCACTCCGTGACCCCCGTGTGCCAGCCACACCGTGACCCCCGTGTGCCAGCCACACCGTGACCCCGTGTGCCAGCCACACCGTGACCCCGTGTGCCAGCCACACCGTGACCCCGTGTACCAGCCACACCGTGACCCCGTGTACCAGCCACACCGTGACCCCGTGTACCAGCCACACCGTGACCCCGTGTACCAGCCACACCGTGACCCCGTGTAGGATAACTGGACCATAGAAAGCTTTTGGATTAATAATGTGTGGCATCAAATTCCTCCCTAAATCTCGCAATTTCATTTCACTCTCACAGCCACACGTCTAATGTACTTAATAGAGAGAAAAGCAAATTTCAGCCTCTTAAGGATGGAGGCGACTCATGCTGGGGTTGCTAAGCATTCTGGGTACAAAGCCTGGGAGGTGGGGATCATCAGCGCGTCCTAAATTCTCATCTCATCTCGGCGTCTGCTGCTCATGGGACCACTTCGTCCTCAGTCTCCACCCGTCTTCCATCCTACATCCTGGCGCTCACTTCCTGAAGGAGATGGAGGTGAGCCATCTGAACATGCAGCTCTAACGACCACGCTAATGGTGCCACAGCAGCGATGCCCGTGTGGGCACTAATGGGCAGCGTTCTGCATGTGGGGTGCACTGCCTCTGCTCCCTAGAAACGTTTATACATTTTTATAAATTCAGTGCTATTCACTGAAACAGTGAAGGTCCCTCTAAGGCATAAATGCTCTCAGGAATGAAAACAACCTCCCTTCCCAGTTTCTCATTTGTAATGAAGACGATTGTAAGTGTTTCGCAGGAAACAGCGTCACACGGCATGGTTGTGTTCTAGAAATTTCCCTCTGATCTAGACCAGCCACGGCCCACCCACACACCCACTATCTGGGAGCAATCAATAGATCGCGCAAAACTCACTCACAGGACGGGGGCCCACACCCCACAGCATTTCACACTGGACTAGCCAAAGGGACACACGTGTGCACACACATGTACACACACATACATGTACACATACATATACACACATGTATGTCCAGAGACACAGCATATGTTGTCTTGCAGCCAGAACTGAACTGCTCACTCACCTGACAGGATGACTCTGGAATAGACAGAAATGTCTAAAACACACAGTCCATGTTCCAGATGGGGAAAGCTGGACCCCCTCGCCCAGGTTTACAGAAGGTCCTGGCTCCCAGGAGAGTGAGGAGGGACGTTCACGAGGCCAAGGAAAAATGCAATGTGAGCATCACTCTTATGAATTAAAAATATTAGATGCGACCTACTGGAAAAGCAACTAGTTAAAGCGTTTTTGTACTTTTGCCTAAACCAATGTATAGAAGCATAAAAAATTCTTTGAAAATATACTCTACTGAGGGTATCTGTGTCCTCCTATTAAAAATAGAATAGTCACGGCCTAGTGTTCAGTCTCAGCCACCCTATTTAAGAAGGCCGCCCGAGCGTTCCACTTTCATGCTCTGAACTCACACATGGACGCGGACCCTCTGGGCGGTGGTCAGCCCTCGGCGGGGTGTGCTGGCACCTCAGAGGCCATGAGAAGGCCAGCCTCCCTGAGTTAGGGTCCCGGGGGGCGCCTCCGTGAGCCCTGCTCTGCCCCCTTTCGCGTGGAAGGGACCTCAGTGCATGTGGCGGTCAGGACCTGGGCGGGAAAGAGGGGCTTCCACCCAGAAATACTGCTTTTTAAAAAGAATCTTCATCTGAGAACATGCTTACAGAGAGGAGAGAGAGGGAGAGAGAGAGAGAGAGACAGAGAAAGAGAGAGAGAGAGAGAGAGAAACATCCATGTGAGAGAGGAACCTCCATCAATTGGTTGCCCTCCCTGTGTCCTGCCCAGGAATCAAACTGCAGCCCTTCGGTGCACAGACAGGACGGGGCCAACCAGCTGAGCACCCTGGTGGGCCCAGGACCACTGCCTTCGGGGGGACACCTCAGGGGCCTTCCTTCCTCTCCCTACAGGTGGACACAGCGGCCTCTCCTCACAGCCTCTGAAGAATTGGAGGAGACGATGCGTTTGTAGGGACAGCGTGGAGTGCAGTCCCAGTGTTCAATGCACAGTAGTTATTGTTCTAAATTAACTGAACATTAAATGGGGTATATTTTCAAAAGTGCTTTTCTTTGCTAAATGTAACAAGAAATCATTCAATAGGCTTCTACAGAAAAACGAGGCATAGCATTGCTGCTCCTTAAGCTCCTAATTTAAATGCACTGATTTCTCTTCAGAAACACTCAGACTGAAAACACAGAGTTGTTTTAACCTAAGAATTTTCTCAAAAGCAGAGGTAGAACACACTGACTCCCCAGACCAATAACTACACTTATATATAACGTTTTCTGAACAATACATAAATATTAGGAGCCTAACGTTTAGCTGGGAAAAATAAATGCAAGAATGTAACTTTTTTTCATCATTACCCCAAAATTAATTTTTTTTCAAAAATACATTACAGATTTGGGGGACAATTCCCCCCCAAATGTCAAAGCTATAATAAAACTGACAACAAATGTGAGAAAACATACAAACAACAGCTATGATGAGGACCATGGCTATGATGAGGACCAACAGCTATGATGAGGACATTTCGTCATGACCCTCACGCTGAGCCGGAGGGGGAGAGCCCTCGGGGCTCGGGGCTCGGCCTCAGGGGGTCGGGGTGGCAGTGGCTGGGTTGGCTCGTACCCGGGGCCTCTCTGTGTGCAGGCTGGCACCTGGGCTACGGGTCAGCCACAGGGCCTGTCCCTGAGCAGGAGCACCTGCAGAGATTTGCCAGAAAGAAGCCCCAGACCCTCACGTGCGTGAGTCTGCCCTTCCGAGGTCACCCCCCCACCCCCCCGGGGTCAGTCACTGGTCTGTGAACCCATCACCAAGGACCCATTACAAAGACTGTGCGGTTCCCGCCAGAGGAGGGAACGCAGATGGCGACCTGGTAGAATTATCTGCCAGAGACACAAATGGCTCTGTGAAATGTACGCTGGGTGTTCTCCCCGCGCGTGGACGCCATTCAGACCGTCCGGGCCACGGTACTGGCATCCTCTGACCGACCCCCGTCTGCGGAGAAAGTTCTGGAAGGAGGACAAGCTCCATCTCCGGGGGCCGCGAAGCTCCTTTAGGACCTTCTGCCCGACCGCTCCCTCCCTCTCCTTTTAACGCCGACGGGTCCGAACCCCACCTGTCACCAAGTTAGTTAACAGCAAAGCTGGGCGCTAAACCCAGGCTCCGGCCTCCATCCTTCCCCGCCCCCCCCCCAACAGCGCCTGAGAGACAAGGACGAGACGCAGCCCCTGAAATCGCGTCCTGTTCTTCTGGTTTGGGGAGTACTGTGTACGTTATGGCACCAGGACTCTTGGGGACCGGTCAGAGCAGGAAGGGGTGTGTGTTGCTCACAGGTTTCTCAGAGCCTGGGAAGCCCGTGCCAGTGTGTCCGTGTCACAGAAGGCACGCAGGCCCAGAGGTCCCTCTGCGAGAGAGGTCTGGGCAGCTGACTGCCCATCTGGGGCCCGTAACCGCCCTCAATAGAACAAATGTTAAGGGGTTAGAAAACTGGCTCCCAGCGAGTGGAGGTGCCTGACCTTGGGGGGGGGGCGTGCATTTGGAAATGATGGGGTGCTCCCAGCAGCCAGGGTCTGGGCCCCGGGATGTTAACCCTCCCCCATTCACTCAGCAGCCTCTCCCGGCCAAGGTCAGCACCCCGCAGGGCACTGCCTCCCAGAAGCACTGGTTTAGGTCCCCGGGTCGGCAAACTGCGGCTCGAGAGCCACATGCGGCTCTTTGGCCTCTGGAGTGTGGCTCGTCCACAAAACACCACGGCCTGGGCGAGTCTATGTTGAAGAAGTGGTGTTAGAAGAAGTTTAAGTTTAAAAAATGTGGCTCTCAAAAGAAATTTCAATTGTTGTGCTATTATATTTGGATCTGCTAACTAACGAGTTTGCTGACCACTGGTTTAGATGAAGAAAATATTACCTACATAGCAGGTGTCACAGAAAACAGGGGCGGTTTGGAGCACCTCCACACCCCCCCCCAAATTCTCCACTCCGAGCCACAGTGAGGAGGCCCCTGGGACCAAAGGAGGAACGAAGGCTCTGCCTGGAGTTATTGGGGGGCCCGGCTCTCCGCCAGCTGGAACCCGAGTAAACAAGAGGCGGATCTCCAGCCCGCCACTGGGCATGAGGGTTTCTCCGGAAGGAAAACCACGGACACAGGAAGGGAAGCACCCTGAGAGCCATGCTTCCCGCGCCCGTGACGTGCTGTGAGCGGACACGGAGGCCGGGGCCCGGAGCCCTGCCCCCGAGCAAGCATGTCCTGGAGGCCTGGCCGTGCCATGAAAACACTTGCCCTCGTGTTTGCAGCAATGACGGGTCAAACGGAAGAAAGGTGGAGGAGTGCACTTCACATCCCCGGTGCCCACCAGTACCCGTCCCCGTGGTGCCCACAGGTACCCGGCCCCGCGGTCCCCACCGGTACCCGTCCCCGTGGTGCCCACCAGTATCCGGCCCCATGCACGGTGCCCACCGGTACCCGGGCCCCACGGTGTGGCACCAGGTCCTCTCGGGGCATCAGCCACGCTGCGGCTGGCACGTGGTACAGAGCGAGGGGGGGGCGGATGTTGGGGGAGGGGGAAATGTGACCCGCAGATGCACATCCACTCCCAGCACACCCGGAGCCGCGTCCTGAGCTTGGGGCTGGGCTCGTGGTTATTCACGGCCCCGGGGGCAGGGTCGTCCCGGGGCAGAGCGGGAGGCAGGTAGGTGTTCAGTGGGTGCCACGTCCCTCCGCAGGTAGGTGTTCAGTGGGTGCTATCAGGTGGCTTTTGGTTGGAGGTTTTCCATTTTATTCATAATTAACTTATTTTGGTATCACAGTCGCACACATGCCTGACTGTGATTAACTCACACGAATCTTACAGATTCCACATTGAAATAATGTTAAAACACAGAGAGTCTGCGCTGGGCCTAGAGCAGCCGGGCTGGGGGTTTCCTGGTCACTTCCTTTGGGGATCCCTGCCCCACAGACACGGTCACACTGCGGGCCATCTGCCTCAACAGTGCAGTCAGACGACACTGCTCCCGACCCCGGCGGGTCCCGAACAGGCAGGGGACCCCCAAGGCCAGGGTGTTTGAGGTCGGGGATGGGAAGAAGGCACCACTCCAGCATCAGAAGTGAAGGGCCTGACACTGGCCCAGAAGAGACCTGCCAGCTCACGAAGAGAGGGTGAGGGAAACAATGCTACCAGCACAGGGCCCGTGAGGGACAGATGGATGGACGGATGGATGGATGGATGGACAGATGGATGGACAGATGGATGGATGGACAGATGGATGGATGGATGGATGGGTGGATAGATAACGGATGGATGGACGGATGGACAGACAGATGAAGGACAGATGGATGGATGGACAGATGGATGGATGGATGGATGGACGGACAGGTGGACAGATGAAGGACAGATGGATGGATGGACAGATGGATGGATGGATGGATGGATTGGACGGAAGAACAGACAGATTAAATAAGCATATAGAAGAACTGACAGAATTTTGATGATTATTTGACCTGCTGAATTTCACAGCCAAACCCAATTCCCAGGAACTTCAACTCTAGGCGTCAGTTCTGTATGAGCTCAAGCTGGGTATCTGTCACTTATGACCAAAGCTTTCTAACTACAGTCAGGGAGACGGACAAGCATGTCTCTTTAGCAGAGGTATATCGCCTAAGTTTGAAAGACACAGGATCGCATGATCTCCGTTACCTCTGAAAGTCAACAAATCTGTGTGTGTATGTGTGTGTGTGTGTGTGTGTTTCCATCATTTCATCAACTCAGAAGGTCAGGGTCTTTTCTCTTCTTATAATCTCAGCTCTGGTCAACAGAGTAGAAACGAGGATTCCTACTGTTTCCACTCACCACTAAGGACAGGATACCAAACGGGGCTCTGATGGCTCATGTTTGGGTGTGCTAAGGTCAGAGCAATGGGCTGCAGAAAAGCCAGCCTTACTTCCCGATCAGACTCCAGGGAGCGGCTCCGCACACAGAGGCCGCGGGGCACGCAGGACTTTGACAGGCCCGTCCGCCTCGGGCAGAAACCAGAGGAGTATACACGGCGAAAAGCTTTGCAGAGGACGTGGCGACATGGTTCTTACGAACTTAACACTCAGGCTGCTTTCCTTGTTTTAACCACTTACATGCTTACACATCCCTACCATTGAGACAACACTAATGGGGCACTTACCTCATAAGTATACACATGTAACTCAACTTGAACCGAGAATACCATGTCCGCTGATGCGGTTACGGAGCTAACTATCAAACGGTGACTCATGTGGAAAGACTTCCTTCTGCTCTTATCCTGAGGTCTGCAGCTCGCGGGCACTTTCTCCCGAGAGGCCGGGCCTGTGACATATTTCCGAGGCCCATCCACCAGCGGGACCAGGTCAACCGGCCTGGTCTGTGCGGCTACACCGAGCTCACAGACCCTGCAGAGGCCTAGCAGGTCTGCATCCTCAGGCCAGGCCCTGGGCATTTCCACCCTCCACCATCCATCAGCCCGGGACTGCCGGAGCGGCCCTGCTGTCCTCACTCAGGGCTCTATCCTGGGAGAGGCCGGTGTCCCACAATGGGCTCTGAGAACAAAGCACACACGGACTCCACACAGCAGGGGGGGGGGCTTAATGAATCACCAGGCTGAGAAAGGCTTGGGGAGAAACTAAAAAGATACCCAGCAGTCCCGTTCAGCCTTTTTAACGACAGAGAAACCTTTCCCGGGTCTTGTTGTTAAAACACCGAGAAAGTTGAACCAAAATTCTAGGTAATTTGTGTTTTTCCGATCAGGAGGGGCCTGGGAGGTGGACACACTCTGCTCTTTACTTCCATGCCGCAGGAGGCGTTTCCAAGGCTTTGAAAATAAATGTAACAGAGGCCAGAGTCAGATCAGCTGTGTGGGCGGAATTATTTACGAAACCGATGTACTACCCACTGCACTAAGGAGGCACCAGGGACTTAAGGGGAAGGGCAATGGTTAAACCCTGTGACCAGAGTGCTAAACACCGCTCGGCGGGGGTCCCGAAGGCACAGTGAAAATAGTGGCGATTTTTATACATTTCAGACCACAAACAAAAAGAACACTCCTGAACGGCACTGCCAGCCTGCTCAGGTCTGTGAGATAGGAAGCGAAGAGAGTGATTTCCAACTGTCCCTCTCGGACTGTCACTACATCATTCCGGCAACATTTCCGGAAGCTGGTCTCATGCTGAGGCTCTACATCAGTGGTTCCAAGCTTTTATTTGGCCACGCCTAGCCAGCATCTCTAAAATTCTGACACACACACACACACACACACACACACCGTGAAATATAATTCTTATTATTCAAAAAGCTAGCTCCCATTCACGTGGAAGAAGCCTAAAAGGCCATGAACTTGGTCTACACGAGCTTCCAAAGAACATGGCATCCATGAGAGAAAGAAAAGAACCAAAGGACAGCTGAAGTACCGAGGGAGAAATCACTAAGTAATTGTCAAAAAATGGTAATAATATGAAGTGATAGAAAAATATGGCAAATAAAGTTTCAAAACATACAATGAAGAACTGAAATGTGTAACTATGTCACAGTGTGTATTTATGTACTGTAGGGGAGGCCCCTAGCACCATAATAAGTGCAAAAAATTAACTAACAACCCGAATTGCCCATTAAAACCAAACCACCCCCCGTGGGGTGTGTGCCCCCATTGGGAACCGCCGCTCCGCATGGTCTGACAGGGAGACCCGGGGCGGAAGGGCAGTGAGAGGCTTCACCTCAGGGCTCTGGGGATTTGGTCACCCCCCGGAGTGCTCTCAGGCCACTAACCGCTGGAGCAGGCGCTGTGCCCCGGGTTACAGGGTTACAGACACACACGCAGGAAGGCCGTTCCGCCCCAGAACCCCCACCGTCAGCCTGCGGGGGAGGCACAGGCGGCCTCTGGCGGGGGGCGCGGAGCCTGCGCACTCCTGCGTTACTATTCACTGTTGTATGAGTTTCCATACGAACAACTGGAAACCTACTTTTGTCCCAGGCTGACGTATAAACAATGCCAGGCAGACTGAGTCCAGGCCCAACACTAGCGACTGCTTAACAAAATACGCTGAACACATCATTTGTCTGAAAACTGTGAGGGTTATATTCCTATGTGATTACAGAAAGTCATTAAAATTTTTAAAAATATATTTTCATTGATTTCAGAGAGGAATGGAAAGGAAGAGAGAGAGAGAAACATCAGTGACGAGAGAATCACTGACCGGCTGCCTTCTACACGAATGGAGACCCTCTGGTTCATAGGTCGGTGTTCCACCACTGAGCCACACTGGTGGGGCCAGAAACAGTACATTTTAAGAGTGGATAGTAAGATTTATATTCCATCCACCAACTCTTTTAATATGAGTGCCATGCAAATAAAAATGTTAAGGCTTTTAGAGGTGAAACAATTATAAAAGAGGAAGTAAAAAAAGACAGACAGACAGACAAGCCCGGATAGGGCGCCTGGAGCAGCCACACCTCAGCCAGCACTTTGCAATGGCGGGGAGTCTGTCACCGCAAACCCCACGGGAGGGGAAACTTCTGTTTCTGGACTCCGATCCCAGCGGCCATAAACGCCGTCCCCGTAATGTCCCAGCCCCGCTCCGCTCAGGCTGCCGCAGAACAAAGCGGCCCCTCCCGGGCTGACAAGCGGTCTGCAGCCGGTCACAGCGGTTAGAGGCTCAGGGGAGGCAGCACTTCGCTAACAGGCACTGGCCCCGGGAAGGCGCGCTCTGAGAAGCAGGGGCTTTCGAGCGACTGCAGGGTGGTCCCGGGGCGAGGGGAGCTCCGTGTTGGGGACAGCCTCCCCTGAGCCTTTATGCCAGAGGTTATGTGATGGATGGCTCGTCGGACACTCCAACTCACACCCACGGCATTGATCACCGGGAGGATCCTCGCCTGCCCCGGCTGTAGTTTTTACGGCGCTGCCCCACTGCGTCTGGAGGAACGGCAGCAACATGAGGCTCTCGGGGCCGGCCTGGCGCAGGTGTTCCAGGGAACCAGGGCGGCCGGGACCCAGCCTGCCCGTGGCCCGTGCCCCGTGCCCCGTGCCCCCGCTGGGGGCCCTCCCGCCTGGGAGAGGACAGAGAGGCCGTGGCCTCAGGAGAGTATCGCTCAGAGCGGACAGCGTGCTGGGGGCCTGCCTCCGTCCCAGGGAACCCCAGTGCGTTCACACCTGCTGCCTACACAGAGTCGCCCGCAGCATTTGTGACAAAAGGGGACACAGCACAGTGTGAGCTTCCGGTAAAAGAACAAATCTCGGCTGTGACGGCTGTGACGCTGAAACGGCTGCATTGGTTCTTACTCCACTGGGGTGGGGGGGGGGCGCACTGGACTCAGATGGCTGGCAACTTTATAAGCAGCTCATAACCCTCCCCTTGTTCCTTTAGGCCAATGCCCCAGACAGACTGGGCTGGACTCCTGCTTTAGGAAGCACCTGGCCACATACTGGCAGCTTCCAGCACTTTGCAACTTTGCAACTCCCGGAACCGAGGCCTGAGATGCTCCCACTGGTACATACTTTCATTTTCCAGTGTGAACTCAGCATGCACTCCTCTCTCCCTCTCTCCTCCCCCCCCCTCTCTCTCCCCCTCTCCCCCTTTCTCTCCCTCTCTCTCTCCCCACAGACAGTGTGCAGCCACCTGTTTTATAGCCACCGGCTGCCCGGTAAAAGCCGGAGGAAGGCACGGCCTCAGACACCCTCCAGCGTGCCCTGAGGAGCATGCTTTGAGAACTGGGGTTTTCGCCCCATGCCAACTGGGAGAAAACCCGGCATGTACAGGAAGGCAGCAATATTTTCACCTATTTCCCGCTAAAGGGCCGCTGGAAAGTTCTGGTGGTTCTGGAAGTCTGTGTTGGTAGGTGTGACTAGTTAAATCCCACTTGTGTCTTTAAAGGGCAGTGGTGGTGAGAAAGAGGCATGTAGGCTCATTTGTAAAACAAGTAACTTTCCCTTTCCACTGTGGATAAGCTGCCCAAAGAACAACCCGCACTTAAACATCAGCTTCCCCTGCCGCCCCATCCCGCCACGCTCAGAGGGCGGGGGTGCAGTGTGCAGGGGGACAGCTCAGGGTACAGGGGTGCAGTGTGCAGCAGGGGGACAGCTCAGGAGGCAGGGGTGCAATGTGCAGGGGACCGGACACGGGACAAGGGAAGGATGGGTAGGGAGCAGCTGCAGCCTCGGCAGCCGTCCCCACAGGAACGGACAACTCCTGCCTCGCTGGCCCCGTGCTCAGCCCAATCTCCCAGGGATTGCCCTCGGAAGGACCCGCTCTGCTCAGAGTGCACCCCACTCCGCTCAGGGTGCCCCCTCTCCGCTCAGGGTGCACCCTCTCCCTCAGGGTGCCCCCTCTCCGCTCAGGGTGCACCCTCTCCCTCAGGGTGCCCCCTCTCCGCTCAGGGTGCACCTCGGCTCGGGCGCGGGTTCCAGGGAGAAGCGGGAGCAGAGGGAGGCGCACTCTGGGGCTCACCACTAACCCGGAGGTAAGGTCTGTCCTAACCCGGCGACCCGCGACTCGGGCCGTTTCTGGGGAGAAATGGGGTTCAAAGGGCCCCGTCTGAGATGGCGAAGGAACCCCCCGCGGCGTGGGGGCCCAGCGGACCCAGGTCCCCGGTCCGAAGCCGCCCGCCCGCCCGCCCGCCGCCCAGCCCGGCGCCCGAGCGGAGCGCGGAGATACCTGGTTCTGTCTCCGAAGGGCCACATGGCGGCGCGGGCGCGGGCCCGGAGCCCGGAGCCGGCAGCGCGGACCCCGGACCCCGGACCCCGCCCGGGGAGGCGGCCCCGGAGCCGGCGCCTAGCGCCCCCGCCGCCCGCTCGCCGCGCGCGGAGCCGGGACCGGCCGCCCCGCCATCGCCGGCTCCGCACTGTCCGTGCACCGCTCCCTCCGCCGCCGCCGCCGCCGCTCCCCGCGCTTCCCACGGCGCCTCCCGGGGGACCGCGTCCCCGCCCCGCCCGCCTGGCCCCGGCCCAGCGGGGTGGCCCCGGGCGCCCCACCCGCCCCAGATCCTCTCCGCCCGCCCCGGTCCGCTCCGCCCGCCCGGAGCCCGGTCCACGCCGCCCGGAGCCCGGTCCACGCCGCCCGGAGCCCGGTCCACGCCGCCCGGAGCCCGCTCCGCCCGCTCCGAGTCCTGTCCACGCCGCCCGGAGCCCGGAGCCCGGAGCGGGGCGGCGGAGGAGGCGCGGGCCGGGCGGGGGGACCGCTCCGCACTCACCGGAGCTCCCGCCTCCGCCTCGGCTCCGCTCCCGCCCGCCAGCCGCGCGGGGCCGGGGGAGGAGCGGCCGCCGGGCGGGGACGGGCTTCCGGGCGCGGGGCCGGGGCTCGGGCTGCGGGAGGCGCCGGGACGTCTTTGTGTTTGAACTCCGGGAGCGAGTTGGACCGGGTCCACGCTCGGCACTTCGCCTGCGCTCGCCTCCAAGCCCAGGTCCCGGCACCGAACCGGACCGGGACCTGGAGCGAGGCCCGGCCCGCGCTGCCCCCGCTGCGGGGGGAGAGCCGGGGCTGCGGGGGGAGAGCCGGGGCCAGCCCAGGTCCCGGCCCGCTCACCTGGAGGCTTTCCGCACGAAGTAGGAGAAGGCGAAGTCGCGGTGGTCGTCCAGCCAGGCCTCCACCGACTCCGGCCGCTCCATGCCCGCCGCCCCGCGCCCGGGCTGTCCTCCCGCCGGTCCCCGAGCCGCCGGCCTCCGGACCTCCCGCCTCCCCGCCTCCCCGACTCCGCGCCTCCCGGTCCGGTCCGGCTCCGGCTCCGGCTCCGGAGCTGCGCGGGCGCCCGGCCAGCCGCCCCGCCCCGCCCCGCCTCCCGGTCCCTCCAGGTGCGGCGGGCGGGACCGGAGCAGCCGCGCCCCCGGGGAGGAGGGTGGGGGTCCGGCCCAGACCAGCTCCGGAGTCCCGGCCCGGCTCCGCGGTGGCGGCGGCAGGCTCCCCGGAAGCCGGTGCCACGGCCCCAGGCCGCGCGTCCACTGGGGTGCGCTGCGCCCGCGCGGCCGGGGCGCCCGGAGGGGATGGGTGTGAGGGTGTCCGTCCCTCTGGGAAAGGGAGGGGAGACTGGGACCCGTCCCCAGGAGGAGAGGGTGGCCGCCCCGCCCCGCCCTGGTCCTCCTCCTCCGAGCCCTGCTCTGGAGCGGGGAGCCGCGGACCCCCTCCCACCCGCCGCTCCGCGCGCGGGGCGCTCGCCGCCGGGACAGGTTTGCGGGTTACTTCCAACATGGCTTTGCTGGGCTCTGCTCATAACAGCAGTGATCTCTATAAATTATGTGCCTGTGCATCAAACACCCTCCTCATGACCCAGACAGAGATCTCCTGTGAAAGAGGGGGCTTCCCGCGATGCATGGCCTGTGTGCACAGGGCGCCCGCATGCCGTCCTCTTCTCTTGGGCCAGGGGCAGGAGGGCACAGGCAGAGGAGCCCCTCCCCCAAGTTCAAATCCCGCCTCATTGCCCTGAATGGACTGAACTGGCCCCTTCAGAGGGCCTGGCCTCCCCCGCCCTGTCCTTGCTCTGTGGCTGCTTCGCAGAAAGCGATGTGTGTCTGCCTCTGCTTTGTTCTGTCTCCATACCTCCGGAGCACCTGCCCTTTTAATCTGGTGTTTTGCCTTTGTTTTTCCAATGAACTAAGTTTTGGGGCAGAATTTTGGGACCTTGTCTGTTTCACAGCATGGGAAGGACCTATGTATTAGCCGTGATGTGCCCACAGCGATGACCATAGTTACTTCCCACAAACGCCTTTCAAACTGTGCTTGGCAGCGGTGCGAGAAACGACTACCACATAACACCATGCAATGAACTTGAGACCTGAGAGCTTTACACGTGTGCCCTGGTCCTTCCTGCAGGAGTTATCTGCAGTGTCCTTTTTAAGGTCAGCTTCTCTGGAGCTTTGCTGCTGTAGGAAAGTAACCACGACCCCACACCACGTGCCAGCCAAGGGGTAGGGAGTGAAGTGAGGCATGATCGATTATATCAGGTTGTACAGGATCAGAAGCCAGGAGGGTTTCTGGAAAATTCCTAGAAGAGAAGCAATTCCTGCCTCACCCCCCCCCCCCATCCCTGAGCCCTTGGGAAGGTGGTGGGTCAGTGGGAGGGCCCGTCACCCGGGCTGAGGGTGTGAAACTGTTCTCTCTAGAGCACGCAGGTAATGTTGGTAGCAACACCTTTTGTAATCAAAATCTATCAACAGGCAAGCATATTCAGAATGGGTTCCTATTTTCCAGCTCTGGTTTATTATTATCTCCTCGTGCTCAGTTATTTCATGTGGTAATGCACTGGTATGGATTGCTCTAAGCTTCTCAAATCTCCCCTTAGAGTGAGTTGAGGAAGAAGTAAATGACAAACATCACCAGGAAATAGCACACAGGACACTTCATGCTGTTCACGACACACACGTGTGCAGCGGCTTAACCGGGAGGTCTCCAGTGCTGTGAGAATGAAGCACCAGTCAGTCCTGCAGCATGCCTGCGGAGGTTCCCCTGGATTTCATTTTATCCGTCTCTCCTGTCCAAGGTTTGGATTTCCCAAGTGGAAAAGCAAACACACAAAACCGTGGGTGACCAGATTCCTTTCCCCAAAGGGGTGACACCAACGGGAGGAGTGATGGTGTCCTGCCTGCCTTGCCTTTAAAAACAAACAGAGAACACCACCCACCCAGCACCATCAGGTCTCTGGCCTCTTCATCAATCCTGCATTTTAGGCTTGAGAAAATTGGGTGAATGTATATGCACATAAAAGGGATCCACCTTCCTCACTGTGGAAGGGGAAAGACCAAAAGGTATGTGGTGTTGAAATGAAGTTAAAGCTCAGTGTGTGTGTGTGTGTGTGTGTGTGTGTGTGTGTGTATGTGTGTATGTATGTATGAGAGAGAGAGAGAGAGAGAGAGAGAGAGAGAGAGAGAAAGAGAGAGAGAGAAAGCATGCATCATATGGGAAATTCCACATGCAGGCTGTTTCTAAGAGCCGTGGGCAGCCATTAGCTAACAGCTCACAAGGAGCTAGAGCAAGAAAGACCTCGGTCTTAAAACCGAGAGAAGCTGAATACTGCCAACAACCCGAGTGAGTGCAGACGTAGGCATTTCTCGTCAGCCCTCAGTTAAGAACACAATCCCAGCCAATACCTGGATTGCACCCTTGAGAGATGCTAAGAAAAAATCTTCGTAATTGACATCTTAATAACATCAAGGCCCACAGTCCATGAACATGGTATACTTACCTACCGATTTCAGCCTTTCCAAATTTTTCCCAGCAACATTTTATGGTTTTTGATGTATACATCTTGTACGCATTTTTTAAAATTTATGAATATGTACATACTAGAGGCCCAGTGCATGAGAATTCATGCACTGGACAGGAGTCCCTCAGCCTGGCCTGCCCCTTCTCACAGTCCAGGAGTCTTCAGGGGTGGGAGATGACCTGGCGATCAGGGAAAAGGGATGCTTCATCACATCTCTGCTGCTGCCACTGTGGGCAGCAAAGCCTTGGCCGACCCTCGTTACCTGAGCCTCGGGCGGCCCTGGGCGGCTGGGCAGCCGCCATCTGAGGCTTGTCTGTGCCTTGGGCATGCCCTGGGCAGCTGGGGGGGCTAAAGGGACTGAGGGATTCTGGAGGCAGGAGCACGGGCAGGGCTTAGCGGACTGGTTCCACCAGCTTGTGGCTGTGGGCACTGCCATCTTTGAGGGCATGGCAGTCAATTAGCATATTCCCTGCTTATTGGCTGTGGATGCCACCATCTTTGAGAGCTGGGTAGTCAATTAGCATATTTCCTCCTTATTGGCTGTGGTGTGAGAGCCAATTAGCATACTCCCTCTTTATTAGATAGAATTTTCCATGTATAAGGCGCCCCCTACTTTTCCAACCCAAAATTAAGAAATCGATATTTTAAACATTTTGCTGGTTTTTCTCTCAATGCCTTCTTCTTTTTTGGCACCCGAAGGAGTTGTTCTTCCTGTTCTCCCCACTGTCTGATCAGACCCTCAGTGGGAAAAGGTCCAAATGGTCTCTGCAGCTCTGTTTCCAGTCTCCTTTGCAGAGCTGATTACATTCCGTTTGAATTTTGCAGAGTAAGACAATCAATTACTAGTATTTATCTTTTTATTTTCTGACATCTTTATGGGTTCAGAACACTCCAGTCTCTGTTGTACCTGCGCACTTTCCACCTCCATCTCCAATTACGGCATCAGCTGACATCAGGCTTGTGATTGGAGGAAGCCGGTTTGACAAGGTTTGGGCAGCTAAGCACCTGTGAGGCTCCCTTCTCAGCTGACTTCCATGTATAAGACGCCCCTCGGTTTTCAGTCTAACGATTTTAGAAAAAAATAGCGTCTTATACACGGAAAAATACGGTATATTCCAGCTCCATCACTTTGAGATGCTGGAAGCGATGATATTCCAGGAGCAGTGAGTGAGTACACTTAGTGCCCGTATTTTGGCTACTAAATACCATTCTTCACTTTAAAAAGAAGCCAGGAGTCTTTGAGAAAAGATCCAGGTCTGGGACCAGGAAAGTACAGAATGTACCTGAAAAATCTTGTTTTACCAGAAAATGAGAAAGGCTTAACAACGATGCCAATACATCTGACAGAGGATACATCTGAAGGGGGTGTACAATTTGAATATCATTTACTGCAGCTCCATACTGATATCAATAAACAACTAGATAAGCAAATAAACAGGAGGGCGTGGTCCTCACAGGGGAGTGGCACCTGGTGACTATACCAGGGACTGTGCGGTTAGGAAAGCATTAATGATTGCTCCAATGATGGGGAGCATTGTGACGAGTGGATTTCTACAGGAAGGAAGTATCTTCTCACAAGTTACTCATTCGTTACCATAGGAAAAAGGTAACTGTCCTTCCTAGGAAAGACCCGCAGATCAATCTAGAATCACTTCTACTGGGATGATCAGCAGTAACTCCTTTCAATAGGCTGTGCAGAGAAGGACATAGCTTACTTAGGTCTGGTGCACGAAATTCATGCACAGGGACCCCTCAGCCCAGCTGCACCCTCTACAATCCAGGAGCTCTCAGGAGATGTCCTACTGATGGCTTAGGCCCACTCCCCGTGCTTCTCTGCTCTCTGCAGGCCTGGAGGTTTCACTGCAGCCATGGAGATGAAGCCCCATGACCTGCTCTCCCCTCTCTGCCTGCCACTGCCATGCACCATGCGAAGGAAGCCCCAGTGCCCTGCTATCTGGGCTCTGTCTGCCAGGCCTGGGGGCTTCCCCGATACTGACACACTAAGGAAATCCCCATGCCCTGTTGTCCTGGCTCTGCCTGCCGGGCCTGGGGGTGTTCCCATCCCCTCTGCCTAAGGAAGCCCCCAGCCCTGCTGTCCGGGCTCTGTCTGCCATGTCTGGGGCCGATCCAGCTTCCCTGCTTGGTCCATGCAAACCCCCGTGGGGCTGACGGGCCCAGACACTGCAGCAGCAGTGGAGTGGGGAGGCTGGATCTGCCCCCTCCTTCAGCAGATCCAGCCTTGCGGCTTGGTTCCCACAAGCCTGTCCGGGTTCTGTCTGCCCGCCGCTTGGTCCGCAAGGGGCTGAGGGGCTCAGACGCTGCAGCACCGGTGGAGCAGGAAGGCTGGATTTGCTCCTTCGGGCGGACAGGCCCAGACACCCCAGCAGCGGGGCTGAGGGACTGGGCACCACCATCTTGTGGCTACACCATTTTTGTCGCAGAGTGATGGTTAATTTGCATATTACTCTTCTGTTAGATAGGATTCCTGCCATAAATCTGAATCTGTTCCTGATGGTTAAGAGGGATGTTCACACCAGCACAACTGGGCTCTGGCGGGCTTTCCACGGGGATTTGAAGGTTGGGAAAGACAAAGAGAGAAGGAGGAGCTTCAGATTACTTACTGCTGTGCAGCATGTTACCCCAACCCCTTAGAGCTTAAAGCCACACACCGGCTCTTCCCGGGGTCAGCCGGCTCAGGCGGCAGCCAGAGTGGCAGGCTCCTCGGAGCTGAGCTGCAGAGGGACCCATTCCCCCCTCCTCGGGCTGTTGGCAGAATTCGGCTCCTGGGATGCCAGAAAGGAGGGATTCCTCTCCTTGCTGGGTGCTGCTGGAGGCCCCGCTGCTGTCAGCAGAGGCCTCTCTGCCTGGAGGCTACCTTCGCGCCCTGGTCCCCCTGAGCCTCCCGCAGGCCCAGTCCGTAGGGAGACTCCCGTGAGGCGGGTGCTGTGCTCTCACAGGACAGAGCCCCAAGCTCGTGTGCTCAGTCACGCTCACTTACATCCCGGCACCTTTGCTGAAAGCGAGTGGCAGTCCTGCCCTCCCACAGGGTGGAGATCACGACAGGAGGCAGGGGCCACTGGGCCCTCAGGAGTGACCCTGTGTGATAGGCAGTGACCCTGTGTGACCAGGCAATGACCCCGTGTGACCAGGCAGTTACCCATGTGACCGGCAGTGACCCCGTGTGACCTTCAGGGACCCCATGTGACAGGCAGTGACCCCGTGTGACCAGCAATGACCCCATGTGACCTTCAGGGATCCCGTGTGACAGGCAGTGACCCCATGTGACCAGCAATGACCCCGTGTGACAGGCAGTGACCCTGTGTGACCAGGCAGTGACCCCGTGTGACCAGCAGTGACCCCGTGTGATTGGCAGTGACCCCGTGTGACCAGGCAATGACCCCATGTGACCAGGCAGTTATCCATGTGACCGGCAGTGACCCCGTGTGACCTTCAGGGACCCCGTGTGACAGGCAGTGACCCCGTGTGACCAGCAATGACCCCGTGTGACCAGGCAGTGACCCTGTGTGACCTTCAGGGACCCCGTGTGACAGGCAGTGACCCCGTGTGACCAGGCAGTGACTCCGTGTGACCAGGCAGTGACCCCGTGTGACCTTCAGGGACCCTGTGTGACAGGCAGTGACCCCGTGTGACCAGGCAGTGACTCCGTGTGACCTTCAGGGACCCCGTGTGACAGGCAGTGACCCGTGTGACCAGGCAGTGACCCGTGTGATCAGGCAATGACCCCATGTGACCA
This sequence comes from Nyctalus aviator, assembly GCA_036971965.1. Classification (NCBI taxonomy): domain Eukaryota; kingdom Metazoa; phylum Chordata; class Mammalia; order Chiroptera; family Vespertilionidae; genus Nyctalus; species Nyctalus aviator. The sequence continues at coordinate 815,927 of CM072927.1, read as the reverse complement.
GGCAGTTATCCATGTGACCGGCAGTGACCCCGTGTGACCTTCAGGGACCCCGTGTGACAGGCAGTGACCCCGTGTGACCAGGCAGTGACTCCGTGTGACCAGGCAGTGACCCCGTGTGACCTTCAGGGACCCTGTGTGACAGGCAGTGACCCCGTGTGACCAGGCAGTGACTCCGTGTGACCTTCAGGGACCCCGTGTGACAGGCAGTGACCCGTGTGACCAGGCAGTGACCCGTGTGACCAGGCAGTGACCCCATGTGACCAGGCAGTGACCTGTGTGACCAGGCAGTGACCTGTGCGACCAGCAGTGACCCCGGGCGACCGGCAGGACTGGACATCGCCTGTATACACAGCTGTTCACTGGGTTCACATGAGAAGAAGGGGAGCCTGTCCCCCGAGCCCGTGGCAGGAGGGCTGTGTGCAGGGTGTGACTCCATCAGCCCCTGACCTCTGACCCAAGGCTGTGCTGTCCGGGGTCTTTGGCGTCTCAGCTCTCGCCCTGACGCCGTGTGACAGAGCGGGCTGAGGACAGAGCTGAGAGCAGGTTCCGGGTGCTGTGCCGAAGGATCAGCGGGATGTTTCACCTTTTATTTTTTATTTATTACACAAACTGGCTGACATATGGGCTCCAGGTGTGGGTGTCCATGTTACAAGATCTGTGTGCCCACCCCCCAGAGTCAGATCTTCTCCTGTCACTTCATTTTAGGACCCCCTTCCCCCCTCACCCTGCCATCTGGCAGCCACCACACTGCTGTTTGTGTTCATGAGTTTCAGTTTCATGCCCCACGTGTGAGTGAAGTCATATGGCCCTTAGCATTTTCTGACTTACTTCACTTCGCATAATGTCCCCAAGGTCCATCCGTGCTGTTTCAAATGACTCTATTTCATCCTTCCTTGGGGCTGAGTACTAATCCATTGTGTATGGACCACGTCTTCTGTGTCCGGTCCTCGATCGGGGACACTTCGGTTGTGTCCATGTCTTGGCCACGTGAATGCTGCTGCAGTGAGCACAGGGGGTGTGTGTCTGTGTGATACGTGATTTTGAGTTTCCCGAGTGTATACCCAGGAGAGGGGTGCTGGGTCCTATGGCAGCTCCGTTCTCACTTCTTTGAGGCCTCGGCAGCCGCTTCCTGCAGTGGCTGCAGCCGTCCACGTTCCCACCAGCTGGGAATGAGGGCTCCTTTCCCCACGGCCTCCCCACCGCTTGTCAGTGCTGGTCTTGTTGTCCTCAATATATATATATATATTGAAATGCTTGTTCATTGCTTTGTGCTCAGACACAGTGCCTTTCTCAGGACTTTTTTTTTTTTTTTTTTGCCTCGTCATTGACTAAATGCTTTGTTTACTCACAGCTCATTCCCCTGGGATCCACAGCAGTGTATCTGCAATTTTCATCACCATCATCATTATTGTTAAACCATTGTTTCCCCCAAGACCGCTCTGGCTTTTCCTTCCAGCTGCCATGTGCTGTTAGGACAACCTAATTCACCCACTTTACATGGCCTCATCTTAGCCCCCGAGCTCAGATAGTCAGCCTTCCCCTCCCATGAGTGCATGCGGAGCGTTCAGCTTGACTAGGTCCTTCGCCTGCCACCGTTAGAGAATGTGGTAAAGTTATAACGGTAACAACCACATGTGTGTGTGTATGTGTGTGTGTGTGTTCCCGGCACTGTGCTCAGTGCCTTACAGACACTACATTCAGTTTTCTCCAGAGTGTAGAGGTGATCGCAGGTGTGGCTCAGTGATTGAGCGTCAACCTAGGAACCAGGAGGTCACAGTTCCATTCCTGGTCAGGGCACCTGCCCGGGTTGCAGGCTCCATCCCCAGTAGGAAGCATGCTGGAGGCAAATCGATGATTCTCCCTCACCATTGATATTTCTATCTCTCTCCCCTTTCCTTCCTCTCTGAAATCAATAAAAAATATACATATTTTAAAAAAGAATATACTGAGCTGAGGTGGAGAGACCTTCTGTCAGTATTTATTCACTCAGCACTAATGGAAAGCAAAAGTCACAATGACACACGATGTTCACTGATGAACGGACCATGTGTAGAATGAACTCCCACGCAAACACACATCCCTTCTATGTAAGCGCCAGCATTCCCGGCAGAGCCAGAGTCCTGCCTCCGGTGTCCAGGTGGCTGTGTCCCACTCCCGCTGTGCAGAGAACAGCAGCACCAAAGCGCGGCCACAGGTGTGGGAAGATGCAGCTTCTCGAAAATGATAAAAAACAACATGCCGGACACCGTTCAGACCACCCACCAAGGCCTGGGATCTCAAACCACATGTGGCTCTTTGGCCCCTTGAGCGTGGCTCTTCCACAAAATAACATGGCCTGGGCGAATCTATGTTGAAGAAGTGGTCTTAGAAGAAGTTTAAGTTTAAAGAATTGGCTCTCAAAAGAAATTATTTCAATCGTGGTACTGTGGATATTTGGCTCTGTTGACTGATGAGTTTGCCGACCACTGCCCTAGCCAGTTGCTCAGTGGATAGAGCACTGACCTGAGGACTGAAGGGTTCCGGGTTCAATTCCAGTCAAGGGCACAGGTACCAGCACCCCCCCCTGCCCCGGCTCAGGTTGGGGCTGTGCAGGAGGCAACCCATCAACGTGTTTCCCTCACGTTGACATTTCTCTCTGCCTTTCCTTCTCTCTTCCATTCTCTCCAAAAATCGATGGGAAAATATCCTGGGGTGAGGATTTAAAAAAAAATTTTTTTAAAAGAAAAAGAGAAAGTGGGCAAGCTGAAGGTCATGCTCTTCACACAGAGGCCAATCTCCGGAGGCTGTGATGCTGCCCCCACAGCCGCATCCGGAGGGCCGCCTGCCGGGCACTGCAGGACGCATCCCGACCGCACGCCTGGTCTTCATGCTAAGAGACAGCACACTTTCGCAATGGCAACTATGAAATAAAATGAACTAGTTTTCATGTAGTTTACCTTTAGTTTTTAAAGATACATTTGCAAACTTTTGACAATTTGATATGAAATTGGTCACATTTGAAGTGGGTTCATGTTAAGTGTGTTTCCCTTCAGTGCGAATCCTGCCCAGATCAGGAGGCTCCCACTTCACTTCATAGTTGTCCATTGGACATGCTCTGGAGAGACGGAACGGTACGCGGCTGTGTGACAAGGTCATGGCCAGGCAACGGTCCCCAGGATGCATCTCGGTCCTGCAGAGCCTCGCCCCTAAAGTCAGGGTTCTGCCAAAACCAGTTGGGCTCGGTGGATAGAGTGTCAGCCTGCAGACTGAAAGGTCCCAGATTCGATTCTGGTCAAGGGTATGTATTTTGGTTGCGAGCACATCCCTGTGGGGGGTGTGCAGGAGGCAGCTGGTGGGTGTTTCTTTCTCATTGATGTTTTTAGCTCTCTGTAAAAATTCAATAAAATGTATATTTGTAAAAAAAAAAAAAAAAAAAGTCAGGGTTCTCAGGTCACTAGGACAATAAGAATGTGAACCACACAGCCAAGAAGATGAGGTGGAGGAACTTTGTTTTTTATTATTTTTTAGTATTTTAATATATTTTTATTGATTTCAGAGAAGGAGGGGGGGAGAGAGAGAGAGATCAACGATGAGAGAGAATCACTGATCAGCTGCCTCCTGCACGCCTCCTACTGGGGATCAAGTCTGCAACCCGGGCCTGTGCCCTGATCAGGAATCGAACCCTGACCTCCTGGTTCACAGGTTGACAACGCTCAGCCATGGAGCCACGCCGGCCGGGCATGATGGGGGAGCTCTCAGTCCTTGGCTTGCACAGTTGCCGAGAGTGATGTGATGACAGAAGATGCAGAGCAGGAGCTGCGGAAGTCACGGGATTTGTCATCTGGGGCCAAGCTGCCTCTCCCTCAGAGTGACTGCAGCCGGCAGGGAAAGACCGCGCTCCAGGGGGCGCGCTCCATGGGCCGTTGGGTGCCGAGGACGTTGGACAGATGGAGACATCTGGAACATACAACTGTGCCCTCCGCCCCCAGCGCCTCCTCTGCCCGGGCTGTGCTTGTGGGAGCCGATGAGGCAGCGCCGTGGGAACTGGGTACCACCTGCACCACCAGGCGCACCTGTGAATCCCCACCCACTGGCGGGGGCTGCTCATCACGGCGTGGCCGCTCCCTTGGGTACTGGCTGTGTGGCAGCGGGAGGGGCTTTGCAGCTTTGGGCATTTCATGCCGATTCCAGAAACACCGGCTCTGTCCATGCCACCTCCTCATCTGTGTGAAGGCAGAGAACCGGCCTCAGATGTTCAGTCACAGAAGCAGCAAACCCTGTGGGAGGAGGGAGAGACAATAACGTTTTATGGCCGCAATCAGCGCTCCCACCTGCACAAATTGAAGGTAATTTTGTTAGAGAGGCAACAAGACCGGGAGACTTCACTGGGGACAAAGATGTGCTTGGCCTGGGACGTGACTGAGGGGCGTTCAGGTTGTGAAAATTCACTAAGGCGTGTGCTTATGTGCATGTGGCTGACACATATACTTTCCTACATGCCGGTTACGTTTGTGATAAAAAATAAAACATATGCAGGAAGAAAATTATTCCCAGACCCTGTGTTTTTAATGGCAGAGGGTGCTAGTTTCTCTCTGTCGCCAAGAAGCAAGCACTTTTTTGCAATCTGTTTATTAAACAAGTGTTTGCCACAGTGATAAGAGACAGTCTTTTTACTTTTTTGTTGTTGTTGTTTTGTTTTTTCCTCTTGGTTCTACCTCAAATCCATGCTGTGGGTTTTTGTGTTTTTAGTTCCAGCTCAACCCTGCGCTTCATCACATCCCCGTCCGCCATTTATGTCACAGCAGAGCTCAGATACCACCCCGTCACAGACCACACCCAGCGGTCCCATGCGGAGACATCCCTCCGACGTTTAAGGAATGACAGTCCCCTGAGGACGCCAGGACAGGCACTTCCTGCAGGGTGAGGCCGATGGCGGAAGCGGATGGGCAGATACAGGCTTGATTCTGTCAGGAGAAAAGCCACCTGTCCCCACAGCTTAGCACGTGGCCCATGGCGGACCCCGGGGGGATGGGTTTGGAAAGACTTGGTTTCTGGGCTCATCACAAGCTCTCACTAAGAGCGCACTTGGCGGAGGGGGTGCCCCAGCCCTCTGCACTCCAGTGACTTCTCTATAAACATGGGAACCAAAGAATCTGCACCATAAAACCGCTGCAAGGGTTTCAATTACACCATTCAACGTCTCCACCATAACATTGAGCTCGTCGAGATGTTCAAGAGGTGAAACACTCTTCTACGCTTTACCTTTTTAGGCAAAAACATGGCTTTGTAGGAGTTTGCAATCCGGTTTGAATTTTTGATTCATGAGAATCTGGCTTTAGAGGTGAGAGGCTCTGGGATATTCATTTATTTCATGAATACATGTGGGGCCCATGATTTTTCCTTACAGTTCCTCCTCTCTGTCTCTGTCTCTCTCTCTCTTTTGCCTTTTGAATTTTCTAGGTCAAATATCTATGCTAAATGGATAAGAAATAATGATGTCTGTAAAATATCTTTAATGGGAAAGAAGACATTTTAATATTTGATCTACTATCTTAAAAATATAGAGATAGTGTAGACTGGAATTTATTTTGTATGTTTAGTTCCTAATTCAAAGTCTCACATATTTGAACAAATCTCTGTTGAGACCTGGACATGATTGGTGATGTTTAAAAAAAAAAAAATGAACATTTAGCTGATTATGCTGATCACCAGTTGAATGTGACTTTATTTATTTTAAATATATTTTTATTGATTTCAGAGAGGAAGGGAGATGGAGAGATAGAAACATCAATGATGAGAGAGAATCATGGATCAGCTGCCTCCTGCACGCCCCACACTGGGGATGGAGCCCACAACCCGGACATGTGCCCTGACTGGAATTGAACCGTGACCTCCTGGTTCATAGGTCTGAGCTCACCCTCGGAGCCGCGCTGGCCAGGCTGAATCTGACTTTTAAAAAAGTTACTGAGGGAGTCCGTACATGAAACAGTTGAAGGGAATTTTAGTGCCGAGCCAGCTCCTCATTTTATATCTAAAAGCCTGCGGGAGGTGAAGCAACCCGCCTGAGGTGGCCAGGGAAAGTTGGGGTCAATGGGCCACCCTTCCCTCTCTCTGAGGTCTAAGTGGTAGGAAGTAGACACACAAAAGCAGAGTCGCTGTGAAACTCAGGTAGAAAACACAGCCGGGCTGAGGTTCAAAGGCGCTCTCACCTCGTCTCCATGCACCCCCCCCCTCAGCCCAGGGGGAGCCCTGGCACCCCGCACAGCCGCTCCAGTGTGCTCTGGGCAACTCAGGACTGGAGGCACTCCTGGGCCCTCTGGGCAGTGAGCATCCCACCCCGGACGCCCCCAGCAGAGGAGCAGCCAGCAGATGCTTAATTAGAATGCTACTTATTTAGCAGTCTCACCTGGAGGGTCATTACTCACTAGCATGCCTCTGTGAACTGCTATGTCCTGTCAGGGAAGGTGCCAGCCTGCCCAACAGCCACAACGCCACGTTATTATTATTATCATCCTCATTATTATCGTCCGATCGCTTTTCCTCCTGTCCAGCAGGTTTCCCCGGGCCTCACACCACGTAGGATAACACCCGTCAAGGAAGGTCCTTGGAGGAGGAACTAGAACGCTGAACTGTTTGCCTGTGCAGATTGATATGGGGTCACTTCTCCAGATTCCCAAGGAGCTATTTGATTGTGGTCTCAACTTTAAAACTGCTCCGTAAAACTGCAAAGCCCCGGGGGAAAGGAAGAAAAACACAAGCCACGTGACAAGGAAAGACTATTGCCTCATGGCTGGTGAGATCGGGTTTCTGGTCAGCAACTGCGGCTCATTCCCCACGCGAGACCCTCAGGGGGAATGTCAGGAAGGAGCTGGAACCATTCTCACAAGTCACTCTGCTCTTGGGTGGGGATAAACACGGCGGCCCCGGGATACACAGAGGAAGTCCTCTTGCCACAGAGCATTCGAGGCCCTGAGCCATTACTGAGAAAAGAATGACTTTTTGTTTTCAGGAATCAGGCCCCTCACACAGCTGTGCATGGCTGTGTGGATGGGAATGAAATACACAAAAGCAACGCGGTGAACAGTTCTCAAACGTGGCTGCTCTGTGCATCTGGAAAGCTCCAGGAGCTAAAACTAGGGGGAAGGTGGGGGAGCACGGGAGAAGGCCCCGCATCACCTCTCCGCTCGGAGGCAGGGGCTCGACGTGAAGACGCAGGCGAGTTAGTCATTTCCTGGTGATACTCAGCTCAGCCTTTTCTCCCTTCATCTCTCTGCTCCCTTCCGCCTGCCCTCTCTTCTCCAAGCGGCCCTGTGCTGAGGAGCAGAGCAATCGTCTCAGTGGGTGAGTGTAGCAGCTCTGGGGTCCCCTATTGCAGGTTAGAGGGGTTAAAGACACACTGCAGAGTTCTGAGCAGGAAGCATAGGTGTAAAAGGACATTCCTTGTCCTGCAGCACAGAGCCTGCGCTGTGCTCTCAGCCGGGCGGTGGTCCCCGTGGGACTTCTTCCCATCTGCTGATGGAGAGGCAGCCTGCACGCAGGGTGGGAGAGGTACAGCTCATCCACCTTCCGTCGCCTCTGGACCTGATTTTTTTTTTTTAAACAAACTGTATTTTTATTGATTTCAGAGAAGAAGGGAGAGGGAGAGAGAGAGATAGAAACATCAGTGATGAGAGAGAATCATTGACTGGCTGCCTCCTGTACACCCCTCCTGGGGATCGAGCCCAAAACCCTGGCAGGTGTCTTTTACTAGAATTGAACCCGGGACCCTTCAGTCCGCTCTATCCACTGAGCTAAACCAGCTAGAGCTATTTTATTCTTTTTGATGCTGTTATCAATGGAATTGTTTTTCTTAAGTTCACTTCTAGTTTGCTCATTGCTGGTGTATAACTATAAGCTGATTTTTGTCTATTGGTTTTGCTTCCTGCTACAGGGCTGAGCTCGTGTGTGTGTGTGTGTGTGTGTGTGTGTGTGTGTTTGATATAAAAATCAGGCATTCTTCAGACAGAGAAAGTTTTACTTCTTCCTTTTCTTGTCTCACCTCCCTGGCTTGCACCTCCACGTGCACATGGTAAAGAGGTGGGGAGAGGGAAGACACCCTCCTTATGGCCGAGTGCAGGGGGACGTCTTCAGGTTCCCACCATCAAGCATGAAGTAAGCTGTGAGGTTTTATGCTTGTCTGTTGTTGTTGTTTTGTTTGTTTTCTAAGATGTCCTTTATTCAGTTGGGGGAGTTGCCTTCTATTTCTCATTTGTTATATGTTTTTATTATGGAAGAATTTTGGATTTTGCCAGATATTTTGCCTGCACCCATTGAGGTGACTATGTGGCTTTTATCTGGTCTTTATTAATACACTGTACCACAATGACTGGTTTTCACTGTTGAGCCAACCTTGCATGTATGGCTTACATCCCACCTGGGTACTATGCTTTTCAAACCCTTGGCCTAAACGATGTTTCTGTTGGTGTAGACAATGTGCCCCAAGTGTGAGCTTTAGAGCAGTCAGTCCAAGGATGCTATAGTGGCTCCATGAAAAACAGGTACATTAAGTCACTGGGAAATGATGTGAGTTAAATAAGCGGTTTTTATTTGTATTAGAAAAGACTATCTCAGGGAATATTGTATACTAAAGTACTTTGAACACCTTCTAAGGGGTGGTATGGTGTGCTATGCTTTATATTTATCTGGCAAAGGTATTTTGTGAAATTAATTTCCCATCGAACACACCTGGAGAAATATGGTCCCAAGAATTTAAAGTTCTCTATCATGTAATGGTGACCTCCAAAAGCTTGACACTAACAGTGTCTTCAATCTTTAAAGCATATATTGCTACCTGGAAAAATCCATTCAACATTCAGCGGGTATTTCTGGAGTGTCTCTTATGTGCCAGGTCCTCTTCTAGGCACGGAAATATGGCAGAGGGAAAAATGACTAAGAAAGCTCTGCTCTTGTGGTCCTGACATTCTGGGAGAGAGGCAAACAAGAATCATAAAAATCATGCAAACTCTAAAGATGCTCTAGAGAGCATCATATGTTACGTTAAAAAAAAAAAAGAAAAATCAGTTAAGCTCCCTGATACCAGTCTTAGTGATAATTTTTTGGATTTGACACCCAATGCAAAGTTAATAAAAGAAAAAATAAACAAGAGGGACTACATAACTCTAAAAAGCTTCTGCAGATCAAAGGAAGCTGTCAACAAAGTGAAAAGGTAACCTAGTGAAGGAGAGAAATTATCTGCAAGTCATATATCTAATAAGGAGTTAATGGCCAAAACATATAAGGAACTCAGACAACTCAATAGGGAGGAACAAACAATGTGATAAGAAAGTGAGAGGAAGACCCTAATAGACATTTTTCTAAGGGAGATGGCCCATAGGCATATGAAAAGTTCTCAACATCACAAATAGCCAGAGAAATGTGGACCGAAACCACAGTGAGATACCACCCCACGCCTGTCGGAAAGGCTGTAATAAAAGTGACTAGAAATAACATGTGTTGGAGACAGTGTGGCTCAAAGGGAGGCCGTGTGCACGGTTGGTGTCTTCGTTAGCGGGTGCAGCATAGAGGCCCTGCACACATTTAAAATAGAACTACCACATGACGCAGCAATTCCACTTCTGGGGAGTTATCTGAAGGAAACAGAAACACTGCTTATAGACATGTGTGTCCCCAAAGTCATTGCAGCATACTTACAATAGTCAAGAGAAGGGAGAGCCCCGTGTCCAAGGCGGACAGATGGGTGAGGAAGATGTGGTCCACATATACAATAGAACACCACCCAGCCACTGAGTAGAAGAAAGTCTTCCCATTTGCAACCCCCTGGATGGACCTGGAGGGCATTATTCTAAATGAAATAGATCAACAAAGAAGGAAGAGAATGTGGGTGGAGCAGATTTGTGAAGGAAAGTCAAGACTTTAGCTTTGGAGCATGTTGTATTTGAGATTTCTCCTGTGAGACCTTGCATCCATGCCAACTCAGCACAGGGGTTACCCAACACACATGGTCTCTGCGATTACCTGGATACAGAATATCTTGACCTAACACCAGCAAAGACACCATCCCCCAGTCCTTTTCATTGTGAGCAGCTATCAAGATAAGAAAAACAACAAAAACGAAACAGAATTGAATAGATGCTATTGATAACATCTAATATTTATTTTGTATCATCCCCTCCATTTTCCAGGAAATTGACTGCTTATTACTTTATTCTTATTTTTTTAAATACATTTTTATTGATTTCAGAGAGAAAGGGAGAGAGACATAGAACCATCAATGATGAGAGAGAATCATTGATCAGCTGCCTCCTGCACGCCCCCTATTGGGAGTGAGCCCACAAGCTGGGCCTGAGCCCTTGACTGGAATCAAACCTGGGAACCTTCAGTCCACAAGCTGATGCTCTATCCACTGAGCCAAACCAGCCAGGGCAACTTGACAGCTTTTTAGAACTTCTTTGTGGACTAAGGGTCTCTTGCTTAAACTATTTTTTGATCCTCTCCCATCAAAACTCCACAAAACAACAACAAAACTACAAACAAACAAAAAAATCAAAACTCCCAGCTGCCTTTGCGCTGCGGTTTGGCACAGAGCTGGGTCCTCACCAGTGAAACAGGAGCGGACGGGGTGTGCCTCCTCCCAGGAGGGTCCAGAAGCCTTTCCACTTGCCGCTGCCACTCCCCCCCTCTGGTTGGTGGAGACTGCCATGCCACAGTGGGAAAGACACGTTGAAAATTTGAAGCCAACATTGGAAGACGCCCAGGGAATCCTGCTGGAGGGAGAACCTCCATTTTGGACTTAATGGGAGTGGGCGATGGGTCTACTGCGTGAGCTGGCACAGATGTAGGTTTATTTGCTGCAGCAGCGAGGCCATTTCTTCCCTCCTCAGAAAGTCCATGGTAGCCTAACTCAACCCAAGTCAGAGAGCCCCGGCCTCTGAGTTAGTCCCTGCAGAGAGGATGGGATGACAGCGCGTAGTTGCATGTGATTCCTGGAACGGCGTATGCGAAGGCGTTCGCTGCCGAGTACTAGAGCTCCCGGCATCGTGGCTGTTCACTGGGAGCGATCACAGTGACTCACGAGGAAAACTCCGTTACTCGGTTGGGTTGCACGAATGGCGACCACAGCCGACCAGAGCATTCTCGTCATCACAGGAAGTCCTGCCAGACCGGGCTGTCCCGCAGAGAGAGGGTTCATAACACGGATCCATCATGTCCATAGATCGTGTGCAGACCTCACTTTAGCTCGCGGTTTCTTATTTCCCACAACCCCCTCCGAGTTCTCACACACAGAACCCAGGTCCTCCGCCAGGGGCTGGCCTGCGGTGGAAGCCTTGTCCTCCGACCCCAGCCCCGAGGAGGCGCTGGCCAGGAAAGCCCGAGAGAGGAGCAGGGAGGCAGGGGACGTACCGACCGCACCAGCGTGTGCGCTGCGGAAAGTGGCCCTGAGACCTTGAAGGGCCCCTCGTCCTGCAGCCTCTGGGAGGAACCCTTGAGGCAGGCCCCACAGAGCCACCGTGCAGCCCAGCAGGTGGGGGCCAGCCTAAAACCAGAGTGTCGGAAAAGTGAGAAGCAGCATATGTAATAAGACGGCTCGGTTTCAGACCATCCAGGAACAGTGTCCCCTCCCCTGAGGCGGGGGATGGCATCGTCCCTGCTGCCCCACATCACAGGACCAGGGGCAATGAGCCTACCCAGGGGTGTCCCCACACCCAGTCTCCACCCAGGGAGACTGCTGAGAACTCCCCTCTGGAATCCTGCCTCAGACCCAACGGAGCACGACGGTCCGTCCCAGCGGCTGTCCGAGGCATGGCAGTGTCAGCCCTTCACTGTTCCCGAAAGTTCTTACTTCCATTGCAAATGCACTCAGGCCTCACTTCTGGCTGACCCGGTCACAGCAGGCCCCTGGAATTAGGTCTCTATGGTTACCATCCTCTCTTCCTCAAGCTTTGTCCTATCATCCCCGCCCCCCCAAAAAAACCTCCCTGCCAAAGACAATGAAATAAATATTACATTTCAAAAACTCACAAAGGCAAGCGAAAGGAAAAGGTGTTTGCATGGACGCAGACATAGTTCACGGTGGTGTTTAATCTCTGTCATTTAAAACAAACGCTTGCTCCGAGGGGAACGCTGCAGGAAATGGGAGGAGGAAGAGCCGCTCAGACACTTAGGCACAGGCTGAGCCCTGAACCAAGGGTTTAACCATTCGCCGGAGACTTGCCCTTTCCTGGCCAGGCAGCCCCGAGCTGCAGGCTCACTATGGCTGGGCCATATGCTGCGCTGCGTGAGGGGCATCCGTTCCATCTGGAGTAGAATTCATGAAGAATATTTCCCTGAGTACTTCAGGAAATCTTAAGTCATTTTTGTGACTTACTTTGAACTAAGGAAATATAAATATTAAAACTTACAATTTCTGCCCTAGCTGGTTTGGCTCTGTGGGTAGAATGTCAGCCTACAGACCAATGGGTCCTGGGTTTGATTCTGGTCAAGGGCATGGACCTCGGTTGCAGGCTCCTTCAGGGCCAGGCACGGTCAGGCAAGTACAAGAAGCAACCAATCAGTGTGCTTCTCTCACATTGATGTTTCTCTCTGTCTTTCTCTCTCTCTCTCTCTTCTGCTCTCTTTAAAAATCAATGGAAAAATATCCATAGGTGAGGGTGAACAACACAAAAACAAACAAACAAACAAACAAACAAGCTAACATTTCTAATGGCTCCTTCTCAGGCTGCCGTGTCCAGACGCTGCTGGCCGTCCACCTGAGAGCCAGCCCAGCGCACCCTGTCCTGGCTGGGGCTCTGGGCTCTGTCTCCCGCTCAGCTTCCGGAGACAAATTGTGGGCTCTCTTCATTAATTCTCATTCATGTCATAATTTTTGCTTTAAAACGGGATTTAAAATAACAGCTGGCATTGTTAGATTGTAAATATCTGGCATATTTGAGCCCAGTCAATATTTATTGAATACTGAATAGTAATGGAATAAAATGGGGGCCAAACAAGGTGAAGACCATATATCTTTATGGATATGACTTATTGCCTGTCTTCCCACAGCACAGGTTTGGATATAGCGCCGACCTCACATCCGAGCTATTTGTTTACATGTAAATGCCAACAAGACAAGCCATTGAGACAAGCAGCACGCTCCCCGAGTTCCCTCGCCTCCAATGGACCTTCGTGAAAGCACATTTGGAGAAGAAACTAAAACCTGAACTGCTTTTCTCAGTAACATATCACTGTCAGCAGTTCTGATGTTGAGGTCCATTTGGGGAAATAGGAGCCGAGCCTGGGAGGCCTCCTGGGTGACGATGCTCTGTGATTCCCTGTGACGCCCACCGCGCCAGCCGGTAATTCACACACGCCACAGAGACCGGTGCTCCCGGTGACCGTTTTCAGCTGTCCCGGTGAGTGCGGCTCCGGGTGTCATCTCTGTCTGTGCGCTCCGCCTGTGCTTCCCTCCATTCCCGCGGGCTTCCTGCCAGGGGACCTCGCGTTGTGCATTAGACACGAGGGCTCTGAGGGGCGAGCCTCTTACTCCTGTCAGCAGTTCTCCCCAAAATGCTGGTGCAGAAGGAGGAGGTCAAAGCCACTAACAAACATTGTTCACATGCATCTGTTTCAAATCTCCGTGGAAAAGGTGGATCTGCTGAGCTTCACATGCTGCAGAGGGGCTGGGAGCCTAGGAAAGGAGTTACATCTCCTGCTTCTTATATTTGTCCACGGGACAAAGAAGGAACTGTCTTTAATTGGACACTAACCCCTCCCCCACGTGGGCCTGGTGTCCAGCTCACGTTCCAGTGCTTTCCTGGCCGGTGCCGGCCCCCCCAGCGCTCCGCGTGCTCCTTGGAAGACAGACAGCGGAGGGTGCACTGAGCGCGGGCTCCGGGGAGGGCAGGGCCTTCCAGCAGAAATACAGTGACTAGTGTCATCCTCCGAGCACTGGCCGTGGCTGACTGCTGGTCGGACGGACGTCCAGGAGGTCGCCCACCTGTTTCTGCGTTCAGACACTGGGCCCGAGGGCAGCGCACAGGGCAGGAGCCAAATGCAGGCCCAGTGCCCTCAGCACCGGAGGCTCAGGGCTGCAGAGAACAGGTTCTTCTCAGGAACAGGCGTAGTCGGTGTCTGTGTGGGGGCAAGAGCAGGGCGGGCAGGTGCAGAGGGGACAACTAACAGGAAATCTCACTGTCCTTGTTGGAACGCGGAGCAGAGACGTTCCATGATTGTGCCCAAGGCTGCTGGCAGACCTCGGTCTGGGTGTGGTGCCCTCAGGACGGAGGGATCACTCCTCTGTCCCTAGTGATGCCCTCCCTCCCGTGTGAAGATTAGACTTGGCCTTACTCCCCCCTGCCTTGGTCTCTCTCCTCCTGCTGAGTGAGCGTGGACACAGGTAATGTCTCAGGGTGCCAGGAAGCACAGGCCACATGCACGTGAACACCAGCTGGCATGAAGTGTCCATCCAATGTTCATGCCGCGCCTCAGAGCGCACACACGCTGTTCTGGGCCCAGAAGGGGAATCCAGCTTCCTGACCTGCTCTGGACCAGCACTGAGGACCAAACTGTAATGTGGTCCACACCCCACGTCCTCCTGGTGCCTGCAGCAGCCACTGGCAGGGCCCTGGCGGAGAGAAAGCCTCGTGTGCCCTGCGTGGCCGCATAGAGCACAGTGAGAAGCTAACCAAGACTGACAGACCAGCACTCCCAGCACTGTTTCCTGCCCCAGGCCAACCTGCCCAGGGGTGTCTGAGTCCCTTTCTCGCCCTCGGGAGGGAGCCAGCCTGTCCCCGGGGGATGGCTCAGGGGGAGGGGAGAACGGGCTTCCAGTATTGGCAGAGGGTGGGGATGGTGACTTTACTTTTTTTTTTATGTTTCTAATAAATCTTTATTGTTCAGATTATTACAATTGTTTCTCCTTCCCCCCTCTTCCCATACCTTCCCTCCACCTGGTCCCCACTCCACCCTCTGCCCTTCCCCCTCCCCCCCAGCTGTCCTCATCCATAGGTATAAGATTTTTGTTCAGTCTCTTCCTGCACCCCCCCACACAGACACCCCTTTTCCTCTGAGAATTATCAATCCCCTCTCATTCTATTATATTCACCAGTTTATTCTGTTCCTCAGATTTTTTAATTCACTTGACTTTTAGATTCACTTGTTGATAGATATATATTTGTTGTTCATAATTTTTATCTTTACTTTTTTCTTCTTTTTCCTCTTTTTAAAGAACACCTTTTAGCATTTCATATAATACTGGTTTGGTGGTGATGCACTGCTTCAGCTTTTTATAATCTGTGAAGCTTTTTACTTTTCAGTGGCACGCTTGTCTCCGAGCAGAAGGCTATTGCGAATACGTGGCTGGAGGCCTATGCTGTGAGGACGGTGGCAGAGCACAGCTTCCGACTTTCCCCCTCAGAGATGGCTCTCCTCTCTCCCCGATGGCCCCGGGAGCCGGAGCAGACCCTGCTTCCTGCACGCCCTGCGGTCTCCCCTCTCACCACAGGACTCAGGGGTGGTTTTGTGGGTCAAACCCATTCCCACTGAGTCAACAGAG
Organism: Nyctalus aviator; assembly: GCA_036971965.1. NCBI lineage: Eukaryota > Metazoa > Chordata > Mammalia > Chiroptera > Vespertilionidae > Nyctalus > Nyctalus aviator. The sequence continues at coordinate 800,419 of CM072927.1, read as the reverse complement.
ATACTCACTTTGCAAGCCTCCTCTCAGCTGCCCGTGACCACGTCACTTTTCCTGCGTCCGCGGACACCCTCTCCCGGAGTCACTGCCCTCCGCCTCACCGGACACAGAAAGGTCTGAGTGCTCTCCAGGAAAACCCCAACCACCAAGAGGCAGGAAACGCCCTTACCAAGCCAAATGGAGGGACACTTAAGTAAAAAAAGACCTTATATGTATAATTAAAATCAGAATTCAAATGGCTTTGCTGGAACCCTATAACCCCACACAGGTAAAAAGGAGAACAAAAGTATTATATATTTTTTTTTATTTCCTAATGGTGGCATAACAAGACTATTAAAGGATTCATCCCAAGGTGCAACGAATCAGCAATAGTTCACGCTCAACCAACACACTTTTTAGTATCTGTCATAGGCTTTTCTATAATACTTTTATTCTTCTTATCTATCAAGATAAGGGATTTAGGTTTCATCCTTTTCAAAATAACATGCAAGTAATTCTATCTGGAATTTAGATATTTAGTAATCATTCTACTTATTTATATGTAAACTAGTGGCCTGGTGAATGAAATTTGTGCATAGGGGTTGTCCCTCAGCCCAGCCTGCACCCTCTCCAATCTGGGATCCCTCAGGGAATGTCCAACCGCCGGTTTAGGCCCGATCTCTGGACATCCCTCTCGTAATCCGAGACTGCTGGTTCCTAACTGCTCACCTGCTTGCCAGCCTGATTGCCCCCTAACCACTCTGCCTACCAGCCTGATCGCTCCCAAATGTCCCCTCTTCTGGTCTGATTACCCCCAACTACCCCCTCTGCCAGCCTGCTTGCCCCTAACCACCTCTACCTCAGCCCTGCCACCATGGCTTTGTCAGAAGGACGTCTGGAAGGTCTCCTGGAAGGTCTCCCAGTCTAATTAGCATATTACCCTTTTATTATATAGATATTAATCAATGTTAATTACAGAATCTGATTTCTAAATGTTTTGTTTGAATAATATTTCAAATGAATCATAAGTCAGCAATTGTATGACTATTGCCAAAGCTTTCTGGATAAGAAGACACATCTCCCCATAGGATTGTCTTTTGACAACTGTTACCCTAACCTGGAAGGTAGTTAAGACTTACAAAACTCGGTCTTTTTTATCTGCCTTTCTCAACAAAGTCAAGCCGACCTCCCGTGCCCCGGTGCCAGCTGACCCTGTGGGCATTCAACTCCCATTCCCGCCGCACAGCCAGGCACCCAGGACTCCATGCTTCCCATCCTCGTCCAGTCGGACCCGTCTGCTGTCCCCTGGCTCAGCCTCCTGCGCCCCTGCTCTGGGCTGTGGTTCTGTTATTCTCCGTTGGCCTCCCCAGCTGTGACTCCTAGGCTTCCTAAGAGCAATGTTTGTGCCCGGGCGCAGGGCTCCGGGGTCGAGTGTGGACCTAGGAGCCAGGAGGTCACAGTTTGATTCCCGGTCAGGGCACAGGCCCGGGTTGAGGGCTCATCCCCAGTGCGGGGCGTGCAGGAGGCAGCGATCAGTGACTCTCATCACTGATGTTTCACCGTTTTCTCTCTCTCTGAAATTAAGAAAAAAATATTTTAAAAAAGAACCCCAAAACGATGGTTTGCACCTTTTAATTCCTTTCTGGATCCTGACTCCTTCTTACTGAGTCCCCATGCAGCTTTAACAGGTCAGACCCTCGTCCCCAAGCTCGATGGTGAATGACCAGGCCCTAGGGGATCCCACCCAAGTTATAATGCAGGCATACAGCTAGGAGCAAATTAAACAAGACTGATAGAAATTGTGGCATACACATTTTTATGTTTAATTGAAAACAAAACACTTTTCTGACCTATTTGTTCAAAACACATGTTTATTTCTTCTGGTAAAATGCTCTATTTCCTTAACCATTCGTAAATGCTATTTGAGATAAGAATTTAATTTTTTTTTTTTCATTTTGACCAACCCAGAGAGTGTGTTGACATTGGTAACTGTGCCAAGACCCGATTAAACACCGAAGCTCTGCGTGAGGACTTTTGTACTTTTAGAGTTCACCCCCTTCACAACACACACACACACACACACACACACACACACACAAACACATACACACACACAAACACATACACATACACACACGCACACACAAACACATACACACATACACACAAACACAGAGACATACACACATACACACACAAACACATACACACACACACACACACACACACACAGTGCCTGCCCTCTGAGGCAGAGAAGAGAGGAGAGGTGCTTCCATTAACTCTCCTATGAAGTCAAGTAAGGCCTTGGGGACTGGCTCTGCGTGGCCCCGGCCTGAGCCCTGGCCGCAGCCCTCCCGCAGAGGGCGTGGGTGCTGGGCTGGCGGCGGGCAGACAGTGATGGCATTGCTTTGGTGTAGCCTAATGTGGGCCATTTCCGTGTGCAACTGCTTCAGCATTCCATTCTCGATAGAACTTATGGGGAGCATGACATCGGGTTTAGAATGCAGATGCATCCCAGCAGCAGACAACATCCTTAGCCACTTACAACGTGGCAGTGTAGAGCTAGAATGAACTTGCATTCCTCCATTTAGCCCAATGCTTTCAATTACTTTAGAAAGAAAAAAAAAATCAGAATACTGTCTGACACATGCCGATATTACATAAAGCTTTCCATGAACATACTCTCTGTACACACCTCAAATTCCTACCAGCCATTGGTGTGGAAATCAGCGTCCTCAGTTTATGGGTGGGGACACGGAGGTGCAGAGGATTCCCACGGACTTTTAAGAGCGGGAAGCAGTCGCTTTTTAACAAATGATCTGATTTTTCACAGAAGAACCTTTTCATGGTGCCAAGTGGACGGGGGCCATCAGCCGTGGTTCCCCGCCTTGGTCTCACATCACGAGGTCACCTTGAAGGAGAGCCCTGGGGACCTCACGGTGGAGCCAATAGAATGAGCAGAGACTCAGAGAGAAGCCCTGGGGCTCAGCTGGATCTGTGGGATGAGGAGGGGGGGCAGCCAGTGGTTGGCTTGGAGAGCAGTGGAGCACTTGCAATGATGAAGAGCCCCGACAGGAAGATTCAGGGGTGCGGGTGAGGCCGGGATCGCCTTGGACTCAGCCAGGTTTCTGTGCCTGGGACCCGGGGTGCTGTCCTAGGAGAAGTGCTTGTGTCATGGGGGTCATCGCATCCTCCACTGCGGCTTGGAGCTCTGGGGTGCTTGCCGAGACAGGCAGCTGGAGCTCAGAGGGCCCTCGGGTGGAGGGGTTGACACGGTAGGAGGGTATCTCCAAACAGGAGAGTGTGCGACAGAGATGGGCGGGTGTGAGTGCGAGGAGGCAGTCTCTGTTACACCTGGGGTGTCTGAACCCGAGGAAGGATCTCAGAGGCCTGTGTTCGCTGACACAGAGGTACCTCAATGAGGGATGCCAGGCAGGACACTCTGGAAGGCTGCTCGCCACCCACGCTCTGCAGGCAGGGACAACAGAAATGGGTAGGTGATACCCTGTAATTCCACGTGGAGCCCACGGGATGCGAGTGGCTGTTCCTGTGGTCTTGTAAGCAGCGGTTAGGCCTGCAGACATGGCGGGGGGGTTGGGGGGGGGGCGCTAGCATAGTAGGCTTCAAGTTTTGTGGAAATGCCCTGCCAACACCCCCCGTCTGGAGGGTCTGGTTGGAAAGCCTCGGGGCGGGGGGGTGCATCTGGGCAGCAAAACCCACGGTTGTAGAGGCACTTTCCCTGTTAACTTGGTTGTTTCATAGGCTCAGGCCTATCTCCCCCTGCAGCCCCCTCACAGCTGCTTCCTTTCCCTAATATGGCTCCTCCCACAGCCTGCTGAGGAGACCCAGCCTCGGCTCTTCAGACTTGGACGTGGATGAAAAGGAAAATGAAGAATGTAAACATCCTTTCTTCCTCCCCAGAAGAGAGTGGCTCACAACCTTACTTTTTTGATCTGCTCGGTGCTAAACAATCGTGTAAATATTTCTCTTGAAACTCGCTCTCTCGTCCCCAGCTAGTTCCACAGCTCATGGTGCTGTCACTTTGGTTCAAATGTGATGGACGGACTTGAGATATCCGTGTGCCTTCAGCTCATTTCTTCTCTCTGGCTCCGCGGCACCAGCGCCCCTCCAACCTGTAAGCCCCAAAACCATGCAGTCACACACACTCCATGCGTCCCGGGCCAGCCGGGGGGCAGCTTTCTCCTGTAGAATCTGTAGTTGTGAGAATACACCAGGTTACTGACCTAACGAGTCCTTGATTTTCCAATGTCAGCCACTGCTTTCCACCCGGGGGGGCCTCTCTTTTCCGGAAAGAAAGCTAGAACATGATAACTGCGATGCTTTCTCCGGTGTGAACGTTTCCAATGCCCACATGTTCCCTGGGAGGCCAAGGCCCCAGGCACAGGGGAGTGACAGGCCTGTTTCCATTCACGATCCGGAGGGGGAGGAGGGGGAGGAGGGAAAGGAGGGGGAGGAGGGGGAGGAGGGGGAGGAGGGGGAGGAGGGGGATCAGGCTCCAGGTCAGAGCCATCCCCATGGCCTCTCTGTTTACTTCCCAGCGGAAGGAGCCCGAGCTCTGAAGAAGGGATGGCCAAGTTCAGGGAAAGCAGTTTTTAGCCTTGGGAATGTGGTAACCTGGTGGCCAGCGGGGTGCCCAGGCTGACCGCCAGCTGCTGGGAAGAGGAGTTGGTGGTGGGGGTGGTGGGTGAGGCCGTGCTCACAGCAGCCCTCCATGGTGCCGGCTCCGTGAGAAAGGGAGGTGCTGTCCTTCCCACTGAGAACTACAGGATGTCACAGCCAGCTGCTTTTTTTTGTTGTTTTTTGTTTTGTTTTCTTTTGAATGCTGTCTCTCCTCTTTTTTTTTTATTGCTTTGAGCTACATGTGAAAGCTGGTTGTACCTACCAGGAGTGCTTTGCAATCATCTGAGCATGTCAAGCTGACAGGTGACATTTATCTCTTTAAAAATTCTAGAGGAGATACATCTGAATGAGACGCCCATACTGACTGCCCACAAGATGACATGGAAACAGACTCTCTTTATTCCATGTTGTTCTTTCCTTAACGCATTCAGCTCACTTGGATTTACTATTCACCAGAGGCGCAATGCACGAAATTCATGCAAGAGTAGCCCTCCTTCCCCTAGCTGCTGGCACCACTTCCCTCCGGAACCCGGGACCGGAAGGTTGTCCGGAAGGACATCTGTTCTAATTAGTATATTTCACTTTTATTATTATAGATAAGGTGAAAGAAAAAAATTTCCCACCCTAACCTTTTCCCTTTATGGATGGCTTTAAACAATTGATTTGCTCTCTCCAAACTTTAGTATTTTATTTTTACTCGGACATTAGGGGAAATGTGAGTACCTACCTGTTATTATGGGAGAGCAGATTTCAGATAAAAAGCCTAAGGATTTATTCAGACATGTTCCTTGGAACTATCTCAGCATGAGAAGTAAAATAAAATGCGATTAAGCTAATACTGCGGTTTCAATGACTCATCTGACCATGGAGGCAAGATGCCATCTGAGGAGTGTTACATGCTCTAGGCCGAGGTCTCTGGCACCTTCCCACTGCACAGCCCATGCGGGGGCCCGTGAAAATGGCCTTGGAAAGAGTCTTAGAAAGAAGAGAAGTGCCTTCTGGTCCTCAATGCCTACTACTTAACAATGCAAGCTGTCCCTGCCTTTCCCAGCGAAGGCTCACATGCAGGTGGTGTTGGAGCAGGGACACTCCTGAGGGAGGCTTGGGGACTGACCGCCAGCACCCCACTCCGCCCTCTGCCACCTCCGCCAACTCAATGCCTTTTTTCACTTAGACAATTGTTCTTTTCCCAATTGTTCAAAAGTCTTCTTTTGAAGACATTTCTCTCTCCACTGATCTGTGATTTGTTGTTTTAGTAAAAACAGATGACAAGTCCCCCAATTCACCCCACCCCCACTTCCTGCTGCCCTCCGTCTCTCAGGACAGCATGCGGATCCCAGCAGAAAGGAAGTGAATGCAGAGGTAATGTCTTCAAGGGGCAGGAGAACTGGAAGGGGCGGGAGAACAGGGCTGGTGTCCCACGAGGACCCCGGCTGTTGTGCGAACAAGTCCATCCTGAGGGGGACACGTGATTCCTGAGAACAGAAGGCCGGCCCGCCGGCTCCACGGTGCATGGTCCTGGCGATGGCAGTGAGGTCATACCACTGGCCACCTTTCATTCCGTCACTTTTACATACGAAAGGGACAGGGGTTGTCTGTGGGGCTTTTGTTTATTAGTCTTGAATGGCCTGGGCTTATTTCTCTCCACCGCCTGCTTCTGCACACCACATGCATGGAGGGACTGTGACCCCCTCACGGGGAGGAGAAGCAGATGCATCTCATCACTTGAGAGGAGGACAAAGTGATGAAGCCAGAGAAACACGGCCACGATGCTGGAAATGTTCTCTTATAGTCAGCTATCGGACAAGCACACCACGGTTCCCCATCTCTGGAAACTAGAATGCGAGGGCTGTGACCAATCTGAGACTGATCTGTGTGTGAAATAGGACACAGTTGACCTTGAGGTGCCATCTGAGGTTGCCCTTGAGATGCTGGTTGAGTTTCCGCTTCATCGAAAGCACGTTGAGAAGTGGCTCTGTGCGAACCGTGGTCTGGGATGGGTGGAGGAGGAATTCCCTTGGTCCCTGCTTCTAGAGGAGATGGATCCGGGGAGGGGACAGCCTGTGGGAGCACACGGAGCACAGGCAGGGAGCGGGCAAGGCAGCGGCTGCGGGAAACGCTGGCAGGAGCCGGGAAGGAGAGGCCGCAGCCTGGGATGCTGCTGCTGGGGATGTCCTTTGCTCCCATAGCTGTGGAGTGGCCACGGCACATGACCAGGCCGGAGGGAAGGCCTGTGGGTAAGTCCCATGTGAGTCTGGAATCTGACACCAATCAGTCCCCACAAAATCCAGTGCTCTCAACCACTTGTAACTTCAGGAGTCCTGGAATGTTGGAACAGTGTGCATCCCTCAGGAAATGGGAATACCTGTGATCTCTCCTCATGGAGGGGAAGAGAAACACAGGAGCAATTTCAAGGCCTTCTTTCTAAAACCTTCAGGCAAGCACCTAACCTCTGCATCTCAGTGTCTCAGTCTGCAAAATGGAAAAGACAATACCTACTCCGCAAAAGAGTTGGTGGAATTAAATGAGATACTTATATAAAACTGGAGGCCCAGGGCACGAAATTCGTGCACGGGTAGGGTCCCTAGCGGCTGCCATCTGCTGGCTGGGGCCTTTCTTCATTCCATACCACCCGAAACTGAAGTCATCAGTGGAAAATGAAGATTCACTTTGCTTTAGTCATTTTTCCAAAATAACTAACCACCCACAGCCACCCACCCACTCAATCAGGGACAGCGGGCAGCCAGCCACCTCTGCACATCGGAGGGATATAGAGGACACTCAGGCCCGGGAGACCCACAGGACTGGTCCAGGGTGGGTTCTGTCGGTGCCCTGAGCTGCTGGACAGAAATCACCTGGGCAGGAAGAGGCAGGCTGTCACAGGTCCCTCAGGAGGCAGAGGGCAGAGCAGCTGATGAGCACACGTGCGAAGAAGGCTCTCACTCCACGTGCCCCTCACTTATTGAAAGACCAAAATGTCCTTCCAGACTTTATGTGAAAATACACAGAAGCCAGCATCTCGCCCTTCCGAAACAGGTAATTACTTTAAGTGACTTTTAGAGCAAAGGGCAGGGGTCAAGAGCGTGGCTGTGTCCTGAGCAGCTTTCCCCAAAGCTAGTCTTTCCCACCCAGAATAACCCAGAGCCATGCCGAAGTCAAGGCAAGAAACTGAGTGCTTAGCTAGATGGTAACTTGAGGTTTAGGAGAGTGTGACTCACACTTGGCTATTGTGTGCATAAGTGATTTGCTTTATGAGCCTTAATGATAGGTGATAAGACCTGTGAACATCAGTAGAAGCATGCAAATCGCCCTAGATTAGGCAGTGACCTTTTAATGAAAATTTCCCCACACCTGCTCTTACACTTCCTGGTCCATTTCTGAGGAACAGTTTTCCCAAAGGTCTGAGGCAATAGTCCCGTCACTTAGGAATTCAATCAGTAACTTAATCTTTATAGCGATACTTGTCCATTATAAGCAGTTACTGTGTTTGTGCGCGCATACCCACCCACCCACACACCACCCACACACACAAACACACACACACACGTTCATACATAAAAGACTTCATCCCTCATAAACTAATTTTGCCTTATTCATCAGCCAAAATTGAGTACTATCAATAATCCAATAGTTCACCAAAAAGCTCTTGGGGAAAAACTTTGAATCTAAAGGGAAATAGTTATTTATTATACTTTCAGAAACTTCTCAAGCTACAATTCACCCGTCCTTACGTTGAAAAGATAGAAACATTAAATAGCACCAGTTTTTATCTTGCCTGTACCGCTATTCTGTGCAGGAAAACCAATAGACCCGCTCTGGCATGGTTTTGTGTGTTCCGATATGTGTGCGTTAGCCACACCACTGCGCCCCTGTTCTCTCACACGCCTCTGAGCTGCTCATTTGCCCCGTTTCTATCTTGTGACTTGTTTCCTCGTGGAATGTGCTATTTTAGGTCTAGATGTTTGATCATATTTAAATGCCTTATTCTTTCCTCTTCAAATAGCAGCTCATTTTCCTAGCAGTTCTGCAGAGGAAGTAAGCACATTCTCAGGGTCTGGAATCTTTAAATTGTCTTCAGAACATTCGTGGGAAAAGGAAAGAGTGACCCTGCCACTCTCTCAGCAGCTGAATGTTTAAAAGAAGTTGGTCTCCAGGAAAAGGACTGTGGGGGAGCATACCGAGAGGTCTGCTAACCCGCTCACCCTAACACTGCCTTCCTATTGAGAGAGAGCAGGACGGAGCGGAAGGTCTGGGGGAGGGGTGGGGTAACTGTTCCTGAAACACATCAGACCCTGACATACAAGGACAAATATCAGCCCATTTCTAACTTAGAGTTTTAAATCGCAGGGAGGACATTTGTTTGAGATGCTTTCTGTGGTATATTTGGAAAGTTTAGAATAGTTTCCAATAGGTTATATTTGGCTAGATTTTATTTCCTAACAGCCACACAGGCCCTATTGGAGTGCTTTTATCTTTTAAGTTAATTTTGTTTTATTCATGTGCTGTTTATTTTAAAGTAAACTTTGAAAACAAGTACATGTTTCCCTTTAATACAGAATAATACACAAATCAAGGAGTTTGCACAAAATGAACGCCTGGTGCAATCTGTCAAACTCTGACAACTTGGGAGACTCCCGATCTCCCTGGAAACCTCTCCACGCTGTGCCCAGACTTCCCTCAGGACTGGCCTGCTACGCCGGGAGCACGTGGTCCGTGAACAGAGCACATGCCCCCCACTTCCCTGTCCCTCCCAGACAGAGACGGTGCCTTTACTGCCTGTCTCCATGGCTGGGTGTGACACCGGGTAGTTGGCCTGAGGACAAGCCTGCCCGTCAGAAGGCGGAATGGGACCTGGGCGGCTCCTCAGCCCGATGCTGTGGAGGCACTGACCGCAGGCACCCGAGCTGCTGCCCCGAGTGCCCTCCACGGACTGATACGCTGCACGCAGCTGCAGCTGGCTGGCCAGCATTTCCTGTTTCTGCAGCTGGAACTTTCCTATGAATGCACTGGGGGACACTTCATGCGTGAATGAGCTCCTTTGTTAGCTCCTTTGTTAGCTCCTTGGTCAGAGTAAGCAAGTCTTTATCGGAGCCTGTCTCACAGGATAATTTATCTGAGAGGGAAGGCCGAGGCTTCTATCTGAGGGCAGATTTCATGCCTTCCGAGGCGGAGGCTGAGAGAGAGCTCAGGAGGCACTCTCCTAGTTTTGGATTTTCCATGCTCCAAAAACCAAGTCGCTTTACTTTATAATAATGTGTTATTTTAGGCACCAAACAGATGGCCTCTGCCTTCCCGGTACACTTTGGAATTTTCAGTTATACAATGAATGTCCTTTCTAACCTCAATGACTGAAGTTACATTTCTCTTTCCAAATTCTTCTAGAATTTTCCCCCCCTCTTTCTTAAATATAGTTATTCAAATAGGGAGTAGAACTTGATTCTGGCCTAGAATAAAAGATTAGTTTTATCTGTCTTTACACTGTTATTTTTTAGTAAATTAATGTTTCTAGGAAAAGCACATATCAGCATAACTACAACAAACATGTTTTAATAAAAATGCTTTTAAAAGTTTTCTAAAGTCCTAGACACAAATTCTTAGATTACAGATGACATATAGAAATGAATTATTGTGTGATTTTTATGATTTATTTGTTGAAAAACTTTATCTCACTGTCTGATGGTTAACAATAATTTCCATTTTATGAGTAATCCATATAAGACAAAGAGGAATATAGGAAAGTTTTCTAAGTTCTAAAATTTATCATCTAAATTTTTTAAATTGGTGCAGGAAATTGAAATATGACACCAAAATATTAAAATGACATAGAATCATAGATTCTTAGAGACGGAACTTTTGATGATCTAATATAGCCATCCATGTAAACTCCTATTTTCCTATGGAAGTCCAAATTGACTAAGTGAAATCCATAAAGCCAGTTGCTGCTTCAACAGATATCTTGGAGCCAAAACCGGTTTGGCTCAATGGATAAAGCGTCGGCTTCGGGATTGAAGGGATCCAGGTTCGATTCCGGTCAAGGGCATGTACCTTGGTTGCGGGCATATCCCCAGTAGGGGGTGTGCAAGAGGCAGCTGTTCGATGATTCTCTCTCATCGATGTTTCTAACTCTCTAGCTCTCTCCCTTCCTCTCTGTACAAAATCAATAAAACATATTAAAAAAAACAACAACCAGATATCTTGGAGTATTTCCCCTGACTCTGGGAATGTGCGTTAGTTTCCTAAGGCTTTCGTAACCGGGTTCCACACATTAAAACAACGAAAATGTGCTGAGTGAGGTTTGGAGCTAGAAGTCTGACACCGAGGCGTCCCAGCACCTCACTCCTGAAGACTCTGGAAGAGCCCTCCTCCCCTCAGCCTGTGCGGAAGGCCCGCTGCCCTGGGCATTCTTGGCCCGTACAGGCACCCCTCTGGCCTTCGCCTCCCTGGTCCCATGACGCTTCCGCTGTGTCCCCATGTGTTCCTGTTGCTGTCTTCTCATGAGGACACCATCCTATGATTAGCGGCCCACCCCGCTCATCATGACCTTGTCTTAATGGTCACATCCACAACAGACCTGTTTCCATAGAAGGTCAACTTCGAGGCCCTGGATGGTAGGACTCCAGTGTCTCTAGGGAGAAACAAAGGAACCCGTGACAGAATGCAAGGTGCGAAGATGCTGCTGTTTCCCACGCAGCTCTCCCCACACGGGGGAGGCCCGCACGTACCTCCATGAAGATGCTGGTCACAGTAGTGCCGTGGGCAGAGGGTACGGTGAGCACCTGCGAAGGAAGGCTTTCCAAGGCCCGTGTCACTTGAACTGGATGCCAGCAGGAGAGTTTTGGAATTTTATCAGAGGATATCACTCACCAGAGGAAGCTTTATTAAAGTAACCTGCATTTCCCTTAGGTGGGTCTCCTGTGTTCTGAGGAATTGTTTTATGCCCGCATCTGAGGCCAGCGCAGGCCACGGCCGTGACAGGGCCGGTGACACAGCTGCCATTTGTACTTGTCAGGCAGAAGCAAACACAGAGTTTGAGAATCTTCCCCCCACTTCCAGGCTATAACTTAAAAGTGTAATATCACCAAAACTGGTTTGGTTCAGTGGATAGAGCCTGTGGACTCAAGGGTCCCAGGTTCAATTCCGGTCAAGGGCATGTACCTTGGTTGTGGGCACATCCCCGGCAGGGGGTGTGCAGGAGGCAGCTGTTCAATGTTTCTCTCTCATCATTGTTTCTAGCTCTCTATCTCTCTCCCTTCCTCTATGTAAAGAATCAATAAAATATATATTTTTTTAAAATGTAATATCATAAATATGGGGAAAATGAGACATAAGTTTACATATTCACATACACACTCTCCATAGCTCATTAAGTGCAAGTACAGTCAGTAATGAACATCATGCTAAAAACTCTGTTTAATTGGTTACATATTGCACAACAGAACCGGAGTTACCTGAAAATGTGCGGCACCCTTTTCCTGGTTCTCTCCCAGGCACCTTGACACAAAACAGACATAAATGGTGTGTAAGTGTTATTACTTCTTGTGACTGACCTGCAACTTGACATTTTGCATCAGTGTGAGAGACAGTGATTCCTGGGGCGTTAATGTAGCATGCTGAGCTCTGACTCAGCACTCATTGTTGTAAGACCTGACAAGAACATCACAATGAAAGGTTTAAAATCCTGTGCTTCATGACTTCCGGGAGATCGCCATCAGTTGGAACTTTGGTGGAACAGCTGTCCAGCAGACAGGGAGATAGAGAAGGAGCTGAAGACAGGAAAAATTATTCATCTTTGCTTAGTTCGGAAGCACATCTGGCCATGGCTGAAGGTTCAGGTTTGAATCCAGTCAACAGCACGTCCCTCGGTTGTGGTTGCAGGCTCCATCCTGCCCCTGGTCAGGGCATATGCACAAGGCAACCAATTGATGTGTCTCTTTCACAGCGATGTTTCTCTCTGTGTGTCTTTCCGTTCACTCTCTCTAAATATCAATGGAAAAATATTCTCAAGTGAGGATTAACAACAACAATAAAAAACACACACAAACAAAACAAAAGAAAACAAAACAAATCATATCCAAAGAAAAATATTAAAGCTAAGTAGTGATGTAAATTGCTGATGGCATACTTACCGGCATTGGCTGAGAGCACACACACTTTGGTTTTGTTGTTTTTAGATTACTATTAGAACATATAACACAATAGACAGAACACACCCATCATATTCCCAGGAAAGCTGGTGCTGCGATGTGATAGTCTATGCATTAGGTAATGATCTCATGGACTCGCTGTGGGGCACCGAGAACGAAGGAGCTGCCCCAAGAGGTAAGGCTGGGTGGGAGGGCCTTCTCCCCTGCTCAGCAGCATCCCTGGAATCAGATGGCCAAATGGCGCCTGTGAGGGCTTTTCCATAGTGAAGCATCCAACACACCCAGAGAATGACTCTACAGATACGCGGTCCTATAGATAGGCAGTCTACTCAGAGCTGCCCAGCAGTTTAAAAATGGATCTTAACATGAGAGCTAGACCTGGGGCCTAGAACTGGAGCTGGAGCCAGACCTGGAGTTTAGAACTGGAGCTGGAATTAGAGATAGAGCCTAGAGATAGAGATAGAATTAGAGCCTATAGCCTAGAACTGAAGTTGGAGATAGACTTGGAGTCTAGAACCAAAGCTGGAATTAGAGCTAGAGCCTAGAGATCGAGCTAGAACTAAAGACTGGAGCATGGAGCCTAGAACTAGAACTAGAGCTAGACCTGGAGCCTAGAATTGGAGCTGTCTTTAGAGCTGGGACCTAGAACTGGAACTGGAGATGAGAATTAGAGCTAGAATTAAAGCCAGAGGCTAGAGATAGAGTGGATCTAGAGCTTGGAGCCTAGAACTAGTGCTAGAGCTAGACCTGGCCTGGAGCTGCAGCTGGAAGTAGAGCTAGAGGCTAGAATGCTTCCAGGTCATCATTGACCACGCATCTCCAGGATCCACATCTCCTGGGAAGGGGCAGAGAGTCTGGGTTCTGCTGGGCCCCCTTGGAGACCCACTTGATTGGGATTCAGTTGGGACTAGATCACCGGGACACGCTGAGGTTTGGGGTTGTAACACGTGGCCTCACATTCATCACAACCAGTGGCTCCGGGCAGGAAGCCTTGCCTGTCAGCCCCTCCAGCAGCTGCCCTTCTCCGCAGAGAGATCGGACAGCGGTACCCGACACTGGCCACCGCCTCCTAGGACAGAGCAGTGGGCACAGCCGGAAGCACCCAGCTGCCCCTGCCCTGCAGTGATCCCTATAGGATCAGGCCTAAACCAGCAGTTGGACATCCCCCTGAGGGGTCCTGGATTGCGAGAGGGTGCAGGCAGGGCTGAGAGACCTTCCCCTCCCGTTCACAAGTTTTGTGCACCAGGCCTGTAGTGATTTCAGAGAGAAAGGGAGAGTGAGAGAGAGATAGAAACAACAATGAGGAGAGAGAAGAGAGAATCATTGATCGGTTGCCTCCTGCATGCCCACTACTAGTTATTGAGCCCTCAATCCAGGGCATGTGCCCTGACCAGGAATTGAACTATGACCTCCTGGTTCATAGGTCGGTGCCCAACCACTGAGACACACCGGCCGGGCTCAACACCACTCTGTAAATGAAGACATTTATAGGGACCATGCTGGACCTGTGCCAAAGTTTGGGGAACTTTTTGAAAAACAGCCTCTGCATAATCACATCTGACCTGAAAACATTAACAATTTAGGGAAAAGAGAGTTGTTGGTTCAATCAGCTAAAATTGAAAGTGAAGATTTAACTTCATTCATTCTTTCCAGCAGCTCGGGCGGGACCCAGAGGTCTGCTGTCTGAGTTCATTGCCTCTTGAGATAGTTCCCAATTGGCCATTCTCACTGAAAAGGCACTCACCTGGTCCTGTTTAAAAGTGCATTCAGCTAAAGAACACACAGCCAAGCCCTCGTTACCACGTCTTCTTTCTGAAAAAAGTATCTTGCTGTTGAAAGTGTTACAGGTGTCCCTCTTCCCCAGCGCCCCGCCAGGCCTTCACCCCCCTATTGTCTGTGCTATGGTTCATTTCTTCCCACCACCCACCCACCTTCCCTCTGAGATCCCACAGTCTGTTCTGTGCTTCTATGTCTCTGGATCTCTTTTGTTCATCAGATTATTTTGTTCATTAGATTCCACATATGTGTGAGATCATGTGATACTGTCTTTCTCTGACTGGCTTATGTAACTTAGCACGATGCTCTCCAGGTCCCTCCGTGCTGCCTCACAGGGTGAGAGTCCTGCTTTCTCCTGCTGCACAGTGTCCATGGTGTGCTGTCCCACGGCGGTCTGTTAAGCGTCCCTGTTTTCTCACAGACCAGGCCTCTCTGCCCCATCCTTGTTTGCTGCCCCACAAAGGAGGCACAGCGCATCCTCGTCTGACGAAGGGCAGGGCAGTTTCAGAAGAGGGAGGAGCCGTCGGAGAGCAGGTGCTCGCACACGTGGGCCAGGTGCAGGCGCTGACCTTGAACTCCAGTTTTGGAGCACGGGCAGCGCTGCCTTCCCTGGAGCCTTACAGGTAGAGTCTGCCTCTGCCGCTCCAGGAGGATAGCTCTCCACCTACAAGGAGACCGTCACCGTCTTCCCAGCCTTCCGCCCGGCTGTGTGTCCGCTGCAAACACGGAGAGCTCTCGTAGTGACGGCGTCACCCGGAACGTGTGTCAGAAGGCAGGCGCCCAGACGCCTCGCACAGAGGCCCGCCGTCACGATGCGTGGCCTGGAATTCCACTCACCGTGCCTGCCGGTCTGTGGCTATGGCAATGAGACTCCTGTTCTTCAGGGAATTGCTTTTCAAAGGAATAAAGCACCGCCTCACCTGTACCTATTAAAGGAATAAAGCACCGCCTCACCTGTACCTATTTGGTGATGATGATGAAGAAAGAGGAGGAGGAGGAGGGGCAGGAGAAGAAGGTGAAGGAAGAGGAAAAAGAGGAGAAGGAGAAGGAGGAGAAGGCGGAGGAAAAGGAGGAGAAGGAGAAGGAGGAGAAGGAGGAGGAGAAGAAGGCAAAGGGAAAAGGGAGAGGAGAGGGAGAAGAAAGAGGAGGAAGAGAAGGAGGGGAGGAAAAGGAGAAGAAATAGAAAATATGAAGGAAAAGAAGGAGAAGAAGGTGAGAGGGAAAGAGGGGGAGGAGGAGAAGAGGAGGGAACAACAAAGCTCTTATTTCTTGGGGATGCTCTGAAACCGGGTACAGCAGGAACTTGTCTGAAAGGAAAGAATGAAGAAGAGGGGTGAGCAGGACAGTAAACCAGTGAGTCCTCCCCGACCCAAGCCTCCGGGTCTGTGTCTCCACGGGACAAGCTTCCGGAGCCTCCTTGTCCTGAAGGCACGGGGCCGGGCTGCGTGTCCATGGGCTCTCCTTCTTTCCCGACGGAGTGTCTGGGTGCTTAGGTCTGCGCCCTCTCCTCACCCGACATGTCTCCCCAGAACACACAGTAACCAGACCTCACGGGGATGAGCCCGGGGCTGTGACTGTGTGACTTCGCCCCACTTTCTTGCTCTTCCCACATCCCCCTCCTCACCCCCCTTCCTCCGTGAAGCTTGCTGCTGTCCGCAGCCTCTGCAGTGTGGCCAGGCAGGACAGTGTGCGAGCGGGGAGCAGCGTGACCTCCCGACCCCCTCTACCCTGTGGACAGGATTCTGAGAGACAGATGGCTCCCTTCCCACCCCCCCAGCCCCGGGTCATACCCCAAACCACACTCCCGCCCCCGGCCTGTGCTCTGTGCATCGGGGAGGCCCCACTGTACTGCTGTGGCTGTCAGCTCCTGGTCTGAGCCTAGCAGATTCTACACGGAAAACACGCACATTCTACAACTGAGCATGTTCCATTGACGAAGAATCTGTGTTCTAGATTTCTCAGAAAGGGGACGGAGCAGCAGAGAGGAGATGGAGTATCAGAGAGGGGATGGAGCAGCAGAGAGGGGATGGAGCAGCAGAGAGGGGATAGAGTATTAGAGAGGGGATGGAGCAGCAG
Organism: Nyctalus aviator; assembly: GCA_036971965.1. Classification (NCBI taxonomy): domain Eukaryota; kingdom Metazoa; phylum Chordata; class Mammalia; order Chiroptera; family Vespertilionidae; genus Nyctalus; species Nyctalus aviator. The sequence continues at coordinate 783,806 of CM072927.1, read as the reverse complement.
AGCAGAGACGGAGCAGCAGAGTGGAGCGGCAGTTCTGAGAAGCGTAGAGTGGCCTCGGGAGCAGGGAGAGAGGCAGGCTGTCCTCACTCTCCTGCCTTTGCCGGAACATTCTGCTGCCGGGCCCTAGGCTCGCCTCTGTCACTCAGAGTCTCCTGAAGCCGGACCCAGGCAGCCCCGCGGTCAGGCGGCAGTGAAAGGGCAGAAGCAGCAAACGGAACCAAGGCAAACTCCATTCACCCAACAAGCCCCTGGGCACGTGAGCGTCCTGGAGGTCTGCCTCCGGGAAGGACGCCATCCGCAGCCCGAGCTGCCGGTCAGTGTTTGCAGCTCCCATCCTCCCCCACCTGCCAGCGTGGGGCTTTCCTTACCAGCCTTTCAGTCTGCCATCCCAGCTCCCTGGCAATAGCCGCGGTCTCAGCGTGAAGCCCCGTCTGCAGGCCGGCTGCTCAGGAAGCAATGGAGGCTTATTGAGAGGCTGGGGGGTCCGGTCGGCGCGGCTCAGAGGCTGTGCGTGGACGTGGACCATTCTGATGGGGGCACAAGCCTGGCTGTGGGCTCCATCCCCAGTGGGGAGCTTGCAGGAGGCACCCAGTCAGACACTCTCTTCATCACTGATGTTTTTCTCTCTTTCCCTTCCTCTCTGACATCAATAACAATATATTTTTTCAAAACACCCTATTGTGCCGAAACCGGTTTGGCTCAATGGATAGAGCGTCGGCTTGGGGACTGAAGGGTCCCAGGTTCGATTCCAGTCAAGGGCATGTACCTTGGTTGCGGGCATATCCCCAGTAGGGGGTGTGCAAGAGGCAGCTGATCGATGACTCTCCCATCGATGTTTCTAACTCTATCTCTCTTCCTTCCTCTCTGTACAAAATCAATAAAATATATTTAAAAAAACAACAACACCCTGATGTGTCCCAGTGCAGCCAAATGCGTGGGAGCAGGTCACCACGGCGACTCCTCCGTCAGAGGCCACCTGGGCCCAGTCCGCCGGGGAGACACAGGTCACGTTCACAGGTGGGAAGTGCAGACGGGAGTCAGGGTGTGACGCCACACCGGCCCACGCGTGCCTGTGTGACCCTCCCGCTGGCTCCCGCAGGCCAGGCAGAGCCGGAGACGCACCGTGGGGTGTGCTGGGCGGCAGCCGTGTGTCTGACCCTCTCCTCCTAGCTGCTCGTGGACGGACCACAGACCTGGCAGCGGTCCCGAGCTGTGTGACCGCACCAGGACGGGGAGAGGCTGCGGGTCGGGCTGCAGCCGGAGCGCTTGGCTGCGGGGAGGAAGACTTGGTCTGAGTCTTTGAAAGTGATTCCCGGGAAGGCCCTGCTGTCCATCGTGGAGATTACACAGAAAAGGCGCTGGATTAACAAGCTGCTCGGTTGGGCATGTTCACGGTGAGCAGCCACGTGCTGTGTGACGTCGTTTTTAAAATGAGAGTCCCGAGAGGCCCACTGTGCGCCCGGGGAACACTGCTTCCGCCTGCTGGGCACCTGGCTCGCACCCTGACCCCAGCTGTCAACCGCAGCCCGGCTCCCCCAGCCCGGCTCCCCCAGCCCGGCTCCCCCAGCCCAGGCCACGGCACCCGCCTGAGACACCTGCACCCGGCATGTCCAGTGAACGCCTCAGAGGCGATGGCTCACTTTAAAAACGAGAGACATAAAAACAAACGGAAAATACCGAGCCGCTCCTTCCCGGGGAGTTACAGCCGCAGGAAGCCGTGGGCGGCTCGTCCTCCCGATGGTAAAGATAAGGCCGCGGAGCCACAGCCAAGGCCACACAGGAGGGAGGCAGGGCCGGCTCTCGGTCCAGGCCGCCTCACCGCCGCAGGAGACCATATTTAGGAAAGATGAAAGGCTGAAGTGGGAGGTGCTGTGCAGTAGATCACCCCGACAGGAGGTACACGCGGCCGCCGCAGTGTTTATCTGAGGAGCCTGGCGGCTGAGGTTCTGAGGTTTGTCTCATCGGCCCGTCAGACACCACGGGAGAGAGCGGCCGGACGTCCTGGGGGGCCTCAGCTCACCCGATGGATGTGGGGGTGCCGCTCCCCCTTTCTCGACGGCAGAGCTGGTGGGAGGCGGCTGAAACATTGCAGTTTATAATGTTATTTAAAGTCCCGTGCAAAGACACAAAGGCAAAAACACCCGCTCCCAGTCCCTCCTCCCAGTGATTATAAATAACTGTGACGTATCAGGAAGGTAACGTTTCACAGAAACACCTCGGCTTTCCACATGCCTGACACTCAACATCGTACCCCGGCGGGAATGTGTGATGCGGGAGGCAGACCCCCAAACACAGTGCTCTGCCCAGCTCCCGGCCCAGGAGCACCATCACGCTCTCCTGTGCGCACAGCGAGGTTTCCCTGCACCCCACACCTGCCGCATTGCTACCCCCGCTGACCGGGGCGGGGCACTGGAGGCTGAGCCACGGGAGGCACTAGAAGCTGAGCCAGGGGGGCACTGGAGGCTGAGCCACAGGGGGCACTAGAAGCTGAGCCAGGGGGGCACTGGAGGCTGAGCCACGGGAGGCGCTGGAGGCTGAGTGACGGGGACACTGGAGGCTGAGCCACGGGGAGTGCTGGAGGCTGAGTGACGAAGACCGCAGGCCAAGCTGTGGCTGAGCAGGCCGAGCTGTGGCTGAGCAGGCTCTCTGTGCTGACATGGGGCCTCTGACGGAGCGGTCCAAGGGTGGCGTCTGGGACCTGGGGAGAGTCACCCCCTCGATGAGGAGCGTCCATGGCGAGGGCAGTGGCAGTGATGCCCAGGGTTCTGTGACATCGCGTGAGGCCTGGCAGACCAGAGAGTCACACCGCAGACAGGATCATCGGGTTCCGTTCCCGCAAAGCCCCTCCGTGCATGACTGACGGGCACGGAGAGAAACGGGAAGGGCCCTGTGGCTGACTTCTCCATTAGTGACTGAGGGGCAGAACGGTGCCAGAGTCACGTCATGGGAGACAAACCAGGAAGGGGTGAGAAACGCTTTGGCCGTACATCCAGCAGCGTGGTCCCTCACGTGACACGGTTACAGAGCAGGCCGCCACGTGTGTGTGTGTGTGTGTGTGTGTGTGTGTATGTGTGTGTGTGTGTGTCCACTGCTGCGTGGACCCTGCCCTCGCCCCCGCCCATCCTCGCCCCGGGTTCTGCTGGAAATGCTTCCTCATTCCTTCTTCCTCATCAGCCTTCCCACTACTGCCCTCTGCCCGGCAGCCAGCGGGTCTCTGAGGAGGAGAGCCAGACGTGGACCTCGGCTGCTTGTCCCTACATCTCCCTGAACTGGGACCCTGCCCTGCACCTCCTTCAACCCATGTCACCACTTCTTCAACCCGTGTCACACCTCCTTCAACCCGTGTCACACCGTCTTCAACCCGTGTCTCACCTCCTTCAACCCATGTCACAGCTTCTTCAACCCGTCACACCTCCTTCAACCCGTGTCACTGCTTCTTCAACCTGTATCACAACTCCTTCAACCCGTGTCACACCATCTTCAACCTGTGTCACTGCTTCTACAACCCGTGTCACTGCTTCTACAATCCATGTCACAGCTTCTTCAACCCATGTCACACCGTCTTCAACCTGTGTCACACCTCCTTCAACCTGTGTCACACCTCCTTCAACCCGTGTCACACCTCCTTCAACCTGTGTCACACATCCTCAACCCGTGTCACCACTTCTTCAACCCGTGTCACACCATCTTCAACCCGTGTCACTGCTTCTACAACCCGTGTCACTGCTTCTACAATCCATGTCACAGCTTCTTCAACCCATGTCACACCGTCTTCAACCAGTGTCACACCTCCTTCAACCTGTGTCACACTTCCTCAACCCGTGTCACCACTTCTTCAACCCGTGTCACACCTCCTTCAACCCGTCACCACTTCTTCAACCCGTGTCACACCTCCTTCAACCTGTGTCACACCTCCTTCAACCTGTGTCACACCTCCTTCAACCCGTGTCACACCTCCTCAACTCATGTCACCACTTCTTCAACCCGTGTCACACCTCCTTCCCCATGTCACCACTTCTTCAACCTGTGTCACACCTCCTTCAACCCGTGTCACACCTCCTTCAACCTATGTCACACCTCCTCAACCCGTGTCACCACTTCTTCAACCCGTGTCACACCTCCTCAACCCGTGTCACCACTTTTTCAACCCGTGTCACACCTCCTTCCCCATGTCACCACTTCTTCAACCTGTGTCACACCTCCTTCAACTGTGTCACAGCTTCTTCAACCTGTGTCTCCACTTCTTCAACCTGTCTCATACCTTCTTCAACCCGTGTAACACCTCCTTCAACCTATGTGACAGCTTCTTCAACCTGTGTCTCCACTTCTTCAACCCGTGTCACACTGTCTTCAACCCGTGTCTCACTTCTTTCAACCCGTGTCACACCTCTTTCAACCCATGTAACTGCTTCTTCAACCAGTGTCACCACTTCTTCAACACGTGTCACACCTCCTTCAACTCGTGACACACATTCTTCAACCCGTGTCACCACTTCTTCAACCCGTGTCACACCTCCTTCAACCCGTGTTACCACTTCTTCAACCCATCTCACACCATCTTCAACCCCATGTTACCATTTCCTCAATACGTGTCACCACTTCTTCAACCTATGTCACACCTCCTTCAACCCATGTCACACCTTCTTCAATCCATGTCATACCTACTTCAATGCATGTCACACCTTCAACCCATGTCACCGCTTCTTCAACCCGTGTCACAGCTCCTTTAGCCCGTGTCACACTTCCTTTAGCCCGTGTCAGACCTCCTTCAACCCGTGTCACTGCTTCTTCAACCCGTGTCACACCTCTTTCAACCCGTGTCACACTGTCTTCAACCTGTGTCACACCTCCTTCAACCAGTGTCTCCACTTTTTCAACCTGTGTTGCACCTCCTTCAACCCGTGTCACACCTCCTTCAACCCGTGTCACACCGACTTCAACCCGTGTCACACCATCTTCAATCCGTGTCACACCTCCTTCAACCCGTGTCACACCTCCTTCAACCCGTGTCACAGCTTCTTCAACCTGTGACACACCTCCTTCAACCCGTTACACCTCCTTAAACCTGTGTCACCGTTTCTTCTACCTATGTCACACCTTCTTTGACCCGTGTCAGAGCTCCTTCAACCCGTGCCATACCTTCTTCAACACGTGTCACTGCTTCTTCAACCTGTGTCACTGCTTCTTCACCCGTGTCACACCTCCTTCAACCCTTGTCACTGCTTCTTCAGCCGTGTCACACCTCCTTCAACCCATGTCACCGCTTCTTCAACCCATGTCACACCTCCTTCAACCCGTGTCACACCATCTTCAACCCTTGTCACACCTACTTCACCCGTGTGACACCTCCTTCAACCCGTGTCACACCGTCTTCAACCCCGTGTCACCGTTTCTTCAATCCGTGTCACCACTTCTTCAACCTGTGTCGCCTCTCCTTCAACCTGTGTCACCGCTTCAACCCATGTCACACCATCTTCAACCCGTATCATACCTCTTTCAGCCCGTGTCACCGCTTCTTCAGCCTGTGTCTGCACATCCAGCCATGCTGGTCCTGGGCCTGGCCGCCCGCAGGTGCCCCGGATGCCGTCCTGTCAGCAGCTCTCCTCCCGCCCCGTGCCAGCCTCGCTCACACTCTGCTCACACTTGTCCTCTCCCGGGATGCTCTCTTGGGAACGTCTCTGTCGCTCTCCTACACACACCCACCTTTACCTTTCTCCATGGGATCTCCCCCGGCATCGGCCTGGAGAGCAGGCTGTGAGGTGCAGATGTGGGATGCGGGGTGCACAGTAGGCCCGCACACTTTCTTTGCCGAGTGATGGGAGAGAATAGGAAGGAGTATTTGGGAAGGCAGCACCCACGTACGGACAATGCCGGGCCCGAGTGCTTCTTTGTTCTTCTTTATCGTTTTGAAGTAAGAGAACTCTCAGACATTCTTCTGACAAATCCCAGGACCTGCTTTGTGATCTGAGTCTGACAGCTTAGGGAGGAAGGACTCCCAAGAAGAGTGAGGCTTTGTTCCTCCTCTTTATCTCAGAGATACAGGGCTGTTCTCACCCCCGTGGCTCTCCTTTCCCAGGAACCTCAGCACGTGGCTTCAGGAGCCAGGCCTGTCTCTGTGCTTCCTGGACGGGGCAGGAGCCGATATCCAGACCCCGGTTCCCACACCTGGTGCCCGTGCCCGGGTCTGGTTGTGGACGCAGAGGGGAGAAATGTGCCTGGTCCGTGCCAAACAATGAGCGTCTCGTGCTGCTGTCACATTCAGGGAGAACCGAGCTGCGTTTCCATGTAACTTGTTGAGCACAGAAAGCAGGATGGGCTACCGGGTGAGCAGAGAGATGGAATGACACAGGATAAAACCAGGAAGTAAGGTATTAGCGGTAGAATTAAAGTAGATAGATCTTCACTGTAAAATCTTTCTGGCTTATAAGTATTTAAAAAGCTTTATAATACTATTTTGGAAAAAGCAAATAACCAAATACAATAGGATTTAAATAGTATAATATTCAAAACCACTTATTTATCTTTGACGAGCGGAGCAAAAGGAAGTCAGATGTTTTGACGTAAGCATTGATGGTGTTCTTAGACATACGAACGTGCTTTAGCCACTTGTGGTCTTTTTTAGGGTTTGTGGTTGTATGAACATCATTTGTTTGCCTAGAAAAATCTGTTTTTGCTCACAAGGCGGTCTGTTTTTCTCCAGCATCCGGGTCCGCTCGGCGTGTGCGGAGGGAGCAAGAGGGTGAGGTCTTCTGTGTTCACAGGCTTTCAAAGGCTCCCCGAATCGCCTTCTGGGAGCGGCTCAGAGCTGGGCGGAATGGCGTCAGCACGCTAACCAGGCTTTGTCAGGGAAGAGCACGTGTCTGCAGGCCCAAACCTAAAGCATTGTTGTGTGTGTCTTCCGTGTCCTCTTTGTTTCTCATGTGATAAATGGGCAGAAAGATGTGCCTCAGCACTAAGGACTGTTACCTCTAAGAACACAATCATTCCCTTCTGTGAGGCACTGCATACACAGGGGCCCCTCCCCCCGGGGGACCAGGACAGAGACTCAACTCAAGATTTCCTTCCCCTGCTTCCTCTCCCCACCACCCCCACCTGATCAGAACCTTCTCGCCACCTCCTCAAGACCTTCACCCTCTTCTCTCTTTCCCTCCCTCCCTCCTTCCTGGCCCCTCCCTCCTCCTTCTCCTCCCCCCCCACCCCCCCCCTCCGCAGAAAGCTGCCGGAAACGCCAGGCCAGCCCTTCTTGCAGGCTCATTTCTCCCACTAATGAGATTACCCTGAGGTAGAATTGAGAGGGAGATTAGATTCCACAGTCCAGATGGATAAGCTATTCATTTTTCATTGTTACTTAGTTTCTCTCTCCCTCTCTCTCTCTCTCTCCTGTTAGGTCTCTGTTTGCTCTGAAAAGTGATCTATTTCTCAGATACATGCCTTTTGGATCAGGCTCGCCTTTCATTGCCATTGTATTTGCTTTCTGTGAGTGGGCCCTGTGGACGCGCAGTCACACAGGATGTTCTCTGTGACATCCCTTCCCTCCCGTCCAGCTCCGAGCCACTCCCTGCGTGGCCGTGAAGACCCCACCCTACGCTCTGTGCTGTCCGATGTGACGTGGTTATTCCTCTTTTAAATTCTTACCTGGCGTTTTCTTGTTGTTTTGTTTGGTTTTTAGTTTTTGATTACCTTATTTAAAGTGTTTCCTTATTTTTCTCATTTTTAGAAAAGGAATATGATCAACTCTTCTAATGGCATTGACATTCAGCGTGTTGACATATATTTGATTTCTTTTCCTTAAATGTTCTCTTCTTTCCCATCATTTCCTGCAGTTTATTCCTGTTTCCTGGCTGGTCCAAGTTGCTCTTCTCTGTTCCCCTTCACGCGTTACGCACCCTCTTCTGCTCGGGTCAGAGGCGGTGGCTGCTCCTGCTGTTCCTCACGACGAGGCACTGGCCTGTGCATTCTCCTTCGGACTGAAACACAAGCGGAGCTGCACTGACCACAGAGAAAAGCAAACAGACACAGACACAGACACAAACACACAGACACAGACACACAGACACAGACACAGACAGACAGACACAGACACAGACACACAGACACAGACACACAGACACAGACACAGACACAGACACAGACACAAACACACAGACACAGACACAGACACAGACACAGACAGACAGACAGACACAGACACAGACACAAACACACAGACACAGACACAGACACAGACACAGACACACAGACACAGACACAGACACGACACACAGACACAGACAGACAGACAGACACAGACACAGACACAGACACAGACACACAGACACAGACACGACACACAGACACAGACAGACAGACAGACACAGACACAGACACAGACACACAGACACAGACACAGACACAGACACAGACACACAGACACAGACACAGACACAGACACAGACACAGACACAGACACACAGACACAGACACAGACAGACAGACAGACACAGACACAGGCACAGACACAGGCACAGAGGGGATGGCCAGAGGGAAAGGGCCCTCGGTGGAGGTGGGCACGGCAGGGTGGCTGGGGGCACAGGGACACCTGTGTCAGTGCCCACAATAAAAATAAAGCTTACAGTATGCCATCAGTGCTGGTTTCCGCCTCGCTTCTCTCCTTTATCGGCAAAACTGTTTTTCTCAGGATTGTCCGACGTCTGCCTGCCATTTCTGGGGACACTGACCCCCTGGACCTCGTGCAGAGGAGATCCTGCCAGGAGCTCTCTGGGGAGACTGGCAGCCTGCCCCCCCCCCCATAAGTCCCAGCAAGCCTCCCTTACGTCCTACCGTCCCTGTCTGCACGGGGAACTGGGCTGGACAACATTGGTCCTGGTGGCTGGCTGCCCCTCAGTGACCCAGGTGACATGCGTGTTCACCCGCCGCCCGTCTGGTCACGGTCACCACGGAGCCCCACGTGCTAGATGCGGCAGTCCATTCTCAGGTGAACTGACATTAACACTGCAAAGAGGCATAAACACTCGCTGGAACTTTCCTTCCGCTGGCGAGTGCCCCACTGCTTCCTTCCACGGCATCTTGCTGGAGTCACAGCGTTATAGCACAGACTGTGGTCACTTAATAATGAGATAACACACCTCACACAAATTCATTCTGGAGCGATGCAGACTCAGCGACAGAAACTGTCTACACTCAGTCACATTTGCAAATAGCTTCCTCGAGGTCAGGAGACTTGCCTATCTGCTTATCAAGAAGGCAACAGCCCCCTGAAGGCAGGAACTCCAATAACTACTGTGGTGATCGTTCATAGCTGCACTGCACGCAGTAGCAAGACCATGGGTGTGACCCAAACAAGGTGGATAAACGCCTTGTGGCACATGCACCTGAGGGAATACTATTCGGCCATGAAAAGGGCCCGAGGCGCTGAAGCAACTACAGCAGGGAGGGACCTCAGTGCATTCTCCCCTCCCCTGCTTTCTCCCCTCCCCTTGAGCCATCCGTGTCCCAGCCACTGAGCCCGCCGCTGCCCACATGTGCGTGCCGGGTCCAAGAGCGTGCCCCTGCCTGGCCCCCCACTTCCCGCCGGCCTCCTGCTGGGTGGATTCTCCTCCTTGGAACCCTTTCCACTGAGTTCCGCGCCCCCTCCCCAGGGCATCCTCCTGTCCCCACGCAATTCCTTCCAGCCGCTCAGGGACACAGGCTCCTCTCTGTTCTCTCTCTGGCCAATGCCATCTGCCTCTGAGATTCTGACTTAAACCCAACAGCCCTGACTGGGTGCCTCTGCCGAGGTCAGCCCCCAAGCTGAGCAACGTGCTCCCCCCAGGACAGAGCTGGCCCACTCCCCGCCCGCCAGCTCCGTCCCCAAAGCCAGGCCACGCTGCCAGGAGCCTCCTCTGGCCTCCAGCCTTCAACCGGTCACTCACTCAGGTGACAGCTCAGGCTGCTCCTTTCAGCATGGCCGGCGGCCTTCTGTTAGCTCAACACTGCCCACCTCCACCCTTCTCCTTCTTCTCATCCTATGTCCCACACCCCCATTGCTTCTTCCTCCCTCCCTCCTCTTCGTCTTCCTTCACTATTCAATGGCTTGTGGTTCTTTGAAGATGGCCGGGGAGTTTCACAGGCCTAGTCCATTGGAGACGCCTCTCCCCACCTGCCCGCCATCGAACTCCGATCCCTCCGACCACGCCATCCACGCACGGCTCCTGCCCGTTCCCAAACCGTCACTGATTCCGTCCTTGTCTGCTTTGTCACATGCCTTCTTCCGTGCCCACAACACTGTCCGGTGACAGGATCTGGGTGCTGTGGCTCTCATTAGATTTCATCTTTCTTAAAGGCAGTTCGTCTGCTTTGAATATTTCTTAGATTCCATCACTGCGTTAGCATAGAGTAGAGATTCTCCACCTTCCTGATGCCTCGGCCCTTTAATACCATTCCTCATGTTGTGGTGACCCCGACCAATAAAATCATTTCCGTTGCTACTCCATAGCTACTGTTAATGAATGGTAATGTAAATATCTGTGTTTAATGTAAATATCTGAGACCCACAGGTTGAGAACGCCTGGCAGGGTCGCCTAAGACCATCGGAAAACAGGTATTTACATTACGATTCATTAACAGTAGCAAAGTTACAGTTATGAAGTAGCAACTTTATGATTGGGGGTCACCGCAACATGAGTAACTGTATTAAAGGGTCCCCGTGTTAGGAAGGCTGAGAACCACGGGCACAGGGGTCAGTGTTTGCGGAGCTGGCGTAGCTGAATGCACACGCGGGGCGTTTTAACCTGAAGGGACTGCGTGTGTTTCTAGAAGTGACAGCACGCGTCTCTGTGCCCCTACTGGGCACTGGGCCTCGCGGTGCGGAGCCCAGGTCATCGTCACTGTCAGCTCAGCGTGGGAGGGGCCACGTGGGTCACTCTGGGCTAGCGAGGCACCGTTGGGGATCACCTAGAGAGCGCATACGTTATTTCCTGCTGAAAAGTCCTTAAAAACTTTCCGTTTGGAGAAGTCACTTCTGTTTTCTCGTGGGAATGGCAGCAGAGGCGGTGCTGTCTGGAACATCCATAGCTGAAACAAGACGCTCAATTACACGGCTCCCGTGGAAGCTACGTTTCGGGTTCCTGAGTCACCTATGTCTGCAGTGACACGTCCATGGCATGTATAGAGACAGACGGTTTAATAAACATGCTGGCGTTCATCCTGATCAGAAAAGGGCTCCGCTAAGTGTAGCTTTTAAAAACATATGCAGGGGGGAAAAATATATGCAGGAACTGTGGAAAAATAAATGCCGGGGATTCATCTAACCTGCTGTTATAGTCAGGGCAGACTAAAGATTCATCGCTGTACACCTTGTCTCCCATCCTTCTGTCCTTCTTCTCAGTCATCCTCCTCAATGTGCTTTTAACACTTGAGAGAAATTGAACATGGTCGTGGAAATCTAGCTTTTCAAAAAATGAGTAAGATTTTTTATCACATTAATTTTTCTGCCCTTTTAAAGTTTTGTTTATGTTGGGAAAGACATAACATTGACCCCTATGGAACTATTCCTGCCTTGCTTCTAAGTCATAAGCGTTTGGCATATTTTTAAAGATTGAGGTGAAATTCCCAGGGCACTTTCCCACTCACGGTGCTGCGTGACCACGCTTCCATGTGGTCCCAAACCGAGTGTCCGGCCAGAGGAACCCTGAACACCATAGGCCGTTCCCCTCCATTCCACCCTCACCCCCCGGGGCCCGTGTGCTGGTGACCGCCAGCCTGCTTCCTGTTCCTGTGCATCTGTCTAAGGCAGATATCCCCCACACACGGAGCCTCCTGCCATGTGGCCATCTGTGCCCAGCTTCTGTCACTGAGAATAGAGTTTCTGAGGTCCCTCCCTGCTGTAGTTGCTTCAGCGCCTCGGGCCCTTTTCATGGCCGAATAGTATTCCCTCAGGTGCATGTGCCACAAGGCGTTTATCCACCTTGTTTGGGTCACACCCATGGTCTTGCTACTGCGTGCAGTGCAGCTATGAACGATCACCACAGTAGTTATTGGAGTTCCTGCCTTCAGGGGGCTGTTGCCTTCTTGATAAGCAGATAGGCAAGTCTCCTGACCTCGAGGAAGCTATTTGCAAATGTGACTGAGTGTAGACAGTTTCTGTCACTGAGTCTGCATCGCTCCAGAATGAATTTGAATCCAGATAGATGGCCGCATAGCAAAGGCTTCCTCCAACATTTGACACTGAGAGGGCAGGGCGGGGTGAGGATGGGCTCCTGACTCCACTGTGGGGCAGGGCGGAGTTATCCTCCATCTGTAACAACCCTAGCCCTCACCCAACCAATCAGGGTTAGCCGAGGCAGTGACATCACCACCCTGGACTGGGCGAAATTCGCTCTCTCTTCTGCCATGCAGCCAGTGTGAGGGGGACAGGACCTGTGCTAGCATGGAAAAGGCTCTTTTGTTTATTGCATCGGACTCGGCTCCCTGGTGGTCCTTGGGGATCACGAAGTCTGGGCGTAACAACACAAACAGAAATGTCTGAAGACAGGGAACCGCTGATGGCAGTGTGTCCTGTGGCTCAGTGTGGGCGGCTGCTGGGCTGGGCCGGGCGGGATGCCGGCTTGAAGGCCCTGCCTCCCTTTGCTCTGCTCGGTGGGACCCTCCCCCTGAGACCTGGCATCCGGAGAGGAGGCTCTTCTGTCACAGAGAGAAGAGGGTGACTGTGAGGGCAGCGGGGGTCCCGGGCGGAGGGGCCGTCCCCCACCGGCCCACGTGGGTGCTGTCGGGAGTGGCTCCTTACAATTCGTTATCTTTACTTAACACGCGCCCCGCAGGCCGTTTGGAATAAACTCGTGTAGCCGAGGACCTTGCACCCTGACGCTGATAGTGCCACCGCCGCAGCGTCAAGGTTAACCCTTTGTGATGCGCGTGGGGACGGCGGGCACTGGCTTTGCTGCAGCAGGCGAGCGGGAGAGCGTTTATGCCAACTTTGTTTTTCCTAGGGGCGAGCTCACTCGCTGGGTGCAAGGAAAAGAGGAAACACCAACTTGCAGCAAGTGCCCTAACCGTGCCCTCTCGGACTTGGCAGGATGTTCCCAGGCGTCGAGGATGGTGGACGTGGACAGGAGAGACGTGGCCAGTGAGGGCTCAGTGGCAGTGAGTTCCCTGCTCCGGAGACGCCTGTGTCCTCTGAGCAGCAGGACGCCTGCTCGTGGTCTCCCTGTACCGGCCGCATCCTGCCTCAGCTGTCCCTCCTGGCTGCTGTGGACGGGGGTGGGGGGGACGAGAGGGTTAGGGAGGGGTGGGGGAGGGTGTCTGCTCATGGCCGCCTGTCTTCTCTGGGCTCTGCAGGCACAGCAGAGGGGACCCCACCTCTCTAGGGACCCTGCCTTCACGAGCCAGGCTGCTCACCCCGTTGGCTTCCTTGGGAAAGGAAGCTGAGAGGCCGTTGGGACCAGAACGTTCTTGCTGTGGGACCAGCAATCCCCTGACCAAAGTCATTACTTTCTCAGGCGTTTGTGAGCTCGTTTGGTGTTTGTTTTCCTGTTTTTATCTCCCCAAGTGAAGTCATTACAAAAGAGTGATTGCTCTTCCCTTCGCTGCTGTGATTTTTATGATTGTCAAGGAAAACCACTGGCCATGGCATAATTGGCTGTGTGGGTTAAAACACACAGCCTCCCGGTCAAAGGGCAGGTGCGCAGGAATATTCCCTTTGAGCGGATGCCAGCCCTCACAGGAGTGAAGCCATTCAGCTGAGAAATAAAGAGGCGGCACCAGGTCTTAGCTGTTGTGAATTGTGCTGCTGTGAACATAGGGGTGCATATATCCTTTCTGATTGCTGTTTCTAATTTCTTAGGATATATTCCTAGGAGTGGGATCACTGGGTCAAATGGCAGTTCCATATTTAACTTTTTGAGGAAACCCCATACTGTTCTCCACAGTGGCTGCCCCAGTCTGCATTCCCACCAGCAGTGCACTGAGGGTTCCTTTTCTCCGCATCCTCGCCAGCACTTGCTCATTGATGTGTTGATGTTGGCCATTCTGACAGGTGTGATGATACCTCATTGTCATTTTGATTTGCATCTCTCGGATGATCACTGACTGTGAGCACTTTTTCATATGCCTTTTGGCCATCTGTACCAGTATGTCCATTTTGGAGAAGTGTCCATTGAGTTTTTTTGCCCATCGTTTAATAGGATTGTTTATTTCCTTTTGTTAAGTTGTATGAGTTCCCTGTAAATTTTGGAGATTAAACCCTTATGATGACATTGACAAATATGTTCTCCCATGCAGTAGGCTTTCTTGTTTTGTTGATGCTTTCTCTTGCTGTGCAGAAGATCTTTGTTTTGATGTAGTCCCAATTGTTTACTTTCTCCTTATTCTCCATTGCCCTAGGGGCTGTGTCCATAAACATGTCGCTATGAGAGATGTCTGAAATTTTGCTGCCATTGGCTCTAGGTGCTCATTAGCAGATGAGTGGATTAGAAAACGGTGATCCATCTATACAATGGAACACTACGCAGCTGTAAAAAAAAGAAGGAACTCTTACCACTTGCATGGAGGGACCTGGAGAACATTATGCTATGCAAAATAAGCCAGTCAGAGAAAGACAAGTATCACAAAATCTCACTCACATGTGGGATCTAATGCACAACATAAACTGATGAATAAAATAGACCCAGAGACATAGAAGCATCAAACAAACTATCAGACCTCAGAGGGAAGGCAGGGGAGTGAGGAGGGGTGGTGAAGAGATTGACCAATGAGCTTGTGTGTGTATATGCATCACCATGGACACAGACAGTGGGTGTGAAGGCCTGGAGGGCAGGAGGTGGGGGAGGGCGATGAGGGGAAAAGGGACCCAGGTAATACTTTCAACAATAGAGATTTACTAAAAACAACAGATGCTGCACCAGAGCCAGCGGGCGGGGCTGTGGGCCTGAGGCAGGTGCGGAAGTAGCGTCCAGCTCGGGACGCTGGAGTGGGAGCAACAAGGAAACCTAGGCGGGCGTCCCACGGTGACCGGCAGCGGGGGCCCCTGCCATTTGCTCAGTGTCTCAGGTCACGTGTGGGGTCAGCTGGTGGGGTCAGCTGGGGAAGCCTGCCCAAGTACCTGTCAGAGTTTTTAGTTCGGCCATCTGTTTCTTGCATCCTGGAGATGTGCCCGGAGGCCAGTCTGGCATCCTAGGCCCAGAGGAGATTGAGAGGGCGGGCCGGCGAGCCCCCTGTAAGAGCACACAGCCTCTCCTCTCCTCTCCTTCCCTTCTTCAGCATTGTTCCCATGACCCGGCCGGCCAGAGGCCTCTTCCTGCTCCCGTGCTTTACTGATGACCCTGCAACCACTCCCATTACCAGACCCTCACGGAGCTGGGTCCGAGTCACGCGTGGGGAGCTTCAAAGGCTCTGATGGGCGAAGCAGTCGCTGTTTCTGAGACTTTGCAACTGGGTGAATGATCTTAATACAGAGCAAAGGGGGTGCCCGAAAAGTCACCAGATTTCAGAACTAGGGCCGGGGCCACATCTGGGCGAGAGGATGACTAGAAGCTGATAGCCTGGGGCACGGTGTCCCCCGGAAGAAGGTGCAGAGCAGGCCTCGGCTGAGCCCCTCTGCTCTCAGCCCCGTGAAAGCTCGAGGCCGGCTGTGAGGGGAGTTTTGTGCGTGTTACACACTTTGAAACAGAGGGTTTGAACTGAAGTCCTTTGCCCACCATCCCAGCTGGCGGTGGATTGGAAGGCGGAGTCCTGAGCTCACGGCTCTTGCCGCCAGCGGAGCTGTGCTGCCTTAGGGGTGGGGAGGGAAGAAGGCTTCCAAGGAAAGGCACGTGTCCTGTAGGGAAGCCTGCGGGCTGGGACGGGAAGGCGGAGGAGGCTGTAGGAGGCGGGCTGGGAACTGAGCCGGACTGCTTACAGGGGCCCGCGTGCCGGGAGCAGTGCTAATGGGCAGGCAGCCGCGGAGCAGGAGGAAGTGAGGCGCGGACAGAGAGGGAAAGCTGTCTCCGTGCAGGCAGCCAGGAGAGGGGCTCCGGGTAGGGAGCCTCAGGTCACAGCGACAGAGGCGTGAGCAGGCGGAGGAGGAGGGGGGGGGGGCGCGGAGGAGAGCCATGCAAAGGCACGTCTGGGGATAGAATTGACACCACCGGACGATGCTGGAATGTGAGGCCGAGGGAGGAGAGGAGTAAAAGCAACTGGCTGTGAGGAAGGGATTCTGTTGCCAGCGAACCACAGGAGGATCTCTTCTGACCTTCTGGCTCCGAGAGATGACTGAGGGAGAAACAGCTCACAAATGGAGCCTGAGCCCGGGGTGGGTGGGAGTGGCGGGGGGGGGGGGGGGGGGGGGGGGGGGGGGGGGGGGGGGGGGGGGGGGCGGGAGTGGGGGTGGGGTGGAGGGGGGGGTGGAGATGCAGGTTTAGAGTCCTCCCCATGGGAATGGTGATGGGGTTCTCCGAAGGGAGGAGCCTGGGAAGCAGTGTGGTCGGAAGCGGTGACCACCGACCTATTGCAAACCCAGCAATCACTGCATCTCAATGACTCGTCTTCCCATGAGTCCCACAGAGGGTCCCCCATGCTCACCACGTCAGCAGCTCGCTATGATTATGGGTTCAGATACGACCTCAGCCTCCCTGGTCCACGTCATTTCTGAGACTCACTTTCTGCTCTCTGCTTTCATAAACATGTGTTTGTATTTGTTTTAATTCTCACCTGAGGATATTTTTTTCCATTGATTTCTAGAGGGAGCAAGTGGAAGGGAGACAGGAAGGAGAAAGAAAGGGAGAGGGAGAGGAGAGAGAGAGAGAGAGAGAGAGAAGGAGGAAGAGAGAGAGAAAGGAGAGAGGGAGGAAGAGAGAGAGAAAGAGAGAGGAGGAAGAGAGAGAGAGAGAGAGAGAGAGAGAGAGGTTGACTCCCGCATGCACTTCAACTGGGGCCGGGAACCTGCAGCCAGGGAAGGTGTCCTTGACTGGAATCGAACCAGGCTGGTGCTCTAGCCACTGAGCCCCCCAGCCAGGGCTAATAAAATTTGTGACGTCAGTGTGACAATGAATTCTTTTGAGAATAAAACATATTTAATATATATTTAACACTGAAGTTCACTAGGGATGACTAGACATCTGTTTTGGTTTCTACCTACTAAGTTCAAAGCACCTTGAACTTGTTTTAGCTTCCTATTAGACTAAAGGCTTAGATTTTTATTTTTACTCATGGAGAGTGATGAACAGACTGGTGTAGAAATGATACAGAAGGGAAGGTTAGGGAACCACGGTAAAAATATCATAAGGATGATAAAAACCTAGTTTATGTAATTTTTTGTTTTTCCTTCATCTTTTTTTAAACACGCTATTCTTCTAAATATTAGGACTCACTATTTGTTTTAAAAATTTAACTCCGTACAAACCCATTGAGCATATTCTTTGGACGTGCTGCTTTATATTCAAAGAGGAGAGGTTGCTTTTACATGTATTTAACACTAGAGGCCCAGGCATGGATTCCTCTAACATGCACATACAATCTTTGGTTAATCTCTCCCCACCTCCTTCTTCCCCTCTTCCCTTTGAGATTCATCAGCCAGCTCCACATTTCCATGCCTGTGCATTGAGCATCTGCCCCCTGGTGGTCAGTGTGCATCATAGTGACTGGTTCATGGTCCGATGGTCAAACGCTCAAAGGGTCGCTTAGGCTTTTATGTATATAGAATGCTAGCTTGGCACATTTGCGTTCCTTGGCAGATCCTTAATTAGCATACAGGGGGAGACAGGATTCTGGGCTTAAAAACAACAGAAACACCAAACAGCTTCTGTGTCATCTCTTCGGGCACCTCCTCCCCCTGAGTGTGGCCTCACATTCCTGGACCCACGCCCCCCCTCACCTTCATCACCTCCTCTGCAGCCTCCACCCCTCCTCTGACTCGCTGGGCTTGTTGCTAGGCCCTCCCAGTCTCTCCTGCTCCCAGTGAGCCTCTTTCTGAACAGCCTATAAGTTGGCCCTCATGGCTGGAATGCAGATTCTCTTTTTATGTAGGATTGGAGGCCCAGTGCACGAAATTCATGCACAGTGGCTGCCGGGTGGGGCCTCCCTTTGTTCCACACTGCCCACTGGTGGTCATTGCATGTTATAGCGAACCATCGAACTCCTTCGATGGAGCTCTGGAGGGGACACTTTGTATATTAGACATATAATCTTTGGTTAATCTCTCCCCACCTCCTTCTTCCCCTCTTCCCAGTGCCCGAATTCATGCACCTTGAAAGGAACTGTGGGCCAGGAGGCTGTGGTAGGCACAAGGGCAGGTCTCAGCCCATCCTCAGTGCCCCTGCCTGGCTCCCCCTGCCTCGGCCCCCTGGTCCCCTGTGTGCAGGCAGCCCTGCTCCTACTGCTGCCGTTCCCAGTCGCTGACTGTGCTGGTCTCACTCGCACCCGCTGATGGCATGGAGCCATTGGGGCCGGCACCAGCACTGGTGCCAGCAGTGCCATCAGTGGGTGAGAGCGGCAGCTGCTGCCCTGATTGCTTCTCAGGAGCAGGGGGAGGTAGAGAAGCCCTCAGGGGGGATCAGGGTTGGCAGCTGCCACTCACACATGCTGATAGTGCCGACAGATCGGGACTGGTGCCGGGCGTCAGGAGCTGCCGGAGCTGTTGGGGGCGAGTTTTTAAATAGAACGGAAACTTGGAACCATCACATCTGGATAACCTAAGAATACTGGGCACTTAATTCTTCTTATACAGTGAAAATTCTGCAAGTCTCATGAGAGAGGGACATTGTGGAAAACAGAGGAAGTTAGTTTATAGTAAATCCCCTGGGTGATAAAAAAAAAATGAAAGAAATTATTTGGCTTATAAAGCACGTCAGCTGGTTAAGAGTATAATCTGTTCTTTAGCTTGGAAGAATTGAGGGAAATGGGGATATCATATTATTTATAAGGTTTCAGCCTATACATAACCATCCTCCTGAAAACTATACTATATGTTGCCCTGGCTGGTGTTGCTCGCTCAGAGGTTAGAGTGTTATCCCAGCACCAAAGGGTCTCAGGTTTGATTCTCAGTCAAGAAGAGCACGTATGTATCTGGGTTGCAGGTTAGATCCTATCCTGGCCTGGTCAGAGCATCTGTGGGAGGCAACCAAGTGACGTGTCTCTACCATTCATTTTCTCTCTCTCCCATCCTCCTTCCCACTCTCTCTAAAAAATCCAAAGGGAAAACATCCTCAAGTGAGGATTAACAAAACATAAATACATACAATGAACTTCCTTTAAAAAAACAAACAAAAAATCCCATTACTGAATGCCTTTTCCATCCCATAGCCTGGGCTTAGTCACTGTCCATGTTCCACTCTGGGCTATGTAAATAGAAGAATTCCTGTAAGTATTTAGATACAGGAATTGAGTAACACCAGCCAACAACTTCAATCAAGATTGTGTCCAGTGCGATGAGCAGACTAAGCCACCCAGTCCTCTCCTGGGCATAAGGGCCCCCTGAGAGTCTGCTCCCAGGCCAAGCGGGGTCTGGCCAGCCATGGCTCCCAGCAGGCTGTGCTCCATCTGCTCAGTCTCCACGCCCCGTGTGGTTGCTGTTGTAGGGATCGACTCCTATTTCACAAGACATCGCAGTGACAACTTTGTGTTGAGAGGATTTTAAACACGTATCCTCTATGCGGGCACAGTTAGGCAGGACTTCCTGGTCAGCTGCGGAAAATGTCTTTTTTTAAATGTCACCTTTGGGGAGAAGACAAATAGATTCAGTAATGGAGTGAAAGACGAGAGAGAGCAAGGCCAAGTTATACTTGCTTTAAGCTTGTACCTGAAGATTAACATTTGAATTAAGTATTTTATTATTTAGTTTTAATGGACAAACTTCAAAACTATAGTGAGTCTTTATTAGCACCTGTGCTATTTCAATAGCATCCTCTAGGTACCAATACTTTGTTTTCCGCATACTTGTATTGATAGGTACCGTGCATGGTTAGTGTGAGGTGCTCAATGAGATTGGGTCCGGAGATAAATACGATGGCATCCCTGTCTCAGGGGCAGACAGAAAGATACACGGACATTTATTGGGAGTTAATTAACTAATTAGATAGTGCTTCTCGAATTGTTTAGATATCAACACTCCTATAGTCTCTTAAAATTAATTGGCAATCCCAAGCTTAGGTCAGTATGTACTACACTGGATAGTAGAACTGAGGACATTTAAAATGCAAGCATACAACAGGACATTCCTTTAGCTGCCGGAATGACAAATCTATCCCATGCTGTGTGCCCCCCGGAACACCCTGCGTACACTTTCCAGAGAAGGGAGTGAGGAAGGAGAATAGTCTCCGTGTTATTAAGGAGATAGCCTTGGCTTTGGGAAGCTCCTGAGAGGGCTGAGGCCACAGAGACCGGTTTGGCCGAGGAGCCGGACAAGGTGTTGGCAGCTCTAGTGGATATGGAATCCACGTTCCCGGGGCCACAGGGAGAGAGCAATTCCTATCACTCAGTGCTCCAATGACCAACTGCACACATGGGTACGTTAGTCTCCAACCGAGCCCAGCTTCCAATAAACAATGAACAAATGAAGGAAATGGCGGTGCCAGCTTTTCCCAGGTGGTTCCGTTCACGAACTGCAGCGTGCCCCCGCCGCCGAGTGGCAATGCGCCCCAATCAGGGAGCGAAGGGTTTTGCACGGTGCACCCTCGCCCTGAGTCTGATCTGCCTACTTAGAGCTTGTGAGTGTGGGGTGCACCCGTCACAGCCTGTGAAGCTGCACGGGGACCCCCAGCAGCCAGCGTTCCCCCTCAGGCCCAGGCCCCAGAGCAGCGGGCTCCGCTCTGACTCCTCCGGAGCTCAGCGTCTCCGGGCGGCGGGCAGAGGGAGTGCTTGTTTCCTCTTCGGCATCTCCTCTCCGCCTCGAAAACAAAGAGGCAGTAAGGGGCCCACTGTCCGGGTTTGTGGACCTCAGGCCAGGGGAGCTGAGAGCACGGCCCACATCGGCCGGCTGGTTCACACGATGTTCATGAAATAAATGAACAGCATTGAAGCAGACTCAGAGACCCAGCAGGCAGACGGTGGGTGCCGCAGGGGCGGGCGGGGGCTGGTGAGAAAGGTGGAGGCATGAGAAGCAGGGCTGGTGGCTCCAGAGCCAGCACAGGGATGTGGAGCACAGTGGAGGGAGCACAGCGGAGGGAGCATAGCAGAGGGAGCAGAGGGGGGAATTCAGTGAGCGCTCTGCATGGGGCAGGCGGGCGCAGACTTATCACTGTGCAAAGGGTGTGATTGTCTTTCCCCTATGTTATTCACCTGACACTAATACAGAATTATATTGAATGCAAACTATAATTGAAATGTGAAATATTTCTTTTAATTGGACCAGAAAATAAAGAAAGATGTACTGAAACTCACACAGCGGTCAGGTAAATGCCCACATTAGAAGGTAGCCCTCTCCTGCCAGGTCACCAATCCCTTAGGGGACATCCAGGGGCCCATTTCCTGGGGACGTCAAGGCAAAGACCACAACCTCAGAGGCTTTCAACCGCAAACAGCATTTCCCAGCAGCCATGGAGGCAGAGCCCGCTCCGGGCATCAGAGAGGAGCTCCCTCGAAGGCCCGCCCTTGCCTCCTCCGGGCTCTGGTGGGTGGTTTATGGCCCTGCCTCTGCCGTCACCAAGTAAAGGACCAGTTCCTCCATGTGTTTTAGGTAAAGGAATTGAGGGAAACCAGCTGACATTTTGATCAAGATTTGTTCCCAGAGTGATCAGAAGCAGTGTCATCCCAGCCCTTAATCATCTTTGATCCTCACCTTGTCTATACTAATAGAGGGATAATATGCTAATTAGACTGGGAGACCTTCCAGATGTCAGATGGACAAAGCAATGGAGGCAGGGCCAAGGCAGAGGCACTTAGGGGCCATTAGGCCAGGAGGGGAGGGCAGTTGGGGATGATCAGGCTGGTGGGGAGAGGGCAGTTGGGGGTGAGAAGGCTGTCAAGGGGGAGCAGTTAGGGGGCAAGCAGGCTGGCAGGCAGGTGAATGGTTAGGAGCCAGTGGTCTCAGATTGTGAGTGGGATGTCCGACTGTAGGTTTAGGTCTGATCACAGGGGGTCTCAGATTGGAAAGGGTGCAGGCCGGGCTGAGGGACATCCCCCACCCCCCACCCCAAACACACACATACATTAATTTTGTGCACCTTGCCACTAGTTTGAAATTAAAAACTTAAATATGTCCTGTGTCTTAACAGAAGGCACAATTATAAGCTCCCTGTTGGGGCCAGGTGCCACCTGAAGGAAGCCACCAGCATGGCCAGAAGGGAGCAGGAATTATGCAGACTTCACTTCTACCCTGAGATCCCAGCTCGAGGCTATCACTGCCAAACAAGGGAAGGGGGAGGGGCCTTGCAGGGCAGCCTCCCACCCCTGGAACAGAGTGAGGGGGAGGGTGGGTCCAGAGGAGGCAGGAAAGCATTGGAGCTGTCTCCAATGATTATATTTTAGTCTGGGTCCTCTAGGCTGGTCTGCTCTATATCTTTTCCAGAATATCATATAATTGGAATCATACAGGATGTAGCTTTTGGAGTCTAGCTTCTTTCACTTAGCATAATACATTGGAGGATTCTGTATGTTTTTGTGTATATATGTAGTTCATTTGTTTTAAGTTTCTGAATAGTATTTCATTATGTGGGTAGAACAGTATTCCATTGTGTTGGCTTACTCATTCACCAGTTGACAGACATTTTGGATTGGTTCAAGTTTTCAGAGATTATCTATAATACTTCCACAAACATTTACCTATAGGTTTTTTGGTCTGAACTTAAGGGTTTTTTTTTTGTTTTTTTTGACTTTTTATTGTGGTAGAATTGATATAGAGCAATATATATGGGGCATGGTAAAAGTAAATTTGCAGTTTTGAGTATATGAAACACAGAGTTTATTCTTGTATTATTATTATTTATTAACTAGAGGCCTAGTGCAAAAATTTGTGCACCAGAGGGGTACCTTGGCCTGGCCTTGGGATCAGGCTGAAACCCGCTCTCCAACATCCCCTGAGGGATCCTGGGTTGCGAAAGGGCACAGGCCAGGTTGAGGGACCCCACTAGTGCATGATCCCTGGCTGGGGAGGGATGCAGGAGGTTGGCCAGCTGGGGATGGACCATGGCAGGGCTCCGGAGCATGTCTGGCCTGTCTCACTCAGTCCCAATCGGCTGGACCCCAGTAGTAAGCTAACCTCCTGGTCAAAGTTTCTTCCCCCTGGGTGGTCAGTGCACATCAAAATGAGCAATTGAGTGGCCTTAGCATATCATTAGCATTTTATGCTTTGATTGGTTGAGTGGTTGACCAAACGACCAGACACTTAGCATATTAGGCTTTTATTATATAGGATTATTGGATTATTTTCCATAGGAACAGCTATAAACCTACTCTTTCAGCCCCTGTAAATGTCAGGTGTACAAAACCATAATCAGTATTTGCATGCACTACCCAGTGATCACCACTGTGAGTCTAGTCACGTCTGTCACCGTATACTCGATCCCCTTCACCCACTTCATCATTTATCCTCCTCCCAAGCCCCTTCCTCTCTGGTAACCACCAGTGTGTTCTCTGTGTCTATGAGTTGGTTTTTCTTTTGTTCAATTTATTCATTTATTTTTAGATTCCAAACATAAATGGTATTTGTCTTTCTTCATCTGACTTATTCACTTAGTATAATACTATCAAGGTTCATCCATGTTGTCACAAATGGCAGTATTCCCTTCTCTTTTTTTGTTAATCCTCACCTGATTTTTGAAGAGAGTGGAAGGGTTAGAGGGAGTAGGGGAGAGAGAGAGAGAGAGAGAGAGAGAGAGAGAGAGAGAGAGAGAGAGGTGTCATTTGGTTGCCTCCTGCACCCACTCCAACTGGGGCCTGAGGATCGAACCTGCAATGCAGGTACATGCCCTTGACTAGGAATCAAGCTTCAGACCCTTTGGTGCAACAGCCAATGTTCTAACCACTTAGCACACTGGCCAGGGCAGGATTTCCTTCTGTTTAAGCTGAGTAACATGCTTAGGTTGCTTCCATGTCTTGGCTCTTGTCAATAATGCTACAATGAATAGAGGGTGCATATGTCTTTTTAAAATTAGTGTTTTTGTATTATTCAGATAAATACCCAGCTGTGGACTTGCTAAATCATATAGTAGTTCTATTCTTAATTTAAAAAAATTTTTTTATTGATTTCAGAGAGGAAGGGGGAGAGAGACAGAGAGAGAGAGAGAGAGAGAGAGAGAGAGAGAGAGAGAGAGAATCAATGATGAGAAAGAATCGTGAATCAGCTGCCTCCTACACCCCTTACTGGGGACCGTGCCCCAAACCCAGGCATGTGACCTGACCAGAAATTGAACCATGATCTCCTGGCTCAAAGTTTGATGCTCAACCCCTGAGCAGCACAGGTTGGGCTATTCATAGTTTTCTGAGGAACCCCATCCTGTCTTCCATAGCGGCTGCCCCAGTTCACACCCCACCAGCAAAGGTCTCTCCAACGTGCATTTCCTGTCTTTTTACCACAGCCAGTCTGCCAGGTGCGAGGGGACCTCTCCCTGGGTTTGGGTTTGCCTGTTCTGGATGGTTAAGGATGTGGGCGCCTCTTCATAGGCCCTCCGGCATCTGAGTCTTTTCTGGAGAAATGTCTGTTCAAGGCCTGTGCCCACTCTTCACTCAGGGCACTTGCACTGTGGGTGCTGAGTCATGGGAGTGAGTGGTCTGGTCCTGAGTGGCAGTGGGAGGGAAGTCTGAGTAGATCCCTGGGAGAAGGGCGCCAGAGGCTGCACCCCGGAGCACACAGACCGGGGACAGACAGGAAGGACCGGTGCAGGGCGGTGAGCCCTTTCCCCCGACGGGGGAAGAATTTCCATGTGAAATCCAGTGAGGATACAGTATCAGACAAAATCAGAAAACTGGTGTAAGATTATGTCTTCAATATTTAAAATATGTTCACCCCTTACAGCCTATAGATAAGGAAAGTATTCATTTTCTTAATTCTAAGGTCAAAAATAATATTCACTTGTGTATTTTAACTGGCTTCTGGAAGGTTCAGCATGGTTTTTTTTGTTTGTTTTCCGTTTTGTTGTTGTTGCTGATCCTCATGAGTATATTCTTTTTCCATTATTTTTTTTAGAGAGAGAGAGAGAGAGTGGAAGGGAAGGAGACAGAGAGAAATATCAATGGAGAGAGACACATTGATTGGTTGCCTCCTGCACGCACCACAGTTGGGGTGGGGATTGAGCCTGCAACCAAGGCATGTGCCCTTGACCGGAATTGAACCCGAGGCCCTTCAGTCCTCCAGCCAACACCCTATCCACTGAGCCAAACCAGCTAGGCCTGTTTTGGTTTTTAATCAAGTCTTCACTACTGGAGTGAGAGCCTGCCAGGAGGAACCGTGATTTCCGCCCTGGCCCCGGATCTGTGCTTCAGGACTGCATGTCCGTGAACAGAGCCAGGCCGCGGATGATTACGCAATTACTGAAGGTCGTGGCTGGGATGAACATCTTTCACTGAGTGCATGTGTGCCCTGCTGTGTCACAGGCTTAGAGCACACAGACCCACACCAGGAGGCACACGCAGATCTGCCACACACGGCTCACTCACGGAAGGCTCTGCTCCCTGTGGGCGGCTCTCTCCTTCTGTGCAGGAAGCACAGGTAGAGGAAACCTGGAATGCTCTACTTTTTGCTTTTCAGATAAACAATTGCTCCCCATCTCACATTGGAAGATAGTGAGCTTCAGTGAGTTGGATGGAACCACTTCCTGCTCTCAGCTTCTCTAATGCTCTCTGAGCTCCTCCTCATGTTCCCAGGTCACATGGCTGTCCTGTGGTCTGAACCCCCTTGTCACATGGCTGTCCTGTGGTCTGAACCCCCTGGTCACATGACTGTCCTGTGGTCTGAACCTCTGGTCACATGGCTGTCCTATGGTCTGAACCCCCTGGTCACATGGCTGTCCTGTGGTCTGAACCCCCTGGTCACATGGCTGTCCTGTGGTCTGAACCCCCTGGTCACATGGCTGTCCTGTGGTCTGAACCCCCTGGTCACATGGCTGTCCTGTGGTTTGAACCCCCTGGTCACATGGCTGTCCTGTGGTCTGAACCCCTTGGTCACATGACAGTCCTGTGGTCTGAACTTGGCCTTGTGGATGCTTCTCCGGGGTCACATAAGATTGACCGTCCTAACTGCCATTGCAGCTCCATCCCCTCTCCCTGCTTGGCGTCCAGGAGACGCTTTGCTGAGACTTTAATCAGCGTTTCCAACTGGAGAAGAAAAACAGAGTCATGTTAAATCTGCCTAGGAGAGAACTGCTCCTCCATCGCCCCGCCCTGGGAGGGGAGGACGCGGCCGGCACAGGCACTGGGGCTGGGTGCTCACCGGTCGGCGGCGGCTGTGAACTTGGTAACTCCAGCTCAGAACCACCCGGACTCCTGAAACGTCGACTATTCCATCGATACGTGTTTCCTAAAAGGTTTTATATGGTGGTTTTGGTTCTTATCTCAATGTCAGTTGCTGCATTTTATCAGATAATACCATGGGCTCCTGTCTAAACAGCATTTCTGGTGACTGTTAGCAATAAGCAAGATTTAAAATAAAATAAAAACTGGCCATCAGACTGACGTTTGCCACCTGTCTCCTCTGCGAAGGGGCACTAATGAACTGTAGACGGACCACTGTGTACAGTTCCTGATGTGCCCCGGGGACCACGGGTCCCACCACGCGGCACCTAAACCTTTCCTAACGGGACCCTGGTCACGGGAGCAGGCGGGTGGCGGGGAGCCAGGGAGACAGTGGTCTGTCTGCCCTTTCCAGGCCGAGGCCGGGCTCAGGAAGAAAGAGGGGCGTGCGTGTTGGGGCAGGCTGCACAGACACACCAGCTCCTCTGGCATCTCCTTTCCTCCCGGAGCCTTGTCCTGTACGTGATGCCCCAGCCGCCGTCCACAGGCCCCATCCCCCCTTCCCCCCCGTCCACAGGCCCCGTCCCCCCGTCTCCCCATCCACAGGCCCCGTCCCCCCCGTCCGCAAGGCCCGGCCAACATCTCCTCCTGCAGCTCCCCCGACCTTCCTCTCCAGGCTGCCCCTCCTCTTCATCACTGCACTGGGGTTTTCTTCTCAGCTCCTCGGAGTGCTGTGTATGTATACTTAGAAAATGTTTTGTTGTTAATCCTCACCCAAGGGCACTTTTCCATTGATTATTAGAGAGAGAGGAAGGAGAGGGGAAAGACAGAGAAATGCCAATGTGAGAGAGGCACATCGATTGGTTGCCTCCCGGGTTGAGCCTGCAACCGAGGCATGTGCCCTTGACCAGAATCGAACCTGGGACCCTTCAGTCCACCGGGCAGTGCTCTGTCACCCCAGCATCTCCATCTGTTTGGCTGCTCACTGTTCGCCCACACTGCATTGCAGCAGGCGGGCCCAGGCACCGCTTACCAAAGTGTGGGATGAGGAGTTCTTAGACTGGCATGTACCCAAGACCCGGGCCTTCCTTTACCTGCCTCTGGGGCGTTCTTGTGCAGGTGGCTTTTACAGATTAATTAAACTTAACAAAAGTGCTCGGCGACTTCAGCGGGAAGGTGGCTTTCTCAGCTCTCTCTTTTCAGCAGCCAGCCCAGAGATTGGTTCAGAAGTGACCTTTCCTCTAGAGAAACATCTATGTGCTCACGGCGAATGGGATGGGGGTGCGGAGGCATGGCGGGAGGTGGCCACGGCTGTAAGAGGCTCTGGTGGGCGTCCCGGTCGCCGGGGTCGGGAGGGGGCGGCCGGCGCAGTGAGGCTCTCTGGGAAGCAGGTGGACGGGCGCTTGGTGGGACCAGCAGAGTCTCCGGAGAGCAGCAGTCTGACTCCTGGTGACTTAGTAACCAGCTCTGACCTCAGTCACTGTTATTGCACCAGAGCATGGGAAAGTCTGCTGCGTGCATGTTTGGGAGGCATTCGGGGAAAACCAGTGGAAAGCAGCTGTGTCCGTACCGGTCTCTGTGGAGGGGCGGAGACAGCTGTGGGGGGGAGGGGGAGCAGGTGGGCGTGCCTGGGCAGCAGGGCCTCCTCTGTCCTCCCTCTGCAGCGTCCACTCTGCTCGTCATTGTGAGCTGCCCACATGCTTGACGGCACTGAGTGACACCTGTGGTGTCAGGACCATAATGACGTGGACGCCCCCTCTGGTCAGAGGTTAAGTAAAGTGTGTGGTGTTTGCGGCTGCGTGTAGACCAGGCTGAAGAGGGCGGTTTAGTGCTTTCTGCATCAGGGCAGGAGTTCTGTGCCTGCTCTCTGTGGTGCCCATCGGTTTCATCGCTCCGGTCGTTCTGATGCGTGACCCCTGGCAGAGGGCGCCTGGGCGGAGGCCCTGTGCCCTCCCTGGCCGGGCGGGGACGGCGAGGCTGGGGGAGACGGGGGTCTGTCCCAGGTGCCTCCTAAAGGACCAGGGGAGGCCGGGGTTCTCGTTGGGGGCCTTCGTTTCTGAAGAGCGGGTGTCTTATTTTGTTAGTCCTTGAGAATGGGACTCACGGTTCTGCCTGTTTCCCGGCCGGCCACATCTGGGGGACACCTGCTCCATGGAAAGCCTGCTTCAGCTGGAACTGGTGTGGCTCAGTGGATAGAGCGTCGGCCTGGGGACTGAAGGGTCCCAGGTTCAATTCCGGTCAAGGGCATGTACCCTGGTTGTGGGCACATCCCTAGTAGGAGGTGTGCAGGAGGCGGCTGATCGATGTTTCTCTCTTATCGATGCTTCTAACTCTCTATCCCTCTCTTTTCCTCTCTGTAAAAGGTCAATAAAATATATTAAAGAAAAAAAAGAAAAGAAAAGAAAAAGAAAGCCGAGTCGCCTCTCAGCACAGAGGGGTTTGTCTTCCTCACCGCACCGGCCATGCGGCTCAGAAGTGGATGCCGCGTGATGGACGGACGTGTGAGAGGATCCTTGACCTCCCTCGCCTGGACAGAAACATCAGCAATGAAAACGCAAATGGGCTTGACCTTCTGGTTTAAGAATTACAGGATGGCGAGACCTTGTGCAAACACCTAAATCCCTAAATGACCACGATTGCCAAGCCACAAGCAAATGGCACTCCTGCGTCCTCAGACAGCCGGACGGTGTGCCCACAGCCCTGCGGCTCCACGGCTGTGCACTGCCCCCTCCAAGCTTGGGGCGGGAGGCGTGCTCCTAGCGGCCGTCTCGCGGGAAAGGCTGTCTCAAAGCGGCCTCGCCGTGTGGCTGGGCATGGAGCCAGGGCGGCCTTCCCACCCGGCTGTGAGCAGGTTCATGCCTGGCGCTTTGGCAGAGTCAGTCATGTGTTTGCCCTCCAGCCACTCAGCACCGAACCCCCCCTTCCCATCCAGGCTCCCCGTCCCCCTCACCCCCACTCGCTCCCCAGTGTTCACGAAGCTCCCGGAAACACCTGCATGGGGCGGCGGGGCTCAGAGGGGAGGAGCCCGGGCTCTGTCTCTGCAGTGGGACACGACTGATCGCCGCGGCCGTGCACCGGACATCTGGACACATCTGGAAACACCCACACAGCTGTGGGAGCTCAGGGCAACTGGGGTGCTGTGGCCCCTGCAGGAGGCAGTGAGGGGCAGTGAGGGGCAGTGAGGGGCAGAGAGGGGCAGTGAGGGGCAGTGAGGGGCAGTGAGGGGCAGAGAGGGGCAGTGAGGGGCAGAGAGAGGCAGTGAGGGGCAGTGAGGGGCAGAGAGGGGCAGTGAGGGGCAGTGAGGGGCAGTGAGGGGCAGAGAGGGGCAGTGAGGGGCAGAGAGGGACAGTGAGGGGCAGTGAGGGGCAGAGAGGGGCAGTGAGGGACATTGAGCGTCAGTGAGGGGCAGTGAGGGGCAGTGAGGGACAGTGAGGGGCAGAGAGGGACAGTGAGGGGCAGTGAGGGGCAGAGAGGGACAGTGAGGGTCAGTGAGGGGCAGTGAGGAGCAGTGAGGGACAGTGAGGGGCAGTGAGGGGCAGTGAGGGGCAGAGAGGGGCAGTGAGGGGCAGAGAGGGGCAGTGAGGGGCAGTGAGGGGCAGAGAGGGACAGTGAGGGGCAGTGAGGGACAGTGAGGGGCAGTGAGGGGCAGAGAGGGACAGTGAGGGGCAGTGAGGGGCAGAGAGGGACAGTGAGGGGCAGTGAGGGACAGTGAGGGGCAGTGAGGGGCAGAGAGGGGCAGAGAGGGACAGTGAGGGGCAGTGAGGGGCAGTGTGGGGCAGTGAGGGGCAGTGAGGGGCAGAGAGGGGCAGTGAGGGGCAGTGAAGGGCAGAGAGGGACAGTGAGGGGCAGTGAGGGGCAGAGAGGGACAGTGAGGGGCAGTGAGGGGCAGTGAGGGGCAGTGAGGGGCAGAGAGGGACAGTGAGGGGCAGTGAGGGGCAGTGAGGGGCAGTGAGGGACAGTGAGGGGCAGTGAGGGGCAGTGAGGGGCAGAGAGGGGCAGTGAGGGGCAGTGAGGGGCAGTGAGGGGCAGAGAGGGGCAGTGAGGGGCAGTGAGGGGCAGTGAGGGGCAGAGAGGGGCAGTGAGGGGCAGTGAGGGGCAGTGAGGGGCAGAGAGGGACAGTGAGGGGCAGAGAGGGACAGTGAGGGGCAGTGAGGGGCAGAAAGGGACAGTGAGGGGCAGTGGGGGGCAGTGAGGGCCGGTGAGGGACAGTGAGGGGCAGTGAGGGACAGTGAGGGGCAGAGAGGGACAGTGAGGGGCAGTGAGGGGCAGTGAGGGGCAGAGAGGGGCAGTGAGGGGCAGAGAGGGACAGTGAGGGTCAGTGAGGGGCAGTGAGAGGCAGTGAGGGACAGTGAGGGGCAGTGAGGGGCAGTGAGGGGCAGTGAGGGACAGTGAGGGGCAGTGAGGGGCAGTGAGGGGCAGTGAGGGACATTGAGCGTCAGTGAGGGGCAGTGAGGGGCAGTGAGGGGTAGAGAGGGTCAGAGAGGGTCAGAGAGGGGCAGAGAGGGTCAGAGAGGGGCAGAGAGGGGCACGCTCCAGAAGCTGAGCGGTCCTGTGTGCACTGGCCTTCAGGACGTGGTTTGTGAGTGCTCGCTTATCCGTGCTCGCCCGGCTCAAAGCACGGGCCTCTTCCTTCTGTTCGCTCAGCTCCTTCTCGCCCGCCTAGACAGGCCAGCATTGCGCCCGGGGAGCCTGGCTCACTGCCCCGGCCTGCCCCCGCCCCTCCTCCCGCCAGCCCGCCGCTCTAACACGTGGTTTTGAAACACTCTTGGCTCCCCGTCCTCCCGGGATCTCTGAGCCACGAAGGCGGGGATCACTGTCTTCACATTCTCCCCGTGGGTCCCCCTGTCATTCATGGGCATCCTGGCTCAGCAGCTGCTGGTCCTCCCCCCTACGGCGGGCACATCCGGGCGGTGTCCCTGTGCCAAGCACTCACCGAGCGTCACGGGCTTTTCCTGCAGGACGATGGGACCGCAGGCGGGGAAGAGGCGGCAGTTCCCGTGGCTCAGGAACAGAATTCCTGGGGAAACTGGGTTCCAGAGAAAGGAATCCGGTCACCTGCCCTCACCAGCTCAGCCAGGGCAGGACCAGCCCGTCAGAGAGGGAGGCGCTGTGCGGAGGTGAGTGTTCAGGGTTCGAGGCCACACCAGGTTGCACTCTGGAGTCAGTCGCCACTGGTGTGGGCGCATTGGCTGGGCAGCCCTCCTCTCCTCTGTCTCTCCCCTCTCCCTTGGAGGGGGTTCAGGGGAAAGCGAGGAGGGAGGCCTCAGGAGCTGCTGTGTGAGAACACGCCCTCCGACTGCGTGCAGCCCAGGCTGAGGCTGGGCCTGCTCGGTCCCAGGATCTCTCTGGGGCTCAGTGCTGCTCTGACCCGAGGGGACACTTGCCTTCCTGCCTGAGAGAGCCCTTTTCTAGGCAGGTACTACGTGCTCCCCACAAGCACCCAGCGAGGACCCTGCCAGCGTGCTTGCCTGCAGCCTCTCTGCCCACCAGCTTCCTCCAGCCTCGGTCGGGGACAGGCTCGGCTGCGCTGACTGTGACCCAGGGTATGAATTCCCTCTCAAGTTACCAACCATTATAAGTGCTCACTCTACAGTGTTAGATGCCTGAAGAGAACTGGGACGTCATGTATGTGGGGCAGGCATCTCGCCACACTCAGAGACTGCTGACACATTGCTGAAACCGGTGTGGCTCAGTGGATAGAACGTCGGCCTGGGGACTGAAAGGTCCCAGGTTCGATTCCAGTCAATGGCATGTACCTTGGTTGCGGGCACATCCCCAGTAAGGAGTGTGTAAGAGGCAGCTGATTGATGATTCTCTCATTGATGTTTCTAATTCTCTGTCCATCTCCCTTCCTCTCTGGGGAGAAAAAAAAAAAAAAAAAAAAAAAAAAAAAGACTGCTGACACTGACCGCCACACTCAGCTCCTCCGGACACTTCTCAGCCCTCGGGCCTCGGACGCGTGGGCTGAGCTCACGCCATGCACATGGAGGAAGGCTGTCTGGAGTAGAGGCTCCCTGCTGCTCCGTTGTAGATGTGACCATAAGAACAATTAGAAAACGCAGCATGGCTCCAGTGGCTAGTGGTCGACAAACTGTGGCTCTCAAGCTGCATATGGCTCTTTGGCCCCTTGAGTGTGGCTCTTCCACAGAATACCACGTGTGGGCGCGCGTGTACAGTGCGATTGAAACTCCATGGCCCATGTGCAGAAGTTGGCATTCAGCTCTCAAAAGAAATGTCAGTCGTCCTGTTGATATTTGGCTCTGTTGACTCATGAGCTTGCGGACCACTGCCCTAGCCAGTGTGGCTCAGTGGATAGAGCGACAACCTAAGGGTCTCAGGTCCAATTCCAGGTCAGGGGCACGCACCTGGATTGCAGTTCACTCCCCGCCCCTGGTTGGGGTGCATGGAGGAGGCAACTGATAGTTATGTTCTCACTGCATCGATGGCTGGCCCTCTCTCTCTCCCTCTCCCTCCCTTCCACGCCGCTCTCTCTCTAAAATATATATATCAATGGGGGAAATATCCTGGGTGAGGATTGAAAGAAAAGACGGCAGGAGGGAGTGGAGAGTCCAGCCCCCGGAAGGCTGGGACGCGGCCCAGGCTACTCTCCCTCTCTCCGGCCTCAGCGCCTCCAGCCTGCTTTCCTCCTTGGGTGCCTCTGCGGACACTGCTCTCCTGAGCGCGAAGCCACGGCCCGGTCTGAGCTCGCACAGCGGTGCCATCCTGGGCCGTAAGTCCCGGCGATGGCTCTCTCTTCGGCCAAAGGCTGCCCAGCAGCCTGGGCTCCCCGTCATCTTCCGGTTTCCGACTGCACATGCAGCTCCTCCTGTGAGACAGGGCGGGAGGTGGGGGTCGGGGGCGGTGGCAGAGGGCGGAGGGCGGAGGGCTCAGGCTCTCAGACGCGTGTCCTCAGGTGCCCGCCAACTAGAGAAGACTCAACTGCTTCCTGTTCAAGGAGACACTACTCGCGTGTTTTCTCGTTCATTGTTTTGTCTGCATTTCCGTTTGGGTCACTTCTGTTGATGCAACTGTGGGCTCACACGCCATCGAAGCCTGCACGGTGGTCTCTCTTTCCCTGCGGTCTCTGGATCTGGGCATTTTCGCAGGCTCCTCCCTCTGCTTCATCAGACATCTGCTCTGATTCCATTTTCAGAGCCTCGGTAGCTGCTGGTCGTAGTCCTTGAAACTCCTGTCTGATCGTTCCAAAACCCGCATCCTAGTGGAGCCTGGTGCTGATGCTTGTGCGTCTCGGCAGACTATTCTTTCATGCTCTGTGACCTGCTGTGCAAAGCTGGGCAACACATGTGAGAGCTAGGAACTGAGCCAATGAGTCCTCAGGGTGAGAGTTAGAATCACCCTGTTACACCATCCGGGTGAGGGTAGGATCAGGCTGTTACACCCTCAGGGTGAGGGTTAGGATCAGGCTGTGTGACGCCCTCAGGGTGAGGGTAGGATGAAGCTGTTACACCCTTAGGTTGAGGGAGGATTCGGCTGTTACACCCTCAGGGTGAGGTTATGCTCAGGGTGAGAGGTAGGATCAGGCGGGAGCAGGCTGTGTTTAGCGTTTGCTGCAGCTGTCAGTCCAGGTGGTTCTGTGTGCTCTGGTTTCTGTTTTCTTCTTCTCTGGCTGTCCTTGCATTTCAAGGGGAACCCCTAAACCCTGTTGTGTGTGGCTCTCAGCGGGACCTGCTGTGTCACACGAGGGTCCCCCTGAGGTGGCAGCCAGGCTGGGCAGGGGGCATGCGCTGTAATCGGAACTCCATCCATCTGTCTGGTTAGTGGACCCGAGTCCCCTGGGGAAGGGCGGCCCAGAGAGCATTTCTTAGCCTTTTCCCTCCCTCCCTGAGGCGGGGTTGGGGGATGCTGGAGGGGCTGCGTGAGCTGAGAGCCTCCCCCAGGTCACCCAGGCCGTCTCCCGGAGAGCAGAGCCTGCTGAGGGGACCCTCCGCCACATTTCAGAGCGGAGACTCCTCCGCCTCCAAGACAGGATGGGTCTCTATCACCGCCACCATCACCGCCACCAGGAGGACCCGCCGGGCTCCTGGAGCTGAAGCCATGCCATGTGCCCGCTGGACACCAGCCTTCTGCCCTCGTGGGGGTGCAGTCACAGGCGCCCGCCGGGCACCGGCTGCAGGGCTCCTGCACCCGGCGCTGACGGCTCTGGGTTCGCACTCGCCTGACCCTGGGGCTGGGCCCTGCTCTGCCCGGGGCCTCGGCTCCCGGTGCCCAAGAAAGGCCTTGGTTCCAGTTGGGCGGCTTCTCACTGTGATGGTGACAGAGACCATGTCCCGGCTCCACACCCCGGGGCTGTGACGGGATCTCTCCTGCTGCTTCTGAAACTCTCTCCTGCCAAAACTGGTGTGGCACAGTGGATAGAAAGGTCCTGGATTCGATTCCAGTCAAGGGTATGCACCTTGGTGGCGGCACAACCCCAGTAGGGGATCATCCATGTTTCTCTCTCATCGATGTTTCTGGCTCTCTGTCCCTCTCTCTTCCTCTCTGCAAAGAAAATCAATAAAATATATTTTTAAAAAATAATAAAACTCTCTTGGATGAGGCCCTGGAACCACTGTCTCCTGCCTCCCCTGGGACCTCTTTCTCCTCTCCCCACCCCTCACCCTCTGGCCCCTGCCCTGAGATCCCCCATGACTAGCACTTCATACTCAGCTCCCTGGAGTCTCTCCAGCAGGTTTCCCGGTGGACGTCTGGGGTGGCTGCAGACCCCTCCCGCTCCCCGAGGGAGGGAAGAGGGCAGATACTTCTCCGGTCTGAGAGCGGTGTCCGCGCCTGTGTCTGCGGGAACGTGTGGCCTGGTGGGCTCATACAAGTGGACGCTCTGGGTCTCAGCTCCGAGTTGTAACCTCCGAGTGGGCAGGAGTATAGGAATCTCTTCCACGTCCCACATGGCAAGGGTTCCAATTCAAGATTCAGGTTCTGGAGAAGGGCTGCACACAAATGAAAAGAGACTTGAAGAAATTCAACTTGGCGATACGGGGGGCCAGGCGGTAGTCCAGCTCTAGTGGAAGAACTACTCCTGCTCTGGCCCTGCCATCCCCTTTTATTGAGGCTTTGGGGAACACATCTTAGGCAACATAAACAGATATTTACATGTAGCCCTTAGGCAGGAAATAACAGAAACTTACACGGGACACACAAGGTGAAGGCTGCTTCAGCTAACAATATCTCAACTAAAGGCTATAGCAATTAAGGTTGTTGACCAGCCTTCCTGGCTTCCTGTCAACATTTCTCTTTTTAGTGAAACTGATTTGTTTTCCAGCCAGGAGCACCTCTCCCACCTGCAGACTCGGCCACAGGCCATCCTCGGGCTCTGCCTGGCCATTCTCTCCTGTGTCTTAGGATGTCTCTCTCTGTGACTTCTACCACCCAGTTTGGGACTGCCTGAATCATCCGTCTTTCTGAATTCTCTACTTCTCTCCTCTGGCTTACCTCCCTCCCACCTCCATCATTTCTATTTACTGTACTTTTATGGATAAGTCTCAATTTTATATTTCAAATATTCTACTAAATTTTCTTAATTATAATTGAAAATTTTAAGAACTACCTTTCTTTTTTGTTTGTTCTCTATTTGGCCCCTCTTCATAATAACATGTTTAGTTTGTTGATATAATGTCTTTAACTTCTTTTATGCTTTTTGAAAGACATTTTGTTCAAATTCTGTTCTGTTCTGTAAATACTAGAGGCCCAGTGCACAAATTAGTGCACTAGTGTGGTCCCTTGGCCTGGTCTGCGAGATCGGGCCAAAACTGGCTCTCTGATATCCCTTGAGGGGTCCCGGGTCGCGAGAGGGCTCAGGCCAAGCCAAGGGACCCCACTGGTGTATGATCAGGGCCTGAGAGACCTGGGAGATTGGTCAGCCAGGGAGGGACCACAGGTCTGGTCCATCTCTCTCAGTCCCGATCAGCCAGACCCCAGCAGCAAGCTAACCTACCAGTCAGAGAGTCTGCCCCCTGGTGGTCAGTGCACATCATAGCGAATGGTTGAGCAACTTAAGCATATAATTAGCATATTATGCTTTGATTTGTTGAATGCTTTTATTATATAGGATTGTGTGTGTGTATGTGTGTGTATATATATATATATATATATACATTAGTGTATTTCCCAGGGCATTTTTTTTGGCTGGGGGGTATTTATTAATGTGTAATTGGCACACAACATTATCTGAGTTTCATGTGTACAACGTGGAGATTTGATATCTGTAGGACCACATCGCTGAGGCCAATCGAAGGAACCTGTGCAACGGGCCTGTGTGAGGGCTGCGTGTCAGGCAAGGGCTCCAGGTGCGAGCATCGCAGAGGCACCCACAGGCCTGGGTGGCGCCCATGCCAGGCTGTGCCTCCCCACAGACACAGACTTCTCCGGCGGCGCCTGTGCTTCCTGATGATCAATTGATCCAGTCTCTCTGTAAACATGGCCACCCCCTCCCCCTGCCCCCGTGGGCCTCGGGAAGGACAGGCGGCCGGGCACGATTCCGGTGGGTGGGTGCCTCCTCGGCTCCCTGGCTAGGAGCCCGGGCTGTGGAGGCCTCCGGGCTGGGCATGGTCACCATGGGCCTGGCTGTCCCCGCAGGTGCCCGAGGCCCGTGCCTGTCTGACCCCCCGCCCCCCCGGGTCAGCAGGACTCAGGTGGGCGGTGGAACTCTCATTTCCTGAGCCTTTCCTTCACCTTCTGTTCCCGTTACTCTGTAGGCCTGGCGAGTCCAGTGTAACAAACACAGCTCTATCCTGACGTGTTTCGGGAAGCAATGGAAAAGAGTGTTTTAGATCTCTCTCTCTCTCTCTCTCTCTCTCCCTGAGGAGCCACACTGACACGAGCCACCTGCCTTCCTGCCATGTGGCTCTGTCTCCGTGGCTGTCGGCGGACTCCATGCAGCAGCCGGAGAGAACGCAGGGACGCGTGGTGAGTGATGGTCCACGAACACCAAGGACACGAGCTCCACTTTGTTTATTAAACATGACGATGTGGCCTTTCCCGGCACGGCCCGCGGACACATCTCACCTGGACCGCGGGGATGTGACAAAGTCCAGCCTCTCCCGCGGGCCCCCTGTGGCCCCGGACGCACGAGGGCCTCCACGGGACTGGGACGTGGCCTCGCCGGGCAGCGGGAGGAAGTGGAAGTATCCTGTGTATTAGAGTGAGGGAAAACCAGTAATATTTAGGTCATAAATGGAAATGTCACCGTGTCCTGGCACTGTTTGCTTTGCATATTTATAATTTCGGTTATTTATACCCTGATTTGTTTTAAGAAGGATCTCAGGCAACCTACAAAAATATACAAAATAAGAAAGCGAGGAAACAGCGGCTCAGGGAAAATATTACGAAGGCACGGAATGAGTGGGGAGAGCGCGGGAGCGGGGAGAGGGAGCCGGGCGCTGAGCTGTGCTCGCCCGCCTTGCCCCCCGCTGCCCAGCCGCCGGGCGAACGCCAGATGTGACCAGTCCCAGAGTCCCCGGCACAGAGCGAGGCGGCAGGAGCCTCCGCTGCAGTCCTGGCACGAAACCAGGTAAAACGCAGCGCCTGGCTTTCGCAGCAGCAGCCACCGAGCAGGGAGGCATCGGGGCACAAACTCCAGGTCTCTCCTCACACGTGAGGCAGCGGCGAGCCCGGACAGGCCCAGCGGGAATCCTGCGGCCCGTGGGGTCCGAGTGTCCAGAGAAACGTGCTCGTGGAAAAACACATTTCCTTCCCAAAGTCAGCAATTTAATTGTTTAAGGAAATGAACCAATGAAGCAAAAAAAATCCAAAACCCACTTCTGGTCTCATGTGAAGAGTGTGGATTTCTATACATAAACACATGCATCGTGTGTTTGTGTGTGTGTGTGTGTGTGTGTGCAATTCACACACATGCGCACGCATGTCAGTGGCGGTCCCTCTGGCATCCACCACTCATGGATAGAGAGCCATCATCTTTCAGTCACATGCTGTGGCCACAGATCCCACTGCTGGTCCACGTGGAACAGTGGGCAGGCTGGGTCTGCAGACAGTGCTGTGCATGCTGCAGGGGGCAGGGGCCAGGGCAGAGGCTGGGGCAGGGCCAGGGCAGAGGCCGGACCAGGGGCCAGGGCAGAGGCCGGGGCAGGGGCAGGGGCTGGGGCAGAGGCTGGGGCAGGGGCCAGGGCAGAGGCCGGACCAGGGGCCAGGGCAGAGGCCGGGGCAGGGGCAGGGGCTGGGGCAGAGGCTGGGGCAGGGGCCAGGGCAGAGGCCGGGGCAGGGGCCAGGGCAGAGGCTGGGGCAGGGGCCAGGGCAGAGGCTGGGGCAGGGGCAGGGGCCAGGGCAGAGGCTGGGGCAGGGGCAGGGGCTGGGGCAGAGGCTGGGGCAGGGGCCAGGGCAGAGGCCGGGGCAGGGGCAGGGGCTGGGGCAGAGGCTGGGGCAGGTGCCAGAGCAGAGGCCGGACCAGGAGCCAGGGCAGAGGCTGGGGCAGGGGCAGGGGCTGGGGCAGAGGCTGGGGCAGGGGCTGGGGCAGGGGCAGAGGCTGGGGCAGGGGCTGGGGCAGAGGCCGGACCAGGGGCCAGGGCAGAGGCTGGGGCAGGGGCCAGGGCAGAGGCCGGGGCAGGGGCCAGGGCAGAGGCTGGGGCAGAGGCCGGGGCAGGGGCCAGGGCAGAGGCCGGGGCAGGGGCCAGGGCAGAGGTCCTGGCAGAGCCCAGAGGCCAGGGCAGAGGTCAGAGGTCGGGACGTTTTGTTATTATTTTATCTTTAACATTTTTTAAATTATTATTTGGGAGATGAATGAACAGGCCAGTTTTAAAGAGAATGAATGGATGTGGGGGGCAGTGCAGCGAGTGCACACAAGCGGGAGGTGTTAGAATCCGTGTTTGCTGATGGTCGGTTACGTGCCGAGCCTTCAGTGGGCCTTGGCTGTGGCCTGAGTGACACGGAGGCCTCCCCATCCTCGCCGAGGTGACATCTCAGAGGAGGCCACGGGCGGACGCCGGCCACTAAGCACAGAGCGCCATGAACACACACCTTCCCGCCTGTCACCCAGGACTCAGGGTTGCGTCTGCACAATCAGAATGAACGGTGCTGGGGATCGGGGCGTGGCGGAGGCTCTGGGTGGCGGAGGCTTTGCATAGCTAAGGCTCTGGGTGGCGGGGCACCCAGGCGTTGTGGGCCCTCAGGACACACGGCTCCGTTCCCCTCTCGTCCCACGGCTTCCGATGGGCTCAGTAGACGGAAGTCCAAGCATCCCAGCAACCACGCCTATTAACTCCTCCCAGAGACAAATGGGGTTTTGTTCCAGAGAACCTCTTCTGTGGATGTAAACAGGACTCAGCTGTGTCCTCACCACGGGGAATGTCACAGATCATAGTCCCTGTGCTGGGATCCAAGTGTGTCTCAGCGACTGAAAGAAAAAAAAAAAGCCATAATTGAAATGCCGAAGACAGAGGCCCTTACTTGGTGAGTTCTCGGTAACGGATTAGCGTGTATGTGATCGCCTTTCAGCGGGAATTAGTTTAATCTCTTTTACACTAAACAGACGTGGGCTCGGCGGCTCAGCCCCGGAGCAGCACGGGGGTGCTATTTATAGCCGCGTGCGATTCTGAAAACCGGGAAAACACACGACTGCTTTCCTAACCTTTCCGCGGATCAGGGGGTTTGTCAGCCTGTCGCACCACCTGCTTCATAACAAGCTGGTCCTCTGGACACTGCTGATACCTTTGACCATTAGAGCGACTCGAGTCTGAACGGCTCTGTTCCCCAAAGCAGGTCCTGTGAGACCAACCAGCGCCCCAAGCGCCCTCGCATGTGACCTGTGGGCGGGGCCTGCTGAGGAGTGAGAGCTGCACACCCCACTCTCACGAGCCCCCACGCCTCCCCCCCCCAATCTCAGGTGGCCCGGAGCAGAGGATGAAGACAGAAGCCAGGCCGGGGTCATGTGGGCCTGGATTCCCCCCCATAGGCAGTGGCCTTGCTTTGCTGACCTCTGAGATGGAGAAAAAGACACTCCCTGCCCACAGGTGAACAGCAGGCGGCTGGCTGGCTGTCCTGCTGTCCCTGGCACCTCTGGTCAGCCAGGCTGCTGCTAGGAGGAGGGAGGGGGTGGGCCTCTGGTGCCCCATTGGTGTGAGCAATAACCATACAATGTGTGCACCTACGTGTGTCATTGCACACCACTGTGGACTTCCTAGATCAGGGGTTGCCAACTGGTGGCCCGTGAGGTCTGCGAGGTTGGCGACCGCTGCCCTGGACAGCCCACAGCGGCCTGAGGGAGCGACATGCCCTCAGGAGCACCAGCCTTCACGCCTTCTCACCTCGCAAGCTTCCCAGCCACCTTGCTACTTCATTCCAGCACGCTCCCTCTCTGTCCCCTCCCCCATTCATTTC
This sequence comes from Nyctalus aviator, assembly GCA_036971965.1. Taxonomy (NCBI): domain Eukaryota; kingdom Metazoa; phylum Chordata; class Mammalia; order Chiroptera; family Vespertilionidae; genus Nyctalus; species Nyctalus aviator. The sequence goes on along the minus strand of CM072927.1, from coordinate 743,132 downwards.
TGTGGTCTTGATGTCTGTTTTTATTTTTTATTTTTATTTTATTTTTTGATATTATATATCTTTATTTTTTCCTTTATTTTTTATTTATTTATTTTAACTATTTTTAAATTAAGTTATTATCTGTGTACATATCTTATCATTGCCCCCCCCACTCCCATACATGCCCTCCCTCCCCAGAGTTTTGTGTCCATTGGTTATACTTATATGCATGCAATAATCTCTTACCTCCCCCAGATCTCCCTACCCTCCCTGCTGTAATTTGACAGTCTGTTCAGTGCTTTACTGTCTCTATATCTATCTTTTGGTTCATCAGTTTATAATGTTCTTTATTATACATAAACGAGTGAGGTCATGTGGTGTTTCTCTTTCATTGACTGGTTTATTTCGCTCAGCATGATGTTCTCCAATTCCACCCAGGTGGCTGCAAATGATAAGAATTCCTTCTTTTTTATGGCAGCATAACATTTCTACACACCAATAGTGAACTTATAGAAACAGAGACTAAAAAAGCAATCCCATTTACCATCGCACCAAAAAAATTAAGATACCTAGGAATAAACTTAACTAAGGAGGTAAAAGACCTATACGCAGAAAACTACATGACACTGAAAAAAACAGATAAAGGAAGATGTAAACAGATGGAAGAACATACCATGCTCATGGATTGGTAGAATCAACATCATCAAAATGTCCATACTTCCCAAAGCAATTTATAGGTTCAATGCACTCCCCATTAAAATACCAATGGCATATTTCACTGACCTAGAAAGAACTCTCCAAAAATTCATTTGGAATAATAAAAGACCCCAAATAGCCACAGCAATCTTGAGAAAGAAGAGTAAAGTAGGAGGGATCTCAATACCAGATTTCAAGATGTATTACCAAGCCACTGTTCTCAAAACAGCCTGGTACTGGTAGAAGAACAGACATATAGATCAATGAAATAGAATAAAGAATCCAGATATCAACCCAAATCACTACGCTCAATTAATATTTGACAAAGGAGGCACAAATATACAATGGAGTCAAGACAGTCTCTTCAATAAATGGTATTGGGAAAATTGGACAGATACATGCAAGAGAATAAAACTAGATCACCAACTATACACAAAGATGTCCGTATTTTTAAAGAATGCTCTTTCCCCAACCTCGTTATCAGAGGCAAACTCTTGATGAGGTCACAGGGACTCTAGTCCATTCTGGAGGGCTGGTCCATGCAGAGGGAGTCGGCAGGCAGGCGGGTAAGTCTGAGCCAGTATTCAATCCGGTCCCTGGAGTCTGGAGGAGCAGAGGATGGTGAGGGCCCAAGAGCAGTCTCCAAAGTGGGGGGCGAGGGGGAATGTCTCTGCTCATGATGTCCTGGATCAGAAAACATCATTCAAGTCCAGGGGCATTCAAGCGGCCCACACCTCTCCTAACATCCAGCCCCAAACCTCCTTGTCTCTTAAATATGTCACATGTCCTCAACAAGAGGCTCCCCCTGCCCTCTCCCCCCCTCCCCCCGAAATCTCAGTGTGCTGCCCATTGAGGGGCCCTACTCGGTGTGTATGCAAGGCAGGAAGAGGAAGAAGCATCTGAAGGAGGAAGAGAGGTTACACGGTGAAGATCTCTAACTAGTTTCAGCCTCTCTTAAATTTTTAACCTTAATATGGTAAAATGTGATCTAGATTTGAAAAGGAATAAATAAATTCAAGTAAAATTTCTTTTAAAAATCATTCTTAGAAAAGAGAAATGAGCCCTCGCTGGTTTGGCTCAGTAGATAGAATTGGTCTGTGAGCTGAAGTGTCCTGGGTTTGATTCCAGTCAAGGGCACAGGCCCGGGTTGTGGGCTCGATCCCCAGTAGGGAGCATGCAGGAGGCAGCCAATCCATGATTCCCTCTCATCATTGATGTTTCTCTCTCTCTCTTCCTCTCTGAACTCAATAACTAGAATCGAATTGTGACCTACTGGTTCATAGGTTGACATTCAACCACTGAGCCATGCCTGCTGGGTTATTTTTTCTTAATACAAATGAATACGGGCTTACAGGAGTCGTTCTCATGGACTGTTCTAGAGTCCCAACACCCTGCACCACAGGTGACATTCACAATTTTCAGGTGATTGGCTAATACCCCGACTTCACTGGCATGGCCTCTGGACCACACACTCACACACAGATGTTGGCTGAGTGTCCAAATAGCCATGTGGTTCTCCTGACAGCAGCATGGAGACTCAAGCATGGCCGCCAGGTGGCTCACTCTTCTCCTTGGGGTGGAGCCACCCTCTCTCCCAGACCTGCTGGCTGAGGGAGGTCCTGGCTCACAGAACGCGCCAAGGCATTTCTGGGCATTGGCAGGAGGCCCTAAGGAGCCTGCAGCTCTCCCCAGGGCTGCCCGTGCCTCCGGGAGGCTGGTTTGCTAACCCTGCGCCCGCCATGCCCAGGGCCCAGCAGCCCATCCTCCGGCCGAGGCTGGCGAGTGAGGCCCCAGGCCCGGCCGCCCGTCACCCGCTCACGGCCCGCCCCCGGCTCAGCACTCTGAGCGGCAGCATCCCCTGGCGCCAGGCCTGAATTATCGCTCCATAAAACCAACCTTATATCACAGTTACTTTCCAAGTCACCGAGTTTGAGGAAGAGTGTCAGCGTGTATTCCTGCAGAGCAAGTCATTCCACATGTGACCTTGGGCAGCCACCGCCTTGCCCTCCTGGTCTGTGGGCTCAGGAGATGGGACAGCGGCAGGGCTGGCTGGTCGCCCAGGGTCCCGGCTGGGACATGGAAAGGGATAGAGAGTTAGAAACATCGATGAGAGAGAATCATTGATCAGCTGCCTCTTGCACACCCTCTACTGAGGATGTGCCTGCAACCAAGCTACATGGCCTTGACCGGAATCGAACCTGGGACCTCTCTGTCCACAGGCTGACTTTCTATCCACTGATTTCGGCTGGAATCGCTATTTATTGTTTTTAGCAGCTAATCTTGGAGGTAGTTTGTTAGATAGCAAAGAGTGGATTCACATACTTACATGAATTCCTACTTTTCCTTACCTGCTTCCACATGTTTATTACCGATTTTGACATTAATGTTTTCACATCACCAGGATTTATTGCCTTATATTTCATTTTTTGAGCGCAATATCCAATTTTGAGTTTTTACTCTGTATTTTAACGGAAATGTAAAAGTCTCAGCACTCCTGGGCAGGTCCTGCACTGTGGCTTCCCCATGGCAGTACCTGCACTTTGGTTTGCTTTTAGGTGGTGCACTTCACTAAACAGCTTCTCAACGGGCCATGCACATTCTGCCCCCCATGTGCCATCGCCCGCGCCCACCCAGTGTTCTCCAGCTTGCTATGACTCCTGCTTCTGCTCGGAGACCCATCCTTCCTTTTCTGTGCATGAAGTTTGATGAGTTCATCAGACATATATCACTAGTACTCATTATCAAATTTTCCTTAAATAACATATCTCCATTTCTTCTATCGTCATGAATATTTTTTGTACCATCATTTTAAATATATGTTTTTATTAATTTCAGAGAGGAAAAGAAAGGGAGAGATAGAAACATCAGTGATGTGAGAATCATGGATCAGCTGCCTCCTGCACTCCCCACACTGGGGATCGAGCCTGCAACCTGGGTACATGCCCTGACCAGGAATCGAACCGTGACCTCCTTATTCACAGGTTGATGCTCACCCACTGAGCCACGCCCACTGAGCTATCTGCTCCATGTTTTCGGTTTCTCCCTCAGGAGGTCAGGGATGCCCAATGGTGTGGGTACGAGGCTGGGCAGGGAAGAGCCAAAGCAGAGCTCTGGGGCGGCCACTGCCTGCTCAGGATGGCCCGTTTGCCAGCTTGAAGATCCGGTGTCAGTATTTTAACCATTTTCTGTTGTGTGTGATAGTTTTCTAATCTAAAAACAAAGACACTAATATAATGTATCTGATGAAGATTTTGTGAAGATTCACTAATGACATTAGACCTTTCTAAGGAAGTGTGCAAAGGTTTTCTTGAATTTATTCTGTTTGAAGTTGGTTGAGCATCACTGAGCATCTGTAAATTTCTTTGTTTCATCAAATTTGGGATATTTTTAGCCCTCAATTATGCAAATAAGTTTGTATCCCATCTTCTGATTTCCTTCTGGGAATCTAATTGCCCACATGTTAGATCTCGTGATAGATAACAGGTCCCTGGGCCTGTGCCGTTTTCCTGTCTTCTCTTTCTGGTCCTCAGGTTTGATCACTGCTGTTGATTTATATCTCAGTGCACTTGCTCCGGCCTCCGTGGTCTATCTTACAGACGTGGGTTGGTGAGTGCATCCTGTGAGACTTTGGACTCAGCTACTGGAGTTTCAGTTCTGAGGTTTTCCTCTCGTTGGTTTTAGTTTCGTGCCTCTGGAGTTGGTGCCATGCGTGCATGTGGTCAGGGCTGGGAACGGTGGGCAAACAGCACAGGACGCGGCTTCAGCACGGCTGTGTCCTGGTAATGCTTCCTGCTCTCCTCGGGGCCCGTGGTTTACATGAGAAAGCTGACTTCCTTCCCACCGGCCTGACCTGGGTGTGGCGGCTGCAGCCCTGAGCCTCGCCTGCAGCCTTGGTGCAGCGCCTCTCTCACCTGCCGGGGCTCACACAGCACGGGCGCCTTCCCACGCTGGCTCCGGGGACTCGCTCTTCGTGGCGGATCTGGAGTTTTAGTTACTGTCTCTGGGGGAGCTCCCTGGTGAGATGTTACTCAGTCAATGACAGAATCATACGTTTCTCCCTTATTAAAAAAACGGTCCTTTTGTTCTAACTGGACTTGGAGGCAAAGCAAGAGCAGAGAGGGGCTTTTTTACTTGCCCGTCTCTGATTGCATGTCCTTCCAATGTGATTCTTTACTAAGGGACCAAAACCCACCTAATGTGTGGCTCTCTCCCTCTTTGTAGACGTCCTCGGAGCGAGCCCAGTGTGAAGAGACCATCTGCTGCCGTGGGCCCTGCATCTGGAAGCAGTCTTCCCCCAGCCATGGCCACAGCCATGGCCACGGCCACAGCCACAGCCACGGCCACATCTCTGTGCACTTCTCAGGAACCAGAACCAGAGGGGAGCTCACAGGGGGCAGAACTGGACCTCGTTAACGATGGGCATAGCCATCTGCTTTGTCGCTGTGTGCTCAGGGAGTCTGGGACCAGAGTGTCTACTTTACAGAATGGTGACACAGATCAAAGGGGGCAATAAGCAGAACATCTCCAGAAGGGAGTAAGAAGCCGCTGGTTCCTGTAGAACGCCTCATTTTTCAGTTTGCTCATTCTTAAGTCCTATCTGCACCCTCTTAATCGCTTTAACCTGCCCCTCGTTTTTTTATAATCCATTTGTAACTTTCTGTGGTTAGCTTACACCTCCCATTATGCTGTAAGGTGCTCCAGGGACAGATTGTCCTGATTTGTGCATCTCTGTTGAGCTTTGCACAGACCAGGAATCCTCCCTGGCTATTTGCAGAATTGAATTTGTTTTCTTGAATTACTTTTTCATCAATATTATAGCCGTTTCCTCAGAGAGCTTGTAAATCTCAATAGCTGTTCTTAAAATGCACAGAAGGCTCTTCGTTTCATTACCTTTTCTGTTTCTTTGATCCTTTTTCAGTGTTTAAAAATAAGCGTAAAGATTTGACTTGGGCCTGGCCAGTGTTGCTCAGTGATTAGAGCGTCAGCCCAAGGGGTCAGGTTCGATTCCAGGTCATGGGCACGTACCTTGGTTGCAGGTTTGATCCCCAGCCCAGTCAGGGCAAGTACGGGAAGCAGCCAATTGAAGTTTCTCTCTCCCCTCGCCCCCTCAATCTCCCTCCTTCTCTCTCTCTCTCTCTCTCTCTCTCTCTCTCTCTCTCTCTCTCTCTCTGGAGAAAATAGCCTCAGGTGAAGATTAACAACAAAAAACAACAATTAGATTAGAAACAAACAAATAAAAAAGACTTTACTTGAACCTTTGAGACTCAGCAGCACCAGGAATCCAGTTTACCCTGAATTCACGATGGCAAATGTCTGTTGTTTTAACTTCAGACGTTGTCGGAGGCTCACAATCAAGGACTACAGTGTCAGTAGAGCCATTCTTTCTTTAATCACATACTTTTTAATGATCGTTGAGATGGTATGACCGTGGGTTCATATTTTTCAGAGAATTTCAAATGCACTTGAACGTACTGTGTGCGGACGCTGCCTTTCCCCCAGTCTGTGGTAGCTGTCGCCTTCATCTGCCCAGCAGTCCGGTCCCTCCTCACAGGACAGGTCTGAGCAATGCCAGGCGGAGTTGGATCCCAGCCGGGGGCTCTGTGGGCCTGTGAGCATGCGGGGCGCTGACACAGCACTTTGTGGCCGAGGGACTGATGGCGGGGCCAGGACTCCTCCACCGAGGCCTCCGCTTCTTCTTAGATCTTGCTGGTGAGCGCGACCTGAGGTGCAGGGAGGCCCTGAGGGTCTTTCCGGATCTTTCCCTCTTTGGCAGTGTAAGTTAATCACAACTCATTTCTTCTGCTTTCGGTGAAAATCAGATACATATTTGGGAGCTGCTAGAAACAGGCTCTTGACATACACGGAAGTAGCACAGCTGGGATTTTCCTTGGTTCTCTTTTCCGCCCCCATGGGGTCTCTCCTTTCTTCCAGGGAATGAAAGGCAATCACAGCTCAGAGGCTGCTGCAGGAAAGGCACTTACTGCTGCTGCTCCAAAACTGAGAGACCTGAGAAGGAAGAGGACCCGGGAGCACTGAAACCCTGGAGCCAGGGATGCTGGAGGCTTGGGGTGCTGGAGGCTGGGGGTGCTGGAGGCTCAGGAATGTGGGAGGTTGGGGCGCTGGAGGCTAGGGTACCGGAGGCTCAGGGATGCTAGAGGCTGGGGGTGCTGGAGGCTGGGGTGCTGGAGGCTGGGGATGCTGGAGGCTGGGGCACTGGAGACTCAGGGGTGCTGGAGGCTGGGGTGCTGGAGGCTGGGGATGCGGAAGGCTCAGGGATGCTGGAGACTGGGGATGCTGGAAGCTCTGGAAACAGCACAGGCACTGCAGCTGAAGGGGTGGCCTCGGTGTGTCCATGACCTCCTCTGGTAAAGGCTCTGAGAGCACAGGGTGAGACCAGGTGTGGCATTCTGAAAGCCGAATGACAGGACAAGTCCCAGCAGTCAGTGTATGGTTTCTTATCGAACTGTTCACATGGTGGTCGCCTGTGGTGTGAGGGGGTGCCCGTGCAGGTGTGTGTCCCGAACGCAGACCATCGCAGGTCCCTCCTCTCCTGTCCCGGTCTCTCCTGTCGGTGCAGACTGCCTCACAGCGGCATGCAGCGTCTGGGACTCCTGACGCTAGCTCATTGCGTCTCATGTTGCTGGTTTTCCATGGGAATTTCTGCCTTTGAAATACGCAGTTATAGGGACTGCTTCAGAGACAGTGAACTGGGATGTGTGTGTTAATCAACTCTTTTAATTTAGATTTTTTTCTTGACTTCAGAGGGTGATAGGTGAGGAATTGTCCCACCACTTCTGGGAGTGGTTACCATGGCAATTAAGATTAGAATATGCCTCATGAGCTTCGTGTATCTTTCAATTTAAGCATTCATTATTTTGATGAATGCAGTGCTTTCATGAGAGGCAGATTACCTCCGATGATAAGACAGGTTTATTGATGTCTGCTAACAATCCCAGCGTGTTTGGCTTGAGCAGTGGTTTAGCGTTAGGCAACACAGTGGGGTGCTCACACTCGCATATTCTTCCTGAGCACTTCCCAAACCTCACCCCTAATTGCCCATTTCCCTCCTGAAGCCGTCTTCATCTGGGTGGCTGGCGCTGCAGGAGCCCACAGCCAGACCACGCCCCCTCCCTGACCAGAGCAGGACGTAAGTTACAGTGGGAACCAGAGGGCCGAGGCAGGCACTCAGATCCATGTGAGGGCGTTTAGTAGTAAGATGGCCCACTCTCTACATCTGTGCACTCAGCGAAGAAAAGCTCACGGCTCTGCATGTGACAGTGTCTGAGACTTCAGGTCTCTGGTCATGGGGACAGAGCTATTTGAAAGAAACTAAGTCTAATGGCACCTGAATCTCATGGCCCTGAGTCTGATGGCCTTGAGTCTGATGGCCCCTGAGTCTAATGGCCCTGATTCTAATGGCCCTGAGTCTCATGGCCCTGAGTCTCATGGCCCCTGAATCTAATGGCCCTGAGTCTCATGGCCCTGAGTCTAATGGCCCTGAGTCTCATGGCCCTGAGTCTGATGGCCCCTGAGTCTGATGGCCCCTGAGTCTAATGGCCCCTGAGTCTCATGGCCCCTGAGTCTCATGGCTCCTGAGTCTCATGGCCCCTGAGTCTCATGGCCCCTGAGTCTAGTGACCCCTGAGTCTAGTGGCCCCTGAGTCTAGTGGCCCCTGAGTCTAGTGGCATCTAAGTCTCATAGAACCTTAATCTAGTGGCACCTCAAAGTGCTCTGGTTCTTACTTCATGAAAGACAAGCTTATGTTTTCAAGGCTCTCTGTGATTTCTGTTTTATTTCCATTTAATGCGAATGTTATAAATTCTCATGATTCCAACAAAAATATAATGTTAAACCTGAGGACCTTGGGCTTCACAAAATCCTATCTAATAAAGAGATAATATGCAAATTGACCATCACTCAAACACAGAAGATGGCTACCACAAGATGGCCAGCAGGGAAGAGCAGTTGTGGGTGATCAGACCAGCAGGGCAGGGAAGTTAGGGGCAATCTGGCTGGCAGGGGAGAAGAAGGGGTTAATCAGGCTGGCAGGCAGAAGTGGTGAGGGGCAATCAGGAAGGTAGGCAGGCTGGGCTGAGAGACATACACCCCCGTGCATGAATTTCATGCACTGGGCCTCTAGTATAATATACATAGAGTAGACTGACTATATTATTCAGACTAGAAGTCCAGTGCATGGAATTCATGCATGGGGGAGGGGATCCCCTCAGCCCAGCCTGCACCCTCTCCAATCCAGGACCCCTCAGGGTTGTCCTGGGGATCAGGCCTAAAGCGGCAGTCAGACATCCCTCTCACAATCCAGGATTGCAGGCTCCTAACTGCTCACCTGCCTGCCTGCCTGATCACCTCTACCTGCCCCCCTGCCATCCTAATCACCCCTATCACCTCTGGTTGTTCCCAACTGCCCTCCCCTCCCTCCCTCCCCCCCCCCCCCCCCCGCTTGCCTAGTCGCCCTCAACTTCCCTCCCTGATGGTCTGGTCGTCCCTAACCCCCCCACCCCCCCACCAGCCTGGTTGCCCCTTACTGCCCCCCCCCCCTGCTGGCCTGGTTGCCCCGAACTTCCCCCCCTCTGCCAACCTGGTCACCCCCAACTACCCCCTCACCCCTTGCTGACCTGGTCACCCCACGCAGCCTGCTTGTTCAGTGGTTTGGTCATCCCTCACTAAGCCCTCTGCAGGCCTTATGGCTCCATGCAGCCTGCTGTTGGGTCATCTGTCCAGTTGTTTCAGTCATGACAGCCCCTGGCTTTTTATATATTAGGATAGTTTTTTCCAATTTTTAGAAATTAGACTTAGTATTAATTTATATTTGGGAAAATTTTAATTATTTAATATTTGCATAGATAATATTTAAAATTTTCTTCAGATTAGAATAGATGGATATTATAAATGCAATTATGTGACTCAATATTATAACTTTTTACTTTTTCTTCACCAGACCTAACTTTTATTGTTTACATAAATATCTCCCTGAATAATTCTATTCCGCCCAGTGAGGTCTGAAAATGTAGAGCAAGCTACCTGCTCCTCTCGCTGTTCTGAAACAGCATCCGTTTGATCTATCAATGGTGGGTCAAGTGGTTTTATTTAGTACATTTATTGTTCCTCATAATAGTTCCTCCCTTCAAAGAGATCAATGGTTATTGATTTCCCCCCAGAATTAGAGATAGGAGAGAGAGATGAAATTGAAGTCAATAATGAAAATAATGCTCCTTTGGAAGCCACGGATGCGAATGTAGGCTGTGTCCTGTGTTGGCACCAGCCAGCGTCATGGAGCGGGCGTCATAAGACCCGTGGTGAGCACTCACTATGCGCAGACATCACTCTTGTAGCTCTGTGTGCGTTAACTCACCATCCAGCACATAGGTGGCCCTTTGAGACTGGCTTCCTTCACTTCTATATGCATAATAAGACGCACTTAACTTCCTACACGGCTTGTCACGGACTGTGGGAGCATTTTTTTTTAGCATTGATAACGGTGTGGTGCCTGGATGGGCCAGCATTTACTACGCATTCGCCTGTGGAAGGACAGGTTGGCTGCTTCAGGTTTCGGCCCATGTGAACTAAGCTGCCACAGCCTTCCTTGTTTGGGTTTTGTGTGGACATGCCTTTCACCTCGTTTGGGTAGATACCAAGGCGTGTGACACCAGATGGCAAGGCAAGAGCCTGTGTGTTTTGGTAAGAAACGGCCACACTGTCTTCCACCGCGGCTGCGCCATTTCACCTCTGCAGTGATACTGGTAAAGGCTGTGCGTTCCAGTGGCTCTGCGTCCTCGCCGGCATTTCCTGATGTCAGCTGTGTGGGTTTTAGCCACTCCCGTGGGTATGTGACAGTATCTCGTTTTTTTAAATTTGCATTTTCCTACTGGCACGTGACCTGGAGCCCCTTTGCCAATGTGTGGCTGCCATCTGTATAGCTCCTGTGGGGAGGTGGCAAGACCTTCTGCCTGTTTATTAATAAGTTCTTTTTTTTATTGGTAAGTTTCAAGAATGCTTTGTGCATTTTGGATCTAAGTCCTTTATCAGACGTGTCTTTGCAAATTATTTTCTCTCCGTGTGGCTTGCCTTCTCCTTCTCTTTGCATCATCGTTTGTGGAGCAGGCAGTTTCAATGGCAGTGAAGTCCAGCTTGTCTCTGATTTTTTCCATGCATCGTGCCTGTGGTGCTGTATCACCAATGGCATCGCCCGCACCTGCCGCCACCTCGATCTCTCCTGTGTTCACTTCAAGGCGTTTCACAGTTTTGCATTTGACATCTAGGCCTGCGATGCACATGGGTTAATTGTTGAGATGGGGTGAGGTCTGCAGATTCATTGCTCCCTATGGCTGCCTGGTCCGTCTGCCCCTGCTTGTTGACAAGGCTATCTCTGCATGTAAATATTAGGGGAAAGGATTATTTGCCTTCTTGAGTAGGCCCTGAGCATTCCTGGTGGTAGGCTGGATTTAAATATCAAAAACCCACTTTCCCACACCATGTTTATAAGACAACTCAAACAAGTTTTGTTGTAGTGAGAGGGCAGCTGCTGTCAGCCAAGTCTCTGTTTTTTACCCGGGTCCCGATTTGAGCTGGGCATGGGAAGTTAAGTAGCTATGGGGGCAGGAGACTCCCTCAGCAGGGGTGAGGTTTCAGGCCCCTGCAAAGTTTTGGGGGTGAGGGTCTGTGCCCCACCTCAGTTGACCCCCAAGTTCTCTCCTGATGGCCCCTCTTCAACTGTGCCTGTCTTAGGTTGTTCCTTCCCTGAGGAATCTTACCTGTCTCTGGCTAACCAGCCATCCTTAGGGCCAAACTGGGTGATGTGAGGTTCAGTTCTGTCTCCTTGGTCTCCTATGCCTCCATGGCCTCCACATCCAGCTCCTGCCTTAGGTGCCCTTGCCTGCTGGCGGGGCCCCAGCACTGATCACATGTCTTGGGGAACCCGGGTTTTTCTCCAGGGAGCGCCCAGCTAGCCCCACTGGGTGAGAGACAGATTCATGGTACGGTCATCACGAGGCTTCAACCTCGACATGAACAGAAAGCTCAGGATTCTTATATTTCCAATAGGACATGATCTCACTCATCTAGGGGAAATAGTGAACAACATAGACTGAGGAACAAGAATAGACTCAGAGATAAGGAGCCAGGGGTCAGCTATTGGACCTCAAAGGGAGGGTGGGGGTAAAGGGAGAGATCAACCAAAGGACTTATGTGCACACATATGAGCCTAACCAGTGGTCGAGGATAATAGGAGGGTAAGGGATTGGAATGGGGAGTTGAGGACAAATATGTGATACCCTAATCAATAAAGAAATTTTAAAAAAAGACTATCTCTGTGCCATGGTGCTGCTCGTGTGCCTGGTCACAGAGGAGTTGACTGCATTCACCTGGCCTGTCTCTGGGACCTCTGTTCCGTCTAGTTGTATGTTCTTGGCCGGCGTTTGGCTGTCGCAGTGACCGTAGCTCATGGTGAGTCTCCTCTGACCATACTCACCTGGCAGCCCCTCGGCAGTGCTCCTGGCACCTCTGCGTCTCTGTCATGTCAGTGCCTCCCGTATGGCGACCCCTCCCCCTCCGGCCCTCAGGAAACCTGTCGTGGCCGTCCTATCAGCCTCATCACCTCATTTATGTGATCATCTGGTAGTTAATTGTCTTTAATTTATATATATATATATATTTATATATATATATGGCAAGCTTTTTCTTCGAACACCCACACTCCCTGAGGGAGGAGTAGCGTTAAGAAGAAGGAAAATTAAGTCTCCACAGCAATATTAGCCTGACGCTTCAGTCCATCAGTAGGCTGGCAGTGGAGGCCCGTTCCCCCTGTCTCACAGCACCTGCCCTCTCGCCTCTCCGCCTGTCCCGACCTGGGCTGTTCTCCTTTCAGACAAGCCCCGATGGCTTGTCTCCCTCTGAACGAAAGCCTGGGCCCAAACCGGTTTCTCCTCCTGCTTCCGGCAGGCGGAGGGCCCTGTCTTGGCGCCACTGCTCCTGGCCGCTCTGCTTCCCCTCACCGCCTGGAGCGGAGCCACTGCAGTGGGTCCCCAGCCTCTGGAGGACAAGGACAATTTCTCACTGATGTGCACATCCGCTAGCAATGACCCCGGTGGCCAGGACACGGCAGCCGCCCGGTGATGTATGAATGGGAATGCCTGATGCAAACCAGAGCTGCCGAACAGTGACCACGTCAGGGAGGGGTGACCTCCCAGGTCTGGCTGTCGCTCAGATTCCGTTCTGACTGAAACAGGCAAGTGGCCGGGCCTTGCAGGGACAAGCTGGTGCACCACCTGTCTCCTTTCCTCCATGTGAGTGCGAGTACGGGGGGGGGAGGGGGGGGATGATGAGGGAAGGGGGAGGGGGCGTTTCTCTGTGTTGCTGTCTCTTATGTTTATGTTTCATCAGCTCCTTTCAAGTTCCTGAGTAGCTGAGAGAAAGTAACTTGAGGTGGGTCATATAATTTCCATCTATTCTTCTTTTTTTTAAGTATTACATATGTCCCCTCTCCCCCTGTCCCATGACACTCTCCAGCCCGCCCCCATCCCCACCCCAGGCTTTTACCACCCTCTTGTCTGTGCCCACGGGTTGTGCTTATGTGCCTACAAGGTCCTTGGTTGACCACCTTCTACCCCACCATCCTGTACATTTTATTACATTCCAACCAAACAGATTTCCCCACTTTTTAAAAATATATATTTTATTAATTTTTTATAGAGAGGAAGAGAGAGGGATAGAGGGTTAGAAACATCAATGAGAGAGAGTCATCAATCAGCTGCCTCTTGCACACCCCCTACTGGGGATGTGCCCTCAACCAAGCTACATGCCCTTGACCGGAATCGAACCTGGAACCCTTCAGTCCAAAGGCCGGTGCTCTATTCAATGAGCCAAAATGATTTCAGTGAGATTTCCCCACTTTTGTGGACTGGGAATAACGGTACAATTACAAAACAGAGAGCAAAGCCAAGCAGAAGTTACTTCGCCCACGCGGGAAGTGTGCCCGGGCTCTGACTGGGGCACCCCGTTCCACCTCCTCGCTCCGTTCTCACCATCACCTGGGGAGGGAGGCGCGATCACCTGGCACCATTTTACAATGAAAACCCCGAGCGCAGCTATGACCCTCTGCGTGTGCGTGCTGCCTCCTTCTCACAGGAAGGCGGCGGTGCAGTCACACGTGTGCTCACACGGGGTTCTTGTGAACGAGGCGGCAGTCTGGGACTGCCTGGTGGGTATCCCATGCAATGAGCTTTCTCACTGGTCATTTCATCTGAGCTTTACGCATTTCTGAGAATGGACTGTATTAGATTATGAACAATGCAGAAACTGAGATATCGAAAGAGGCATAGGGATGGCTGAAGAAGAAGAAAAAAGAGAGAAAACATAATTTATTTCAGGGAGAATAGCTAGTTAGAGATATGGCGCATATAGCACAGTGCCTGGTATTCACATCGTCTTAGACACATACGTGTGTGCACGTACACATACATACACAAATGAAATATGATGGGGGGAGATTAATGGCCTATCTAATTTATCTATTCACCTGTTTACCTATCACTAAGTTAATAAACCGTAGTTCTGGGTCCCAGGATTGCAACGCTCGATCGATCAATCGATCGGGAATGAAAGCGCCGAGTCACCACAATGTGGGGGAAAGTTGCACCTCACCTGCCTCAGTTCCCGCATCCATAAGCCGCGTGGTCTCAGCAGATCCCCTCCGAGGACTTTCCCAACTCAAATACGCTGGGATTTCTAAAATGTTAACATCTTGTCCACGTTTTGTTTTTTGTTTTTTGTTTTTTGTTTTTTTAATATAATTTATTGATTTTTTTTACAGAGAGGAAGGGAGAAGGGTAGAGAGCTGGAAACATCAATGAGAGAGAAACATTGACCAACTGCCCCCTGCACACCCACTACTGGGGATGTGCCCACAACCTATATATATATGCCCTTGACTGGAATTGAAGCTGGGACCTTTCAGTCCGCAGACAGATGCTCCATCCACTGAGCCAAACCAGTCTCAGCTTGTCCACGCTTTGATATGTTTTTTGACGAACAGGGGTGGGCCTAGTTAGTGGAAAAAACTCAGAAGAAGAATGAGGAACCAACATAATCTACAAACTGGAAAAGCAGTCCCTGAATAGACACGGGGTTATGTAATTTCTCAGGGAGTCACTTCCATCCGCTGACATTCACATCGATTGTAATGGCTGCTTGGTTTTCATACTTCTGAACAGATTTCAGTCACATGGAACTTTAGGGATTTTCCCACAGGAGTGTTGCAAACTCTTTTAGTAACTTCTGATTGTGAATAACTGCATTCAAAACCAGAATTATGAAAACGAATGTTAAACCTCTCAAGATATGTTTCTCAGCCGCTGGAAGAGTAATTGGCTATTAATCTGGATCCGTGAGTCCCATCAGGGTAATGAGCCTCTAATGTGCTCTTCCCTTTTTCCATTAACTCAGTGTCCAGGGCTTTGGGGTGAGTTATTTTGGACCATTGCCACGGGACTGATATGACTCTGTTGCTATGGGAAACCTGTTTCTGAAATGTCTGTTTTCCCTTTGCAGTGAGATCGCTAATTCTCTTCCACTCCCAAACCTTACATGCCGAAGTCTGTAAGTATTCCTATGTTTAATTTTATTATGACTATGTATATAAAGAAATATGTATCAGAGGTTATGTTAATATTAAGAGTGACAAATAAATCAAAGCTTATCTTTCCTTTTAGCTACCAAAACCCGGAGGCCATCATTAATTCTATAAATTACTGACTCGTTTATATGTCCTGACGCAGAAACAGTAATGGCCCCATTTATATAATTTGGTGGAGAAATTGGAAATCTGAGCTTTAAATGTAGAACTAAGATTTCCAGAAGTGGTGTGTGCCTCGGACTATTTATACCACATGATGCTCTGAGAAAATAAGTTTGAGAAATAACCTAATTTCCTACAAAATTAAAACCACGATGGGTACACAGAAGCCACATTCTTCAGCTCAGAGTAACGTGTTCAGGAGAGAGAAGACCTGAGTGGGGGGAGGACACAGCTGTGGGAAGGTGTGTGGCAGGAAGTTCCTCCGAGCACACAGTTAGCAGCAGTGCGGGCTTTGTCACTGTCCCTCCCTGGCTCCCCCTTGGGGTGCTAAATGGCTCGTACCCCGGGATTCCCAAAGAGAAGTGGAACCCTGTCAATGCAGTGAAGAGAGTGTCCTGAACCTTCCTAAACTGGTGCCAACTCCTTCATGAAGAAATGAATAAAGCCCTAGCCAGTGGGCTCAGTGGTTAGAGCATCAGCCCTTGCACTGAAGGGTTGTGAGTTCAATTCCCAGTCAAGAGCACATACCTGGGTTGCAGGTTTGATCCCTGGCCCCAGTCAGGGCATGTGTGGGAGGCAAGTCGAGGTGTCTCTCTCACTTCTTCTTCCCTCCCCTCTTTCTTATTCTCTCTCTATCTTCCCCCACCCCCACTACCCTTCCTTCCTTCCTTCCTTCCTTCCTTCCTTCCTTCCTTCCTTCCTTCCTTCCTTCCTTCCTCTTTCTCTAAAAAAGAAAAATCAATGGGAAAAATATCCTTGGGTGTTTTCTCTAAAAATGTCCCTCCCCCAAAAAGTAGCATGCTCTTTGAAGAGATCAGATCATTCTGTTACCCTGACCTGCGGAAGCCATTAACAGACAACCAGCGAAATGCACAGCGGACACCTCCTGCCCATGGAGGGGAGGGGCCTGGAAATTGACCGGATCTTCCTCTCAGAGGGGAGCACAAACAGCCAAATGCTGTAGCATAATCCAGCGTTGTGACTGGAGACGGAGGACACGGGATGTGCCTGCTGTCCATTTACCGTTTCCGTGTGGCCAGCTGCTGCCCCCGTGTGCTGCTGACACTGTACACATCTGCACTCAGTTGCCTTTTATACTTTTCATGCGTTTCTCCCTATCGTTCATCAATACCCTTCTCCCAGGCCAGGCTGTTCATGCTTGGTTCTGTCTGTACCCTCTCCCATCAGGACAGAATCTGATTTGATTGGCTGGTTTCTCTACAGTCGGTGTAGGAGGGAAATTGCACCCTTTGTTGTTGTTTTTTAAATATATTTTTATTGATCTAGAGAGGAAGGAAGAGAGAGAGAGAGAAACATCCATGATGAGAGGGAATCATTGACGGGCTGCCTCCTGCACGCCCTCTACTGGGGATCCAGCCTGCCACTGAGGTACATGCCCTTGACCGGAATCAAACCCGGGACCCTTCGGCGTGCAGTCTGATGCTCTACCCACTGAGCCCAACCAGCCAGGCCTACCCCCATGCTTTAAGAGCTCTGTGGCCCAGGAGAAACCGTGTTTCCCCGGGACTCGCGAGAAGGGCAGCTGAGAGGTCCCAGGAGGGAGTGAGGTTAGCCGCCGGCCTTGTGGGCCAGGCAGGCAGCTGCCCGGGGTCACCGGCTCAGGTGACAGCTGGCTTCGTGACACCATTGCATTCCGAGGGGGTGCCGTTTGGTCTCCTCAGATCCAACACCCGAGGTTGGAGACGGTGATGGAAGGCACCTGGCAGCTTGGCCGAGACGCGGCGTTCCAGCCTGGAGCTGCTCTGTGATGAGAGCACGCCGGCTGGAGCTCACCGGAATCAGCTCTGGCTGTGGCTGCCGCCGGGCGGGGGGGAGGTGTGAGCCCCCACATCCAGGGATGGCTCCTCAGTGACGGTGGGATTGGGGAGGAGGGGGCCAAGGAGGCGAAGCAGTTTATTTTATGTTCAGATCTTTGCCTTGGCCTCCAGTTTTATGAGAAGTCGTGAAAAATTTCCAAATCTCTGCTAGATGTGGTAAAATGAAGCCTGAAGCAAAGAACCAGGAAATTCTTACTGTGGTTTTTCCACTAAAACAGGACACAGTGGGAGCGGCCCCCCGGGGAGCCCGGGTGTCCTTCCTGTGGCCTCCTCGGCCTCACAGATCGGGGGCGGACGATCCTATAGAATGGAGTTGTGCACGCCTAAAGTGAACATTGTTTGGGGTCTCCCCCTGCCCACTTCCCAGACTCCCGGGCAGAGTTCAGCCCCTCCGGTCCACAGGACACAAGTAAACGTTAATCTGACCAAAAGGGAAGCAGAGCATGGTCAGAGCACATTATCCTCTGAGATCATGCAAAGGCAACCGTTTGAAAATGCTTAGATGGGCAGCTGCAACTTCCGGCATCAAACTCCTGCCCAGTCACTTGGTCCTGGGAGCGGCACTGAGGCGCGCCCTCTCCGCTCCAGCACACGGGGGACATCCCATCCGCTGGTCATCCTCCCCACGCGGCTCCCCAGCCAGCCGCCGTAACCCGCGCTCACAAGCCGATAACTCTGAGCCCACCGAGCGGCTCTGATCCGGTTGTGAATTTGATGTGGAAATGGAATGGCCCCAGGACTAATGCCATGTGTCCCTACCGAGTGGTTACTTATCCAGGAGCTTGTGGGGCTGCGTGGGATTGCAGGGAAGCGTGCACTGCGGTCCGCCGTGTGCAGACAGACAGGCGTCTTCCTGAGGTGGCAGTGACCACTGAGTGAGTGGCCAGCTGTCTGTGGGGTGAGGGAGCGGGTGAGTGGGGGGCTGCAGAGGCAGAGGCTGAGCACACGGAGCAGCGGGAACTCCCTGAGGGAGGGGTGGAGGGCACGGAGGGGGATGCAGAGTGCAGGTGCGAGCTGTGGTCTCTGTGCAGAGTGGAGGCTCGGCCTGGGCTGGGGACCTGCCCCCGAGGAGCAGGCGGTGCTGAGCCGCCCTGGGCCGGCCGTGCAGGAGGCGCCTGGCTACGGGGCGGCCGCAGCCGGTGCTCCGGACTCGGCAGCCGAGCCCTCAGGAGGTGGTGCCGCTCCAGCGGTCTCTCTGGGGAAGAACAGGCAGTGCCATCACACGCCGCTGAAGGTCCCCTGTATACGGTGAGGGACACGAAGGCAGGTCCGTAGCACGACAGGAGACGGCGCCTGTAAAACCTGCTTCTCAGTCAGTTGGGGACAGCCTGGGTGTGGACGGTTCTGCAGCCTGAACCAGGGAAGTGGTCTCGCTATACTTTACCAGGGAGGGCAGAGAGTGGCTCTGTGGTTGTAGGAATGGCTCCTGCGTGTTATTCCTCGGGAGGCCGGACTCTGAGCTCCTGGTGGCTGCTTCCCGCACTGTGACCACAGACGCTCATGTGACAGCTCGGCTCTGAGGGCTACGTGCACGGAAAGCGATGTTTTAATCCCAGAAACTAGAATTGTCTAACATTAGATCTAAAACATCTTCATCCTATGACTATAACAAAGTCAGTTTGTTAAACGTAACTTTTTCAAATTAAATGTTTATTGTTGAAAGTATTACAGATGCCCCTTTCCCCTCACCCCCCCACACCCCCATTTCAGGCCTTCACCCCACTACCTTCTGTGTCCCCGTGGGTGATGCATATCTGCATGCAAGGTTTTAGTTGACCTTTTCTCACCCGCCCACCCTCCCTCCCCCACCTTCCCTCTGGGATCCCGCCATCTGTTCCGTGCTTTTGTGTCTCTGGACCTCTTTTGTTCATCAGCTTACTTTGAATCTCACTTCTCACAGTCCCTGCTTACTGACTGGTACCTTCCGTTAACCTCCTATTCTGCCCAGAAATGCATAGTGTCAATGGCACTGAACGGAACACACCTTTGTCAGTGCTTACGTGGAGCACGCTCTGCTGAAAAGGCACTTCCTCCAGCAGAGCCACGGCTGCCCTCTGACTCGGCTTTCGAGGAGCCGAGCCCAGAGAGCCCGGGGCGACCTGGGAACATGGATCTGACCACATTTCCTACGGGATCTGGGAGCTCCGCGCTGCGCTGCACGCAGGCCTGCAGATGGTCAGCTATCGGGTTACCGGCTCTCCCGGGGCAGATGGCCGGCTGTGGGCTCTTCGTGTGACCGTCCGGAGGCCTTCTCCTCCGAGAGCAGACAATCCCGTGCTCCTGAAGCCGCGGCAGGGGTGCCGCCCTGAGGACGGCCGTTGGAACCGGGAGCCAGGCCTGACAGGCACGCTCACCTCACCAAAGCAGAGCAAACGGTGTCGGCTCTTGTTTCACCTCAACCGCGGCCACATGTTCCCAGGAAAAGCAGAAATGAAACAGCCGTGAGCACCTGGGATAGCGGAAGGGATTCGGCTGGTAAGAAAATTTGGGATTTTATATTCATTTTTCCTCCGAAAATGGGAGAATTGTATTCTTCTTTAGTGAAAGATAGTTCAGAATTTAAAATGATAATAAAGCAGGTGACCTGCTTCTCAGCACCATCCTGTCACCTGACCTCTCTGTCCCCCCAGAGAGCAGTCAGCGGGAGGGGCTTTTTCTTCTGAGGTTCCATGTGGGGACTCAGCAGCACGTTTCAGGTCTGCCTCCGGGAGTAGCCTCCCAGAGACCAGGGGTTCGGGGCTGGAGGAGGAGTCCTGGGTGGTGGCTGTGTGCTTATTGCACCTCCTGTGCGGGGGGGGGGGGGGGGGGGGGGGGGGGGGGAGGGCCCACACGCAGGACGCTGTGGTTGAGCTGGATGCGCATCTGCTGTGTTCTTCACTATCAGGTGACAGATAGCCGGCTCGTTAGCTTGTGCCAAACAGCTCTGTGCCGCGAGGACTTTATGAAAGCACGTCCTGCTTCCCCTCATCGCCTCACAGCGAAATGCCCTGATGTCCGTCACCACACCAGCAATGCCGGGCCACCCTCCCCTAGCTAACACCTTCCCTCTCGTCTTCACACTAAATTCCTTATGTTTCCATCTTAAAAGATGACCTCAGCCGAAACCAATTTGGCTCAGTGGATAGAGCATCGGCCTGTAGACTGAAAGGTCCCACGTTCAATTCTGGTCAAGGGCATGTACCTTGGTTGTGGGCACATCCCCAGTAGGAGGTGTGCAAGAGGCATCTGATCAATGATTTTCTCTCATGGATGTTTCTAACTCTCTATCCCTCTCTCTTCCTCTCTGTAAAAAATCAATAAAAAATATATATTAAAAAAAAAAGATGACCTCAGTCACTCTCGGAGACAAATCACCATGTAAGCCCTCCACTACAAGTGACCATGTCAACCCGATCACAGATTGTAAGGCAATCACTGCATCTGTGTGTGTGTGTTCCCAAAGAGCAGACCATTTTCAGGGAGAGTTCATACACGCATTGTGTTTCGGCGGAGCGAAACACTAAGTGAGCGTGCAATGACACGACATTTTGTGGTGTCTCTGGAATCTGCAGTGTGTCTGCACACACCTCTGCATGAAGGTTGAGTTGTTTCTGTTAAAGGCACACGAAGGGAGAGGATATATGAGCATATAATTAGAGAGAATGTTCTACAAAATGAATGTGTCCTAATTTATAATTTAAAAAAGGGGGGGGGTAAGATTTGAGTCAAGGTTAAATATTGAGAAGTTAACAAAATAAATAAATAAATAAATAGATAGATAGATAGATAGATAAATAAATGAAATGAAATGAGGAATTACAATTTTATATTTAAAGGAAATAAAACCCGTAAGTTTAATTAAACAAGAAACCAAAACACATAGAAATATTGTAGCTGAGCCCAGCCAGCATACTCAGTGGTTGAGTATCAGCTGGTCTGCGTGTTGTGTCAGTCGGAGAGCTCCCCAAACCCAGGCAGTCCATGGGCTCAGGCCTGTAGCATGCGGGGAACCCTTAAAAGGCTAAGATTCTGTTGCGTTTTGTTTGCTAGAGCAAGAGGAGATGGAGCAGAGCTGGTGAGGCCAAGGCCTCAGTACACAGAACCCAGTGAGCGGGTCAGGAGACCCTGGGACGGCTCACTGACTCGGTCACCCTGGCGAGGGGATGGCCCCAGGGGCCTGGCCAGACACCAGCCAGAGTCACACTGAGCTCAGGAGTTCAGTGAAGCAGATTGCCCTTCCGGGCGTGATAAGCCTTGTCTAAGCAGAGGACGGCCTTAAAAGCAAAGGTTCCCCGAGAAGGAAGTGAGCCTCAGAGCTGCTCCGAGAACCCCTGCAAGTCCTTCTTTGTGGATCGGCGTGCAGAGTTCAGACTCAAGGCCGGAGCACCAATGCCGGCATGAGCTCCAGACTGCCTGCAGACTGGACACACGGCCTCGTGGCTGTGTGAGCCAATTCCCTGCCATAAAGCGCTGCCTTCCTCCTCCTCCCTCCCCCTCCCTCCCCCTTCCTCCCTCCCTCCCTTCCCCTCCCCTTCCCCCTCCCACTCCCGTACTGAGTACCACAAGCAAAGCAAAGGGGTGAGCAGGTGGCAGTGTAAGGTGCACCTTCAAGAGAATCCAAGATGGCTGCACAGGTAAACACCTAACTGCAGCCGCACATAACAATTTCAGTGGAATACAACTAAAATATAAAATGGACATTGCCCAGAGCTACAGGTAGTTGACTGACTGAAATTTCTACAACAAGAAGGAAAGAGAAAACCAAAAGGAAAATCAGAGGAGCTGAAAAAGCCTAAAGTACGGAGACATGCTGCCGGAGAGGAGAAGGCTGGGTGCCTGCCTGGCGTTCCCTAGCAGGAAGGAAATAAAAGCCCCGGACTGGGCTGAACCCCAGAACCGGCAGCGCTTAGCCCCAGTTCTGGGCCAGACCCTGGGGACCCAGGCTCAGGCAGGGGGAGACGGGGCTGTGAGGAGGAATCCTAGGAGATCAGGGAAAAGCAGAGCCCCTGGAATTGCGCACATTGCGCGCAGAGGACGGAATGTTGACTCTGATGCTGGATTGCCCTGGCGGGAAGGAAACAAAACCTCCAGCCATGCTGAGCCCTAGTTCCAACTGCTCTGAACCCCAGTTCTGGGCCAATCCCTGGGGACCCAGGCTCAATCAGAGGGAGACGGGGCTGTGAGGTGGAGTCCCAGAGGAGCGGCGAGGGGCAGAGCCCCCGGAGTCGTACACATTGCTCTCAGAGGACAGTCTGTTGACTCTGATGCTAGACTCCCCTAGTGGGAAGGAGAAAAAAGCTCCAGATTGGGAGGAACATGATGAGGAACAGGAGCCGCTGCTGGACACCGGCCAGCCAGGCGCAGGCAAGGAGCTGGGCGACGGGGCCCCCGGAAGGGGGTAGGGGTGCCGCTGGGCCCTTGACCGCTGATCGCAGACCACGGAGCCGAGGCTGGGGGCTACTTCCTGGGCAGTGCCGACCCTGGCAACAGGCTGAAGCCGTGCAGGAGGCCGCGGAGAACAAAGGGGTGCCGCAGGCCAGCCTGCTGAGCTTCCAGGATGAGGAGGAAGAAACCGAAGAAGTTTTCAATGTGAAGAAGTCAAGTTATAGCAAAATATAGTAAAATTACTTAAGAAAGAATACAAAGATCTTGAAAAATCGAAGACTAAGACAGAATTCAACTCAGCAGCCAACATTGCAACATAAATGCATTAAAAAAAAAAAAAAAAAAAAAAAGGACAGAATGTTGGAACAGCGGCGGCCAGGCCCAGAGTGGCCAAGCCCAAGGCAGTAGCAGCTGGGCCCGGAGCAGCAGCAGCCAGGCCTCAGAGCAGCAGCCAGAACCAGAGCAGCCAGGCCTGGAGCGGAAGTGGCCAAGCCCAGGGTGGCCAGGCCAGGAGCACCCAGGCCCGGAGCGCCGGGCCCGGAGCAGCCGAGCCCAGAGCAGCTGGGTCAGGAGCAGCCAGGCCCAGAGCAGTAGCAACCAACATCGGAGCAGCCAGGTTGGGAGTGGCCAGGCACAGAGCAGCCGGGCCCAGAGCAGCCGGGTCGGAAGCAGCCAGGCCCGAGCAGCAGCAGCCAGGCCTGGAGCAGCCAGGCCCAGAGCAGCCAGGTCGGAAGCAACAAGGCCCAGAGCAGCAGCAGCCAGGCCACGAGCTGCTGGTTGTGGAGCGGACCAGAGCAACAGAGGCCAAGCCTGGAGCAGCCAGGCCCGGAACAGCTCGCTCCTTGCCTGCCCACGCCCCAGGGCTGCCTCTTAGACATGGCTGGAAACTTGGGGGAACTTGAGGGTCTGCTGAATCAGGTGATGAAGGCTTAGATCTGGATGTGTTGAGTTAGTGTAGTGCTGGACTGTTGATCTGTGAGTGCCTTGTGTGAGGTCTGGATGAGGTTGGTTGATCTATTTGGAAGTGTTTTTTGTGTGAAGTGTATCCTTGGGTATGTGGAGGTATTGTTGATTTGAGAAAATGTAAGTAACTGATTTACTATCTGAAAAATTTAAAGTTCTAAAAGTTTGGGGTCTCTTGCCAAAAAGAGGTTATAAAGCTAACACCTTAATTTTAATGGAGAAAGGGGAGGACAAGCCCTTCCCACCCAGAACAGGTAATCCAATTCCAATAAGCAGCTATCTTTAAACAATGTGTCCATTTACATTTGAATGGCTAGGCCTTCTGATAGCCTAAGGGCAAGTTTACATGTAAACAAGTTTGCTTCTCAGTTCCCAGGGCAGAAAAAACAAGATTTAAAATTATTAGATTTTAAAATTTATTCTTAAAAATATAAAAGTTTATTAACTTAAAAAAAAAACAAGGAAATTAAAAAACCTGATGAACAATATTAACTGTTGATTATAATAGAATCAGAGATAAGGGAGGGGGGTAGACTGACAGTTCTTGGGGAAAAGGGGAGTGGTGGGTGGGGGAAGAGACTGAACATAAACTGTGCACCTATGGATGAGGACAATGTGGGGTGGGAACCTGGTGGAGGGGGGAAGAAATGAGGAACCTTTATAATAATATGAACAATAAAGATTGATTTAAATAAAATTAAAAAAAGGTGCACCTTCAAGCCCTGCATGGCCTTTGGAGTCCCATCTTCTCCGCATTTCCAGCCTCACTTCCCACACCCCTTCCGCGTGTGGCCTTGGCTTTGCCGCAGTGGGTCCTATGTCTGGACCCAAGTCTCTGGGTAGGTCACATTTTTTTCCCTTCAAAATTCAAATTTTATCTTAAGGGTAATGCCTTCTGATCTTAAATTGTAGCCATTTACAGCTCCTTAAAATCCATGTGTGAGTGTGTGTGTGAGTGTGTGTGTGTGTGTTTGTGAGTGTGTGTGTGTGTGTGAGTGTGTGTATGTGTGAGTGTGTGTTTGTGAGTGTGTGTGTGTGAGTGTGTGTGTGTGAGTGTGTGTGTGTTTGTGAGTGTGTGTGTGTTTGTGAGTGTGTGTGAGTGTGTGTATGTGTGTGTGTTTGTGTGTATATGTGTGTATGTGTGTGAGTGTGTGTATGTGTGTGTATGTGTGTTTGAGTGTGTGAGTGTGTGTATGTGTGTGTGTATGTGTGTTTGTGAGTGTGTGTATGTGTTTGTGTGTGTGTGTGTGTGTGTGTGTGTATGTGTGTTTGTGAGTGTGTGTATGTGTTTGTGTGTGTGTGTGTGTGTGTATGTGTGTGTATGTGTGTTTGAGTGTGTGAGTGTGTGTGTGTGTGTTTGTGAGTGTGTGTGTGTGTGAGTGTGTGTGTGTGTGAGTGTGTGTATGTGTGTGTATGTGTGTTTGAGTGTGTGAGTGTGTGTATGTGTGTGTGTATGTGTGTTTGTGAGTGTGTGTATGTGTTTGTGTGTGTGTATGTGTGTGAATGTGTGTGTGTGTGTATGTGTGTTTGTGAGTGTGTGTATGTGTTTGTGTGTGTGTGTGTGTGTGTGTGTGTGTGTGTATGTATGTGAGATGCGGTGGAAGCTACTTTTTCTGGGAATGGCACCCCGGGTTCCCAGACTCCCCTTCCCTCAGTCCGGCCCTGGAAGCCATGCGGCTGGGGCTCCCGTGGCTGAGGTCAGAGCCAGGCCAGCTGCCGTCCCTCAGCCTGCGGCGTGTGGGTCCGCAGGGCAAACACGGAGGGTGAGCCCCTCGGGCCCGGGATTGTATGCTCCACATCCTCAGGCACTTGCAGCGGCCACACCATGCTGGCCGCCCATCCCTGTCCCTAGTGTGATGGACAGGCCAGTGTCTTCCCCAGTCACCCCGACTTCCTAGTGCCTAAGCCCACCTTCCTGTGCGGGCCCCGCCCCCGTGTGTGCAGGGAGCACGCCCATGCTGCCTGCCCCCCGGGCCCCTGTCCTGTTATTAATAGCGAGCTAATTATCACAGATTCGGAAGGAGCCATCACTCACACTATTCCGGGAGGCCTAGGACACGTATTTTAAGAAAATGAGGACGCGGGCAGGAAGGAGCTGGCATTGAGGAGGTGCGCTGGGCCACCTGAGATGACAAAGGGAACACATCACCGCGGACACAGCGGGCGTGTTCGCACAAACCCGTCCGGGAGGAGCCGGAACTGGGCCAGGCCCCCGGGGCGGGAACCGGGACTGAGGGACAAAGGGACACAGCTCAGTCATCCACTGACACCGGTCTTTCCTGGCTGAACACCGTTCGCACAGTCCATGGGTGAAACAATGAAGCAAAAGTTATGGAGGCCTGGCAGGCGGACAGGGAAAAGGGTGCGGGACTCCCCGGAGCCGGGCCGGGGGCCACGCGCTGGAGCAGCAGCTGGGCCGTGAAGTATTCTTGGGGTTCTCCTGGGGCCTGGCTGTCCAGTCTCTGTGACACTCCAGGCTGGGCTGCCTGCATTGCGTTCCCGCCTAGCAACATCGCTGGGAGCACTGTCCACTCCGACCCTGGTGCTCTGCCCCCGCTTCTGCCACCTGAGCAGGGGCCTCCGCTCCACAGAGAGGCCAGGGGACTCCTGCACTGCCCCCCCTCCCACCCTCTGCTGCCCTCACTGAGGTCGTTAACTTTCGGGGCTCTGCCCCGGGCGGGTAAGGTGGGAGTGACATTGACATAAGTGAGTAAGGGAAAAAGTATTTGAATGCGATATTTTTCAGTCAAATTGTAAAAAAAACCACATTCAAATACTGTGCACAGCTTGCTGTCCGCCCTGAGCAGAACTGCCCCTCGCCAGCCGCGTGCCCAGCTCCGGTCTGTGCGCTCACGGCCCAGTCTGTGCTGTTTCCTCTTGTTGATGGTGCTGGTGGGGACCCTGCACACGCCGCCCGCTTCCAGAGGACACTGAGCTGAAGGCAGCCTGGGCAGACCAGGCAGACGCTGGTTTCCACCCTCCTCGGGTCTCATGCCCGTGCCCGTGGCCCTTCGAGGCTTCAGGGCGGGTGCTGGGCCTCCACAAAGCCCTCGACCCTAGTCCTCCAAATGTGTGGTCTCTGGGCTCCCCGTGAGCCCAGGAACAGCGGGTAACCCCGCCACCCCTCCCCCTTAGCGGTCACCGTTTTCCTGCGGACGCTTCGCCCACCTCGGCAGCAGGTGACCTGAGTCAAAATGAAAAAGGGAGGGTGAGTGCCATAATCCAGCAGGGCCAGCTGCCGGGCCCAGAGAGCCGCCGAGTGTCTTAAAGGGGTCCGGGGACCATAGACGGGAATCGTCAGAAACTGGTGTTCTAGAAGGTGGGCTGTGACAAGAGGGAACACGGCGCAAACAAAAAGCACCCGAAACCCTGTCTCTGGGAGACGCTCCGGGCGCTCTGAGCTCCCACCTGCCCCCGAGGGTCTGCCATCGTCCGGTGGGGAGAGAGGAGGCAGCTGGGGAAATGGGGCCACGGGCTGCAGCTGCAGGAATGGCTTTGGTTTGCTTGTTTTTCACTTTTCCTTCTACAGGAAGGAACACACACACACACACACACACACGTCTTAAAAAACCAAACAGTGCAGAGAAATGAAAAGAAAGTTCTCCAGCTGACCTAGCTCCCCACACCCCGTTTCTAATCCAGCTCCGGCTTTCAAACACATCCATGCTGTGCGTGTGTCCCCTCTGCGCTCGCCCCCCCACCCCACCCCAACACTGCTCCTGCTTCCATTCTTGGTTTCTCCAGTCCAGTTCCTGTCCCCCGAGAGGTGAGACCTGGTCCCGTGTCTTCATCTGGCTCCTTCTCGGCCGTCCATTCCGTGACTGGGTTCCTTGGCCGTTACTGTCACGTGAGGCTGTGCTCAGGCTCTCCATTGAGCTGCATCATTTTGGCAGGCTGTCTCCATCCTCGCTGCCTATGGTGAGACGCCTCTGTGTCTGAGATGCCCTCGCCGCCCGCTGCCGTAGCATTCAGGCTCCCATCTTTACTTCCGTTTTCTGTGTCCCTGTCAGTCAGCGTCTCTGGCAGAGCCATCATTGTCTTTCAAATGTTTGTGAGTTGATTCACCACAAACTGAAAAGGCATTGGTGTCATTCCAACCTTGTGACTACTCCTTCCTGGAGGACACGCTGGTCTGTCATCCAGAAAACAGGGCAACCATATGTCATTGGAACGAAAAGATGAGTGCTCCAAGTGTCAAGGTCAAATGGGATTCCTTAGACTCAACCTCACAGACTTCCGGTGGAAGCACTCACCGGCCGGAGACCCTGTTCTCTCCAGGAAAGCTTCTCCTCTGGTTGTTCTTCTCTCAGACCTGCCCACCCTATGCTTCTTGACTGCAAAGATGTGTTTGGCTTCTTCAGATCAATTTTTTTTGTCTGTTCTCCAGGAGTCAACTGTTACGTCTGTTCCACGGGGTCTTCTCTCGGTTTCCTGCTGGTTTCTTCTGAACTTTGGGTTGTTTTTGTAGGTATGCAGGCGCGATGGGAAAAGTTGAGATCAGTGTCCTGTTTTCCATGGGTCCTTGGAACGAGGATATGGAGGCAGGGCTGTGACAGATGCCAGGGGAGCTATGTCAGGTGCATGCAGGTGTTTGTTCATCACTCTCTCCTTCCAGCATCGCGTCTCTGTGATCAGTTCCAATTGATGCCCATCCGAGTTCCAGGGCAGCTTTTGAGACTCTCTTCAGGGTTCTGCTTCTCAGATCTGGGAAACTATGTTTATTTCTAAAAAAGCACTGTGACTATTTTTTTTTTAAATTCTATATAATAAAGAGGTAATATGCAAATTGACCATTATGCCTTCACATAAGATGGCTGCCCCATGTGGTCACAAGATGGCCACCACAAGATGGATGGTAGGGTAGGGCAGTTGTGGGTGATCAAGCCACCAGGGGAGGACAGTTAGGGGAGACCAGGACAGCAGAAAAGGGCAGTTGGGGGCAATTGGGCCAGCAGGGGAGCAGTTAGGCAGCCATCAGGCTGGCAGGGGAGTGGTTGCGGGTGATCAGGCTGACACGTAGAAGCAATTAGGGTCAGTCAGGCAGGCGAGCAGTTAGGAGCCAGCAATCCCAGATTGTGAGAGGGATGTCCCACTGCTAGTTTAGGCCCGATTGATGTGGGATCGAGCCTAAACGGGCAGTGGGATATCCCCCGAGGGGTCCCAGATTGGAGAGGGTGTAGGCTGGGCTGAGGGACACCCCTCCTCCCCCTTCCCCCCGTGCATGAATTTCATGCACTGGACCTCTAATATACATTTGTATAGATGCCAGAGAGGAAGGGAGAGGGAAAGAGAGATAGAAACATCAGTGATGAGAGAGATTCATTGTTCGGCTGCCTCATACATGCCCCACACTGGGGATCGAGCCTGCAACCTAGCATGTGCCCTGACCAGGAATGGAATTGTGACCTCCAGGTTCATAGGTTGATGCTCACTGGGGCGTGGCTGATACTTACATGCAACCAGGGTTGTGAGTGACTGGCCCTGAGGTGTCCTTTGGAAAGATGTCTGATTTCTGAGACCATCTTCTCCTTGGAGTGAAGCAAAGGGCAAAGGAGACAAACGTCTTGGGAAGATCAGGGAGCTTTGCTGAGCCATGGGTTGCAGTCCCTGTATGTATAGCAGCTAAAGCTTAGCTTCTTTCCAAATGCTCTCATGTCCATGAAAGAGGTCTAAGTGGAGTCACAGTGAGAGCAGCTGCTGTCGTTTCATTGGACATTTCATTTTGGGACCATCCTTTTGCATTTCTCTTTTGTGGTCGCTGAGCCCTGGGAGAGTAGAACTGCTTGGGATGAACTTTGCAGAGGCTGACGAAGCCTGCCCACTCCTGTGAGGGACAGGCGGGGACCAGCTGCAGCCAGGAACCCAGGCTGAGCCAGACCCTCCGCTGAGCCGGGCCAGCTGTGCAAATTGGGAACAGAGGCCGTGACTCTCATTTCTGTGGCTTTTGTTTGCACATGCAGTTGGTTTGAGGGGAAGCTGGGTAATAAGGAGTTTCTTTCATATTGTTCACATTTGGCACATTTCTACGTTGTTGATTAAGCCTTTGTGCTCGTTTGAAACGCCCTGGTGAGCTATTTTGGACATCGTGCCTGGGCATCGTTAGTGGTGAGAAATGGACCAGGGAGTGGATGTTTCGTTCGGAGTCCTGTGAGACTCTTAGGGTACAAGGCAGACTGCCCACCAGCAGCTGCAGAGGGGCTGCGGGCAGGAAGTGGGGAGTCAGGACGGTGAGAGCAGGAGCGTGTGAGCATGTGGCTGCCTGCTGGGGGCTGGCCCACCCAGGCTCACGCTGGACGGGCCCAGGTACCACGGGCCTTCCTTCTGTGCCAGCGGTGGGGAACCTTTTTTTCCGCAAAGGGCCACTTGGATATATATATATATATATATATATATATATATATATATATGTTTTTTACAGAGAGGAAAAGAGAGGGATAAAGAACTGGAAACATCGATGAGAGAGAATCATCAGTCAGCTGCCTCTTGCACACTACCTACTGGGGATGTGCCCACGACCAAAGTACATGCCCTTGACCGGAATTGAACCTGGGACCTTTCAGTCCGCAGGCTGACACTCTATCCAGTTTCGGCCAATTTGGATATTTGTAACATCATTCGAGGGCCAAAAAAAAAGATCCACTTAAAAATTAGCCTGCAAAAATAATAAAATGAAACATACTCACACACACATTAGCCTGCTATACGTGGTCAAACCTGTAGTTTATCCACCCCTAATGCCTTGGCAGGGCCACACCAAATGATTTCTTGGGCCTCACAGGGCCCTTGGGCCAGACATTCCCCACCCGTTATTTGGGCCATCTTCACCATTTTTTTTATATTTGCAGATCTCCCATACTCCTAGTGATATATTTTTCTTTAAATGTCCAATGTGTACTTTAAATTTTTTTGCTCGTGATAACATTATTTTTTACTGAATACAGATGAAAATACATATATAATTACATTACATAAATACACCAAATAACCAGAGGAATACATCACATAATGACCTAACTACATTACGTAATCGCATAGAAATGTCTGAAGCTCCCTGACCACATGCTATCCAGGTCAACACATGACACTGCGGGGCCCTCCCTGGCTCCCTGGTCTGGCAGAGGCTCCGGGGGAGACAGTGGGAGACCGCTGGCTGGGAGCCGGGCTGGGCATGCGCTCTGGGGTTTGAATGGGGCGGATTCCCTCCCCTCCCGGAGCCTCAGCATCTCCATGTGTGAATCAGGGATGATAGCATCTGGGGCTGCTTTGAGGACGGAGGCCAGCGTGTCAGGCACTGACTGGAGGCCTGACCCCCTCCCCGGCCAAATCGAGCTGAAGATATTCTAGGAAGGACCGTTTCTCCCGCGAACATTCCCTCCTCCTGGCTGTCCTCTGGGACTCAGCCGGCCTCTGAGCCCTCCATTTGGATGGAGGCCTCTTTCTCCCTCCGCTTCCCTCTCCCCCGGCCTGGACTGAGGTTCTGGGCTGCTCCTTCCTCCAGGGGCTCAGACTGCCTCCCTCTCTCCGCTTGGCTCTCCCCAGACAAGAGCACAGGCTGTGGTCTGTCTTCCTCTTCCCACCAACCCAGCCCCCTGGCTGGGAGGAGGCAGGCTGGCGGGGCCAGGTGTGAGGCACCCACAGGAGATGCTCATGGCCCCGGCGCTCTGAGCCGCTCCCCCAGAGCCCTGCTGGCTGCACACGGCTCCCAGAACGATGGCTCAGACGTCAAGTGGTTTGGATGCCACACACCAGACCTCTCAAAGCCACGGACCCCTGCCTCCTTTGGTCAGGGAGCTGCCGCTCAGCAAGGACCTGGCTGTGTCCCTCTCTGGAGGGCTGTGGAAGAGGCTGAGCTCTTTCCTGGCAGGGAAATGGAGTCTGGGAGGCCCTGCGGCTTCAAGTCCTCCCCAGCAGATAAGACTCCAAGACAATAAAGATTGTGATCTGACGACGTTCCTCTGTGCTAATGAGCTTTCCTAGCAAAACGGTGCAGATAAATGTGGACGGGAATGGACTTGATACAAATAAATGGAAATATTATGTTTCTCCAGATAAAAATAGATCAAATGGCACGAGGACAGAAATAGGCGGAATGGTCACGTAAACTGTCCGAGGTCAGCTGACATTCTCTCCCCAGGCCGTCCTAATAGTTTTGTTGCCAGGGCTACAGTGTTTTTGCCATATCGGAGCAGGCCTGTCAGCTCTAATGGAGATGAAGCAGCATTCCCAATAGGATTTTTAAAAATAAGCATCGGCTAATAGTGCTGGCCTGCGGAGCCATGTTCACGAAGAACGGAAAGATCTCGAGAGATGTTTTCAGATCGGAGAACTAATAGAATTTGAAGTTCAGCAGACAAATTCTGTTCCACAGGTTTTCCAACACAAGCTCGTATCATGGTTACCTCGAACAAAATAACTTGAAATGTAATTTCGTACATTTAATAAAAAAAGAAATATAAACTGTTTACACATTAAGCCAGAACATTAATTCCCCAGAGAATAACTGAGGCTACTTAACGAAAAATCCTTCCGATTCGTTGGAAAACTGCATGTCACAGCTGCTCACAAGCTAACCCCTGACTTATCCTTAAACAACGCAGGGAAGGTCCCGGAGCGAGTCTCCTACCTTCTGTTCTTCCCACACGCTGGTCAGCCCTCTGAGGAAAGCGTAAGCAGCCAGGTTCCGCAAGATCAGTAAAGAAAAGCCAGTTTGCTCTGGACACATGCAGCACGAGCATCAAGTGAAATAATTCATGTGAAAGAACAGATGCTGCACTTCCCCCTGACGTGTCTGTGTTTTTGTAGCCGGATATCTCAATGTTAATTTCTATTAAGAAAAACTGATTATAGTCTTTAGCATCAAAAGAAATTCATCCTAAGATGAATATTACACTAGTGACATCTGGTGGAGAATACTGGTGTTACAGTGTAGAATTATACAGCTATTCTGATCTTGAGTGTATACCGTATTTTCCGACATATAAGACGACCTTTGAAACGAAAGTCAACTGAAAATTGGGGGCAAAAGACCAAAATTGCACAAAAATTACCTGCAGATCTTGACGGCAGAGTGGGGGGTAGTCTCATACAGCAGAATTTAGGCCTAAACCTATGTTTTAACTGTAAAATTAGGGGGTCGTCTTATACGCCTGAAAATGCAGGTAATAAAAAATTAAGATACATTTTAACAGACTACGCAATAAAATAAAAAGAGAAAGTAAAAAAAAAAATTAAATGTCTAGGTGGACACCAGCATTATGAAGCTAATAATTGTTGGGTCTGTATTCTAAAGTGTATAGGAGAGTAAATTAACCTGAGAAACGGGAACGCATCCTAATATAATGCTGGCTAATGCTGGCTCGGCCCCCGTGTTTACAGTGACTGAAAGTGGAGGCACAGAGCCTGCATGCTAGTTCGTCTCTCCATGCGCCATGGCCCCCGGAACCTCCCTCTGAGGTCTGCAGATGGGAGTCCTTCAATAGCCAGCAATGTGTCAGGGCGGACCTCCAACTTGAGACATGGATGGAGGCAACAGGGGATGTTTGAAATGATGAGCCTTACACATCAGGAATCACACACTCTGAGCCAGGTGGGGGTGGATACTTGTGACCTGAAGAGCCAATGGGATGGGTCACAGGTCCGAGGCCACAGCCCATGGCCAGGCCAGCCGTCTGTGCGCACGTCACTGCTCGCAGCCCGCAGGCACCTGGTAGCTCTGTTACCAGATCGACTGTGGAGGGACACAGGCGGTGCTCAGGGCACCCTCCTTTACTTCATGGCCCCAAGCACAAGGGTAGAGAGGCTGCCAATTCAGAAATGCCCGACAAACCATCGAGTGCTCCCTCAAGGGCAAAGGTAGTAGGTGTGGGCAAAACCAGTGTGCACAGGCTGAGGTCCTACCCAGCTCCAGGAGTCCACTGGTGATCTTGGAATGATGGTATTCCGCGGATAAGGGCTGGCGACCCTATGGCAAGGGCTTTCTTGGGCCAACTAGGGTGTGGGGCCTCAGGATGAAGAGTGAGTCTTAAAGATGAGGTTCCAGCCCTGACCAGTGTGGCTCAGTGCTCATCCACCCGTGTCTGAGGCACTGCCAGGGTCGGCTGGAGCGGGTACAAGCCCACGTGCCTGCACAGCCTCAGCTGTCACCTGGCCCTTCACAGAGATGGTGCACAGCCCAGATCTGAGATCCCTTCAGTCAGTTTTGTCTGTCCGTCTCCCTGGGAGCGCACTTTCTGCCCAATGATATGGCTCCGCCCTGAGCAGGGCTCCAGTCCGGAGTGCAGGAAGGGTCGGTCAGAGCTCGGACAGACACCACTCCTCAGTGGGAAGTGTCAGAGTTCAACAGCCACCACTCCCCAGTGGGAGATGAGAGGTGTGAGTGTCCACACGCATGGGAAGGAGACAGGCCCAGTCCCCTGCGGACTCGCAGGGAAGTTTGACCTACTCAGCAAAAGCCAGCTGGTCCAGAGGGCATGTCTCCGTGGAAACGCCCCGGAGGCCTGACCTCTCCATCTCACTGGTGGCCTAGGCAGAGGGACTGGTTGCACAGGCAGAGGGTCCTTCAGGGGCTGTCAGGCCTGAGTTCATCTGGTGTTCTCATTCCTCCAGCCAGCCACGTCCAAGGCCAAGCCTAGGCATCGCCCTCCTGTGGAACCTCGTCTTTTTTTTTTTTTTTTTTAATATATTTTATTGATTTTTCAAATAGGGAGAATGAGTTAGAAACATCGAGAGAATCATTGATCAGCTGCCTCCTGCACACCCTCTACTGTGGATGTGCCCTCAACCAAGGTACATGCCCTTGACTGGAATCGAACCTGGGACCCTTCAGTCTGCAGGCTGATGCTCTATCCATTGAGCCACACCGGTTAGGGCTGGAACCTCATCTTTAAGACTCCATCTTTGCATCCTGAGGCCTACACTACCCTAGCTGGCACAAGAAAGCACTTGCCATAGGGTCGCCAGCCCTTATCTGCGGGATACCATCATTCCAAGATCACCAGTGGACTCATGAAGCTGGATATACCACAGCCTATGCATACTGGTTTTGCCCACACCTACTACCTTTGCCCTTGAGGAGACACTTTATGGTTTCTCGGGCATTTCTGAATTGGCAACCTCTCTACCCTTGTGCTTGGGGCCAAGAAGTAAAGGAGGGTGCCCTGAGCACCGCACTGTGTCCCTCCACAGTCGATCTGGTAACTGAGAAGTTATCAGGTGCCTGCGGGCTGGGAGAACTGGTGTGGAAACACTGGACAAAGCTGTGACTCATGTCCCCAGGGGGCGGAGCTAAGACAGCACAAAGTCTTGTCACACTAACACATCTAAACCTCAGTGCGAGATGGGCTGCTCATCTGGGGAATCATCCACTGAGTATTTCCAGACTGTGGCTGGCCGTGGGCACCTGGAACCATGGAAAGCCACACCCAACGGGAACTACTGCACTGAGTCCACCTCAATCGCTAGGTAACTGGAGTAACACCACACCCCTGAAAGGTATTTTAGGACAAATTAAAAACATGCACATGTAACTTTATTTATCATCGTCATTTAAAGCTTGATTTTCTAAAACACACAAAGACATTAAGAGTTCTGTATCAGCAGAATTGAAACAGGAGAAATGGCGACAGATTTGTAAGTGTAAATTATATACATTAAAGTCAGGAAATCGGGGGTTTTTCAATATGGAAACTATACAAAGAAATGAATGGCAGAAGGACTTGCTAAGAAGACTGTTATAGGGGCTGATCAGTTACTTTGAACCAAACACAGATTGTGACTATTTAGACTTCTCTTGCTGTTCCATGTTCACCTAGACTTGGAGTCAGGCTACTTGACCAGAAGTTCTGATTTAGGAAGGCATTTAGCTGAATAGCAAAGGTTTCTCATCTCCAGTTTCCACCTTCAAAGGAGCTGACGTTCCAGTGCTGATGGGATCTGCTGGTTCCCTCGGAACAGTGCCAGCCCTATGGGAATCATGTCAACCCCACAGAAACCGACACCCACAGATGGAACAGTACGAATACGCACAGCCCCTCCTCAAAGTAATCAATAAAACAGAACAAGAACTACAGCTGACGCGGTCTCAGGAAACACGTATGGGATCCATTATGCGGCTCCCTCAGTCGTTGACAGGGATCTTGTAGGCCACCATGCTGTTGACTTTGTGGATGGTCGTCGTGAAGGAACGCAGGCGGACCTGCTCGGAATTGGCAATGAACTGGGGTCCAGACTCTTCCCACTTTTCAGGGACAACCAAGTCTTTGTCTGTGTAGATCAGCAGGTCAAAGGAACCTACATTGGGGATAAGATCATTGAGGTGCATCGTAACCCTGCCCTGCCTGTGTCCATCTGAGTGCTGGGCAGTGAGAGGACACAGTGTGGCCTAGTCTCTCATCACCCACCAGGTTATCGCTCTTCCTCAATGGAAGTTTATCTCAGTGCAGAAAACACTGCATTCCTTATATGTTATCTCATGAAAAATTCAAGTTTTGTTTTTATAACAAGAAAACCATTATAAATATTTGCCAAGTGTCTCATCACATGAAATGGCGTGTGGACTGCGGGACGCGCATTGTTGCTCAGTGCTGCAGGAGCCGGGAGCTGTGCGGTGCTGTGATGTCTGCTCTCCTGAGTCCCAGGAGAGCAGACATCACAGCTGTGGTCCTAATTACGTACACGGAACATGCAGAAAGCGAGAATGGTGACAGAAGTGACACCAGACTGCTAAATGCTTTCAGCCCTCTCCTGTAGCATCTCTATTCCAGTTTTCTGGAATGCATCACACGACTCTTACTTTAGAATGCTTCCTTCCCCATTCACAGCACATATGGACAGCTAAGAGAACATTTAATAAGGGACAATTCTTAAAGCCACAGCTCAGTTCTCTTCAGCCCGCGAGGAGCTGTAATTACTTACAGGAAGCTTCCAGCAGCGGCAGGAAGGTCACGGTGGCTGTGATCTGTCTGATCACCGAGCGGATCTCGTCCTGGATGGCTTTCTGAGACTTCTCTCTGGGCGCACTGTCAAGGAAACCAAACCAATGCACTCATTTTCTAGTTGCAACACTATTTCAAACATTGACAGGATGATTTACCTGGTGAAATGCTTCCAAGTCAATTAAGTCAACTTCAAGAAGTTCATTTTTCTTTAAATGAGTCTCAGTACATCCCGAGGACCTATCCTAGGGGCACCATGTATGTGTTATTTCATTTATCCTCCCACTAATCTACTGGCATCAGAGGCGTAGCACATCTGTCAGTGTTCGTTAGAAAACCACACGTCTGAAAAGCAAAGCAGCCCGGAGCATTGAAAACACGGGCTGGGTATAACCATCTGGCATTTTTAGTGATGCCTACTTCCCTACCGCCTCCCATAGTTCTTACGACCAAATGTTCCCTAACAGACCAAAGGCTTCAGGAGCAAACGTGACTTCCCTGAGAAACATGCTGAGCTCACAGCTAAGCCGCCCCAGACAGTGCTGGACGCCAGCAGCTCACAGAGGCGCTTCCCCCGCGGTCTGGACACTGAGAGCAACCCAGAGAGGACCAGAGCTGCACCGGAACCCGGAGAGTCTAGTTCACTGGTCAGCAGACTCATTCATCCACAGAGCCAGACGCCAACAGCACAACGAATTGAAATTTCTTTAGAGAGCCAAATTTTTTAATCTTAAACTTCTAGCTCCACTTCTTCAACATAGACTTGCCCAGGCCGTGGTATTTTGTTGAAGAGCCACACTC
Organism: Nyctalus aviator; assembly: GCA_036971965.1. Classification (NCBI taxonomy): domain Eukaryota; kingdom Metazoa; phylum Chordata; class Mammalia; order Chiroptera; family Vespertilionidae; genus Nyctalus; species Nyctalus aviator. The sequence goes on along the minus strand of CM072927.1, from coordinate 705,750 downwards.
AAGGGGCCAAAGAGCCGCAGTTTGCAGACCACAGGTGTAGGATTATCCCTTTGGTTAAAAATACCTTCAAACGTCTCTGAGTGGCCCACCTAGCAAACCATGTGCAGCTCTGCATGCTCCCCACAGACACTGTGGTCTGGGCTTCTCCTCCGCAGACTGAAGGGAGCAGGTAACTACACTGTCTGTACAAACCAATGACTGCTCCCCTCAGCAAGCCTCTTCCCAGGGCACTCACACAAAGCAACACGTTAGGAACAAAGTTTACCTTAAAGAAACTAATTCACTATAACCAGGACTCATTTTCGTAGAGAAAACAAGTTTTGGAAAAAGCACACGAAGGTGGAAATAACTTAATTCACACCCACCTGTCCTCTCTGGCCGTCTTGTCGCACTCAATGTCAAACTGCCACCTCTCCAGGACCTCCCCGTCTTCAATGTTGGAGATGACCACCACCAGCTTCTGCACTGAGCACTTGTACAGCCAGTCTGCAACATGGGCAGCAAGCGCCCTGCGGTCAGAAACTCCTCCGGGCCCACCTCTCCTCCAGCCGCACACGGACCCTATGCCCACAGCCCGGCCCGCTCCCCTCAGCTGTGCGGTGGGGACAGCGCAGGGGGCGGTGACCACGCGGCCCTCCCTCTCGTTCATGGCAAGGGACTCGGGAAGTGGTGCTGATGGAAGCATCATACCAATCACCGCAGTGCTAACTGCCTGGAGGGTGAGAGGCACGGTGCAATGAGTGTAAAGCGGGAAGGAAGGCAGACTGACTCCCCGGAGCTCACACGGGGGAGGCTGGAGGCTGACCCCAAGAATCCACAGCAGCACCCAGCACATGAACAGGGAAGAAGCACCGGGTCTTAAACTCCACAGGGAAGACAGAGGGAGGACTGGGGGAGGACGAGCAGGCAGCCTGGCAGGTGGGCCAATGAAGACATGCCACTTCCAGAACCCGGGCGGTACTGCTGCTAACGCAGCGCGATGTCACCAGACTCGCATTTCTAATGTATGGTTGTGATGCGGGGCGTGGACTGCAGGCAAAGAGGAACATGGCAGTAACAGAGGCAGAGGTGGTCATGGCTCGCAGGGGAAGCTGGGAGACGGGACAGTGAAAGGTGGTTACACTACTAAGGGTAACTGGACTGCCTGTGAGCTAAGCAAGAGGTGAGAGCCAGGGCAGCGCCCCGTTAGTTCCTGGTTGTAACTGGATGTGGAAGAGAAGTCACTGAGGCTGGAGAACTGAATGGGGTGACCCTGCTTAGCTCCGTATGTGCCTCTGAAGCACGTGAGACCGGCCGAACAGGTACCGGGCGCGTTCCATGGGGGCGGAGCCAGGGAGGACTGGCTGCAGGAGCCTGGGAGGGCACACAGGCTGCTAGCTGCTGAGCACAGGGTCCTCCAGCACCTACAGTGTGAGAAGGGGACTGAGACCGAGCCCTGAAGAAACCGTAGAAATTGGGAGTATATTCGGAAATCAACAGTATGTTTTTTAAAAAGGCAGAAAATGCCCTAGCTGGCTTGGTTCAGTGGATAGAGCATCAGCCTGCAGACTGAAGGGCCCTGGTTCCATCCCCAGTTGGGGGTGTGCAGGAGGCAGCCAATGATTCTCTCTTATCATTGATGTTTCTATCTCTCTCTCCTCCCTTGCTCTCTGAAATCCATAAAAAATATTTTTTAAAAATAATAAAAACCCATTGCTAAAAAAAAATAGAAAACAATTTATATTTAAGGCTGTGGGTTCCCTAGATCTCTGTTGCACATTCTTTTAAATATTTAACATATTCTTAGCTTGTAGACAGTACAGAAAACAGGCCATATGCTGGAACTGGCCTCCTGGCCTTGCTGACCCCGGCATAGACCAACAACTCTGTATCATGTTAGTTCTGAACAGGAGGTGGCATGGTAATGTGAAGGTTTGGGGGTTGGTAATTTTTTCTCTTAAAATTGGAAATGACCCAAACTGAAACAAAGTCAAAGCACAAGTGAGAACAAAGAGAGTGGAGGGCTGGGGCGGCTGGTTTCAAACAGACTGAACAATTCACCTCTAAAAAGAATAAGTCCTCAGTTTTAACTAAAACAAAGACAGATGTTACACGGCAAGATCTAGAGATGTGAGATGAAATGTCATGGAGGCAGCTTAGCCATGGTTCGCTTCCCATCAAACCAAGGCTAAGACAAGATCCCAGCTGCCTCAGGCTTCCCTGCCAAACCACCTGGTGCAGCCCTGTGACAGGCTATGGTTAACAAAAATATGAGATTTAAAAAATAAAGATACTTGAAACAAACAAAAAAATAGGATTGTGGATTAAAAAATTGACAAAATGATCACCAATGGGCAGATGGGGAGAAACATCCCTCAACTCAGAAGAAATGGAGGTGAGAATCTCAAGTGGAAAGAAACAGGGCAGAGGAACGAATGGAAGTACAAAGGAAGGAAAGACGGAGGGGAAACAGGGATTGCTCCACAACACAGGAGCTTCTGGAGCTAAAGAAAAGAACGAACTGTTTAAACTCAGGCTGGGTTCTTTTAAGAAGACAAATGGAAACAGGTGAAAAATAAGAACACTCTACTGTGTGTTCTATTACTTAGTAATTCTTTTTCTTCTTTATTTCTTTGTAGTTCTAGTTCCCACATTGAATGCAATTTTATTTCCTTGATCTTAATAATGATGGCTCTAGCCTCCATGCAAGTACAGGAAATACATCGGTAAGAATATATAGTGATTTTTTCTCCCCACAGATAATAAAATCCACCATAATTATGTACAATTCAACTGGTTCCATTTGGCCACACAAATGACAAAAGTCATTTTTTTAAGGGAGATGATGGAGGCGGTTTTGTTACACCATCTGTCGGATTCCTAATATCAATTGTGCCATTTGCTTCCGCAGAATGGGAGTCACTATGTTTGAGGTGGTAGCTTGTTTTACACCTGATTTACTTACAGAGCTGACAAACGACCACAGAGTCGCTAGAACATGGGGTCTGGAAGGCCTGCCAAACCCATACTGCCCCAAGGCTCCCACCTTTCAGCTGCTCCACCACGTTGCTCAGGTACTGCATGAGCGCAGGGTCCGTGGTGACCAGCAGGGTGAGGCCGTACTTCTGCACGCGGGTGAAGGTCTCGGACGGGTAGATGCCGCGCTGATACAGAATGCTGTTGATGCCAAACGCTGGAAGCAGAAGAGATGCTGAATGCTACCACTTCCTAACACCAGCACATTAGACATTGAGGTTTCGCTGACAGCATTCAGCTGTCAATGTCTAAACACACGTGTCCGTGTGTCTTGCTGAAAGCAGAGTAAGTATAAAGTGCCTCAAACATCCTCAAAATCTTGCTTCTAAGGGAGAGAGATACCTGTATTTCTTTCTCTCTTTTTTAAAATTTCTTTATTGATTATGGTTTCACATAATTGTCCTCATCCCCCCATTCCCATCCCAAACCCCTCCCCACGTATGCCCCCACCCCCCTGTTGTCCTTGACCTCTGGTTAGGCTCATGCACGCACACCAGTCCTAAGGCTGACCTCTCCCTTTTGCCCCCACCTTCCCCTACCTTCCCTCTGAGGCCTGACCAGAGGCGCCGCCTCCCTTGTCCAAACTTCACCTCATGCAATCCGAGCCCAACTCCCAGCACGTGTTAGCGATGTCACCGCGGGGGCGCCCCAGCAGCCCCGTCCCTCCCTTCCTCCCCTCTCCTCCTCCTCCCGCTTTTAAGGTGACTCTGAAGCACCTGAGGCCTCCCTCCCTCCTTCCAGCCCGGCCCCACCGGGAGGCCCACCTCCGAGGGCGCCTCCCCAGCGCCGGCTCCCTCCGGCCCGAGCCGCCTGGCGGGCGCCGAGGCCTGGCCCGTCCGGCTGCCCGCCGCTGGGTGGGCTCCCCGGCGCTGCGGAGGGGCCGAGGCCTGCGGGCCCCGGCGGCGCCGGCCGCCCTGCACCTCCCGGCGAGCCCGCCGTCGCCCTCCCCCTCCCCCTCCCCCTCCCGCCCGACCGCCCGACCGCCCGCCGCCCGCCGCCCGCCGCCCCCCGCCCGCCCCCCGCGCCGGGGCCCAGGCCCGGGCCGCCCGCCGCCCGCCGCTCACAGAAGAACTCGGCCACGATGTCGGCGCTGCCGCGCAGGGTGATGCCCTGCTCCCGGGCCAGCTGCCGCGCCATGGCGAGCCCAGCCGGCGCCCGCACCAGGTCCCGCGGAGTCCGCCCCGCGGCTCCCGCCACTCGTTCAAATGTAACGACGCGGCGCGCACGCCTCTGCGCAGGCGCCCTGGGCCCGCCCGCCGCAGCCCCGCCCCGCGGAGGGCGTCACGCAGGCGCAGAGGACGCGGCCGGCGCTTCCGGGTTGTCCGCCGAGGGGAGGAGTCAGGCTCCGCGGGTCCTGGCCGCTGGGCGGGGCCGAGGGGCGGGGCCGAGAGACGGGGCGGGGCCTGGAAGGGGCGGGGCGGGGCCTGGGACGGGCCGGCCGGGGCCTGTGCAGAGGCTGCTCCCTAGGCTGGTGGCCAGGCTGCCATCAGCACAGCCAGGGGGCCCCCAGCTGCGCCCAGGTGTCCCCAATGTGGCCTCCAGGAGCGGGAGGTGCGTGCGGCCGCGGGGCCACGCCTCGGGCTGCTTTCCCGGAGCAGAGAAGCAGGCCTGGCAGGGGGGAAGAGAGGGGGAGAGAGGGGCCCCCGGCCTCATGGAGAGGCCTTCTGGGCCCCCAGCAGGAGGCCATGCAGCCCCTGAGGAACTTCCGGGGTGAGAGCAGGGTCAGGGACTCCCCTTGTACGGCTCACTGGGAACCTAGTTTGCCCTGACAGCGGCTGCAAAGGCTGTTTGGCTGTTTATAAAGGGGTCTGAGAACCCCGCACGGGCTGTGGTGCTGAACCCCCGGAGCTGCAGCTGGGGTGGCGTCCTGCAGGCCCAGGTCTCATCCCACGTGGGTGGCGGAATTGGAGCTGTGGTTCCTGCACGGAGGCCCTCGCCTTCTCTCTGTTGGTCAGAGGCCGCCTCGTGCCTGGCCCAGGTGGCAGCCTTTCCGGAGGCCTGGTCATCTGTGAGCCTCTGCTCACCTGGTGAGGTCAGAGGTCAGCCCCCTCAGGCATCTCCTTGCTGACCCTGGCCCCTGGAGGGCACGTGGTGTGCACAGGCTCTGGCACCTCAAGGGGAGGGTTACACAGGACATATCCTCCGGTCCAGGGTCACCAGTGTGGGGCCATCTTAGAATTCTTTCTGAAAAGATGGCAGATGCCAGACTGATCAGTTCCAGAGTAAAATAGCTTAAGGGGCAATAGGCTCACCAACCCAGTACAGTGTGTCTTACATGCTCCAGTCGCAGCACTTCCAGGAGACTTCCTGTGTCTCATGGTAACACTAGAGGCCCCGGGCACGGATTTGTGCACTGGTGGGGCCGCTTTGCCTGGCCTGCGGGGCCATAACCAGCTCTCGCACAACCCTGAGGAGTCCTGGATTGCCAGAGGCCGCAGGCCAGGCCAAGGGAACCCATTGGTGCATGATTGGAGTGCCCAGGACTGGGGGAGCACTCCAGGGCAGGCCCAGCCCTTCTTGTCCAGTCCAATGGGCCAGACCCCAGCAGCAAGCTGATCTACCCGTCAGAGTGTCTTCCCCCTGGTGGTCAGTGTGCATCATTGCAATTGGTCTAATTGTGGAACCAAGTGTTGGACACTTAGCATATTCGGCTTTTATTATTCAGGACTAGAGGCCCGGTGCATGAAATTCATGCACAGGGTGTGTGTGGGGGGGTGTCCCTTCAGCCCAGCCTGCACCCTCTCCAATCCAGGCCCCCTTGGGGGATGTCTGACTGCTGGTTTAGGTCCGATAACCAGCAGTCAGACAACCCTCTCACTATCCTGGACCACTGGCTCCTACTTGCACACCTACCTGCCTGGTTGCCCCGAACTGCCCCCCTCCCTGCTGCCCACTGGCCTCATAGCGCCTCACTGCGTCTGCGTGCAGGCCTGATTGCCCCTAACTTCCCCTTGCCGCTGGCCAGATTGCCTCCAACTACTGCACCCTCCCTGCTGGCCTGGTTGCTCCTAACTGCTCCACGCCCTCCCCCTCCCCCTCCCCAGCCTGGTCGCTTTCAACTTCCTCCCTGGCCAGCCTTGTCCCCTGCCAGCCTGGTTTCCCTGCTTGTTCAGTCATTTGGTCTTCCCTCATAACCTTGCCAGCCTGGTCAGAGGCAGCCATCTTGTGAGGGTGGGATGGTGTATTTGCATATTACCTCTTTATTATATAGGATAGTTTGTGATTGATCTGAAGATGCAAATAACTGTTAGTGCAGCTTGCAGATTCTAGAATTTAAAATCCTAGCAAAATACATATGTTTTTTACATACTAGGTATACCAGTTAATGTAGACTTTTTTCAAAAGATGAAGTTACACATATATTGATATATGCAATTTGATATATATGCTATTTTGTTGTATTACAGCAAGCTTCAAAACTTCATATGTAAAATTTGCTGAAGGTGTTAACATCATAAGTATTTTTTATGCTTAAAAAGTCAAATTTTGTGCCAAAAAAAAGAGCATTTGTGGGAAATTTTAATTCATTACTTTATTTTGAAGAAAAAATATTGTATACTTCGGATAGCTTATGGTGAACATGCTCCATCTTAAGATACTTTTAAATGCTGATTAAATGCTTTAAAAGTGATGATTTTGATATGAAAGACAACATCCAGGTCAGCCAAAAAAGTTTGAAGAGCAACAATGACAAGCATTATTGGATGAAGATGTGTGTCAAACTCACAACTTGCAGAAAGATTAAATGTTGCTCAGAAAACAATTTTCAATCGTTTACAAGCAATGGGAAGATTTTAAAGGAAGGAAAATGGGTGCCAGGTCAACTGAATGGAAGACAAATGGAAAACCAAAAAGTCATCAGTACAATGTTGCTTAATGGCATGAAAGAAAGTCTTTTGCATTGAATTGTGACTGGTGATGAAAAGTGGATTCATTTTGAGAATCCCAAATGCACAGATCATGGGTTGATCCAGGTGAAACATCAACATCGACTGCAAGGCCAAATCACTTCAGAAAGAAAACACTGCTCTCAGTTGGATGGGATCAGGAAGGTGTGGTGTATTATGCGCTTCTAAAACCAGGTGAAACCATTAATACTGATTGCTACTGACAACAAATAATCAATTTGAACCATGCTTTGATTGTGAAATGACCAGAATGTGCCAGAAGACATGGCAAAGTAATTTTGCTTCATGATGATGCACCATCACATACTTCAAAACCAGTTGAAGACACGTTAAAAGATCTTGCCCGGAGAGTAAGAAAGCACCCGCCATATTCACCAGACCCTGCTCCTTCAGATGATCACCTGTTCCTATCGATGGCACACACACTGTCTGAGCAGCACTTCAAACGTACGAAGAAGTGGAAACTTGGGTCTCTGAATGGTTTGCTTCAAAACAAGAACAGTTCTATTGGGATGGTATCCACAAATTACCTGAAAGATGGGGAAATGTGTAGCTAGTGGTGGACATTGCTTTGAATGAAGCACTTTTGATGTTTCTCATGAAATTATTGTGTTTTCTTTGGTTACAAAATCTGCCATTATTAACCGGTACACCTAGTAGAAGGAAGTAGGCATTAAGTACTTGGTGCTTTATGAGACGATGGAAGAGATCAGTAAGGTTTAGAAGGCATACACTTTTTGAGAAGTGTATAAATATGCATTCCTAAACAAACAAACCAGAAACATGGGAGGCTCACAGATTTGGGCCTGTCTCCCATCTTCCCAGGCAGCCTCCTTCAGATGCTCTCCTACCTGCATGCTCCTGTCCTACTTTCCACCTCACCGCTTTTCATAACGTGCTGTCCTCTGCATAGGAATTTCATTTCATTTGCTCCAATCCCTACTTCATTTATACTCCTTTTTAGCTTCAATGTTAGTGCATTAAAGAATTTTTCTTTGACCCTTCACACTACAAGGTCCCGTACTTCCATGTTCTCAAAGCATCTCGTGATGCTGTTTCAGAGCGTTGCTTTCATGCTCACAGCTGTGTTGTTACAATCACGCGGTGACTAGCATCATAGCTTCCCTGTTTTGGTGGAGGATCCGTGATAACACTTAGTGGGCGCTCCACAAATATCTGTTGAATGAGTGATCATTTGCATGTTTGCCTAGGAAAACTTCATGGAGGAATCCAACACATTTCCTATTGGGTAGCAAGTGGATGGGTAAGTGAGGGCACTTTTAGGGGAGATTTGAACAGCCATCTGAGTTGATCAAACTGGGAGTACCAAGGATTTCTAGGTTCTGAGGATTGACATAATTAAAGTGGTGTTTTGTTTTTTTTTGTTTTGTTTTGTTTTGTTTTGTTTTCCCCCCAAAGCAAATTCAGTAGTAGTTGTAGAATGGATTGCATATAGAACAGTCTAGATTGGGTGTTTTGCTAAGAATATAGATTCTTGGCTTCTGTTCCCCTTCTGCCAGTGTGGTGCAGCCAGGATGGTAGGCACTGGTCACAGGGGCCTCTTAGACATTGGAATGTGCTGGTCTGCATTGAGATATGATATATGCATAAAACAACAAAACTTCAAGACTTAGTATAAGAAATAAAGTATCACAGATGTGTCTTTTAAACAATTACTTATCCTATATAATAAAAGCCTAATATGCTGTGTTCAGTTATCCATTCAACCAATCAAAGCATAATATGCTAATGATATGCTAAGGCTACTCAACTTCTCACTATGACTGTGCACTGACCATCAGGAGGCAGATCCTCTGACTGATAGGTTAGCTTGCTGCTGGGGTCTGGTGAATGATGACTGAGTAAGACTGGCCAGACTTGCCCCGGAGCTCTACCCTGTCCCTCCCTGTCCCTGATCATGCACTGGTGGGGTCCCTTGGCCTGGCCTGTACCCTCTTGCAATCTGGGACCCCTCAGGGGATGTCAGAAAGCTGGTTTTGGCTGGTCCCACAGGCCAGGCCAAGGGACCCAACTGGTGCACGAATTTGTGCACTGGGCCTCTAGTTGAAATTATATTTATCATACATTGTAGTAAATAAAAATGTATTGTCAAAATGATTTCACTTGTTTCTCTTCTGTTTTTAAGCTAACTACCAGAACATTACAATTATGTATGTGGCACATGTTGCATTTCTGTTGGACAGCGCCGGTCTCCTTTATGGGCACTCAGGGAAGACATTTCACCAGCATCCCAGCAGAGTCCAAGGCAAGTCCTTAATTCTCCATGTGAGGAGAAGACTGACAGGTATTTTAGGAAGGCAGGCCTAGGAGGCCGAGAGCCTGGACTAGATGGATGCTGGAGTTCGCATAAAAAGGTTCATCAGAACAAGACACTGGAAACAGGAGTTGAGTTGATGACTGCTACAGGGGAAGGATGAAGCGCAGGGCAGATAAGTTCAAGCAGCTGGCCTGCACTACAGTGCATTGCTGGCCAAAGCTGTGGGATCTGAGGGGAGCTGCCCAGGCTGGGCCTGTTCTGTTCTATGCAGTAACACTAGCTTCTAGAAGCGTGGAGGGACCTCCTTCCCCTTAACTTTTAGGTGCTTGGTTTGTATTGGTCCCATCTTATCTACAGTGTGCACAATTAACCTTTACACAGGGTGTGTGGCTTTGTTTGTTTTAATTGTTTTCAGTTCTTTGACTTACTTTTATTCACAACTAGAGGCCTAGTGCACGAAATTTGTATATGGATTGGGTCCTTAGGTCTGACCAGCGGTAAGGGCCAATCAGGGCCTTTTTGTTGCCGGCTGGGGCCTTCCCTTCCTTGGCTGCTGGCTGCCAGTCAAGGCCTTCTTTAGTTCTGCATCACCCCCGGGTGGTCAGTGCATGTCATAGCAAGTGCTTGAACTCACAGTCATTGGACCTCCCAAGGGCACAATTTGCATATTAGCCTTTTATTATACAGTGTTCTACCCATTCTTTCTAACATGTATTGTTTAGGGGAGTGTTATTTGAACAGGAAGAAGTATAAATTAAAATTTATTATTTTGTAGTTGTTAATTCTCAATCAAGGATATTTTCCATTGATTTTTAGAGAGAGTGGAAGGGAGAGGGAGTGATAGAGAGAAACACTGATGCGGGAAAGACACATTGATTGGTTGCCTCTTGCTCATACCCTGACCAGGGCTGGGGAACCCACAACCAAGGTATGTGCCCTTGACTGGAATCAAACCTGGGACCCTTCAGTCCGTGGGCCTACACTCCATCTTCTGAGCCAAACCAGCCTGGGCAAACTTTATTTCTGAGGGAAATTCAAGTGTAGTGCATAACCAAGCATACCTGTAATAATGAGAGTGGTAACTATGGGGAAGTATGCCACAGACAGGCTTGTATTCCACATTCCGATACTAAAACCAGAAGTACTCATAAACATACCTAACGCTAGAATCAAGTGTACCTCTAGACTGAAAGTAACTTAATGACTTAAACAGTCTTTTAGATGAGGAAACTGAAGTCCAGAGTGGCTATATATTAATCTAAGATTCAGTATCTGCTTAGATTTAGTAGCAGAATCTAGTGTTCCCAACTGAGTCTCTTTTTAAATTACATCTATCTGAAGACATCCTTGGAAATGCTCTTATTTTTTCAAGGTTACTTTTAAAAATTAGCCAATTTTAGAGTAAGGGTTTTTTCCTCAATAACCTGTACACATAACTCGTCAAGGGCACTACAGTCTCTTTATATAAAAGCCTAGTAATGCTAAGTGTCCGACTGCTTGACCAGTTGCTATGATGTACACTGACCACCAGGGGGCAGGTGCTTCAGATCAAAGCAAAATGAAGGGAAATGAATCTCGTGGTTTCCAAGGTATTCACATTCTGTGAACTCCATCAGGATAACTGTGGGATCATAATGTATTACAGAGCGGTCATACTTTCAAACATGTGCACACATGAACACCCCCCCACAAAACACGTTTATATTTACATTTAAATGTAATATTGATTTGTTTTACATGAAAAAACATTTTAGGTAGGTGAGTTATTATTCTTATACAGACTTAGAGTTGTTCTTCAAATTGTCAGACCTACTTAACATCGGCCATCAACAGAAAGGCTTATTGCTCTCCAGACTTCTTGGTGCGATATTGGAGACCAAGCCGGTTAAAAGTGAGTGGCGTCTCTTTATGATCGCTTAGTCCCAATGTGGTTGCAAACACAGACGCTGATTTTCACGCTGAAATAGATTGCAAGCCACTGCTTTGTGGTATCCTTTCAAGTGTTCCAGAATAATCTGTTATGTTAACATGAAAAATAAAGCTTGAAATCAAGTTTGATTTAATTGGTATATCTCTAAGAATATTCTTGCAAAGCCTTAGAATGAGAAACAGCAGACTGTAACATTTAGATATTTTAAATGTATTCACAGATTTTTGTTATTCTTAAAAATAAGGCATCGTGAGGAGTTTGTAAAATTAAAATATTACTAATAAAATAGGCTCCTTTTCATTTTTGAAATTTTATGTTGAATCCTATTGATTTGAGTTTCTTTAGCCTCCACTGAATGAATAAAAAATTATAATATTTGACTTCCAAGAGAGCTAGGTATAACACAGAAGCAGAGCCTCTCAGGCACTCAGTGGTATAGGCTGCTCTCCCCGGTGCTGCCTGCCTGGCAGGGGTGGGCCGGCCGCCGTTCCTGGTGCCCTGGGCGCGGGCTGTGTGTCCGGACACCCGGATCGCCTGTCCTCCCCTCTTCTCCTTCTCCAGGATCTGGGTGTTTCCAGTGGTGGATCCCATCATTAACAGGAAAAGCAGCGACCACCCCCAGTATGGTTTATCTCTAAATTATAAACATTCCCCACAGCATTAGGTGTAATGTATATGTATGGGAATGTATACATCTACGTACATAAATATTTAAAGCACACACAGATGTTAGAAATTAAGAAAGATGAGATAAGGATTTATTTTAAAACCCCACATCACTAAACATAAGTTATTTTTGCTTACACTAAACGTATTAATGACTATATTAAGACTTATGTGGTTAATATGCTTTATTTTTTTTAAAGTCTTGGTTTAGTTATTTGTGAAGAGCGATTTAAAATCTGATACTTTAGCTTATTTTAATACTTAGGTTCGCTGGTTTGTTTTTGAGGGTTTTTGTTGGTTTGTTTGTTTGTTTTCCATGACAACTGAAAAAAAGATATATCACACAGATAAGAAGACCTAAACAGTCGCGGCTGGTGTGGCTCAGTGAATGGAGCGTTGGCCTGGGGACTGAAGGGTCGCAGGTTTGATTTCAGTCAAGGGCACAGGTCTGGGTTACAGGCTCAGTCCCCAGTTGGGGGCGTGCCGGAGTCAGCTGGTCAATGATTTTCATCATTGATGTTTTAATCTCTCTCTCCCTTTTCCTTCCTCTCTGAAATCAATAAAAATATATTTTAAAAAGATCCAAATAGAATAAATGCATTGTTTATTTTTATTCACTTGTATTTAGTAATTATGCAATTTCTGTGGAAAATTGATAGTTAAATTCCCCATTTACCTGATGCACAATGAGATGTTCTTACAAACTAATTAAACTTTTTCTACTTTTATAATTTATAGACACTGAGGTTTATAAACAAAGGTTTTTGACCCATTCTTAAAAATATGAAAATATATTTTCCATTAGTTTGTAACTGTTTTTATAATTGCTTTTGAAACTAACTTGTAATTAGAAAATTGGAAAAATAGTTTGTAGAAAAATTGTAAGTAGATTACAAAAATGTTTTAATTCTACAGGTGAAATTTAAAAAAATAATTGATATAAATATGCTCACTCACCAGCCGGACATTGCCATGCTGCTGCTCTGGGTAAGGCAGTGAGGTGCAGGAGCGTGCCCTGGAGCGCACAGGAGTTTCTCCTTCCAGGCCTGTTTTCTCCGCATCCAGAGTGGAGAGCACAGCCAGCCTGCGGTGAGGCAGGGCTGGGTAACCAGTCTGCAACCGCGGGCGCGTCGTGGCTGCAAACAGCCTGTGCTGAGAGGCATGCAGCTGGCACTGTGAGCAGAACCGTTTCGGCCCTGAGAGTGTGTAGGCGGCTTCTGCCCACAGTGTGAGCTGCAGCGAGAGTGGCAGAGGCCACCCTGGGGAGCGTGGCTGCCCCAAGCAGCACGTGCATAGCCATGGCGCAGAGTGGGCTTACATGGAGTCCCCATGTTTCCGTCCTTTAGAATGAAACTGATTTGATGACATCTGGAACTAGTGCGTGTGTTCTAAGCAGCGGGTCTTCCTATTTATTAAACCCTAGAGGCCCGGTGCATGAATCTGTGCAGGGGTGGGTCCAGCCTCCCAGCCTGGATCAGGGGGAGGACTGCTGGGGAAGGGGCCCTGGGCAGTTGGTGGGCTGGCCCCGCCCCCTGGTGAAACTCGGGTAGAACTCCCGATGGAGGGGATAACTAGCATATCACACTTTTATTATATAGGGCTAGAGGCCCGATGCACAAAAATGTGTGCAAGAGTAGGCCTTCCTTCCCCCGTCTGCTGGCACCAGCTTCCCTCTGGCACCTCGGACCCGGGCTGCTGGCACCAGCTTCCCTCTGGCACCCGGGACCCGGGCTGGCTTCCCTCCGGCCCCGGCTTCATCAGTTAAGATGTCAGAAAGACATCCGGTCTAATTAGCATATCACCCTTTTATTATTATAGATCTCCTTAATGACAGTGACCTAAACATCAGATCGGCGTGTTTTAACTGAAATACAGCGACAGGTTCGCAGGAGTCTTGTTAAGCTGTATTGAATGAAGTGCAGTGAACTGCTTTTCAATACGGTCTAACCCCACCCCCACCCCTCCCCCCAGGGCCTCAGTCATTAATCTAGCTGATCATTCTACAAAACCTGGTTGCCAGAACTCATCGGCAATGCCTGCCAGTGGCACGGAGTGGTTCTGGGGATCACGGAAGGACCTGCGTCCTGTATGGGGAGAGCAGATTGCAGAGTGAAAAGCATGGAGTGGGAACATCTGCAAGGCATGTAGGAAAAGCACTCACTAGCGCACTTTGGGTGTCATTATTTCAGCTCCGTAGTGGTCAATTCTGGCAATTTTCCTTCTTCTCTGAAAAATTGTTTCAATCATGTCTCATCTGTGAAAAGTTAATATTCTTCACAGTGAAGACTCATAGGACATCTGAGGGGAAATTAAAAGCAGGTGGTCCTTAATCTAAGAAACGTTTGGTGCTAATTCTTCCCTTTCAGACAACTTAGATGCCGGTAAATGTGTAAGATTACACTGCTTATTAACGTAAGGGTTCAAGGCTAACGTGGTAGACAGAGTGAGAAGAGGCTTTTTAAAATACAGGGATTCTTAATGCACCAAATATCAAAGCAGCCCAGCGACAATCCACTTGTGCTCGTTCTAACAGGTAACAGTGTTTTAATGTGTGAGCGGGTGGCTTCTGTAAAGCAAGGCCCATCGCATTTAAAAAATATATATTTTATTGATTTTTTACAGAGAGGAAAGGAGAGGGATAGAGAGTTAGAAACATCAATGAGAGAGAAACATCCATCAGCTGCCTCCTGCACACCCCCCACTGGGAATGTGCCCACAACCAAGATAAATGCCCTTGACCAGAATCGAACCCAGGACCTTTCAGTCTGCTCTATCCACTGAGCCAAACCGGTTTTGGCCCCATCCCATTTTTAACTGGAAAGCAGGTCCATGCCCCGAACTGTTACTCAGCCACATTGTAGATTTTAAATTAATTTAATTATTACAGCCTTCTGAGGCGGTTGTCATTGGATTGAGTGAAATGAACACTCAGTTCTATACAAAAGCCTCATTCCTCGGCTCACAGTGATCCCCAGGGATTTGTGACCTGTATAATCATTTTTAAAAAATATATATTTTTATTAGTTTCAGAGAGGAAGGGAGAGAAAGAGAGAAACATCAATGTGAAAGAATCATTGGTCGGCTGCCTGCTGGACACCCCCTAGTGGGGGTTGGGAGCCCACTTTGAACTGTGACCTCCTGGTTCATAGGTAGATGCTCAATCACTGAGCCACACCGGCTGGACAAAACCTATATACTCTTATTAACAGTGCCACCCCAATAAAGCAAAAATGATCAGATATTGGGTTAAATGTATTTAAAAACAACCATCATTTTTTATCATGATCTGTGAAATAAATACACTGCATGTCAATTTAAAAAAATGTTTTGCCTGAAGCTGGTAAGGAATAAGAAAAATATTGGGACTAGATCTGCCTTTTTAACATTTAAATAAACAGAACACTAACCCTACTTATTTTATGTTTTATCACCTGAAACCAAATCCCCACCCCCTGCAAAGTTCTTTTTAAAAACTGCATTTGCCTGGTGGAGCAGTCAGGCACACCCTGGGTGCAAAGGGGTTGTATGCCCCCATTTCTCAGGGGTTCTGTAGCCCTTGCAGCATCGTGAGAGAGCCAGGTGTGCCTCTGCTCTCCCACAAGCTCCAGGTCCCTGAGTCCACGGGAACCCCCGCCCACATCGCAATATGAAATGGGAGCACGCGTGTAGGATGGCGGGGCAGAGGCACGCGTGGGGAGGGCTGTGTCCTCTGGTGAACCGCGGTTTCCGTGTGCAGAGCTTTCAGTGTTGAGACTCCAGCTGCCTAGTCTTTCAGATTCAATTTGCATAACATTAACACCTTTCCCTAGGAAGGGAGCGGGCTGTGGGACATTTCCTTGCCTCTTCCCCTGCAATTAAACCCCCACATGGGGCATTCATTAACAGCTCTCCAAGCGCGAGGCTGTGTTTATGCCATTTTTATCTTCACTGCTGATCTCAACACCGCTAATTAGAGAGGGGACTTGGGGTAGCAGACATAGGCTCTGGGGCGGTACCATTCGCTGTTCTTTCCGGATAAAGGGAAAGTATACCAGGGCTCCCGGCAGGAAGGCCCTGCCCCTCAGGCACTGGATTCTCATTCTTGCCATGAAATACAGATGGGCTGAGGTTTCCCCAGATCTCCCGGGGTTCTGGTTCCTTTTCCCTTAACAATTCCGCCCTCCATTGACCCCTTCTTCAGGGAGCAGCCAGGAGGCCTCAGCGTGTCCTCAGGACTGTGCTTAGGAACCTCCTCGGCTGAATATCTCATCTCATTGTTGGCAAGTTTTACCTTCTACAGAGCACAGAGCCATCAGCACAGCTTACCCACAGTCACTGCCATGCTGGGACAAGCCCCTCACTTCCTCCCGAGACCTCACAGAGCGGCCTTTCCCACCATACTGCTACCCTAACCCTAACTCCAACCCTAATCCTAACCCCAACCCTAATCCTAACCCTAGCCCTAACCCTAATCCTAACCCTAACCCTAACCCTAGCCCTAACCCTAACCCTAACCCTAATCCTAACCCTAACCCTAACCCTTACAGAGCGGCCTTTCCCACCATACTGCTACCCTAACCCTAACTCCAACCCTAATCCTAACCCCAACCCTAACCCTAACCCTAACCCTAACCCTAGCCCTAGCCCTAACCCTAATCCTAACCCCAACCCTAATCCTAACCCTAACCCTAACCCTAACCCTAACCCTCACAGAGCGGCCTTTCCCACCATACTGCTACCATAACCCTAACTCCAACCCTAACCCTAGCCCTAATCCTAACCCTAACCCTAACCCTAACCCTCACAGAGCAGCCTTTCCCACCATACTGCTACCCTAACCCTAACTCCAACCCTAACCCTAACTCTAACCCTAACCCTAACCCCAACCCTAACCCTAACCCCAACCCTAGCCCTAACCCTAACCCTAATCCTAACCCCAACCCTAATCCTAACCTTAGCCCTAACCCTAACCCTAACCCTAACCCTAACCCTAACCCTCACAGAGCGGCCTTTCCCACCATTCTGCTACCCAGATCCCACTCACGCCTATTCACTGGAGTTCTGAGCGGCTGCTCTCTTCTCTCCCCATTCTCATCGGAGCCACCCCGTGTCTGTGTTTGTGTCACACAGCCCAGAGTGCCCCCGTTACTGAGTGTCACGCCACTCTCACAGTTGTGGTATTTGTCAAAGCAGTGCCCACCTTTTGGTACAATGCCATACAACAGTTCTAAGTAATAGTGTATTTAATAATACAACTTCCAAGTACATGAAATAAACACTGGCAGAACTGTAAGGAGCAATAGGTAAATCCAAAATTGTTGTTTAAAATTTCAACATGGGATTTTTATAGAATTAATAGAATAAGAAGACAGATCCCAGATGGTGTGGCTCAGTGGTTGAGCAGTGGTTCTTGGTCAGGTCACATGCCCAAGCTGAGGGCTTGAGCCCCAGTAGGGGCCATGCAGGAGGCAGCCAATCAATGATTCTTATCATTGATGTTTCTAAGTCTCTCCCTATCCCTTCCTCTTTCTGAAATCAATTAAATTTTTTTTAAAGAAAGAATAAGAAGACAGAACATTAGGAAGAATATAGAGATGAACACCATCAACCTACTGGACTTAGTTGACATTTATACTTTCTGACTAACAACAGCACAGCACACTTTAACACACAGTGTTATCAAGCAAGGTCTCCCACTACTCTTTAATCCAGTTCCTCATGTGGTGGTGACCCCCAACCATAAAATTATTTCTGTTGCTACTTCATAGTTGTAATTTTGCTACTGTTGTGAATTGTAGTGTAAATATGGTATTTTCTGATGGTCTTAGGTAACCCTCCTAGCAGTTTTTAACCTGTGGGTCGCGACCTACAGGTTGAGAACCGCTGCTGTAGAGCCTAAGACCATGGGAAAACACAGACATTTACATTACAATCCCAGAGTCCCCAGGCCCGTGATAGTGTTCTTCCTTCCTTCCTGAAGGAGCGACAGGAATCACATCACATCGTATCAAAGGGGAATGAAAGCAGGGGTCAGAGGCCACAGAGCAACATGTGGAGGGTGTAAACTATCCTCTGGTACCACCAGTGACATCCTGAGAACCGCTTCCCAACGCTCCCCAGAGCGGTCCGATGTCCCCCCAGGCCCGGCGAACGGCCGTCTTGTTTATGGCGACGCCTGGGCTCTGGAGTTTGTTTGGACGAGGACTCGGCCCTCCGCGGCGAGCAGCCGGGATTGCAGTCCTGGCAGCCCTGCTGAAGGTCACAGATACCAGAGGGCTCCCAGCACCCCATATTCCCCCGCCTGCCCTTCCTGGCCTCGGTGGTTATTATGTTTAACCTCTGTGATCACCCGTTCCGGAGAGGAAGCTGAAATCATCTCACAGTCACCTCCCTGCCTGTGTTTGATCTGAGATTTAATGTTTCCAAACCAATACGACGACACCTCATTCCCCGGGATTGCCCAAGAAAAGTTTTCCCATGTCAGTCAGTTTCCGGCAGCTGAGGCAGGGACACGGACACGCAGAACCTCATTATTTTTACTGTTTATGATAGAAACATTTCTACACCTAGCCCTGTGTTAGTGAAGGGGCACCCTGAAAACCAGGCTCGGGGATTGTGTAATTCTAGGGGGATACTGCCCGGTTTTGGGGGGGTCTTTAGTTCACCGTGGGAAGCAGATAAGAGGGAGCCGTGTGTGGGAGCGGACCTCACCCAAAGCTGACTGTACCAGGGCTGAGTGCTTGGTCCTTTTACTAATGTTTTCATTTCAGTCCCCCCCCCACCCCCCCGATCTCTTGAGGTAGAACGGGCATGTGACACTGTATAAGCTTAATGTGTAACACGTGTTGTCCTGTATGGCAAAATGGTTACCGCCTTAGGATTAGCTCCCACTCCATCCCATTACATAGCTACCATCTCTTGTTTGTGGTGAGCACATTGAAGGCTACTCTCAGCATCTTCAAAGCACACCGCACAATATTCTAGAGGCCCGGGGCATGAAAAATCATGCATTGGAGGGGAATCCCTCAGCCTGGCCTGCCCCTTCTCACAGTCCGGGAGCCCTCAGGGGTAGGAGGCAACCTGGTGACCAGGGAAAAGAAACGCCTGATCACTCCTCTGCTGCTGCCACTGCCGGCAGCACAAGCCTCAGCCGGCCCTGGTTACCTGAGGCTCGGGTGGCCCCGGGCAGCTGGGCAGCCGCCATCCAAGGCTTGTCTGCACCTCAGGTGTAGGCTGGGCAGCCGCCATCCAAGGCTTGTCTGCACCTCAGGTGGCCCTGGCGGCTGAGGGGCTGAGGGAGCTCTGGAGGCAGGCGTGTGGAGCGGCTGGACCTTCCTCGGAGAGGGCCCGGCCATTTCATGTGCCTGCTACCCTGGCAGGGCTGAGGCGACTGGGTGCTGCCATCTTGTGGCTGTGGGCACTGCCATCTTTGAAGACATGGCAGTCAATTAATATATTCCCTTCTTATTGGCTGTGGGTGCCACCATCTTTGTGAGGGTGTGATGGTCAAGTAGCATATTCCCTCTTATCAAATAGAATAGTCACCATGCTATGCCTTCTATCTCCAGAACTTGGAAATTTGTCTGCTTTGACCAACATCCTCCCTCCCGCCATCCCCCGGCTTCTGGTAACCTCCACTCATCTGCCTTACTGTGTCTTCCTCCCTATACTCATTTGTTTGCCATAGTTTTTGTTTTGTTTTTTTTTTTTTTTAAATATTTTATTGATTTTTTTTACAGAGAGGAAGGGAGAGGGATAGAGAGCTAGAAACATCCATGAGAGAGAAGCATCAACCAGCTGCCTCCTGCACACCTCCCGCTGGGGATGTGCCCGCAACCAATGTACATGCCCTTGACGGGGATCAAACCTGGGACCTTTCAATCTGCAGGCCGACGCTCTATCCACTGAGCCAAACCGGTTTCAGCTTGTTTGGCACAGTTTTAACTGAGATACTACTATGTGCCGATGTGCCAGGACCTATAGATGTGGTGGCACACCAAACAGGTGTGGGTTCACCTTTATCCAGCTTACCAACTAGCCTTCTTCGCCATTTTGGGTCGACAGTCATGTATTTTCATTGTATGTTCAGTTTTTGGAATTGGAGGCCATTTCTCTCGTTGGAGAAAAAGGAATCCTGGTGTCTGTTAGCAAATGGCTCCCTTCCCCCCCGGCACTGGGTCCTTCCCGTTCCACCTTTTCTTTCCTTGTGGCCTCAGCTACAGTGGGAAGGTCCTCTATGTTGTCCTCAGTCTGTGTCACAAGCCTCGGCTCACTGCGAACCCTCACGGGGGACAGACTTGGACATACTGTGCATGGAGCCAGGTGTGTTTTTTAACTTGACGGTGTGTTTTCCTACTTAATTATGTATTTTCCGAGAACATGACATTTAATGTCTGTTTAATGGTCCATCTTGTGTAACCATCTCCTATTTTGGGTTATTTAGTTTGAGTCCAACTGTTCTTTTGGCTGGTTCTGCAGTTTTAAGCAATGCCTCTGTGAACATCCTGGCACAGAACTGGCTGCCTGCATTTCTGATTATTTCCTTATGCTGTCCTTCAGCTCCACAAACACTGCCCATTTCCTGTGTCCAGGGACTAAGTGGACGGCTGTTTTCTTAGTCTCTGTCCAGGGAATGTGTTTGCCACTCGGTGATCTTCAGAATGTCTTTTGATGAAAGACTAGAGGGAGTGCTGGCCTTGAGATCTCCCACCGTCCCCTCCATGTTACACCCTCGCAGCAGCCAGGGCACCTGTGAGGACAGGGGAGGAAGGGGAAGGCCAATGCACCTCGAGGGGTGATGATGGGGAAGATACATTCTAGCCCCTGTCCTGGGGCCATGCCTGTGTGCACATTGGAGTGTGCGAATGCCTAAGTGTGCAAATGTCTGAGTGTGCGAATACCTGAGTGTGAGAATGCCTGTATATGATTATCTGAGCATGCACATCTGAGTGTGGGGATACCCGAGTGTGGGAATGCCTGAGGGTGTGGATGATTGAGTGTGTGAATGTTTGGGGGTGAACATCTGAGTGTGTGAATGTCTGAGTGTGCAAATGTCAGAGGATGTCTGTGTGCCTGAGGGTGTGCATGGGGGAGGGGGAGTGCTCCTGCTCTCTCTGGGATGAATTGTGCTACTCCTTCATCCACATGTTGTAGTCCTCACCTGCACTGGGATGGTGCTAGCAGATAGGGCCCTTGGGAGGTCATCAGCTTAGATGAGGTCTTGAGGGTGGGGCCCCAACCATGGGATTAGTGCCCTTATGAGAGGAGGCACCAGGAAGCTTGCTGTCTCCTCTCTGCGTGTGAGGGCAGGGAAGGCAGCCATCTGCAGCCCGGAAGGGAACTCCCCCTAGTTCCCCACTAGCCCACAGCTTGATGAGAAGTCAGCTTGGGTTTAGTCACCATCGTGGTGCTTTGTTATGCAGTTTGAGCTGACTGATACACTATTGAAGGCAGCCAGTTTATGATCTCCTGTGAGTTGGGAAAACAGGCAAACAGGCGAGCTAATACCCCTGAGTATTAGCTTAAAAACCTGACTCCTTGATCCCCAGGCCTTAGCCAACTGCAGTAAAATATTTGGTCTAATTTTTATTAGTGTTTATTTAGCCTTGGTACCTCTTTCTCCTTTCTTATATTCTTTCTTTATGTGAATTTCGCAGACAAGTACACTATGCACTATTCCAGCGTCAGTCTTTCGTTATGGATGTTAACCAATGGCTCCATCAGAGGGAACTGACTGACCATCAGCCCCCGTGCCTGATATTCACCGGCTTCAATCCTTACCTGGAAAACCTGAACACAGGGATGCCGTCTCCACTCCTCTTTGTGGCTGGCTCTCCTGTTCAGTTATGATATGACAGCTTTTCACTTTTGTGTCACTTTCAGAATTTAATGTTCAGTTTCATTTGAGTAGGACGTGATTTACACTCTCACGTTCCCAGTGGGTTGTGAAGAGGAATTACATATGTAGGGCCATGCTGCTGGCATGTGGCATGGGTTTCCGGGTCCATGATGACTGTCCACAGATTCAAACCCCAGCTGTGCTCATCTTTCCAGTTGTGTGATGTTGCAAAAATTAGCCATGTCTCTGCTATTTAAAAAAAAAATATTTTATTGTTTTTTTGTTTTGTTTTGTTTTGTTTTTCAGAGAGCAAGGGAGAGGGATAGAGAGTTAGAAACATTGATGAGAGAGAAAAATCAATCAACATCTCTGCTATTTATCAGGGAAATAATAGAACTTTTTGTCATGGAGAATCTTTTAGCATTCAATGAGATAATAAATATGTAGCATTATAGTATAATAATGGACACAGTGAGCACAGGATAAACCTTATTTATTAATGTTATTAGATGGTCTTTTTCCTCCTAGGTAACAATCAGGAAAAAAAAATTTCCTCCATAAATATCTTCTCACATATAGTTATGAAATACACAACCGTGTGATGTCAGAAACATTAGCACTTGTAGGACTTTTAAGTAAATGAAAATTGAAGGATATTCTCATTGGCCTGGTACAAATTAAACTTCGTGTTCATAAAAACATAGATATAATCGTATCTGCAAACTTTTGTAGGACAGCAATGAAAGCCCACAGCAACCTAAATCAAGAGCCAATTCAGGAGGCTAAACAAACCAACCCTGAAAAGTCTGTTCATATGCATCAGTGCTGTATCAGTCAGTGTTGCTGCAAAAACAAATAGTAAAAAAAAAATTCCCATGGTTACTAAACACGCATCTACTTCTCACGCACGTTACACGGCCATGGCTGAGCATCCTGCCTGCGTCTTTCCTTCCTGCACTCTGGTACCACAGCATCCCAGTGGAATGGCCTCACCTGGAGAAGCAAGAGGCCTGGCCTGGAAGCAGAATCACATTTGATTTCATTCACGAGTGGCATGCATCATGTTCCACGGACACGGTAAGCCACGTGGCTACGGCCGAAGAGCATGGGGAGGTGGCTGCTGTTCCCGCAGGAGCAGGAAATCGCACGCAATGGCAGAACACATGACATCACATGGAGGAGGAGGAGCTGCTGTGAGGACAGCCCACCTCGGCCACAGACACTTACTGTCTACACATCTGCAGGCAAAACCCACTGCCGCCCGCTAGGAAGACACCCCAAATGTTTCAACCAATCGCCACATCAGCCTGCAAGGTCGTGAGCTTCCGTCAAACCCCGAGGGCTCCCCTGGATCTGGGCACGTAGGAATAAGTAGACAGGTCACCCCACACACACTCACGTAAAATGGTGGAAAGAGGTGAGACCAGTGCTCGGATGTTCCATGTGAAGGTGGAGGATGGGGGAGCACACAGCTTCCCGGCCATGGACGCGCTGGAGCCCGCTGGGCACACAGGAGGCACCAGGCTGGAGGCATCAGGCTGACCGAGGCCTCTGACTGGGACTCGGACCTGGAGTAAGCACAGAGCTGTCTCTGCCCGGCCGCTCTGCTCTGGCTCCAGAACACTGCGCCAGCGGTCCTCTTCCTGGACGGTCTCCTCTGCAACCACTTCCTCCTGCGGCTGCTGCTCCTCTCAGAGAGCGAGCACAGGGAGCCTCTGGGCCCTGGCCGCCCAAGGGCCTCCCAGGTAGACTTTTCCGGAAACACGCCCTTCCTCTTCGGGCACTGAATGGAGTTTAAGAGTTAAAAGTGTCTCTGTAACTGGCTGAGGACTCCTGTCCCTCCAACTCTATGTCAGCTCTGTGAGGGCAGGGCCACATTAGCTGCTTCTCAGGGTGCCCCCAGCGGGTTAAGGTCACACAATCCTCCCCAGCAGGTGGCTGTGGGGCTGAAGGCCTGATGGGCACTGGGCCCTCTTGCACAGCCCTCCCTCCCAGGAGAGCAGCAGCTGCCTCCGCCGACCCTGCAGGGGCTGAGGCCCAAAGCCACGCTCTGCCTTCCCTTAGAGTCCGGTGCCCCAGGCGGGCCTCCTCCTGCTGGTGCCCAGATGCCCGGGTGTTCCCAGAACCGTTAGCACACAGGACACCACGGCCAGCTACATCCTCAGGAAGCTGCGAATACAGGTTATGCTGTGTGTTGGCCTGTGTGTGAGCCTGTGCACACATGTGTGTGTGTGTGTGTGTGTGTGTGTGTCCGTCCTGCTCCATTAGGACGTGATTATGTCAGAGGAAGAAATGAGAAACAGGGTGTTTGTACCTCCAGAGGTCCCGCCGTCCGGGAGGCGGTGAGAGTGATGCCATTCCCGACGATCTCATGTGTGACGCACATATGTGGTGGGTTATGACGAGGAAGGCAAGCCGGGGCCGCCTCCAGCCCTTCCTTTCTGTCTGCCCAGCTCAGAGCATGTACTGTGAGCGTGCTGCTCGGGTCCCATGTGGAATGTGCCAGAACGTGATGTCAGAACCGTGGGAGAGGGACATCCAAGACGGCGGACATGCATGGCCACACAGACCCAGCACCCGGGAGCTTCGTGCTCCACGGCCTGGCTCTCGGGCTGCACATGCGATTGTCATGCACAATCACGTGACAAAGGGCGTTCTGTCCATAGCGGCGTCCAAACTCCTCTGTGCACCGTTCCCTCCTGCCTCGCCTGGGGACAGAGCGTGACGTCTCCACGGATCGGGAACTCCTTTTTCCATGACTTTCCACAAGCACGCACGTCTCTTCCTGAGTAAGGGATTTATTCTATATCTATATCTATCAGCTCCCAGCTGCACCTGTCCCGGTGTTCTCTGTACGGCGTATGACAGTCTCCATTTCACCCACAGCTCCGCTTTTTCTTTGTCACCTGGAAAGGCATCAGGGAGAAACTACTGCATGGAGAGGAGACACCAGGAGGGGAGCATCAGCCAGTCTCGACCCGGGTTCCAGCTCTGGCACGAAGGAGCCATATGAATGGAGTACGAGAGCAGCAGCCTAGCGCCCGCTCTCTCCGCTGCAGATGCCGCAGGACTGATTTTCTGTTCCTCTCCGTAAGTGTGTCGTCACTCCAGGTTTCTATCCAGAGGGGTAGATGGGATGGTCCCTCTGCCTCCGCACCTCAATCTCACCGTCATTATTTCTCTCTCCCTGTCCCCCCAGATGCCCGGCCTGAGGAGGGCCGGGCAGGCTCTCCTCCCGTGTTTCCAGAACACTCGGGGGGTGCTGCGCTCCAAATTGTGTGTGCGACGGGAAATACTCCAAAACGGTGTTCACTTATGCCCCCAGGTCTGCCCCCTGGAAACACAGGGCTGGACCATTTTCCCGGGCACACGGGAGAAGGATGAGTGTTCTGACAAAGGTCGCCTTTTAAGGAACAAAAGTCCCTCCTGGACTTTGCACACGTGAAACCGCTGTCACGGGCTTCACTTCTACTTTTGTCCAGCAGAGGGCAGTAGTGCCTTAAGTAAAACCCGGCCTGTGGGGTGGGCTAGCTTCGCATACTCTCATAAGGAAGCAGAGGTCACAGAAACACGAGAGGACATCACACTGCTGTTCAGACCTTCAGCTCCCTGCAAAACTCAACGTCTAAGGAGTGCTGTCTTTCAGAAAGTCTCTCTAGGTCTTCCGTCTGCAGCTGCTCTGAGAAGCAGAGTAGGTAGACACAGCTGGGGGTGAAGCTGGAAAAGGCCCCTCCGAGGCCAGCACTGGCCGCACGTCCTGCAAGATGTGTAAAAGCCATCACCAGAGGAATAAAGATGCTTCTCACTCTCCCTTTTCAGACCCGCCCCTGCAGACCAACACTTCGGTGGCCCGCTAGCCGCCGGCGACAGACAGGCCGCGTGCCGCTGACACCGGAGGAGAGGAGCGAGGACGAGCCTGCACTCCCAGTCT
Source organism: Nyctalus aviator (assembly GCA_036971965.1). NCBI lineage: Eukaryota > Metazoa > Chordata > Mammalia > Chiroptera > Vespertilionidae > Nyctalus > Nyctalus aviator. Next base: position 680,205 of record CM072927.1, on the reverse strand, counting down.
AACCCGAGAGAATTCACGTTCACAATTTCTTTTTGGCGTTGAAGGCCCGATTCGTAATCATAGCATCCTCCTTCCCGAATATTATGTGTCTTTTCCCAAAGGAGCAACCAGCATTCTCCTTTTCTTTTGAAATCTGACTTGAACAAATGCTTACTCACAATTTGTTGAAGTATCCTTTGTTTTTCTTTGGCTTTGTAAATCCCTT